>CM065593.1:254995965-256195965 GCA_033119425.1 Bufotes viridis
CACTTCTGCTGTAGCACACCAGCACCATCCCTATGAGTTAGGGTCTCTCAAAACCTAGTGTCCTGAGAGACCCTAGAGCCTGAGTGGAAAAAAAAACTACCTGTGTAGTGCTGTCCCTAGGTCCCTAAGTGTACCTGAGTGTGGTACTTCCGGAAACACTCTCCAAGGCATAGGGCAGGGTGGTCAGGACAGTTAGGACAGAAATAGCGGGTGTCACGCCTTATTCCACTCCTGCTACAGACACAACATCTTTTTCGGGGTGGCGGTTGGGTTGAGGTACCAGGCACAACGCTGGGGAAGTGCCGCTCGTGTAGACGGCTAACTACACGGGTGGTTGGGGCCACGGAACCTCCTGGATACAGGAGGTTCTCGATGATCTCTTCCTGGAATTTGAGGAAGGATCCCGTTCTCCCAGCCTTACTGTAGAGAACGTAACTGTTATATAGAGCCAATTGAATCAAATATACAGACACCTTTTTATACCAGCGTCTGGTCTTTCGGGAAACCAAATAAGGGGCCAACATCTGGTCGTTGAAGTCCACCCCTCCCATGTGGAGGTTATAGTCGTGGACCGAGAGGGGCTTTTCAACGACACTGGTTGCCCGTTCAATTTGGACTGTCGTGTCTGCGTGAATGGAGGAGAGCATGTAAACGTCACGCTTGTCTCTCCATTTCACCGCGAGCAGTTCTTCGTTACACAATGCAGCCCTCTGCCCCCTTGTAAGTCTGGTGGTAATGAGCCGTTGGGGGAAGCCCCGGCGACTAGGTTGCACGGTGCCGCAGCAGCCAATCTGTTCTAGGAACAAATGCCTGAAGAGGGCCACACTTGTGTAAAAGTTGTCCACATAAAGATGGTATCCCTTGCCGAATAAGGGTGACACCAAGTCCCAGACTATCTTCCCACTGCTCCCCAGGGCAACCGACCGGCTCCAGGGTCTGATCTTTTCCCTCATAGATCCAAAATTTGTGCGTATAGCCTGTGGCCCTTTCACAGAGCTTATACAATTTGACCACATACCGGGCGCGCTTGCTTGGGATGTACTGCTTGAAGCCAAGGCGCCGGGTAAAATGTATTAGGGACTCGTCTACGCAGATGTTTTGTGCAGGGGTATACAAATCTGCAAATTTCTGGTTGAAATGGTCTATGAGGGGCCGAATTTTATGGAGCCGGTCAAAAGCTGGGTGGCCTCTGGGACGGGAGGTGGTGTTGTCACTAAAGTGCAGGAAACGCAGGATGGTCTCAAAACGTGTCCTGGACATGGCAGCAGAGTACATGGGCATGTGATGAATTGGGTTCGTGGACCAATATGACCGCAATTCATGTTTTTGGTTATGCCCATGCTGAGGAGAAGGCCCAGAAAAGTTCTAAGTTCGGAAACTTGGACTGGTTTCCACCGGAAAGGCTGGGCATAAGAGCTTCCCGGGTTGTCGGCGATAAATTGAGTGGCATATCTGTTTGTTTCTGCCACGACTAGGTCATAGAGCTCCGCAGTGAAAAACAGCTCAAAAAACCCCAGCGCCGATCCTATCTGAGCTGTTTCCACCCGAACTCCTGACTGGGCGGTGAAAGGGGGAACTAATGGTGCGGCTGAAGATGGGGGCTGCCAATCAGGATTTGCCAGCACCTCAGGGACTCTAGAGGCTCTACGGGCCTGTCTGCGCGGTGGCTGCGACGGGGAAACTACTGCACGTGCCACCGTACCAGCTTCTACTGCCCTTCTGGTGCTCGCCACTTCACCATGTTGTACGGCAGTGCTGGTAGAAGGTCCAGGATGGGCTGCGCTGCTGGTGTATGCCTCACCACGTAATCCGGCAGCGCCAGCCCCACTCTGCTGCCCTTGAAGCGGATCCTGCGCAACCTGCGGTCTAGCAACACGGGGCCGGGTACGCCTGGTTCTATCAGGGACCTCAACCTCCTCGTCCGAACTTTGGGTCAGACTGCCACTGCTCTCTACAGGTTCATATTCTGACCTGCTAGATTCGTCAGATGAGGGTTCCCATTCCTCATCCGACTGGGTCAGAATCCTGTAGGCCTCTTCAGAGGAATACCCCTTGTTTGACATTTGGGCGTCTAAATTTAGGGGGTATTCCCTGAGACTACCCAAGAAAAAAAGCAAGCCTGTCTTACAATTGAGAGGGTAGCGAAGTACAGAAGCCGCTGCGATTGATAAAAAAGATCAAAACTGATTTTTTTATCGCCGCAGCGCTTGTGAAGGGATTGTGCAGTGATTACAAAAAAAATATTTTTTTTGTCACTGCGGCGGGGCGGGCGTGGGTGAACGCAGGTGTGGGCGACCGATCAGGTCTGATCTGGCAAACACTGCGTTTGGGGTGGAGGGCGAACTAAAGTGACACTAGTACTATTATATATCTGACCGTGATCAGTTGTGATCACTTACAGATACTATGAAAGTACAAACGCTGATTAGCGCTACGCTAATCAGCGAACCAGTGACTGCGGTGCGGTGGGCTGGGCGCTAACGCTAACTACCTACCAAAGGGGCCTAAAGTAATCTAAACCCAAAGTCAATCCTAGTGAAAAAAAAAGTGACAGTTTACACTGATCACTTTTTTCCCTTTCACTAGATGATTGACAGGTGCTGAAAGGGGTGATCAAGGGGTTAATTTGGGTGATGGGGGGCTGATCAGGGGCCAGTGTGTGGTGCTTGGGTGTACTCACAGTAAGGTGTGCTCTCTCCTGGGTCCAACCGACGAAAAGGACCCAGGAGAGAGCACAGAAGCCATTTAATCCATCATATTTACAAATATGATGGGTTAAATGGCTTCTCATTCGTTTTTTTAAAAGTCATCAGCCCGCCAGCGCTGCCGATTGGCATCTGCGCATGCGCGGGCGCATCTATGCGAAATTTCGCGTCTCGCGAGATCACGCGTAGATGCGTCCGAACAGAAGAGCCCGGCCGCTCGCAGAACGCGATCCTGCGTGCGGCGGTCCGGGAGCGGTTAATTGGCAAATAGTGATGAGCGAGCACCAAAGTATTCAGGTGTTTAGGTGTTCGGCCCAAACACATTGCTATATTCGTGTGCTCGGCCGAGCACCCGAGTATAATGGAAGTCAATGGGAAACAACCAGGCACCCCCTGCTCTGAAGAGGGAAGGGTGCCTGGTCCATTGGAAAAGGTCAGAAAGTGACAGAAACACCACATAAATGGATCGGGAACAGCATGGGAACGATGTCTGGATGCATCTTGGACTCCCAGGTCGCTGCTGGAGAACCATGTTGTCCGAGTTATACAGAACTTTTACAGACTGACAAAAATACGCACAAAACCCCCCAAAAATTTATTTCACAGGAAAAATTGTTAGGAAACATTCTTTCATGTATATTTAATTGTATATTGGAGAGAATATATACAATCTGGACGAGGAGGAGGAGGAGGAGAAAACAAGATTCAACTATATACTCTTTTTTGTGGTGGAAAGGTGCATGGCAATACACTACAGTAGATTAAGTACATTATAAATGATAGATTGAAATTGCCTTTATGTTCATCATCAGCTCAACTTTCCTCTGGTGGAGTTGAGAAGTCAGGGGTCAGGAGTCAACCTGTCAGCATTGCCAGTGGACAAGTGGATACTCTTACCTGTTATAATGCCACCAGCAGCACTAAATACATGCTCAGACAAAACACTGGCGGCAGGGCAGGCCAGCACCTCCAAGGAATAGAGCGCAAGTTTGTGCCAAGTGTCTAGCTTGGACACCCAGTAGTTGTAAGGCACTGAGGGATAATTTAGGACGCTGACACAGTCTGCTATTTATTCCTTCATCATCTTCCCAAACTTTTCCCTCTTTATAGCACTAGGCCACGCTTCAGGGTGAGTTTGTTAGTGGGGTGTCATAAAAGTGTCCCATGCCTTGCAGAGTGTTGCCCTGCCTTTGTTGGAACTGCTGTGTGTTCCCCTTGTCTCTGTTCCTCGGTTGCCTAAGGAAGTACGGACTCTGCCGGCCGCGTTGTCAGATTGAAAATTTTGGAGCAATCTCTCAACAAGTAGCTTCTGGTATTGCACTGTTTTACTTGTCCTCTCCACCACAGGAATGAGAGATGAGAAGTTCTCTTTGTAGCGGGGGGTCGAGAAGGCTGAACACCCAGTAATCCGTGTTATCTAAAATACGTATAAACGCAAGGGTCGCGCAAAAAGCAGCCTAACATGAAGTCAGTCTTGTGTGCCAGAGTGCCAACAGGCAGGACATTGATGTCGACTAGAGATGTCGCAAACATAAAATTTTCTGTTCGCGAATGGCGAAAGCGAACTTCCGCAAATGTTCTAGAACGTGCGAACCGCCATAGACTTCAATAGGCAGGCAAATTTTAAAACCCACAGGGACTCTTTTTGGCCACAATAGTGATGGAAAAGTTGTTTAAAGGGGACTAACACCTGGACTGTGGCATGCCGGAGGGGGATCCATGGCAAAACTCCCATGGAAAATTACGTATTTGACGCAGAGTCGGGTTTTAATCCATAAAGTGCATAAATCACCTAACATTCCTAAATTGTTTGGAATAACGTGCTTTAAAACATGCAGTGTGTGTATACGATCAGGTATGATGTTGTATCGATCAGGTAATGTAAGGGTTACGCCTGATTCAAAGTGACAGACCTAACTGTAACAGACCAAACTCCCCGTTTAACGCACCGCAAACAGTCCATTTGCACAACCGCAAATTCCCCATTTGCACAAGGTTGCATACCAAGCTAGACATGTCCCTTTCCTTGTCCTCACTGATGTAATTGAAGGTTTTCCTCGCGCAATGTACTGTGCCACCCTATATGAGTGGTGTGTTCAGTAATCAGTAGTACTATTTTTATCAGTTTAATCCCTGTTATGTCCCCTATCAGGGGACGTGTATCAAATAGATTTTAGGAACCGGGAGATGTAAAAAGAAGCTTGGTCGCTCCTCTTACTTCCAATTTGGGGCACTGCGCGTGCGCCGTGCAATGTACTGTGCAACCCTATATGAGTGGTGTGTAAACTAGTACTATTCTTATCAGTTTACTCCCTGTTACGTCCCCTATCAGGGGACGTGTATTGAATAGATTTTAGACAACCACAAAGAGTTGTCAATAGTTGACACACTCATGACATAAATTTTATTCCTCTATGCATCAATCTTGGTGTAGTGATGACTATGCTCGTGCACACGTTTGGGAGATTGCAGGCGATGGTGGTTTTTCAAAGCCTATGGTCATGCTGAGGTAGTTCAGTGACAGTTAAGTGACCCAGAAAACAACGATTCTGCAGTGTGGGCCCATTGTTGGCCTAGTAGGCTTTAATGATCACCTTAGATGATCACAAAGAAAATGAATGTTTTTTCTATGAAAAATTATCCAGCCGATTGCTTTTGGTCTGTTCACAATGAAGCAACGACCTTATCATCTGGGGTGTGCCAACAGTGCCAACACACTCATAGAGGTGATCGCTTCATTGTGATACGCAAGCCCCTTCACCACAACAAGGTAATGATCACGAAGGGGAATTGACACATGTATGTTTTTTTTTTTGTTTTGTTTTTGCAGCCACAGTGCAGCACCACAGGCCAGAAAAATTAGGTATGTACACAAGCCTGAAAAATTAGGTTTATTGTTTCAGCCGTTTTCCCGGCAGAAAGTGTACTAAAACATTTGGGCCTTGAACCCTAGTTGGTGGCGGATGCATGGGACTTAAAAAGCTCCGCATGTCCTCCATCAACAACACTTCTGTAAAGCGTCCTGTCCTTGCCGGCATGGTCGTGGTAGGAGGAGGATTACTTTCACCTCTTCCCCTGTTAGATTCCCATTGTGCTGTGACATCACCCTTATACGCTGTGTAAAGCATACTTTTTAGTTTGGTTTCGAACTGCTGCATCCTTTACGACTTCCGGTAATTCTGTAACATTTCAGCCACTTTCTGCTTATACCGGGGGTCTAGTAGCGTTTCCACCCAGTATAGGTCGTTCTCCTTCAGCCTTTTTATACGGGGATCCTCCAACAGGCATGACAGCATGAAAGACCCGATTTGCACAAGGTTGGATGTCGAGCTACTCATCTCCCGTTCCTCATCCTCACTGATCTCATTGAAGGTCTGTTCTTCCCCCAGCCACGTACAACACCATGAGTCCCAAATAGGTGATAACAATTAGCACCCTGGGATTCCTGCTGTGGTTGGTCTTCCTCCTCCTCAAAGCCACATTTCTCCTCTGACGGCTCTTCCTCTCAGACTCCTCTTCCAGCGTTGCCGCAGGTCCAGCAAGCAATGGTTTTAAGGCTGTTTCTGGTGATGATGGTGACCACAACTCTTCCTCTTCACGCTCATCTACGGCCTGATCCAACACTCTTCGCAGGGCAGACTCCAGGAAGAAAACAAAAATAGAATGATGTCGCTGATGGTGCCTTCGGTGTGACTGACTAGGTTTGTCACCTCCTCAAAAGGACGCAAGAGCCTACATTGCGCATGAGCGTCCAGTAACGTGGCTAAAAAATACCCAGCTCCGCAGAGGCTATCCTAGCACCCCGGTCATACAAATACTCGTTGACGGCTTTTTCTTGTTGGAGCAGGCGGTTTAACATTAGGAGTGTTGAATTCCAACGTGTCGGTCTGTGGCAAATCAAGCGCCTCACTGGCATGTTGTTTGAATATCGGAAAAGTGTGACATGGCCATTAAGGAACGCATGAAATGGCCACACACCTTCCTGGCCTGCTTGATGACGTCCTGTAAGCCTGGGTACTTATACACAAAGCGTTGTACGATCAGATTCAACACAAGTGCCATGCACGGCACATGTGTCATCTTGCCCAAATTCAATGCCGCCAACAGATTGCTTCCGTTGTCACACACCACTTTGCCGATCTCCAGTTGGTGCGGGGTAAGCCACTGATCCACCTGTGCATTCAGGGTGGACAGTAGTGCTTGTCCAGTGTGACTCTCTGCTTTCAGGCAACTCAACCCCAAGACGGCGTGACACTGTCGTATCCGGGATGTGGAATAGCCCCTGGGGAGCTGGGGGGGTGCAGTTGATGATGTGAAGCAAGACGCAGCAGCAGAAGAGGACTCAGCCGAGGAGGTTACCGAAGAGGATGGAGTAGGAGGAGTAGATGATGTGGCAGCAGGCCTGCCTGCAAGTCTTGGCAGTGTCACCAACTCTGCTGCAGAGCCACGCATTCCATGCTTGGCAGCCGTCAGCAGGTTAACCCAATGCGCAGTGTACGTGATATACCTGCCCTGACCGTGCTTTGCAGACCAGGTATCAGTGGTCAGATGGACCCTTGCCCCAACACTGTGTGCCAGACATGTCATGACTTCCTTTTCCACAATAGAGTACAGGTTGGGGATTGCCTTTTGTGAAAAGTAATTTCGGCCGGGTACCTTCCACTGGGGTGTCCTAATAGCTACACATTTTTTGAAGGCCTCAGACTCCACTAGCTTGCATGGTAAAAGCTGGCGGGTTAAGAGTTCCGTCAAGCCAGCTGTCAGACGCTGGGCAAGGGGGTGACTCTGTGACATTGGCTTCTTACGCTCAAACATTTCCTTGACAGACACCTGACTAAGGGCAGATGAGCAGGAACTGCTGAAGGTGAGAGGCGGAGTGGCGGGTTGTTGAGGGGCAAGGAGGACAGCAGTGGTTGACGTGGCTTAAGATGCTAGACCAGGAGGAGGATGGTGGCTTTGAGTTTGTCTGCTGCTTGTACTCATGTGTTGATCCCATAGGCGTTTGTGATGTGAGATCATGTGCCTTCGCAAAGCAGTTCTACCTAGACTCAGTTTCTTTTGGCACAGGTTGCAAATGGCATCGCTGTTATTAGAGGCAGACAAACAAAAAAAATTGCCACACCGCTGAGCTTTGCAATGACGGCATTCTGGTGGTGGCAACAGCATGTGTTGATTGGCGTGCTGTCTGGCTGACCTCTGGTGCCTATACATGCTGTCTGACTGTGCCACTAGCTCCTTGCGACGACCTCCCCCTGCTTCCAACTTGTCTCCTCCTCATCTCTGTCTCCTCATCTAAACTTTCCCCCTGTTCTTCTTCTCTTCAAGCGGGCACCCACGTGACATCCACGGAAACATCATCATCATCAACCGCTTCACTTGTATCTGACAACTCAGCAAAGGAAGCATCAGCGGTACAACATCATCATAATCACACCGTAAATCCATTTGTGTAATGCTGCCTGGCTGAGACATATCCCTGTTATCTACATCCTCTGGCAATAATGGTTGCGCATCACTAATTTCTTCCAACTGATGTGTAAATAAATCCTCTGACAAAGCAAATGAAGCGGCTGTGGTGCTAGTGTTGGTGGTGGCGGCGGCGGGTGAGTGGTAACTTGAGAGGTGCCCGAAGCTGAGCTGGAGGATGGTGCGTCAAGGTTCCGAGCGGAAGCTGTAGAAGATTGGGTGTCTTGTGTAAGCCAGTCAACTATGTCCTCAGAATTTTTCGAGTTCAGGGTATTTGTCCTCTGAACACTGGGCATTATTTTATGGCTAAAGGAAATCACAGCACCACGACGGCCCCAGCGGGGTGGCCTTCCTCTGCCTGTAATTTTTTTTTGATTAGTGGTATTATGCATGCAAGGTACTGTGCCATCCGGTATGAGTGGTGGGCACTGGCAGAGGGCACACTACAGTCAGTGAAAGTGGGCCTGGCACACACTGGCAGGCAACTAGCCTTAGATTAAAGGGTAAAATTAAATGCCTTATTTATCGGCAAGCAACTGTGCCACCCGGTATGAGTGGTGGGCACTGGCAGTGGGCACACTACAGTCAGTGGAAGTGGGACTGACACACACTGGCAGGCAACTAACCTTAGATTAAAGGGTAAAAATTAAATGCCTTATTTATCAGCAAGCTACTGTACCACCCGGTATGAGTGGTGGGCACTGGCAGTGGGCACACTACAGTCAGTGGAAGTGGGCCTGACACACACTAGCATCTGGCAGGCCAGGCAACTGAAATTAGATTAAAGTGTAAAAATGAAATGCCTTTTTTTTATGCAAAGTCCTGTGCCAAACGGTAGAGGGGTGGGCACTGGCAGCGGGCACACTACAGTCAGTGGAAGTGGGCCTGACACACACTGGCAGCAGGCAGGCAACTGAAATTAGATTAAGGCCTCATGCACACGACCGTTGTTTGTTTCCGCGTCCGTTCCGTTTTTTTTTCACGGATAGGATGTTTCCCCATTCATTTCAATGGGTCCGTCAAAAAATGCGGATGGTCAACCGTTTTTGTTCCGCATCCGTGGTCCGTGTTTTCCTTCCATCAAAAAAATAGTGCATGTCCTATTTTTTTCACGTTCGCGGACAAGGATAGGCATTTTTACAATGGATCTGCCATAAAAATCTGATCCGTCAAAAAAAAGGTCCGTCATCCGTTTTTTTTAATGGACGCAAAATTTGCAGGAGGAGCGGACGCGGAGGCAGGCAACGGTCGTCTGCATGTAGCCTAAAGTGTAAAAATTAAATGCCTTTTTTATGCAAAGTCCTGTGCCACCCGGTATGAGTGGTGGGCACTGGCAGTGGGCACACTACAGTCAGTGGAAGTGGGCCTGTCACACACTGGCAGCAGTCAGGCAACTAAAATAAGATTAAAGGGTAAAAATGAAATGCCTTTTTTTATGCAAAGTCCTGTGCCACACGGTATGAGTGGTGGGCACTAGCAGTGGGCACACTACAGTCAGTGGAAGTGGGCCTGACACACACTGGCAGCAGGCAGGCCAGGCAACTGAAATTAGATTAAAGTGTTAAAATGTAATGCCTTTTTGTTATGCAAAGTCCTGTGCCACACGGTATGAGTGGTGGGCACTGGCAGTGGGCACACTACAGTCAGTGGAAGTGGGCCTGAAACACACTGGCAGCAGGCAGGCCAGGCAACTGAAATTAGATTAACCACTTAAGGACCACAGGTTTATACCCCCCTAGTGACCAGGCCCTTTTTTACTTTAACGGTTTATTGCTCGGTCATGCAACTTGGCACCCAAATGAATTTACCTCCTTTTCTTCTCACAAATACAGCTTTATTTTGGTGGTATATGATTGCTGCTGAGATTTTTCGTTTTTCTGATATTAATTTAAAAAAACGCAATTTTCTCAAAAAAGTGTATTTAGAAATTTTTCTGGTAAAATTGTTCAAATATAATCACATTTCTATACAAGTTTGTGTCAGAATTTATTGTGCTACATGTCTTTGATAAAAAACAATAAGTGTATATTTATTGGATTGGGTAAAAGTTATAGCGTTTACAAACTATGGTGCAAAAAAGTGAATTTCGGCATTTTGAAGCAGCTCTGACTTTCTGAGCACCTGTCATGTTTCTTCAGGTGCTAGAATGCCATGATAGTATAAATACCCCCCAAATCGACACCATTTTAGAAAGAAGACACACCAAAGTATTCGCGAAGAGGCATGGTGAGTTCATGTATGATTTAATTTTTTTTCACAAGTTAGCAGAAAATGACACTTTCTGAGGAAAAAAAATAATAATAAAGTTTCCATTTCTGCTAACTTCTGGCAAAAAAAAAAAATCTCCCACATACTCACTATGCCCCTTATTGAATACGTTGGGATGTCTACTTTCCAAAATGGGGTCATTTGTGGGGTGTATTTACTGTTCTGGCATTTTGGGCGGGGCTAAATTGTGAGCAACCCTGTAAAGCCTAAGGCCCTTTTCACACGGGCGAGTTTTCCGCGCGGGTGCAATGTGTGAGGTGGACGCTTTGCACCCGCACTGAATCCTGACCCATTCATTTCTATGGGGCTGTGCACATGAGCGGTGATTTTCACGCATCACTTCTGCGTTGCGTGAAAATCACAGCATGCTCTATATTGTGCGTTTTCACGCAAAGCAGGCCCCATAGAAGTGAATGGGGCTGCAGGAAAATCGCAAGCATCCGTAATCAAGTGCGGATGCTGTGCGATTTTCCCGCAAGGTTGCTAAGTGACGGGACCCGATATTTATTATTTTCCCTTATAACATGGTTATAAGGGAAAATAATAGCATTCTCACTAGAAGAATGCTTAGTAAAATGTGGATTAAAGGGTTAAAAATAAAAAAAAATTAACTCACCTTATCCACTTGATCGCGTAGTTGTCAATCTCTTCTCTCCTTCTCTCTTCTTCAAGCATTAGCTGCCGTCTAACTGACCTGTGATGACGTCATATCACATGGTCTGCGCAAGTCTGCGGAATAGATGCGTACCCATTCTGTGTTAATGGGGCCAGCGGTGATGCGGAGATCACACTATGTGCTCTCCGCATCAGTATTTGCGGAGCTGCGGCCGGATCCGCAATTTGCGGGTCCGCAGCACACTACGGACGTGTGAATGGACCCTAAAGCTGCGATCACTAATAAATATCCAAAAAGCTCAAAAGTGATCTTTATAGTGCCACAGCGATTTTACGGTGTTTTTGCAGTGATCAGAAAAAAAAAATTCTGTCAGTGCGATGGGGCGGACTGAACGCAAGTGTCGGCACAAGATCAGGCCTGATCGGGCGAACACTGCATTTTTTGTAGAGCCTAAGGTGACCCTTATGTACTGATATAGATCTGATTGCGATCAGTCTTGATCACTTACAGATAAAATATAGTACTAGTGCTGATTAGCGACAGCGATGAAGCTAATCAGCGGCTAATCAGTGACTGCGGTGCGGTGGGCTGGGCGCTAACTACCTAACAAGTAGCTAACTAACTGGCGGTGATAAGGGACCCTTAGGCCCCATTCACACGTCCGCAATTCAGTTCCACATTTTGCGGAACGGAATTGCAGACGCATTCATTTCTATGCGGACAGATTTTGTCCCGCTCGGATCCGGAATTGTGGATCCGCACTTCCGGGTCTGCACTTCCAGGTCCGCAAAAATATAGAACATGTCCTATTCTTGTCAGCATTTGTGGACAAGAAAAGGCATTTTCTATATAGTTCTGGCAATGTGCGGATCCGCAAAATGCGGAAAGCACATTGCCAGTGTCCGTGTTTTGTGGATCCGCAGATCCGTGGATCCGCAAAACATATACTGACGTCTGAATAGAGCCTTACAGGGGGGTGATCAATGACATGGGGGTGACAGGGGGTGATCAGGGAGTTAATATTGGGTGATCAGGGGTTAATAAGGGGTTAATACGTGACAGGCGGGGTTGGGGGTTGGTTTGTGGTGATTGGTGTACTTACATAGCTGCCTGTGTCCTCTGGTGGTCATAAGCAAAATGGACCACCTGAGGAGCAGGCAGCAGGTATATCAGACGCTGTTTACAAAATAGTGTCTGACATGCAATTTGGATGCGATTTTTTGACATCTACAACCTGCCAGCGAACAGTTGTAACCTGCCGCGCTGCAATGAACGCGCGCGCATGTGCACGTGCATTCACATGAAATCTCGGGTCTCACGAGATTACGCCAATAGGCGTCATTTAGACCTGAGAGAAAACCACCTCCCCGACGCCTTTTGGCGTTAGCATGACGGGAGATGGTTAAAGTGTAAAAATCAATGCCTTTTTTTATGCGAAGTCCTGTGCCACATGGTATGGGTGGTGGGCACTGGCAGTGGGCACACTACAGTCAGTGGAAGTGGGCCTGACACACACTGGCAGCAGGCAGGAAACTGAAATTAGATTAAAGTGTAAAAATGAAATGCCTTTTTTTTATGCAAAGTCCTGTGCCACACGGTATGAGTGGTGGGCACTAGCAGTGGGCACACTACAGTCAGTGGAAGTGGGCCTGACACACACTGGCAGCAGGCAGGCCAGGCAACTGAAATTAGATTAAAGTGTAAAAATGAAATGCCTTTATTTTATGCAAAGTCCTGTGCCACACGGTATGAGTGGTGGGTACTGTCAGTGGGCACACTACAGTCTGTGGGCCTGCATCCTCTCTCACACGGGCAGGCCAGGCAACTGCAATATATATATGGAGAAAAAAATAAAATAAAAGCAGACTAATGTAGCAGCCCTAAAAAGGGCTTTTGGGGGTGCTGTAACGCTGTCCTTACAGCAGATGAGTCTGTGGACACAGAACACTGCCCTAGCTAACGCTTTCCCTATGAATTCAGAATTATCAGCACAGCAGCAGCTGCAATCTCCCTGCTCTCACTAGCACACATGCAGCTTCAGATGGAATCTAAAATGGCTGCCGTTTTTATAGGAGGTGGGAGGGTGTGGGAGGGAGGGTGTTGATTGGCTGGAATGTCCCTGCTGACTGTGAGGTACAGGGTCAAGTTTGCTCAATGATGATGTATCGCATATGTTCGCCCGCCGTGGCAAACGTGAACAAGCTATGTTCGCCGTGAACTGTTCGCCGGCGAATAGTTCGGGACATCACTAATGTTGACATTAGGATGACTCTCCATCGCCTCATCCTCCGCGTTCTTCTCCTCCTCTGCCCATCCACGCTGAACAGATGAAATTAAAGTTCCAAGGGTACTACCCTCTGTAGCAGAGGCAACTATCTCCAGCTCCTCCTCCTCTTCATTGCCAATTTGCGCTGAGAAGATGAACTATGGGTGGTCTGGCTATCACCCTGTGTCATGTCCTCCCCCATTACCTTGTCTGCCACATTCAGAGCGTCCTCCTTAATTGTGAACAACGATCGTTTGAGTAGACACAGCAGTGGGATGGTTACGCTGATAATAGCGTTATCGTCACTAACCATCTGTGTGGATTCATCAAAGTTTTTTAAAACTTCACAGAGGTCTGAAATCAATGCCCACTCCTCGTTTGTGAATAGTGGCATTTGACACGAAAGGCAATGACCATGTTGCAGCTGGTATTCCACAACTGCCCTCTGCTGTTCACAAAACCTGGCCAACATGCAGAACGTAGAGTTCAACCGCATGCTCACACAGCACAACAGTCGTGAGCTGGAAGCCGCAAGCGCTGCTGCAGTGTTGACAGACCAGCTGAAGCTGTGGGCGACTTTCAGAAATGGGCACACAAGCAGAGCGCCTTTACTAGTAGCTCTTGCAAATTGGGGTAGGTTTTGATAAATCACTGAACCACTAAGTTTAAGACATGAGCTAGGCATGGGATGTGTGTCAGGTTGCCGAGCTCCAAAGCTGACACCAAGTTACGCCATTGTCAGATATAACGATGCCTGGTTGTAGATTGAGTGGCGAGAGCCACAGCTCAGTCTGGTACCTTATACCTTGCCTAAGCTCTGCGGTTTGTCCCCTAAGCAGATCAGCTTCAGCATGGCCTGTTGACGCTTACCCACCGCTCTGCTACACTAGTTCCAGCTAGAGACTGATGGCTGACTGCTGCTGGAGGTGGAAGTGGAGGAGGAGGCGACGGAGGAGGAGAAGTGAGGGTTGGAGCCAGTAACATAGCTGCTGGCAGAGACCCTGATGGAAGTAGGACTCAGGAACCGCGCTGCATCGAGTGGAAACAAGTTCAGACCTTGCAGGTTCCAACGTCTGTGGGTCGGTTGAACAGCCAGAACAAAGATAAAACCTTGCCGGTTATGCTGTAATGAAAAGCAAAATAGTGCACCACCTTTTGTAAAATAAGCTGTTGCGCCTTTAATCACACTTACAAACTCGCAGTGTAAACAGTCATAAAACCGTCTCAGCGGTATTTGCCCGACCCGGGTTTTGCTGGCCTGAGCTTCATCAGGGGCAGGAACACGTCACTACCGGGGTTGCCCCACTCTTTTATATGGTTCCCTTAATTAGTACATAAGGTCATATAATACAAAAGCTAATAAAAGTTACTTAAAATACATTTCAATAAATACATCATTGTTAATTCACACCAGATACAACTTACATTATCCTCTATCTCTCTTTATAATACCGCCACATTTTAAAACCAGGACTCTTCATTCAAACATTATTATTATCCTATTACTCCGCTTACAAGGACCTTCCATTCACAAAAAAGTCATGTGATTTAATCCACCTATCACTGCAGTGGGCGTTTTCCCCAACTAATTACGTAACATCTCCTGGCCAATGGATTCTTCAGAGTTCAGTGGGTGTGTGCTACCTCACATCACTACCGCCGGGAGACAGATGGGAGCAAGAGAATGGAGACCGCAATGAAACAAAGTATCGGGCAAGATGAATCGATCAGACCAAACAAGGTTTTAAATCGAACTCAACATTGAGGCCGCCAGGTTGCAAAGTGCCAAGTCGATATATCCACTCAACCTCCTTTCGATTGATCTGAGCGACCCTATCTCCGCCCCTCCAATGCGGCTCCACACTCTCAACCCCCATAAATTTCAAACCCATTGGATCCTTTCCATGATGAACTTTAAAGTGCGCCGAAACACTATGTGTTAAAAGTCCTTTTTTTATGTTACGGATGTGTTCTTGTATCCTAACCTTTAATTTTCTCAAAGTCCTCCCTACATATTGAACCCCACACGGGCATTCCAATACATACACTATCCCTTCTTTCTCACATGAACACTCCCCTTTAACTTTAAATTTCTGCCCACTAATGTGGGATGACACTTCAGAAGAGTTCATTTTCCGATCCACACGATGACGGTTTCTGCATGGACCGCAGAAACCGCACCATGTGAACTGTCCCAACTTCTTGGGTCCTTTCATGTTGGTGGGTGGGATGGCACTTCTCACTAGTTTGTTCTTCAGGTTCGGGGCTTTTCTATACACAACCTCAGGCAGGGATGGAAGAATCGAACCTATTGTTGGATCAATTTTCAAAATTTTTCCAGTTCTTTTTAATAATCTGTTTCAATGGTCCAGCTTTAACATTAAAGCCGGTCATGAACGTGAATCTAAAATCCCTCTCCATTTTCTGTCTAGGTTCCCTCGTGCTCTCTCCTATCCTGTTACTCCTGACTTTGGAGATGTTGTCCTCTAGGTTTCTGTCTTCATACCCTTTTTCCAAGAACCGGGTTTTTAATATTGCACATTGTTTATCAAAGTCTTGATCGATCATACAGTTTCTGGATACCCTCTTAAATTGTCCAGCAGGGATGTTGGAAAGCCATGGACGAAAGTGACAACTACTAACGTCAATATATGAGTTGACATCGGTCTCTTTAAAGTGAGTTTTGGTCAAAAACCTCTCCCCATCTATTTCTATGCTTAAATCCAAAAAGACCACTTTTTGTTACTAATCTCCCCAGTGAATCGGAGATTCCATTCCTCTGAATTTAATGAATCCACAAAGCCTTGCAGCCCTGATTCCTCTCCTATCCAAATCAAGAAGCAATCATCGATATACCTTCTCCAGAGGGAAAGAGTGCCCTCCGGAGAAGGTACATCAATCCGAGGGTAAACGTGTTGCTCCTCCCAAAAGCCCATAAAAATGTTGGCGAAACTGGGGCGAATTTCGCCCCATCGCCGTCCCAACCAGCTGTAAGTAATAAGCCCCATCATACCAGAAATAATTATGCATCAAACAAAAATCAAGGCAATCAAGGATGAACTGTCCCTGTTCAACATTCATAGTATCATCCCTATCTAGCCTATCTTTCACTGCTCTAAGTCCCAGTTTTTTGGGGATGATGGTATATAGGGACATGACGTCCACAGTGGCCATCCATGTGTTGTTCATACAAGAGCCTAAGCTTTTAATGATATCGATCATGTCTCCCGTATCTTTCAGGTAAGATCTATTGGTGGTCGCATATCCCTGAAGGAAATGATCTATATATTCAGTGACTCTGCTGGACAGGGAGTTTAACCCCGACACAATCGGACGTCCCGGAGGGTCCACTATACTTTTGTGGACCTTGGGCAGGTGGTAGATCACAGGGACTACTGGATGAGCCACCATGAGATACTCAAACTCCTTTTTATTTAAAATACCTTTCCCCAAACCACTTTTCAGGATGGTGTCAAGTTTGTTCTTAAATTCAACTGTAGGGTTACCCTTTAATTTACGGTATGTGGAGTTATCAGAGATAAGACGAGTCATCTCCTTCTCATAATTGCTTCTATCCATAACAACTACTCCCCCCCCTTTATCTGCTGGCTTTACTATAATGTTTTTGTTTCGTTCTAATGACTTCACAGCCTCCCTTTCTTCATAGGTCAAATTATTCGAATGTGATCTACAATCAATCTGTTCTAGGTCCCTCAGTACTCCTCTCCTAAATGCTTCGATACAATCATTGTCCTTATTTTTAGGGAGAAATTTAGATCTTTCTCTCAACTGTGTGTGTTGTATTCCTGTAATTGCTGTGTCTTTTTGGACCACTGGACCAGAATTGTTTATATGATATTTGGCCAGATTTAATTTCCTAATGAACTTATGTACATCCAAAAAAGCCTCAAACTTATTGAGACCTTTAGAGGGAGCAAATTTCAACCCTCTAGAAAGTACCCTTTTCTCTGCATCTGATAGTGGGTGGGAACTTAAATTAAAGATCCCTCCTATGTCTCCTTCATTCTCTTTTCTCTGGGGCTTGTTCTTTCCTTGTCCTCGTCGGCCTCTCTTATCCCTCTTTTTTGGGGGGTCCTCCCTTCTCTTACCTGTACCCCTCTCATAGCCTGATGGGGAAAATTCTGTGTATCAGTCTTACTTATTATAGATCTAATTGGTGGACCTTCAGCTGTTTCTTTTCTATATTCTCTTTGTGAGGGAAAGCTATTAGTAGATTGTGGTATCTGTGGAACCCCTCCCTCCCGGGGCTGTGTATAATTCCTCCAGTAAATTTTGGCTGGGTCCATAGTGTGAATTCCTGGGCTCATAAAATCGTGTATAGTCCCCTTCTCTCCCTCTCTGATATCCCCAATTATTCGGTGTATAGTCCCCTTCTCTCCCTCTCTGATATCCCCAATTATTCGGTGGGTATCTGCTAAATTGATTCCCATAGTTGTTATGAGGATAATCCTGGTACTTTGTATTACTTATTTGCTGTTTGGTGGGACGCCGTCCACCGGGATTATGGATATATTTGAATTCCGTGATAACTTCAAGTGCAATATTGCATTCCTGGATAGTACTCCGATTGCGGAGGCAGATAATGTGAATGACATTAAGGACTTATTTGAAAAACTAGAAAGAGAGCTAGTGAAGGAAGTTAGAACAATATGGGATATAGCGTCCCTGGAACGGTATTTGAATGAAAGGAAAATCCCAGAAGGTTTGAGATGGCAGCTGCCGCTCAGCTCTGATGACGAGTGTGAGCTAATAGAATGGGAGAAAGTAATGAATGAATGCAGCTGGAGGGTGATTGAGTTTATTATCAACATAAGAAAGAAAAAACTTCATAAAATAAATAACAATATTGAAGAGTTGAAGGAGGGATTAAAACCGTTCAAGGGTGGAAATATGGAAATTTATGATTTATGTAGTCAGGAATGCAAAAATAAGGTAGTTAAAATGGAAGAGGAAGTAAAGAATAAGAAATATAAGAAATATATCAAGGTTTGTGATGATTATAAGGTGAATAATATTTATAAGTGGAAAAATAAGAAGGGTGGGAACACAGGTTCAAGCCCAATACAGGTGAATAACGGTGGGACAGGTCTTTGTGAACAAGAGAAGCAAAATAGGAATGAAGAGCGCCCCTATAAGCAGAACAGGAATGAGAATTCTAAACCATATAGACCCCCAGGACAAAACCGCAATGGACCAAATTTTTATAGACCGAGGTGGAACCAGGATTATCCTCATAACAACTATGGGAATCAATTTAGCAGATACCCACCGAATAATTGGGGATATCAGAGAGGGAGAGAAGGGGACTATACACCGAATAATTGGGGATATCAGAGAGGGAGAGAAGGGGACTATACACGATTTTATGAGCCCAGGAATTCATACTATGGACCCAGCCATAGTTTCAGGAGGAATTATACACAGCCCCGGGAGGGAGGGGTTCCACAGATACCACAATCTACTAATAGCTTTCCCTCACAAAGAGAATATAGAAAAGAAACAGCTGAAGGTCCACCAATTAGATCTATAATAAGTAAGACTGATACACAGAATTTTCCCCATCAGGCTATGAGAGGGGTACAGGTAAGAGAAGGGAGGACCCCCCAAAAAAGAGGGATAAGAGAGGCCGACGAGGACAAGGAAAGAACAAGCCACAGAGAAAAGAGAATGAAGGAGACATAGGAGGGATCTTTAATTTAAGTTCCCACCCACTATCAGATGCAGAGAAAAGGGTACTTTCTAGAGGGTTGAAATTTGCTCCCTCTAAAGGTCTCAATAAGTTTGAGGCTTTTTTGGATGTACATAAGTTCATTAGGAAATTAAATCTGGCCAAATATCATATAAACAATTCTGGTCCAGTGGTCCAAAAAAGACACAGCAATTACAGGAATACAACACACACAGTTGAGAGAAAGATCTAAATTTCTCCCTAAAAATAAGGACAATGATTGTATCGAAGCATTTAGGAGAGGAGTACTGAGGGACCTAGAACAGATTGATTGTAGATCCCATTCGAATAATTTGACCTATGAAGAAAGGGAGGCTGTGAAGTCATTAGAACGAAACAAAAACATTATAGTAAAGCCAGCAGATAAAGGGGGAGAAGTTGTTATGGATAGAAGCAATTATGAGAAGGAGATGACTCGTCTTATCTCTGATAACTCCACATACCGTAAATTAAAGGGTAACCCTACAGTTGAATTTAAGAACAAACTTGACACCATCCTGAAAAGAGGTTTGGGGAAAGGTATTTTAAATAAAAAGGAGTTTGAGTATCTCATGGTGGCTCATCCAGTAGTCCCTGTGATCTACCACCTGCCCAAGGTCCACAAAAGTATAGTGGACCCTCCGGGACGTCCGATTGTGTCGGGGTTAAACTCCCTGTCCAGCAGAGTCACTGAATATATAGATCATTTCCTTCAGGGATATGCGACCACCAATAGATCTTACCTGAAAGATACGGGAGACATGATCGATATCATTAAAAGCTTAGGCTCTTGTATGAACAACACATGGATGGCCACTGTGGACGTCATGTCCCTATATACCATCATCCCCAAAAAACTGGGACTTAGAGCAGTGAAAGATAGGCTAGATAGGGATGATACTATGAATGTTGAACAGGGACAGTTCATCCTTGATTGCCTTGATTTTTGTTTGATGCATAATTATTTCTGGTATGATGGGGCTTATTACTTACAGCTGGTTGGGACGGCGATGGGGGCGAAATTCGCCCCCAGTTTCGCCAACATTTTTATGGGCTTTTGGGAGGAGCAACACGTTTACCCTCGGATTGATGTACCTTCTCCGGAGGGCACTCTTTCCCTCTGGAGAAGGTATATCGATGATTGCTTCTTGATTTGGATAGGAGAGGAATCAGGGCTGCAAGGCTTTGTGGATTCATTAAATTCAGAGGAATGGAATCTCCGATTCACTGGGGAGATTAGTAACAAAAAAGTGGTCTTTTTGGATTTAAGCATAGAAATAGATGGGGAGAGGTTTTTGACCAAAACTCACTTTAAAGAGACCGATGTCAACTCATATATTGACGTTAGTAGTTGTCACTTTCGTCCATGGCTTTCCAACATCCCTGCTGGACAATTTAAGAGGGTATCCAGAAACTGTATGATCGATCAAGACTTTGATAAACAATGTGCAATATTAAAAACCCGGTTCTTGGAAAAAGGGTATGAAGACAGAAACCTAGAGGACAACATCTCCAAAGTCAGGAGTAACAGGATAGGAGAGAGCACGAGGGAACCTAGACAGAAAATGGAGAGGGATTTTAGATTCACGTTCATGACCGGCTTTAATGTTAAAGCTGGACCATTGAAACAGATTATTAAAAAGAACTGGAAAAATTTTGAAAATTGATCCAACAATAGGTTCGATTCTTCCATCCCTGCCTGAGGTTGTGTATAGAAAAGCCCCGAACCTGAAGAACAAACTAGTGAGAAGTGCCATCCCACCCACCAACATGAATGGACCCAAGAAGTTGGGACAGTTCACATGGTGCGGTTTCTGCGGTCCATGCAGAAACCGTCATCGTGTGGATCGGAAAATGAACTCTTCTGAAGTGTCATCCCACATTAGTGGGCAGAAATTTAAAGTTAAAGGGGAGTGTTCATGTGAGAAAGAAGGGATAGTGTATGTATTGGAATGCCCGTGTGGGGTTCAATATGTAGGGAGGACTTTGAGAAAATTAAAGGTTAGGATACAAGAACACATCCGTAACATAAAAAAGGACTTTTAACACATAGTGTTTCGGCGCACTTTAAAGTTCATCATGGAAAGGATCCAATGGGTTTGAAATTTATGGGGGTTGAGAGTGTGGAGCCGCATTGGAGGGGCGGAGATAGGGTCGCTCAGATCAATCGAAAGGAGGTTGAGTGGATATATCGACTTGGCACTTTGCAACCTGGCGGCCTCAATGTTGAGTTCGATTTAAAACCTTGTTTGGTCTGATCGATTCATCTTGCCCGATACTTTGTTTCATTGCGGTCTCCATTCTCTTGCTCCCATCTGTCTCCCGGCGGTAGTGATGTGAGGTAGCACACACCCACTGAACTCTGAAGAATCCATTGGCCAGGAGATGTTACGTAATTAGTTGGGGAAAACGCCCACTGCAGTGATAGGTGGATTAAATCACATGACTTTTTTGTGAATGGAAGGTCCTTGTAAGCGGAGTAATAGGATAATAATAATGTTTGAATGAAGAGTCCTGGTTTTAAAATGTGGCGGTATTATAAAGAGAGATAGAGGATAATGTAAGTTGTATCTGGTGTGAATTAACAATGATGTATTTATTGAAATGTATTTTAAGTAACTTTTATTAGCTTTTGTATTATATGACCGTATGTACTAATTAAGGGAACCATATAAAAGAGTGGGGCAACCCCGGTAGTGACGTGTTCCTGCCCCTGATGAAGCTCAGGCCAGCGAAACCCGGGTCGGGCAAATACCGCTGAGACGGTTTTATGACTGTTTACACTGCGAGTTTGTAAGTGTGATTAAAGGCGCAACAGCTTATTTTACAAAAGGTGGTGCACTATTTTGCTTTTCATTACAGCATAACCGGCAAGGTTTTATCTTTGTTCCGGCTGTTCAACCGACCCACAGACGTTGGAACCTGCAAGGTCTGAACTTGTTTCCACTCGATGCAGCGCGGTTCCTGAGTATTATAATTGGTTTGTCAAAAGTGTTTTTCCCACAACACAATTTGGAACCTGCAGCAGCGTGGTATCGTATCCCGGACGTGACTGGTACTTTGTATTACTTATTTCCTGATGGAAGTAGGGCCCACAATCCTGGGTGTGGGTAACACCTGTACCATCCCAGGGTACGATTCACTCTCATTTCCACAACATTTACCCAGTGTGCAGTCAAGGAAATGTAGCGTCCCTGGCCAACAGTACTCTGTGGTGAAGTGGACCTTCCCAGTAAGTGCGTTGGTCAGGGTACGGGTGAGGTTTTGGGACACATGCTGGTGTAAGGCAGGCACGGCACACCATGGAAAATAGTGGCGGCATGGGACTGCGTACCGAGGGATGGCCGCCAACATCAGGCTGCGGAAGGCCTCAGTGTCCATAAGCCTAAAAAGCAACATTTCAAGGGCCAGTAATTTTAAAAGTTGCACATTTAGTGCTATGGCCTGTGGGTGGGTGTTTGGCTGGATATTTGCGCGTGAGTTCAAATGCCTGTGTTATCGACATTTGGACGCTGCGCTGGGACAGGGAAGTGGATGTTGTTGCTGACGGTTCATGAAAAGGCCCAGGTGCAGGCCGAGGGGCATCCGGGCCTGCGCCTTCGACAGGGGATTGGCCAGCAGTGCGGAACACAGGGGAAGAGGAGGCAGTGGTGTGACCCACAGACCCCAATTGTGGACCCAGGCGTTCGGCCTACTTATTAGGGTGCTTGAATGCCATGTGGCGGATCATGCTGGTGGTGGTGAGGTTGAAAGTGTTCACGCCCCGACTCATTTTGGTATGGCACAGGTTGCAAACTACCACGCTTTTGTCTTCTGCGCTTTCCTCAAAAAAGCACCATACTGCGGAACAACTACCCCTTGGCAAGGTAGATTTATGCATGGAGGTGTAACGTTTGCAGGCCTGTTTGGTGTGGGCCGACTTCCCCCTTTTACAACCCCACTGCCTCTTCCAGACTGTTGCGGTGCTGCGGTGTACTGCTGTCCTTGCTCGGCTTTTCACCTTCCCATGTTGGGTCAGGGACCTCATTGTCCACCACCTCCTCTTCCTCACTCTGCTCATCCTCCTGACTTGACCTAACCAGAACCTCAGTGATTGATAACTGTGTCTCGTCATCATCCACCTCGTGAATGAATGATTGCCGTTCACCACCATCATCTGCTTGAGACTGTGAAGGCTCAAGAAGTTGGGAATCAGGGCACAATATCTCAGGTACCTCTTCAAGCGTGCTGAGCGTGAGGGCCAAATATTATAGTGGTGCTGGAAAGAGATCCTCGGAATATTCGAGTGTGGGATCACTCGTTTGAAAATCCTCTCCATGTTGGGAGGAAGGATGTTTGATCAGAGTAAGGATTCGGTTGACCAGACTCTTGGCTACAGAGACTGGACGAGAGGGTGGTACCTAACCGTCTGGAAGCATTATGTTCAGCAATCCAACCAACCATCTGTTCGCACTGGTCCAACTTGGACAGTGTTGTCCTGCGCTGCCCAGCTAACTTGGACATGAAGCTGGGTACGGTGGATGATTATTGTTTTTTTCTGGTGCAATGGCAGTAGGCACAGTTTTATTGCACCCAGGGCCACAGCCTCTTCGTGCACCAACAGCATCATGCCCACTTCCCCGTCCCTTAGTGCTCGCCTTCTTCATATTAATGGTTTTGTTACTAGATGTGGCGCAGATTGTTTTACTCTCCGCAAAAGACACAGTTTTCAGATGCAGAACAGTATATGTCACAGAAACGCACAGAATATCGACCCTATATTAGGCCCAGATTATTGGAATTTGTAATACAGAAACTGTTTGCAGATGTTCTACAGTATTGGTTAAGAAACACCACAGATTATGTATAGAGTTGAGCGGACACCTGGATGTTCAGGTTCGATAAGTTCGGACGAACTTCGTGAAAATCTTCAGGTTTGGGATCCGAACTTGACCCGAACTTGACCCCGAACCCCATCGAAGTCAATGAAGCCCAGAACTTTTGGGCACTAAAATGGCTGTAAAATAGCCTTGGAAAAGGCTAGAGGGCTGCAAAAGGCAGAAAAATGTAGGTAAATCTCCGGCAAACAAATTTGGATAGGGTAATGACCAGTGCCCTGGAGTACAAGAATGTATAGTTGAGGGCAGCAGTTAAAAATGTCTATTCTGCACAAGGTACGGACAAGTCCTGTGGGATCCATGCCTGGCTCATTTTAATGAACGTGAGCTTGTCCACGTTGGCTATGGACAGGCGGCTGCGTTTGTCTGTAATGATGCCCCCTGCCGTGCTAAATACACGTTCAGACAATACACTGGCCGCAGGGCAGGCCAGCACCTCCAAGGCATAAAGGGCAAGCTCTGGCCATGTGGACAATTTGGGGACCTAAAAGTTGAATGGGGCAGAACCATAACTCAGTACGTGGAGGTGTGTGCACATGTACTGTTCCACCATGTTGTTCAAATGCTGCCTCCTGCTAACATGTTCATCAGCTGGTGGTGCAGTTTGCTGTGGCGCGGTGACAAAACATTTCCACATCTCGGCCATACTAACCCTGCTGTCTGAGGAGCTGGCCGTGACCAAGCTGCGTTGACGACCTCTTCCTCCTCCTCTTCCGCCTCTGCCTTCGCCTTGTGCTTCCACTTGTCCCCCGGTGTCAGTTGGGAATGCCCTCAGGAGCACGTTTACCAGCGTGCGCTTGTAGTTGTGCATCTTCCTATCACGCTCCAGTGCTGGAATCAAGGTGGACATGTTGTCCTTGTACCGGGGATCCAGCAGGGTGGCAACCCAGTAGTCAGCACAAGTTAAAATGTGGGCAACTCTGCTGTCGTTGCGCAGGCTCTGCAGCATACATTCGCACATTTGTGCAAGACTTCCCAGAGGTAATGATAAGCTGTACTCTGTAAGTGGTTGCCCATCGTCTGTGTCCTCCGTATCCCCCCAGCCACGCTCCAGTAATGGCCCTGAACTGCGTTGGGTGCCACCCTGCAATAAAACCTGTTCCTCCTCCTCCTCCTACCTTATCCTCCTTCTCCTCGTCCTCCAGAAGTGTGTCCTGGCTGTGCACATGAGTACCTGACCTCTGCTGGTGCAGGAACCCACCCTATGAGCCACTTCCGTATGACCTGCCTGAAACCCTGCGAAATACCCCCTCTTCCTCCTGTGCCGCATCCTCTTCCATTTTCGCCGTAATACTTTTTTTCAAGGAGACATAGAAGGGGTATTGTAATGCTAACAACGGCGTCATCAGCACTGGCCATGTTGGTTGAGTACTCCAAAGACCGCAACAAGGTACACAGGTCTCGCATGCAGGCCAAGTCACTGGTGGTAAAGTGGTGCTGATCTGCAGAGCGATTGACCCGTGCTACTGCATCTGAAACTCCACTATTGCCCGCTGCTGCTTGCACAGTCTCTCCAGCATATGTAAGGTGGAGCTCCACCTGGTGTGCATGTCGCATATGAGGCAGTGAGCAGAAAGGCCGAAGTTATGCTGCAGCGCAGACAGGCGAGCAGCAGCAGGGTGAAAACGCTGAAAACGCGCAAATACGGACTGCACTTTCAGCAGCAGCTCTGACATGTCTGGGTATTTTTTTAGAATCTTCTGCACCACCAGATTCAGCACATGCACCAGGCAAGGGATGTGCATCAAACCGGCTAGTCCCAGAGCTGCAACGAGATTTCGCCAAGTAGTGCACACCACCAGGCCAGGCTTGAGGCTCACAGGCAGCAACCACTCATCAGTCTGCTGTTCTATGCCCCACCAAAATTCCTGTGTGGTGTGGGGTTTGTCACCCAAACACATGAGTTTTAAAATTGCATGCTGACGTTTACCCCGGGCTGTGCTGAAGTTGGGGGTGATGTTCTTTCGATGACCGGATGTGGGGATGGTAGAAGAGGAGGAGGATGATGCGGAGTAGGAGGAGGAAGCAACAGGAGGCGATGAATAATGCGTCAAACCGCTATCCGCCTTGGGCCCGGCTGCCACTACGTTTGCCCAGTGTGCAGTTAGGGAGATACAGCGACCCTGGCCATGCTTACTGGTCCATGTATCTGTGGTTATGTGGACCTTGCCACAGATGGCGTTGCGCAGCTCACACTTGATTTTATCCTCCACTTGGTTGTTCAGATAAGGGTCTGGAAAAGCAGTGGCGGCTGGGAACAACATACTGGGGGACAGCCACCGCCATCAGCTGTTTGAAACAGTCCGTCTCCACCAGACAGAATGACAACATTTCAAAGGCGAGTAATTTTGAAATGCTGGCATTCAGGGCCAGGGCTCGGGGGTGGGTAGGTGGGTATTTCCTCCTTCTCTCCAATGTTTGGAAGATGGACAGCTGAATGCTGCCGTGTGAAATGGTGGAGATGCTTGGTGATGGTGCTGTATGTGGTGGTGTCGGTGGAACATCCTCTGTTTGCTGGTTGCGCGGTGCCACAGTGACGCCAGAGGTGGAGGGAGAGGCCAAACAAGCAGCAGAAGAGGGAGCAGCAGGAGCATGAGAGAGTTCCTTGTTTTTAAGGTGTTTACTTCACTGCAGTTCATGCTTTGCATGTAGATGCCTGGTCATGCAGGTTGTGCTCAGGTTAAGAACGTTTATGCCTCGCTTCAGGCTCTGATGGCACAACATGCAAACCACTCGTGTCTTGTCAGGACATTGTGTGAAGAACTGACACGAAAATGAACTCCTTGGAGCAGGCCTTGGTGTGCTCGGTGCCTGGGTGCGGTGGACAGTAGCAGGTGTACTGTCTCTGGAATGCCTGCTGCGCTTTAGCACCCTGCTCCCTCTTTTGCTGTGCTGTTTCCTCTGTGTGACTACCGCCTCTTCTTCAGAACTGCACGCCTCACTAGCGCGACCTTCAGTCCAGTCTGGGTCTAGGACTTCATCATCCTCCACATCATCTTCCACCCATTCATGACCCCTGCCCTCCTCGTCGGTCTGCACATTGCAGAAAGCCACAGCAGTTGGCACCTGTGTTTCTTCATCATCAGAGACTGTTTGTGGCAGTATTCCCATGTCCTCATCCTGCAACATAAGTGGTTGGGCATCAGTGCATTCAATGTCTTCCACTTCTGGGGCAGGGCTATTGTGGATGGCCTGGGGAAACCCTGTCAGCAGAGTCATCAAAAAGCATGAGTCAGCTGCATGACTTGGAGTTCAGCCTGCTTGGCTGATTTGCAAGGGGCTGAGGTAAAAGACTGATAGGCATGGGCTGCAGGTGTCAACCCTGAGCTTTATGCAGAGGACTGGGTGTTAGATACTGTGAAGAAACTGGAGGCACTGTCAGCCCACTGGCGGATCCAGAGCCTGGTCTCGGGAGGGGCACTTTGGGCGATTGATACGCCCCAGCTCCCATCACTACAGAAACACAGCCCCACTTACCTCTTCCATCCAGTGACGTCTCCTGTGATGTAGATGTTCTCTTTCCTCATCTTCTCCTTTCAGACCTTCAGACCAGACCGACAGGTTTCGTCTCTGCAGTTTGACAACAAAATAAATCTCAGTTACTACTTTTCCATCATCCTCCCATATTCTGGACAAATTATCCTACTACCCCCATATAAAATACATCAGTAATGTCCCCATAGTGCCCCCGAGTCTCCTCTCTCCCCCATCATGTCCCCCCCAATCATGTGCAGGCTCCTTTTCCCACCCATCCCCCTTCCCCAAAATGATTTGCAGGCTCCTCCCCCAAAATCATGTGCAGGCTCCTTCCCCCAAAATCATGTGCAGGCTCCCTCCCCAAAATCATGTGCAGGCTCCTTCCCCCCAAAATCATGTGCAGGCTCCTTCCCCCAAAATCATGTGCAGGCTCCTCCCCCAAAATCATGTGCAGGCTCCTTCCCCCCAAATCATGTGCAGGCTCCTTCCCTCCCGCCAAAATCATGTGCAGGCTCCTTCCCCCAAAATCATGTGCAGGCTCCTTTCCCCCCAAATCATGTGCAGGCTCCTTCCCCCAATCATGTGCAGGCTCCTTCCCCCAAAATCATGTGCAGGCTCCTTCCCCCAAAATCATGTGCAGGCTCCTTCCCCCCACAAATCATGTGCAGGCTCCTTTCCCCCTCCCAATCATGTGCAGGCTCCTTTCCCCAAAATCATGTGCAGGCTCCTCTCCCCAAAATCATGTGCAGGCTCCTCCCCTCCCCAAAAATCATGTGCAGGCTCCTTCCCCCAAAATCATGTGCAGGCTCCTTCCCCCCAAAATCATGTGCAGGCTCCTTTCCCCAACCAAAATCATGTGCAGGCTCCTCCCCCAAAATCATGTCCAGGCTACTTCCCCCAAAATCATGTGCAGGCTCCTTCCCTCCCCCAAAATCATGTGCAGGCTCCTTCCCCCAAAATCATGTGCAGGCTCCTTCCCCCCAAATCATGTGCAGGCTCCTTCCCCCAAATCATGTGCAGGCTCCTTCCCCCAAAATCATGTGCAGGCTCCTTCCCTTCCCCCCAATATCATGTGCAGGCTCCTTCCCCACCCCCACCATCATGTGCAGGCTCCTCCTCCCCGCAAAATCATGTGCAGGCTCCTCCCCTCCCCCTCCCCTCCCCAGGCTTCTTTTCTCCCTCCCTACTTACTCGTTGCAGCGCTGGATGCAGGCCTCTTCCGGCCTGTGTCCCGTTTCTGTCCTTCTGCTCAGGCGGCGCGATGACGTCATCGCGCCGCTTGAATCGCTCTGATAGGCTGTCGGCACGAGGCCGGCAGCCTATCAGAGGAGCAGGGGAGGGAGACGCCTCTCCCTCCCCTGCCGCACTGCACAGCGATCTGTATCGCTGTCCAGAGGACGGCGACACAGATCGCTATGGAGATGAACGCTTCCACAGTGGAAGCGTTCATCTCCTGTCACTGCCGCCGGTGCTGCAATATCGGGGGGGCAATTGCCCCGTTGCCCCCCCCCCTGGATCCGCCACTGTGTCAGCCACCCAATCTACTATCGCTTGTACTTGTTCTGACTTCACCATCCGTGGAGCGGCATTTGGGCCTATCAAATAGCGCTGCAGATTCTGTCGCCTACTCGCACCAGAGGAAGGTGTTTGACTTGGAGTGGTAGTTGGCGCTGAACGGCCACGTCCTCTTCCAGCAACAGCAACACCACCACGACCATGCCCACGTCCCTTTTTTGATGTTCTCCTCATTATTTGCGTTCACCCACCAAGCTGAAAGATTGGTCTCTCTCCGGTGTCAATTTACCTGCCACTAGTTGACAATTTTGTTCGCTAAGGCAGTTCATGTGTCATAAAAATTGCTCTGTGGTCCCAGAATAATGTCTTTTGGGCCCAAAAATACACTGATTCTCAATTTCTATGTGGAAATGTTATTTTTTTTTTCTGGTACGCTGTATGCACAAGTGGTTTGTGGAACAAGAACAAGTATTTTTGTAATAAAATACAGAAAATTAGCATTTTACTGCTGTAAATTGAAATTAATCATTAATACGCCGGATGTACAAACACGGCGTTTTTTAATAAAACCCGAAAATTGAGTTTTTAACTGCTGTACATTAAAAGTAGATATTTATACTATGTCTGGACACCAGATTTGGGGACCTAGAACACTGATTTGGTCACCAAAATTCATAAATGCAGTATTTGACTGTTATTAATTGGAAATAATTATTTGAACGACGGATGCACAACAGTTTTTTCAGCCTAAAACATGGCTTTTTTCAATCAAACCCCAAAATGCAGTTTTTAACTGCTGTACATTAAAAGTAGATATTTATACTATGTATGGACAGCAGATTTGGGGACCCAGAACACGGATTTGGTCACCAAAATTCACAAACGCAGTATTTGACTGCTATAAATTTAAAATAGTTATTTAAACGATGGATGCACAACATTTTTTTCGGCCTAAAACAGAGCTTTTTTCAATAAAACCCCAAAATGCAGTTTTTAACTGCTGTACATTAACCGTAGATATTTATACTATGTATAAATTCACAACACAAAAATTCACAAATACAGTATTTAACTGCTATAAATTGTAAATAATTATTCCCTTACGTCCTACCAGCAGCACAGATGGGGTTAACCACCCCACGTGGACTGGCTGGACCGTCGGAATGTTTAATGAGCCCAAGACTAATAACTCAATTTAACAATTAAGTATCTCCTTAAAAGGAGGAAGCCCACTGTGTTTTTTTCTGTGTTTTTATCTGTCCTCCCGGACAGGTGGACTAGGCGGTTTTGTTCCCCCCTTTCTTATGGAAAGTGCGGGGAGAATTCTTTTAGTTTGGGTAACGGCGTTGCCCTTTCCTAGGCACCTTGTCATTTTGGCCGGCAGCTTATCTGCTGCCGGCCCCGCGCAGTTGCGCTTGGCTGGGGTATTTTGGCGGCGTCCTCGGTCCAGGATTCTCGGTCCCTGTGCGCCGCCATCTTCCGGAGGTGACGCGGGGATTCTCCTTTTGCGTCACTTCCGGGTAATCCGGCCGCGATTTTTTCACGGGAACAATTTTTTTCACAAGTTTTTTTTTCTTATGCTTCTTACTGTGGAGGATTTACTGGGGGAAGGGTGGAATGACTATCCCTCCCCTTCCCCTATTTTAGGAAGCTGTGTGCTCCAGTTCAGTCTCTGGCTGCATATGCTTTTTCAGCTAGCTCCCATAGTCCTAAAATTGGTGCTGTTCCACTTGTGGTGTTTTTTTCCTCCGGTCCTCAGCTGCCTCCGGTCTGTTTTTCTACCTTTCCTGTATAGATAGGTGGTTTACAAATGTTTTATTTGTCCCTTTTTTCCCGCAGTGATGTCTTCTCCGCGGGATTCGGAAGGCAGGAAAGTGGATTCCAGGAGGAAGCATCTATCCTTCTACCATTGCAGCGGTCAACAGTTATTCTAAGCTGATTGTACCTGCACTCCTCAGATTGCAGAAGGTAAACAGCTTAAGGCTAGGCAAGTACCAGCTTGGGAAACTAGTTGGAAATCCCTGGTTCTGTTGCCATTTTTCTGAGAAAAAAAAAAAAAAGCTGGGCAAATACCTTCTTGGTCTCCTTAGTTTCTTCCTCCTCAGATGAGGAGGAGCTGACGTCGTGTTTTTCCCCCCCTGAAAAGACACAGACATTGCTCAAGTCCATCAGGTCGGGGGACCATGATGATGACCGTGGGGAGCCTTCAGATCCCGCTAGTCGGGCACCTCGTGTCCTCAAAGTGGATGAGACCCTCCTCTCTGTCATGTTTACAGAGTGGAAAAAAAACCTGGAGGGTCTGGTTTTAACAAAGAAGTTTAAATCCATGTTCCCGATGGCTAAACCCTTGGTGGATTCATGGGGATCCATTCCCAAGGTGGACATGGCTATTGCCAAGTTGTCCAAGCGCACTCTGGTTCCTGCAGCCAACCTGTGTCATATTGACAACGGATGCGTCCCAAGTAGTCTGGGACGCTCACCTAGACGACACTCCAGTTCACGGGACCTGGTTTCCTCAGGAGTGACTTCTTTCATCTAATCTCTGCGAGATTCGAGCTATCAGACTAGCCCTCCTTCACTTAGCCCCTCAGATCCGGGGCAAAACGGTGAAAGTCCAGTCAGACAATATGACTGCGGTACTTTACATCAACAAGCAGGGAGGCACGAGATCACTTCCCCTCCTGTCAGAGATCGGGGTGATTCTGGATTAGGCAGAGTTGTACCTTTCCCACTTATCTGCGATCCACATCCAAGACTCCCTCAATATGACAGCGGCTGAGCCATGGTCTTCCGTCGGTGGAGTGGTCTTTACATCCGGAGATATTCAAGCAGATAGTCCTCAAGTGGGGTATACCAGAGGTGGATCTCATGGCAACAAGGTTCAATGCCAAGGTGGAGAGGTTTTGCTCCCTTTACAGGGAGGACAACCCCCTGGCGTTAGACGATCTGTCAATATCCTGGAGGTTCAGGCTGGCATACATCTTCCCTCCGTTTTCCATGATTCTGAGGGTATTGATGAAAATATGTCAGGATCAGGCCTCGGTGATAGCCGTCATACTGTTTTGGCTGAAGAGATCCTGGTTTACCTAGCTCACCCAGTTGAGTCGAGGACAATATTGGAGGCTCCCCCCACAGCAGACCCTGGTGTCGTGGGACACTCACCTCTGCTCAGATCTGCACAGATTCAACCTGACAGCCTGAAGGTTGATCAGTCCCTTCCCAGAAAAGAAGGGCTTTCAGAGTCGGTCCTGAGAACGCTGTCTCATTCTAGAGCGGACTCTACCAAGAGAGCCTACTCTCGTATTATGAGGATATTCTCATCCTGTTGTACCTCAACTGAGGTGGCGTCTGCAGATCCGCCCCTCTCCGCTATCCTTCAGTTCCTGCAAGACGGCCTTGATAGAGGCCTTGCCCTTCTACTTTGAAGGTTCAAGTTTCAGCCATCTCAGCTTGCCTTAACGGGCTTTTTTCTCAGGACCCGCTGATCAAACGGTTCCTTAAAGGTGCTGAAAGATTAAAGCCTACAGTACTGAGACCCATTTTTTCAATGGGATTTATCAGTAGTTCTCAGGGGGTTAGCATCTCCCCCCTTTGAACCGTTAGAGGAGGTGGACATCAAGTTTGTCACTTGGAAGTTTGTGTTTCCCCTTGCAGGGACTTTGGCCAAGAGGGTCTCTGAGCTTCAAGCTCTCTCAGCACATGAGCCCTATACCATTTTCTTACATGACCGGGACCTACTTTGATTCCTCCCGTATTTTAGGCCTAAAGTTCCTTCCTTCCAGAACATCAACCAGGTGATATCCCTCCCGGTTCTGTCGACATCTACCACCTCCTCCTAGGAACCTGCTAGACATCCTCTGGACGTCTTGAGATGTCTCTGGATCTATGTGGATAGATCAAGGAGTTCAGGAAAAATGAGAATCTGCTAATCCTGTTGCCGATAAGTTTAAAGGGCAGTAAGGCATCTAAACCTTCCATCAGTCGGTGGATTGAGGAGGCTATTAAGGAATCCTTTGTTTCCCAATCTCTGGACCCTCCAGGATTCGTGAAGGCCCACTGTACTAGAGCTGTGGCTACTCCTTTTGCCGAGAGGAATATTCTGCCTCTCAACATGATTTGCAAAGCTGCCTCCTGGAGCTCTGAATCGACATTCATCTCCCATTATAGACTAGATGCCAGTCTAGCTGAGTTTTCAGCCTTTTCTTAGTTCTACCAGGCAGGAAGGCCCTCCCTAGGGGTTTCTTCTTGCTATCTCCCCATCTGTGCTGCCGGTAGGACTTAAGGGAATCGTTAATTTCTAACGATAATTTGTTTTCCCTTAGTCCTAACAGCAGCACACAAATTTCCCACCCTAGTAAGTCTAGTTTTTTTCTTACTTTAAACACAGTGGGCTGGGGGTTGACTTCCTCCTTTTAAGGAGATATTTAGTTGTTAAATTGAAATTGAGTTATTAGTCTTGGGATCATTAAACATTCTGCCGGTCCTGCCAATCCACCTGCCAATTTTGTCAAAAAACATACACTTATGCTGTATTTCACAGTAGCAATGTAAAATTGGTGGTTGGAATGGGTATTTAAAACTGTTTGGTGGACCTTGAATAAAGTTTTCTTTTTATACAAAAAAAAGAAGCACTATTTCCCTCCAGAAATATAAAATATGTCGTTGGACGGTGTATGCAGAACTGTTTTGTGGACAAGGAATATGGTTTTTCTCCAAAAATTACTCGGATTCTCTATTTCACCGCAGAAATGTCAAATATATATTTTGGCGGTGTAAAATAGGCTTGGTGGATCAGGATGACCATATACACTGATGCACTAGTTGATAGCTGAAATGGAATATACGGTTTAGTGCATTGTATACACAAGTGCTCTGTGGGACCACAGATCCCAGACTTAAACATACAAAAGGCAATATAGGGGACTTAAGCAGCCAGAAAAAAAAAGTTTTTTTTTCCTTCACTGAGCTACAAAATAGGATTAAGCTGATGTCCCTGGCTGGCTGGCACACATGCAGTACACTGCAGTGGCTAATATGGCCGCCAAGCACCACCTCAGTATCAGATGGATTACAAAAAATGATTTATCTTGCAGTGGCTGGGTACAGAAATGTTGCATTGCTGAAGCTCCCTCCCTCTCTATTTGCTGTATCTTGTGGATTAAAGTAGCACAGGTTCTTCTGATTTCTGCCCTATTCTGTCCCTGATCGCAGCACCAACATCCTCTCCCTAAGTTTAAATCAGCAGAGTCATGTGCGGCAGTATTTGACTCCAGCTTATAAAGAGGCTGGGTCACATGCTGCACTCAGCCAATCACAGCCATGCCATTAATAGGCATGGCTTGATGGCTTATTAGGACAAGAATTAAATTGCTTGCTGATTTGCTGTTGTGCAGCCCTTCAGAAAGCAGGAAGAAATCGCCGAACTACGGACCCGAACCCAAACTTTTTTCTAACTGTAATATCTTCTGCTGATGTTATGCTAATGCTGTGATTCTGATCTTGTATGAAAGCTTTCAAACAAGACCAGACCCATATCTCTAGCTGCTACTAATCCAGAGATATGAGGAACTACATATAGCAGCCCCTTTCCTCCCCTTGCTGCCCAAGATGTGGGCACAAATAGAATCTCAAGAGGTTTGCTCATCTCTAGTGTGCTTTCTCTCTGCATAGCTTTGTTGACATCTTTCCAAACATTTGGGGAGATTATTAATCTAGAGGCAGCAGAATCTTGGTTCAATTTTACAGTTATGCGGACACCAGGAAGTTTGGGTTCATCAGTTCGGCCAATCTTCCTAAAAAAGTTAGTTTTCAGGACCCGAACTTTACCACGAAACCGGGGACCCGAACTTTTGGGCACTAAAATGGCTGTAAAAAAGTCATGGAAAGGGCTAGAGGGCTGCAAAAGGCAGAAAAGGTGGGTAAGTGCCCTGCAAACAAATGTGGATAGGGAAATAACATAAAATAAAATAAATGAAAATTAAAAATTATTAACCTGCAACTCGGAGGAGTAGGTGGGTGTGGAGTCGGAGGTTGAGGAGGCGGTGAATGTGGTGTTGTAGCTGGAAGCAGCGATGGAGGAGGAGGAAGAGGTTGTTAGCTAAGTAACAATGTTTTTTTTTTTTTTTTTTAAATTAGGGTAGATCTCAAAATAAAGTAACAAATAAAAAAAAATAATAATCAAAGAATAAGTGCACTTGAGTACAAGAATGTATGGCTGAGGCCGGTATAAATGTGTATTCGGCATAAGGTACAGACAAATCTTGTGGGATCCAAGCCTGGTTCATTTTAATGAACGTGAGCTTGTCCATGTTGGCTACGGACAGGCATCTGCATTTGTCTGTAATGATGCCCCTGCCGTGCTAAATACACGTTCAGACAATACATTGGCTGCAGGGCAGGCCAGCACCTCCAAGGCATAAAGAGCAAGCTCAGGCCATGTGGACAATTTGGAGACCCAGAAGTTAAAGAGAATCTGTCACCTGGCTATCCACAATATTTTTTTTTTCCTTTAGCCTACGTCAATAAAGTACCTTATATCCGGATCTGTTGTTCTTTTTTCCGTGTGTCTTGTATTTTCTGTTAAAAACCGCTTTATCCATTATGTAAATTAGGCTGTAAGGAGCCCAGAGGGGCGATTTTTCTCTTCCAAGGAGCCCAGGAACGCCCTCCTGATGTGCCCAGACCACATAAATTTGAATCTAAAGAACGCCTCCAGCAGCTGAAATCTCGTCCCAGAGGCGAGGCTACGGCTCCGCCCCCCGACTACATTCACTCTCTGCCCGGAATACATCCCCGATCTTCTTCTCGGCGGCCGCTGGAAATCTCACACAGGCGCAGTGCTGGCGGTTACCTGCGCCTGCGCGATCCAATTGCAACTGAGGGCAACAGCGCTACGAAAGGTCACTGGGCTCGGCGCATGCCCAGTGACACTATTCAGGCTGTTGCCCTCAGTTGCCGTCAGATCGCGCAGGCGCAGGCAATCGCCGGCACTGCGCCTGCGCGAGATTTCCAGCGGCCGCCGAGAAGAAGATCAGGGATGTATTCCGGGCAGAGAGCGAATGTAGCCGGGGGACGGAGCTGTAGCCTCGCCTCTGGCACACGATTTCAGCTGCTGGAGGCGTTCAGATTAAAATTTAGGCGGTCTGGGCACATCAGGGGGCGTTCCTGGGCTCCTTGGAAGAGAAAAAACGCCCCTCTGGGCTCCTTACAGCCTAATTTACATAATGTATAAAGCGGTTTTTAACAGAAAATACAAGACACACGGCAAAAAGAACAACAGATCCGGATATAAGGTACTTTATTGCCCTAGGCTAAAGGAAAAAAAAATATGTGGATAGCCAGGTGACAGATTCCCTTTAAATGGGGCAGAACCATCAGTCAGTACATGTAGGCATGTGCACACGTACTGTTCCACCATGTTGTTAAAATGCTGCCTCCTGCTAAGACGTTCCATATTAGCTGGTGGTGCAGGGTGCTGTGGCCCGGTGACAAAGCTTTTCCACATGTCGAGCATGCTAACCCTGGCTTCTGAGGTGCTGGCCTTGACCCAGCTGCGTTGGCGACCTCTTCCTCCTCCGCCTTTGCCTTCGCCTTGTGCTTCCACTTGTCCCCGGTGTCAGTTGGAAATGCCCTCAGGAGCGCGTCTTCCAGCCTGCGTTTGTAGTCATGCATCTTCCTACCACACTTCAGGGAGGGAATTAAGGACGGCACTTTTTAACAGGGATCCAGCAGGATGGCAACCCAGTAGTCAGCACAAGTTAAAATGTTGGCAAATCTGCTGTCGTTGCGCAGCCACGGCAGCATGTAGTCGCTCATGTTTGCCAGGCTGCCCAGAGGTAAGGATAAGCTGTCCTCTGTAGGAGGTGTATCGTCTGTGTCCTCTGTATCCCCCCAGCCACGCTCCAGTGATGGCCATGAGCTGCGTTGGGTGCCACCCTGCTGTGACCCCGGTTCCTCCTCCTCCTCCTCTACCACCTCCTCGTCCTCCAGAACTGTGACCTGGCTGGACACATGTGTACCTGGCCTCTGCTGGTGCAGCAACCCACCCTCTGAGCCACTTTTGAATGACTGGCCTGAACCCCTGTGAAATGCCCACTCTTCCTCCTCCTCTTCTTCCTGTGCCACATCCTCTTCCATCATTGTCCTAAGTGTTTTTTCAAGGAGACATAGAAGTGGTATTCTAACGCTAAGAACTGTGTCATCGGCACTGGCCATGCTGGTTAAGTACTCAAAACACTGCAACAAGGCACACAGGTGTTGCATGGAGGCCCACTCATTGGTGGTAAAGTGGTGTTGGTCCGCAGAGCCACTGACCTGTGCATGCTGCAGCTGAAACTCCATTATCACCTGCTTCTGCTCGCACAGTCTCTCCAGCATATGGTGGGCACGTTGCATATGAGGCAGTGAGCGGGAAGGCTGAAGTTACGTTTCAGCCCAGACAAGCAATCAGCGGCAGGGTGAGAACGCCGAAAGCCCGCACAGACAGACCACACTTTCTGCAGCAGCTCTGACATGTCTGGGTAGTTTTTAAGGAATTTCTGCACCACCAAATTCAGCACATGCACAAGGCAAGGGATGTGCATCAAACCGGCTAGTCCCAGAGCTGCTACGAGATTTCACCCATTATCGCACACCACCAGGCCAGGCTTGAGGCTCACTGGCAGCAAACACTCATTGGTCTGTTCTTCTATGCCCCTTCACAGCTCCTGTGCAGTGTGGGATTTGTCCCCCAAACACATGAGTTTTAAAAGCGCCTGCTGACGTTTATCCCTGGCTGTGCTGAAGTTGGCGGTGAAGGTGTTTCGCTGACCGGATGAAGAGGTGGTAGAAGAGGAGGAGGAGGAAGCGGAGAAGGAGGAGGAGGCAACAGGAGTAGGGATGAGCAAACCCGAACTGTATAGTTCGGGTTCGTACCGAATTTTGGGGTGTTCGTGACACGGACTAGAATCCGAACATTTAGGTAAAAGTTCAGGTTCGGGTTCGTTGTTCGGCGATTTCTATGGTGCATTTTGAAAGCCTGCAAAGCAGCCAATCAACAAGTGTCATACTACTTGCCCCAAGAGAGCATCACAGCCATGCCTACTATTAGCATGGCTTTGATTGGCCAAGTGCAGCATGTGACTCAGCCTCTATTTAAGCTGGAGTCACGTCGCGCCGCACGTCACTCTTCTCTGATTAGTGTAGAGATAGCATGCAGCTGCTGGCGAGATTAGGCAGGGATTAACTCAGCAAAAACACTTAATGAAGTGATCGATCTACAGCTCTGAATCATTCAACTTCTGCTACTTAATTGCTCACTGTTTTAAGGCCGCCCAGAGCGTTTTTCTGTCACATTTTCTGTTTTGTGGTGCGCCAGCACAAGCTGCCAGCAAGTCCATTAATCCATCAGCAGTAGGGTTTTTTTTTTTTGCTATATCCTACATCAGGGGCTTGGCTGTGTTTATTGTCACCCCTAGGTAACTCAGGATAGAAATTTCTATATTTTATTGAGAGGTGAAATTCACTTAAAAAAATAGCAATCCCCTAAATCTGGTGTTCTAGCAGTGGCTAGCCAAGTGTAATACTGTCTGGCAAAGAATATATATTTTTTTTCTGTGGTGAAATTCAATTTCCAAAATAGCATTACCGTAAATCTGCTATTCCAGCTGTGACTGGACAAGTTTCATAGTGTCCATCAAAGGATATATTATTTTCTGGGGTGAAATTCAGTTGCAAAAATAGAAATTCAGTAAATCTGGTGTTCTAGCTGTGGCTGGACAAGTAGTTTAATAGTATTAGTGTTGAGCGAACAGTTCGAGAATCGTTCGGGTCCGTACCGAATTTTGGGGTGTCCGCTACACGGACCCGAACCCGGACATTTTCAAAAAAGTTCGGGTTCGGGTCCGGTGTTCGTCGATTACTTCCCGCTTTCTGAAGGGCTGCATAGCAGCCAATCAGCTAGCGTTTTACTTCTTGCCCTAAGAGCCCATCACAGCCATGCCTACTAATGGCATGGCTGTGATTGGCCAAGTGCAGCATGTGACCCAGCCTCTATTTAAGCTGGAGTCACATAGCGCCGCACGTCACACTGCTCTGATTATTGTAGGGAGAGGACGCAGCTTCTGTGAGGGCAAGATAGGCAGGGAGGGATAAAGAAGTGAATGATCTACCTTTCTACACCTGTGCATCAGAACAACTCAGCTGAGCTGTTCACTGAAAGTCACTATTTTGTTGAGACTGGCCAGAGCGATTTTTACTGGCACATGTAACTGGGCCGACCGGCGGTTGCCATTTTGGGACTTGTGGTGCCCAGCACAAGCTGCCACAGAGTCTAAACCAAAGCTCCAAAGAAGTGAAAAATCTACACCTGTGAATCAGAACAACAGCGATTCAGCTGCTCAGTCAAAGTCAATTTTTTTTCTGGCTGGGCAGACCGTTTTCTGGCACATGTTACTGGGCTGATAGGCGGCGGCCATTTTGGGACTTGTGGTACTAAAGCAAAAGCTGCCACAACGTCCATTAATCTCATGTAATAGTAGATTTTTTCATAGATATACTACATCAGGGGTTTGGCTGTGCTTGTGTCACCCCTACTAACTGCAAAGATATTTAATATATCAGTGGTGAAACTGAAAGTAACCCACTTGGATAGCAAATCCCATGAATGTGCTGTTCCAGCTAGGCTAGCCAGTGCCACTACAGCCAAGTCCAATACTGTCAGCCAGAATTTTTTTATTTTATTTTTTTATGTGCCAGAAATATAAATTAAAAAAAGCTTTCACCGTAATAATAAAATTATTCTGGTGTTAGACCAGAAGAAGCACTCCTGTTGTAATTAATACTGTAAAAAGGCTTAGGCAACATTTCTCCCAGTGTGGGAAATTTATCTAGCAAAACTAGCATTTTAAAAATTACGGTGTTCTGAAATACCAGCAGTCCTCTTGTAATTAATACCGCAAAAAGGCATTATATCGTCCAGTGTTGTAATTTTGGTGAAAAAAAGGCCAATTTAATCAATCTGGTGTTAGTTACACCAGAAACAGTAGGCCTCACGTTTTTACTCCTGTAAAAAGGAATTAATACCGGAAAAAGGCATTACATTGTCCAGTGTTGTAATTTTGGTGAAAAAAAGGCCAATTTAATCAATCTGGTGTTAGTTACACCAGAAACAGTAGGCAGCACGTTTTTACTCCTGTAAAAGGAATTAATACCGGAAAAGGCATTACATTGTCCAGTGTTGTAATTTTGGTGAAAAAAAGGCCAATTTAATCAATCTGGTGTTAGTTACACCAGAAACAGTAGGCCTCACGTTTTACTCCTGTAAAAGGAATTAATACCGGAAAAAGGCATTACATTGTCCAGTGTTGTAATTTTGGTGAAAAAAAGGCCAATTTAATCAATCTGGTGTTAGTTACACCAGAAACAGTAGGCAGCACGTTTTTACTCCTGTAAAAGGAATTAATACCGGAAAAAGGCATTACATTGTCCAGTGTTGTAATTTTGGTGAAAAAAGGCCAATTTAATCAATCTGGTGTTAGTTACACCAGAAACAGTAGGCCTCACGTTTTACTCCTGTAAAAAGGAATTAATACCGGAAAAAGGCATTACATTGTCCAGTGTTGTAATTTTGGTGAAAAAAAGGCCAATTTAATCCATCTGGTGTTAGTTACACGAGAAACAGTAGGCAGCACGTTTTTACTCCTGTAAAAAGGAATTAATACCGGAAAAAGGCATTACATTGTCCAGTGTTGTAATTTTGGTGAAAAAAAGGCCAATTTAATCAATCTGGTGTTAGTTACACCAGAAACAGTAGGCCTCACGTTTTTACTCCTGTAAAAAGGAATTATATCTCCCCGTGTGGGAATCTATGTACCAAAACTAGCATTTTAAAAATTCTGGTGTCCAATTTGCAGCAGTCTTCTTGTAATTAATACCGGAAAAAGGAATTATATCTTCCAGTGTGGGAATTTTGGGGCTAATAAATAATATATTTTATTGTGGTGAGAGTTGAATCGCAACAATGAGGAAACATTCTATTAAGAGACGAGGACGCGGTCGTGGTGGTGTCCGTGGAGCCACTGTTGCTGGCAGAGGACGTGGCCGTTCGGCCTCAAGGCGCACAAAGTAGTGAACCAACTCCCTCAAGTAGCCGGCAGAATTTACAGCGATATTTGGTGGGGCCCAATGCCGTTATGAGGATGGTAAGGCCTGAGCAGGTACAGGCATTAGTCGATTGGGTGGCCGACAGTGCTTCCAGCACGTTCACCACATTGTCTTCCGCCCAGTCTTCTGCGGAAAGCGCACAGGTGGCACCTGAAAACCAAGCCCATCAGTCTGTCACATCACCCCCATGCATATCAGGGAAACTGGCTGAGCCTCAAGTTATGCAGCAGTCTCTTATTCTGTTTGAAGACTCTGCTCCCACGGTTTTCCAGGGGCGTCCACCTAGCCCTTCCCCAGCGGTGGAAGACATTCCATGCACTGACGCACAACCACTTATGTATCCAGATGATGAGGACATGGGAATACCACCACAGCAGAGTGACCGAGTCTCTGATGATGACGAAACACTGGTGCCCACTGCCGCGTCTTATTGCAGTGTGCAGACTGAACAAGAGGAGGCCAGGGAGGAAGACTGGGTGGAAGACGATGCAGAGCACGATAAGGTCTTAGACCCCACATGGACTGAAGGTCGTGCTGCTGACTTAAATAGTTCAGAGGAAGAGGCAGTGGTGAGACCAAGACAACAGCGAAGCCAAAGAGGGAGCAGGGGGCAAAAGCAGAACAGCCGCCGTCCAGAGAGTTCGCCTGCTATTGACCAGCACCAACAGGGACCCAGCACCCCAAAGGCATCTTCAAGGAGTTCCCTGGCATAGCACTTCTTCAAACAATGTGCTGACGACAAAACCAGAGTGGTTTGCACGCTGTGCCATCAGACCCTGAGGCGAGGCATTAAAGTTCTTAACCTGAGCACCACCTGCATGATCAGGCATCTACATGATAAGCATGAACTGCAGTGGAGTACACACCTTAAAAACAAGGAACCTGCTCAGGCTCCCCCTGCTCCCTCTACCGCTGCTGCCTCGGCTTCTGCCTCGAGAGGAATGTTGCAACCTGCCGAGCAGCAAACAGAGGATGTGCCACCGACACCACCACCGCCACCGCCACCTAGCGTCTCCACAATTTCACACAGCAGCGTTCAGCTCTCCATCTCTCAAACCTTTGAGAGGAAGCGCAAATTCCCACCTAGTCACCCTCGAGCCCTTGGCCTGAATGCCAGCATTTCTAAACTACTGGCCTTTGAAATGCTGTCATTCCGGCTGGTGGACACAGACAGCTTCAAACAGCTGATGGCCATGGCTGTCCCCCAGTATGTGGTTCCCAGCCGCCACTACTTCTCCAAGACAGCCGTGCCTTCCCTGCACATGCAAGTGTCCGATAAAATCAAGTGTGCACTGCGCAACGCCATTTGTGGCAAGGTCCACCTAACCACAGATACGTGGACCAGTAAGCACGGCCAGGGACGCAAAATCTCCCTAACTGCACACTGGGTAAATGTAGTGGCGGCTGGGCCCCAGGCGGAGAGTTCCTTGGCGCACGTCCTTCCGCCGCCAAGGATCACAGGGCATCATTCTTTGCCTCCTGTAGCCTCCTCCTCCTACTCGGCTTCCTCCTCCTCCTCTGCTTCCACCAGCTCATCCAGTCAGCCACACACCTTCACCACCAACTTCAGCACCGCCCGGGGTAAACGTCAGCAGACCATTCTGAAACTCATATGTTTGGGGGACAGGCGTCACACCGCGCAGGAGTTGTGGCGGGGTATTGAACAACAGACCGACCAGTGGTTGCTGCCGGTGGGCCTCAAGCCCGGCCTGGTGGTGTGCGATAATGGGCGAAATCTCGTGGAAGCTCTGGGACTAGCCGGTTTGACGCACATCCCTTGCCTGGTGCATGTGCTGAATTTGGTGGTGCAAAAGTTCATTCACAACTACCCAGACATGTCAGAGCTTCTGCATAAAGTGCGGGCCGTCTGTGCGTGCTTCCGGCGTTCACATCCTGCCGCTGCTCGCCTGTCTGCGCTACAGCGGAACTTCGGCCTTCCCGCTCACCGCCTAATATGCGACGTGCCCACCCGGTGGAACTCCACCTTGCACATGCTGGAGAGACTGTGCGAGCAGCAGCAGGCCATAGTGGAGTTTCAGCTGCAGCACCCACGGGTCAGTCGCACTGCGGAACAGCACCACTTCACCACCAATGATTGGGCCTCCATGCGAGACCTGTGTGCCCTGTTGCGCTGTTTCGAGTACGCCACCAACATGGCCAGTGGCGATGCCACTGTTATCAGCGTGACAATACCAATTCTATGTCACCTAGAGAAAACGCTTAGGGCGATGATGGAAGAGGAGGTGGGCCAGGGCCAGAAGGAGGAGGAGGAGGATGACGGGTCGTTTTTAGCACTTTCAGGCCAGTCTGTTAGAAGTGGCTCAGAGGGAGGTTTTTTGCAACAGCAGAGGGCAGGTACAAATGTTGGCAGCCAGGGACCACTACTGGAGGACGAGGAGGATGAGGAGGAGGTGGAGGAGGATGAGGATGAAGCAGGTTCACAGCGGGGTGGCACTCAGCACAGCGCAGGCACATCCCTGGTGCGTGGCTGGGGGGATACAGAGGATGATGACGATACGCCTCCCACAGAGGACAGCTTGTCCTTACCTCTGGGGAGCCTGGCACACATGAGCGATTACATGCTGCAGTGCCTGCGTAATGACAGCAGAGTTGCCCACATTTTAACGGGTGCTGACTACTGGGTGGCCACCCTGCTGGATCCACGGTACAAAGACAATGTGCCCACTTTACTTCCTGCACTGGAGCGTGATAGGAAGATGCGCGAGTACAAGCGCACACTGGTAGACGCGCTCCTGAGAGCATTCCCAACTGTCACAGGGGAACAGGTGGAAGGCCAAGGCCAAGGCAGAGGAGGAGCTAGAGGTCACCCACGCAGCAGTGTCACGGCCAGCTCCTCTGAGGGCAGGGTTAGCATGGCAGAAATGTGGAAAAGTTTTGTCTCCACGCCACAGCTAACTGCCCCACCACCTGATACGGAACGTGTTAGCAGGAGGCAACATTTCACTAACATGGTTGAACAGTACGTCTGCACACAACTCCACGTACTGACGGAGGGTTCGGCCCCATTCAACTTCTGGGTTTACAAATTGTCCAAGTGGCCAGAATTAGCATGTTATGCCTTGGAGGTGCTGGCCTGCCCGGCGGGCAGCGTTTTATCTGAACGTGTATTCAGCACGGCAGGGGGCGTCATTACTGACAAACGCAGCCGCCTGTCCGCAGCCAACGTGGACAAGCTGACGTTTATAAAAATGAACCAGGCATGGATCCCACAAGACCTGACCCTCCCTTGTGCAGAGTAGTCCTTAATAACTGCCTTAAACCATGTTGTCTTGTACTCCTGGCCACTTCTTCATTGAAAAATCAATTTTTGAAATTAACTAGGATCTTGGGGTGCAACCCAGAGTTGAATGAACCTTCCCTCTGTCTGGGTGCCGGGGCCAAAGTACATGAAAGGGTCCTTCTCCTGTGCTGGGTGATATGAATGTTATACTTGTGCTGTTTGACATGTCTCCTTTGTGTGGGTGCAGGGGGCCAAAGTCACTGAAAGCGGCCTTCTCCTGTGGTGGGTGATCGAAATGCCTGATTCTCTGCTGTGGGACCTCTCTCCTCTTTCTGGGTGCAGGGGTCAAAGAAACAAAAGGTGGCCTACTCCTGTGGTGGTTAACATGATGCCTGATTCTCTGCTGTGGGACCTCTCTCCTCCGTGTGGCTGCAAGGGTCAAGGTCTCTAAAAGTGCCCTTCTCCTGTGGTGGTTGATGTAAAACTGATGCTTGTGCAATCTGACCTGTCTCCTCCGTGTCGGTGCTAAGGCCTAAGTCACTGAAAGCGGCCTTCTCCTGTGCTGGCTGATATAAATGCCTGAATCTCTGCTGTGGGACCTCTCTCCTCCGTGTGGCTGCAGGGGTAAAAGTCTCTAAAAATGCCCTTCTCCTGTGGTGGTTGATGTAAAACTGATGCTTGTGCTATCTGACCTGTCTCCTCTGTGTCGGTGCTAAGGCCTAAGTCACTGAAAGCGGCCTTCTCCTGTGCTGGCTGAAATAAATGCCTGAATCTCTGCTGTGGGACCTCTCTCCTCTTTCTGGGTGCAGGGGTCAAAGTCTCTAAAAGTGCCCTTCTCCTGTGGTGGTTGATGTAAATCTGATGCTTGTGCAATCTGACCTGTCTCCTCTGTGTCGGTGCTAAGGCCTAAGTCACTGAAAGCGGCCTTCTCCTGTGCTGGCTGATATAAATGCCTGAATCTCTGCTGTGGGACCTCTCTCCTCCGTGTGGCTGCAGGGGTCAAAGTCTCTAAATGTGTAATTCTCCTGTGGTGGTTGATGTAAAACTGATGCTTGTGCTATCTGACCTGTCTCCTCTGTGTCGGTGCTAAGGCCTAAGTAACTAAATGGTGGCCTTCTCCTGAGGTGGTTGATATGATGCCTGATTATGTGCTGTGGGACCTCTCTCCTCTTTCTGGGTGCAGGGGTCAAATTAACTAAAGGTGGCCTACTCCTGTGGTGGGTGATCTGTAAAACTGATGCTTTTGCTATCTGACCTGTCTCCTCTGTCTCGTTGCTAAGGCCAAACTCACTGAAAGTGGCCTTGTCATGTGCTGGGTGATATAAATGTTATACTTGTGCCATCTGACATGGTTGCCGGGGTCCCATTAAATGGTGGCCTACTCCTGTGGTGGGTGATCTAAATGCCTGATTCTCTGCTGTGAAACCTCTCTCCTCCGTCTGGGTGCAGGGGTCAAAGTCTCTCAAAGTGGCCTTCTCCTGTGCTGGGTGATGTGAAACTGATGCTTGTACCATCTGACATGGTTGCCGGGGTCCCATTAAATGATGGCCTACTCCTGTGGTGGGTGATCTAAATGCCTGATTCTCTGCTGTGAAACCTCTCTCCTCCGTCTGGGTGCAGGGTTCAAAGTCTCTCAAAGTCGCCTTCTCCTGTGCTGGGTGATGTAAAATTGATGCTTGTACCATCTGACATGGTTGCCAGGGTCCCATTAAATGATGGCCTACTCCTGTGGTGGGTGATCTAAATGCCTGATTCTCTGCTGTGAAACCTCTCTCCTCCGTCTGGGTGCAGGGGTCAAAGTCTCTCAAAGTCGCCTTCTCTTGTGCTGGGTGATGTAAAACTGATGCTTGTACCATCTGACATGGTTGCCGGGGTCCCATTAAATGGTGGCCTACTCCTGTGGTGGGTGATCTAAATGCCTGATTCTCTGCTGTGAAACCTCTCTCCTCCGTCTGGGTGCAGGGGTCAAAGTCTCTCAAAGTCGCCTTCTCTTGTGCTGGGTGATGTAAATGCTGATGCTTGTACCATCTGACATGGTTGCCGGGGTCCCATTAAATGGTGGCCTACTCCTGTGGTGGGTGATCTAAATGCCTGATTCTCTGCTGTGAAACCTCTCTCCTCCGTCTGGGTGCAGGGGTCAAAGTCTCTCAAAGTCGCCTTCTCTGTGCTGGGTGATGTAAAACTGATGCTTGTACCATCTGACATGGTTGCCGGGTCCCATTAAATGATGGCCTACTCCTGTGGTGGGTGATCTAAATGCCTGATTCTCTGCTGTGAAAACCTCTCTCCTCCGTCTGGGTGCAGGGTTCAAAGTCTCTCAAAGTCGCCTTCTCCTGTGCTGGGTGATATAAATGTTATACTTGTGCCATCTGACATGGTTGCCAGGGTCCCATTAAATGATGGCCTACTCCTGTGGTGGGTGATCTAAATGCCTGATTCTCTGCTGTGAAACCTCTCTCCTCCGTCTGGGTGCAGGGGTCAAAGTCTCTCAAAGTCGCCTTCTCCTGTGCTGGGTGATGTAAAACTGATGCTTGTACCATCTGACATGGTTGCCGGGGTCCCATTAAATGGTGGCCTACTCCTGTGTTGGGTGATCTAAATGCCTGATTCTCTGCTGTGAAACCTCTCTCCTCCGTCTGGGTGCAGGGGTCAAAGTCTCTAAAAGTGGCCTTCTCCTGTGCTGGGTGATGTGAAACTGATGCTTGTGCCATCTGACATGGTTGCCGGGGTCCCATTAAATGATGGCCTACTCCTGTGGTGGGTGATCTAAATGCCTGATTCTCTGCTGTGAAACCTCTCTACTCCGTCTGGGTGCAGGGGTCAAAGTCTCTCAAAGTCGCCTTCTCCTGTGCTGGGTGATATAAAACTGTTATACTTGTGCCATCTGACATGGTTGCCGGGGTCCCATTAAATGATGGCCTACTCCTGTGGTGGGTGATCTAAATGCCTGATTCTCTGCTGTGAAACCTCTCTCCTCCGTCTGGGTGCAGGGGTCAAAGTCTCTCAAAGTCGCCTTCTCCTGTGCTGGGTGATGTAAAACTGATGCTTGTGCCATCTGACATGGTTGCCGGGTCCCATTAAATGATGGCCTACTCCTGTGGTGGGTGATCTAAATGCCTGATTCTCTGCTGTGAAAACCTCTCTCCTCTGTCTGGGTGCAGGGGTCAAAGTCTCTCAAAGTCGCCTTCTCATGTGATGGGTGATATAAATGTTATACTTGTGCCATCTGACATGGTTGCCGGGGTCCCATTAAATGATGGCCTACTCCTGTGGTGGGTGATCTAAATGCCTGATTCTCTGCTGTGAAAACCTCTCTCCTCCGTCTGGGTGCAGGGGTCAAAGTCTCTCAAAGTCGCCTTCTCTTGTGCTGGGTGATGTAAAACTGATGCTTGTACCATCTGACATGGTTGCCGGGGTCCCATTAAATGGTGGCCTACTCCTGTGTTGGGTGATCTAAATGCCTGATTCTCTGCTGTGAAACCTCTCTCCTCCGTCTGGGTGCAGGTGTCAAAGTCTCTCAAGGTGGCCTTCTCCTGTGCTGGGTGATGTGAAACTGATGTTTGTGCCATCTGACATGGTTGCCGGGGTCCTATTAAATGATGGCCTACTCCTGTGGTGGGTGATCTAAATGCCTGAGTCTCTGCTGTGAAACCTCTCTACTCCGTCTGGGTGCAGGGGTCAAAGTCTCTCAAAGTCGCCTTCTCCTGTGCTGGGTGATGTAAAACTGATGCTTGTACCATCTGACATGGTTGCCGTGGTCCCATTAAATGATGGCCTACTCCTGTGGTGGGTGATCTAAATGCCTGATTCTCTGCTGTGAAACCTCTCTCCTCTGTCTGGGTGCAGGGGTCAAAGTCTCTCAAAGTCGCCTTCTCCTGTGCTGGGTGATGTAAAACTGATGCTTGTGCCATCTGACATGGTTGCCGGGGTCCCATTAAATGATGGCCTACTCCTGTGGTGGGTGATCTAAATGCCTGATTCTCTGCTGTGAAAACCTCTCTCCTCCGTCTGGGTGCAGGGGTCAAAGTCTCTCAAAGTCGCCTTCTCTTGTGCTGGGTGATGTAAAACTGATGCTTGTACCATCTGACATGGTTGCCGGGGTCCCATTAAATGATGGCCTACTCCTGTGGTGGGTGATCTAAATGCCTGATTCTCTGCTGTGAGACCTCTCTCCTCCGTCTGGGTGCAGGGGTCAAAGTCTCTCAAAGTCGCCTTCTCCTGTGCTGGGTGATATAAATGTTATACTTGTGCCATCTGACATGGTTGCCGGGGTCCCATTAAATGATGGCCTACTCCTGTGGTGGGTGATCTAAATGCCTGATTCTCTGCTGTGAAACCTCTCTCCTCCGTCTGGGTGCAGGGGTCAAAGTCTCTAAAAGTCACCTTCTCCTGTGCTGGGTGTAGTAAAACTGATGCTTGTGCCATCTGACATGGTTGCCGGGGTCCCATTAAATGATGGCCTACTCCTGTGGTGGGTGATCTAAATGCCTGATTCTCTGCTGTGAAAACCTCTCTTCTCCGTCTGGGTGCAGGGGTCAAAGTCTCTAAAAGTCGCCTTCTCCTGTGCTGGGTGATGTAAAACTGATGCTTGTGCCATCTGACATGGTTGCCGGGGTCCCATTTAATGATGGCCTACTCCTGTGGTGGGTGATCTAAATGCCTGATTCTCTGCTGTGAAAACCTCTCTCCTCCGTCTGGGTGCAGGGGTCAAAGTCTCTAAAAGTGGCCTTCTCTTGTGCTGGGTGATGTAAAACTGATGCTTGTGCCATCTGACATGGTTGCCGGGGTCCCATTAAATGATGGCCTACTCCTGTGGTGGGTGATCTAAATGCCTGATTCTCTGCTGTGAAACCTCTCTCCTCCGTCTGGGTGCAGGGGTCAAAGTCTCTCAAAGTCGCCTTCTCCTGTGCTGGGTGAAGTAAAACTGATGCTTGTGCCATCTGACATGGTTGCCGGGGTCCCATTAAATGATGGCCTACTCCTGTGGTGGGTGATCTAAATGCCTGATTCTCTGCTGTGAAACCTCTCTCCTCCGTCTGGGTGCAGGGGTCAAAGTCTCTAAAAGTCGCCTTCTCCTGTGCTGGGTGATGTAAAACTGATGCTTGTGCCATCTGACATGGTTGCCGGGGTCCCATTAAATGATGGCCTACTCCTGTGGTGGGTGATCTAAATGCCTGATTCTCTGCTGTGAAAACCTCTCTCCTCCGTCTGGGTGCAGGGGTCAAAGTCTCTCAAAGTCGCCTTCTCTTGTGCTGGGTGATGTAAAACTGATGCTTGTACCATCTGACATGGTTGCCGGGGTCCCATTAAATGATGGCCTACTCCTGTGGTGGGTGATCTAAATGCCTGATTCTCTGCTGTGAGACCTCTCTCCTCCGTCTGGGTGCAGGGGTCAAAGTCTCTCAAAGTCGCCTTCTCCTGTGCTGGGTGATATAAATGTTATACTTGTGCCATCTGACATGGTTGCCGGGGTCCCATTAAATGATGGCCTACTCCTGTGGTGGGTGATCTAAATGCCTGATTCTCTGCTGTGAAACCTCTCTCCTCCGTCTGGGTGCAGGGGTCAAAGTCTCTAAAAGTCACCTTCTCCTGTGCTGGGTGTAGTAAAACTGATGCTTGTGCCATCTGACATGGTTGCCGGGGTCCCATTAAATGATGGCCTACTCCTGTGGTGGGTGATCTAAATGCCTGATTCTCTGCTGTGAAAACCTCTCTTCTCCGTCTGGGTGCAGGGGTCAAAGTCTCTAAAAGTCGCCTTCTCCTGTGCTGGGTGATGTAAAACTGATGCTTGTGCCATCTGACATGGTTGCCGGGGTCCCATTTAATGATGGCCTACTCCTGTGGTGGGTGATCTAAATGCCTGATTCTCTGCTGTGAAAACCTCTCTCCTCCGTCTGGGTGCAGGGGTCAAAGTCTCTAAAAGTGGCCTTCTCTTGTGCTGGGTGATGTAAAACTGATGCTTGTGCCATCTGACATGGTTGCCGGGGTCCCATTAAATGATGGCCTACTCCTGTGGTGGGTGATCTAAATGCCTGATTCTCTGCTGTGAAACCTCTCTCCTCCGTCTGGGTGCAGGGGTCAAAGTCTCTCAAAGTCGCCTTCTCCTGTGCTGGGTGATATAAATGTTATACTTGTGCCATCTGACATGGTTGCCGGGGTCCCATTAAATGATGGCCTACTCCTGTGGTGGGTGATCTAAATGCCTGTTTCTCTGCTGTGAAACCTCTCTCCTCCGTCTGGGTGCAGGGGTCAAAGTCTCTCAAAGTCGCCTTCTCCTGTACTGGGTGATGTAAAACTGATGCTTGTGCCATCTGACATGGTTGCCGGGTCCCATTAAATGATGGCCTACTCCTGTGGTGGGTGATCTAAATGCCTGATTCTCTGCTGTGAAAACCTCTCTCCTCTGTATGGGTGCAGGGGTCAAAGTCTCTCAAAGTCGCCTTCTCATGTGATGGGTGATATAAATGTTATACTTGTGCCATCTGACATGGTTGCCGGGGTCCCATTAAATGGTGGCCTACTCCTGTGGTGGGTGATCTAAATGCCTGATTCTCTGCTGTGAAAACCTCTCTCCTCCGCCTGGGTGCAGGGGTCAAAGTCTCTCAAAGTCGCCTTCTCTTGTGCTGGGTGATGTAAAACTGATGCTTGTACCATCTGACATGGTTGCCGGGGTCCCATTAAATGGTGGCCTACTCCTGTGGTGGGTGATCTAAATGCCTGATTCTCTGCTGTGAAAACCTCTCTCCTCCGTCTTGGTGCAGGGGTCAAAGTCTCTAAAAGTGGCCTTCTCTTGTGCTGGGTGATGTAAAACTTCTGCTTGTACCATCTGACATGGGTGCAGGGGTCAAATTAACTAAATGGTGGCCTACTCCTGTGGTGGGTGATATGATGCCTGAATATGTGCTGTGGGGCCTCTCTCCTCTTTCTGGGTGCAGGGGTCAAAGTAACTAAAAGTGGCCTTCTCCTGTGCTGGATGGTATAAATGTAATGCTTGTGCTATCTAACATGTCTCCTCTGTCTGGGTGCTAAGGCCTAAGTCACTGAAAGTGGCCTTCTCCTGTGGTGGTTGATATGATGCCAGATTCTCTGCTGTGGGACCTCTCTCCTTTTTCTGGATGCTGGGGTCGAAATAATAGTAAGCGACCTTCTCCATTGGTGGGTGATTTGAAGCCTGATTCTGTGCTATGGGACCTAACTCCAATTAAAATGGGTTATTTTTATTTATTTTATGTTAAGTCATAATTTCCCTATCTACAGTTGTTTGCAGGGGATTTACCTACATTTTGCTGCCTTTTGCAGCCCTCTAGCCCTTTCCGGGAGTCTTTTACAGCCTTTTTAGTGCCCAAAAGTTCGGGTCCCCATTGACTTCTATGGGGTTCGGGTTCGGGATGAAGTTCGGGTTGAGTTCGGAACACGAACCCGGATATTTTCCGGAAGTTCGGCCGAACCTCTCGAACCCGAACATCCAGGTGTTCGCTCATCTCTAAATAGTATCCATCAAAGGAAATATTTTGTTCTGGGTTGAAATTCAATTACCAAAATAGCAATACCGTAAATATGGTGTTCCAGCTGTGACTGGATAAGTTTCATAGTGTCCGTCAAAGGATATATTATTTTCTGGGGTGAAATTCAGTTGCAAAAATAGAAATACAGTAAAGCTGGTGTTCTAGCTGTGGCTGGACAAGTAGTTTAATAGTATCCGTCAAAGGATATATTTTGTTCTGGGTTGAAATGAAATTACCAAAATAGCAATACAGTAAATCTGTTGTTCCAGCTGTGACTGGACAAGTTCCATAGTGTCCATCAAATGATATATTATTTTCTGGGGTTAAATTCAGTTGCAAAAATAGATATTCAGTAAATCTGGTGTTCTAGCTGTGGCTGGACAAGTAGTTTAATAGTATGCGTCAAAGGATATATTTTTTTCTGGATTGAAATTCAATTACCAAAATAGCAATAACGTAAATATGGTGTTCCAGCTGGGACTGGACAAGTTTCATAGTGTTCGTCAACTGATATATTATTTTCTGGAGTGAAATTCAGTTGCAAAAATAGAAATTCAGTAAATCTGGTGTTCTAGCTGTGGCTGTACAAGTTGTTTAATAGTATACGTCAAAGGATATATTTTGTTCTGGGGTGAAATTTAATTGCCAATATAGCAATACCGTAAATCTGCTGTTCCATCTGTGACTGGACAAGTTTCATAGTGTCCGTCAAAGGATATATTATTTTCTGGGGTTAAAATAAGTTGCAAAAATAGAAATTCAGAAAATCTGGTGTTCTAGCTGTGTCTGGACAAGTAGTTTAATAGTATACGTCAATAGATATATTTTGTTCTGGGGTGAAATTCAATTGCCAAAATAGCAATACCTTAAATCTGGTGTTCCAGCTGTGACTAGACAAGTTTGATAGTGTCTGTCAAATAATATATTATTTTCTGGGGTTAAATTCAGTTGCAAAAAATAGAAATACAGTCAATCTGGTGTTCTAGCTGTGGCTGGACAAGTAGTTTAACCACCTCAGCCCCCCTAGCTTAAACACCCTTAATGACCCGGCCACTTTTTACAATTCTGCACTACACTACTTTCACCGTTTATTGCTCGGTCATACAACTTACCACCCAAATTAATTTTACCTCCTTTTCTTCTCACTAATTGAGCTTTCATTTGGTGGTATTTCATTGCTGCTGACATTTTTACTTTTATTGCTATTAATCAAAATTTAACGAAATTTTTGCAAAAAAAACTACATTTCTATATACATTTTTCTATAAATTTATTGTTCTACATGTCTTTGATAAAAAAAAAAAATCCAATAAGTGTATATTTATTGGTTTGGGTAAAAGTTATAGCGTTTACAAACTATGGTGCAAAAAAGTGAATTTCCGCACTGCCCAGACAGTAGATACACCCCATAAATGACCCCATTTTGGAAAGTAGACACCCTAAGGTATTCACTGAGGGGCATAGTGAGTTCATGGAAGTTTTTATTTTTTGTCACAAGTTAGCGGAAATAGATTTTTTTTTCAAAAAATTTAATTTTCCGCTAAAAAAATGGGTTTGCCAGCACCTCAGGGATTTTAGGGGCTCTACGGGCCTGTCTGCGCGGTGGCTGCAACAGGGGAACTACTGCACTTGCCACCGTACCAGCTTCAACTGCCCTTCTAGTGCTCGCCACTTCACCATGTTGTACGGCAGTGCTGGTAGTAGGTCCAGGATGGGCTGCGCTGCTGGTGTATGCCTCACTGCGTGATCCGGCAGCGCCAGCCCCACTCTGCTGCCCTTGAAACGGATCCTGCGCTACCTGTGGTCTAGCGACATGGGGCCGGGTACGCCTGGTGGTATCAGGGACCTCAACCTCCTCGTCCGAACTTTGGGTCAGACTGCCACTGCTTTCTACAGGTTCATATTCTGACCCGCTAGATTTGTCAGATGAGGGTTCCCATTCCTCATCCCACTGGGTCAGAATCCTGTAGCCCTCTTCAGGAGAATACCCCTTATTTGACCTTTGGACGACTAAATTTAGGGGGTATTCCCTGAGACTACCCAAGAAAAAGAGCAAGCCTTTCTTACAAATGGGAGGCTAGCGAAGTACAGAAGCCGCTGCGATTGATAAAAAAGATTAAAACAGATTTTTTTTATCGCCGCAGCGTTTGTGAAGTGATTGTGCAGTGATTACAAAAAAAATAAAAATTTGTCACTGTGGCGGGGCGGGCGTGGGTGAACGCACATGTGGGCGACCGATCAGGCCTGATCTGGCAAACACTGTGTTTTGGGTGGGGGGCGAGCTAAAGTGACAGTAATACTATTATAGATCTGACTGTGATCAGTTCTGATCACTTACAGATACTATAAAAGTACAAATGCTGATTAGCGCTACGCTAATCAGCAAATCATTGACTGCAGTGCAGTGGGCTGGGCGCTAACGCTAACTACCTACCAAAGGGGCCTAAACTAAATCTAAACCTAACAGTCAATACTAGTGAAAAAAAAAAGGGACGGTTTACACTGATCACTTTTTTCCCTTTCACTAGTGATTGATAGGTGACTGAGAGGGGTGATCAAGGGGTTAATTGGGGTGATGGGGGGTGATCAGGGCCTGAAGTGTGGTGCTTGGTGTACTTATAGTAGAGGTGTGCTCTCTCTTGGGTCCAACCGACGAAAAGGACCCAGGAGAAGGCACAGAAGCCATTTAATGCATCATATTTATAAATATAATGCATTATATGGCTTGTGATTCGTTTTTTTGAACATCACCAGCCTGCCAGCGACAATCATTGGCTGGCAGGCTGGTGACGAACTTGTCCTGAGCAGCTCCCGACAGTCTGTGCGCCAGTTCAGGCGCACAAATCGCGTCATCTCGCCTCTCGCGAGATGACGCGCCCGCGCGTCAACGAGGAACAGAAGGACTGCCGAGATCACGCGATCCTGCGTGCGGCGGTCCTAAAGTGGTTAATAGTATCCGTCAAAGGATATATTTTGTTCTGGGGTGAAATTCAATTGCCAAAATAGCAATACCGTAAATCTACTATTCCACCTATGACTGGACAAGTTTCATAGTGTCCATCAAAGGATATATTATTTTCTGGGGTGAAATTCAGTTGCAAAAATAGAAATACAGTAAATCTGGTGTTCTAGCTGTGGCTTGACAAGACGTTTAATAGTATCCGTCAAAGGATATATTTTGTTCTGGGGTGAAATTCAATTGCCAAAATAGCAATACCGTAAGTCTACTATTCCACCTATGACTGGACAAGTTTCATAGTGTCTATCAAAGGATATATTATTTTCTGGGGTGAAATTCAGTTGCAAAAATAGAAATACAGTAAATCTGGTGTTCTAGCTGTGGCTTGACAAGACGTCTAATAGTATCCGTCAAAGGATATATTTTGTTCTGGGGTGAAATTCAATTGCCAAAATAGCAATACCCAAAATCTGTAGTTCCAGCTGTTGCAGGCCAAGTGCAAATCTGTCCGGAAAAGGGTATATTACACTCAGCGTGCATCTCCAAGTGTATTTCTTTCCGTAAAAGGGTATATTACACAAAGTGTTAAATTACAATTGCTGAAAGCATAATCCTTTAAATTTGCACGTACTATTGTGCATCTCATAGTGTATTTTTGTCAGTAAAAGGGTATAGTACACTTAAGGTGTAAATACACGTGCTGGTAGGGTCATCCTCAATAACTTCACACACTAGCGTGCATCTCCAAGTGTATTTCTTTCCGTTAAAGGGTATATTACAGTAAATGTTAAAATACAGCATAATCCTCTACATTTGCACACACTGTTATGCATCTCTAAGTGCATTTCTTTCCGTTAAAGGGTACAGTATATTACACAAAGTGTTAACATACAAGTGCTGAAAGCATAATCCTATATATTTTTTCACACGTTAGTGTGCATCTCCAAGTGTAAATCTGTCCATAAAAGGATAACTTTCATCCAGGGCCTAAATGCAAGGCCTACAATTGATATTCCGCTAAATCTGTGGTTACTGCTGTGCCTGGATTAGTGTAATATGGTACATAAATAGATAGCCAGATAGTGTTAGGTGCCTGTAAAAAACGGCCATAATATGAATTTAATACATTGAGCCAAATAATTTTTTTCTTCTTGTGGTGAACGGTAACAATGAGGAAAACATCTAGTAAGGGCCCATCACTGGTGCATGGCTGGGGGGAAACGGAGGACGATGACGATACGCCTCCCACAGAGGACATCTTGTCCTTACCTCTGGGTAGCCTTTCACACAAGAGCGACTACATACTGCAGTGCCTGCGCAACGACAGCAGAGTTGCCCACATTTTAACGTGTGTGGACTACTGGGTTACCAAGCTGCTGGATCCCCGGTACAAAGACAAAGTGCCCACCTTATTTCCTGCACTGGAGCGTGATAGGAAGATGCGTGAGTACAAGCGCACGTTGGTAGACGCGCTAATAAGAGCATTCCCAAATGTTACAGGGGAACAAGTGGAAGCCCAAGGTGAAGGCAGAGGAGGAGCGAGAGGTCACCAATGCAGCTGTGTCACGGCCAGCTCCTCTGAGGCCAAGGTTAGCATGGCAGAGATGTGGAAAAGTTTTGTCACCACGCCACAGCTAACTGCACCACCACCTGATACGGAACCTGTTAGCAGGAGGCAGCATTTCACTAACATGGTGAACAGTACATGTGCACACCCCTCCACGTACTGACTGATTGTTCGGCCCCATTCAACTTCTGGTTCTCCAAATTGTCCACGTGGCCAGAGCTAGCCTTTTATGCCTTGGATGTGCTGGCCTGCACAGGCGGCCAGCGTTTTGTCTGAACGTGTATTCAGCATGGCAGGGGGCGTCATTACAGACAAATGAAGCCACCTGTCCACAGCCAACGTGGACAAGCTGACGTTCATAAAAATGAACCAGGCATGGATCCCACAGGACCTGTCCATCCCTTGTGCAGATTAGACATTTATAACTACCACCCCTTAACCATATATTCTTGGACTCCAGGGCACTTCTTTATTCAATCCTCTTTTTTTTAATTTTACCATTATATTGCGGTGCAACACAAAGGTGAATGAACCTCTCCTCCGTCTGGGTGCCAGGGGCCTAAATATCGTAAAGTGGCCTGTTCCATTGGTGGGTGACATGAAGCCTGATTCTCTGCTATGGGACCTCTTTTCTCTGTCTTGGTGCTGGGGCCTAACTATCTGAAAGTGCCCCATTCAAATGATGGGTGACATGAAGCCTGATTCTCTGCTATGGGACCTATCTCCTCTGTCTGGGTGCTGGGACCTAAACATGTAAAAGTGGCCTTCTCCATTGGTGGGTGACATGAAGCCTGATTCTCTGCTATGGGACCTCTCTTATCTGTCTGGGTGCTGGGGCCTGAATAAGTAAAAGTGGCCTTTCCATTGGTGGGTGACATGAAGCCTGATTCTCTGCTACGCCACCTTTCTCCTCTGTCTGGGTGCTGGGGCCTAAATAACTGAAAGTAGCCTTTTCTATTGGTGGGTGGCATGAAGCCTGATTCTCTGCTGTGGGACCTCTCTCATCTGTCTGGGTGCTGGGGCCTGAATAAGTGAAAGTGGCCTTTCCATTGGTGGGTGACGTGAAGTCTGATTCTCTGCTATGCCACCTCTCTACTCTGTCTGGGTGCTGTGGCCTAAATAACTGAAAGTGGCCTTTTCCATTGGTGGTGACATGAAGCCTGATTCTCTGCTATGCCACCTCTCTCCTCTGTCTGGGTGCTGGGGCCTAATTAACTAAAAGTGGCCTTTTCCATTGGTGGGTGACATGAAGCCTGATTCTCTGCTATGGGACCTCTCTCCTCTGTCTGGGTGCTGGGGCCTAAACAAGTAAAAGTGGCCTTCTCCATTGGTGGTGACATGAAGACTGATTCTCTGCTATGGGACCTCTCTCCAATTTATATTGGTTAATTTTTATTTATTTTATTTCATTTTAATTAATTTCCGCAATTGTTTCCAGGGGATTTGTCTACATTTTGCTGCCTTTTGCAGCCCTCTCCTGGGCTATTTTACAGCCTTTTTAGTGCCCAAAAGTTCGGGTCCCCATTGACTTCATTTGGTTTCGAGGTGAAGTTCGGGTCAAGTTCGGATCCCGAACCCGAACATTTTCGGGAAGTTCAGTAGAACTTCTCGAACTCAAACATCCAGGTGTTTGCTCAACTCTAAACAGGAGGCAAATAATAATGCCCTGCGATCCTCGGTGGGGGAAGGACATGCTTCAAACCACTATCCGCCTCGGGCCCAGCCTCCGCTACATTTAACCAGTGTCCAGTTAGGAAGATATAGCATCGCTGCCTGTGCTTACTGGTCCATGTATCTGTGTTTATGTGGACCTTGCCACAGATGGTGTTGCGCAGTGCACACTTGTTCTGGCCTCACCATCCGTAGAGCTGCATTCAGGCCTATGAAATAACGCTGCAGGTTCTGTCACCTACTCGCACCTGAGAAAGGTGTTTCACTTGGACCTGTAGCTGGCGCAGAATGGCCACGTCCCTTATTTGATGTTCTCCTAATTATTTGTGTTCACCCACCAAACTAACATATGGTTTATCTCAGGTGTCAATTTAACTGCCAAAAGTCAACAGTTAAGTTCACTAACAGTAAGGCAGTGCCTGTGTCATAAACAGAATAAATGTCTTTAGGTCACACAACAGTGTTACACAACAGTGTAACAGAGCAATTCAATACAATTACTTCACTATTAACAAAAGCTTGATTTTTAAAACCAACAATGTAACAGCAGAGGTTAACGGTTTAATTTGACTGTCAGAAATGCAGCGTACACCGCAAATGTGCTATCTACCACAAAACCGGTGTTTTTTGCCACCAACTAGGTAAATGCAGAGTTCCACAGGTTACATAAAATGACTGAAAAATACAGTTGTGTTCAAAATTATTCAACCCCCACTGAAATTGAGTGTTTTGGCCAGTTGTAAGTCAGACAAATATAACATAGCATTTATAATGAAATAACCAAAAATGTCTTTACTGTGCTCACATCATTATCAGTTTTATTCAACCCCCAAGTGACATTTAATTTTAGTACTTAGTACAACATCCTTTTCCAGTTATAACAGTTTATAAACGTGAAGCATAACTTGACACAAGTGTCTTGCAGCGATCTACGGGTATCTTTGCCCATTCTTCATGGGCAAAAGCCTCCAGTTCAGTCACATTCTTAGGCTTGCGTGCTGCAACTGCTTTCTTTAAGTCCCACCAGAGGTTCTCAATCGGATTTAAGTCTGGTGACTGCGATGGCCACTTCAAAATGTTCCAGCCTTCAATCTGCAACCATTCTCTAGTGGACTTGGAGGTATGCTTGGGATCATTGTCCTGTTGAAAGGTCCAACGTCTCCCAAGCCTCAGGTTTGTGACAGACTGCATCACATTTTCATCCAATATCTCCTGGTACTGAAGAGAATTCATGGTACCTTGCACACGCTGAAGCTTTCCTGTACCTGTAGAAGCAAAACAGCCCCAAAGCATGATTGACCCCCCGCCATGCTTCACAGTAGGCAAGGTGTTCTTTTCTTCATAGGCCTTGTTCTTCCTCCTCCAAACATAGCGTTGATCCTTGGGCCCAAACAGTTCTAATTTTGTTTCATCAGTCCACAGAACACTATCCCAAAACTTTTGTGGTTTGTCCACATGACTTTTGGCATACTGCAGTCGACTCTTCTTATTCTTTGGAGACAGCAAGGGGGTGCGCCTGGGAGTTCTGGCATGGAGGCCTTCATTACGCAGTGTGCGCCTTATTGTCTGAGCTGAAACTTCAGTACCCGCATCTGACAAATCTTTTTTATGTTCCTCAGCAGTCACACGGGGACTTTTCAACACTTTGCGCTTCAGGTAGCGCACAGCAGTTGAAGTCAGCATCTTCTTTCTGCCACGACCAGGTAGCGTTTCAACAGTGCTTCACTTTACTTCACCATGTTTGTAAACACACCAGTAAATGTCTAGAAGGAGCTGAGTATCACAGTCATTTTAACCCCTTAAGGACCGGGGGTTTTGGGATTTTTGCGTTTTTGTTTTGCGCTCCCTGCCTTCCAAAAGCCATCACATTTTTATATTTCCGCTCACATAGCCATATGATGGCTTATTTTTTGCGGGACAAGTTGTACTTTTTAACGCTACCATTTATTTTTGCATGTGATGTAGTGGGAAACGGGAAAAAAATTCCAAATGGGGTGAAATTGCAAAAAAAAAGCAATTTCACCACAGTTTTACGGGTTTTTAAATTACAACGTTCGATTTGCGATAAAACTGACTGGTTAATTTTATTCTTCAGGTCAGTACGAATCTGGCAATACCTAATATGTATAGTTTTTCTTGCGTTTTGATAGTGAAAAAAAAATTAAATGTGTGAATTTTTTTATTTTATTTTTTTGTCGCCATGTTTTGACCCCTATAACTTTTTTGTAATTATGCGTACGGAGCAGTGTAGGGGCTCATTTTTTGCGGGGCAATCTGAACTTTTATTTGATACCATTATGGGGTGCGTATGATGTTTTGATCACTTTTTATTCATTTTTTTTTAGGAAATGAAGCGTCCAAAAATGGCAAATTAGCCATTTGGACGCTTTCTTTCCGTTTTTATGTTTACCGTATGGTGAATATTTTTTAATATTATTATAGTATGGGTGTTTTCGCACATTGCGACACCCATTATGTGTAATTTTTTTATTTTTTTATTTATTTTATTTTCATTTTGGGGAAAGGGGGGTGATTTGAATTTTTATATTTTTTTATTTAATTTTTATTTTTTAAACTTTTTTTTTTTTTTTACCACTTTCTTATAGTTCCCATAGGGAACTATAAGATGCAATCATCAGATTGTTATTCTCATATATTCCAATGCAATAGCATTGGAATATATGAGAAAATCGCATAGTTTCCTATGGAGCCTATTACAGTCATAGGCTCCATAGGAATACTATGTAGTAACCTAGGTTTCATTCACAGAAACCTAGGGTACTACATGCATGCTCGGCTCCCCTTGTGGCCATCAGGGAGCCGAGCAAAACCGAAAGTGAAACTTTCGGTTTTTGCGCGATCAGATGCCATGGTCAGGATTGACCACGGCATCTGAGGGGTTAAATGTCCGCGATCGGCATCGCTGCCGGTCGCGGACATGAGCTGCGGGTGTCAGCTTGATGAATCAAGCGTTTACCCGCAGCTCATGGAGCGGGCGCCATCTTTAAAGTGTGGACGAAGGGCGTACATGTACGCCCTTCGTCCTTAAGGGGTTAAATCTACCTAATTGGTGCTTATTATGCTTAATTGCTGCTCCTTGACATCCACAGGTGTTTTCAATACCTGATCGAAAACACTTGAATGAACCTCTGTTCTTAAGAGTGGTAGTCTTTAAGGGGTTGAATAATTGTGTCAATGAAGAAATCACAAAAAAAACTATTGATGTCATTTTAGTTGCATTTGGTTCTTTAAAAAGTCCTTGTAAGTAGAGTTGAGCGAACACCTGGATGTTCGGGTTCGACGAGTTCGGCCGAACTTTCGAAAAATGTTCGGGTTCGTGATCCGAACTCGACCCGAACTTCATCCCGAACCCGAACCCCATAGAAGTCAATGGGGACCCGAACTTTTGGGCACTAAAAAGGCTGTAAAACACACCCGGAAAGGGCTAGAGGGCTGCAAAAGGCAGCAAAATGTAGTTAAATCCCCTGCAAACAAATGTAGATAGGGAAATGATGAGTTAACATAAAATAAATAAAAATTAAACAATATTAATTGGAGTGAGGTCCCATAGCACAGAATCAGGCTTCAAGTCACCCACCAATGGAGAAGGTCACTTACTATTATTTTGACCACAGCACCCAGACAAAGGAGAGAGGTCCCACAGCAGAGAACCAGGCATCATATCACCCACCACAGGAGTAGGCCACCATTTAGTTACTTTGACCCCTACACCCAGACGGAGGAGAGAGGTTACACAGCAGAGAATCAGGCATCATATCAACCACCACAGGAGAAGCCACCATTTAGTTACTTTGACCCCTGCACCCAGGAAGAGGAGAGAGGCCCCACAGCACATATTCTGGCATCATATCAGCCACCACAGGAGAAGCCACCATTGAGTTACTTTGACCCCTGCACCCAGGAAGAGGAGAGAGGCCCCACAGCACATATTCTGGCATCATACTAACCACCACAGGAGAAGCCACCATTGAGTTACTTTGACCCCTGCACCCAGGAAGAGGAGAGAGGCCCCACAGCACATATTCTGGCATCATATCAGCCACCACAGGAGAAGCCACCATTGAGTTACTTTGACCCCGCACTCCAGGAAGAGGAGAGAGGCACCACAGCACATATTCTGGCATCATATCACACACCACAGGAGAAGGCCTCTTTCAGTGATTTAGGCCTTTGGACCCAGACAGAGGAGAGAGGCACCACAGCACATATTCTGGCATCATATCAGCCACCACAGGAGAAGCCACCATTGAGTTACTTTGACCCCTGCACCCAGGAAGAGGAGAGAGGCCCCACAGCACATATTCTGGCATCATATCAGCCACCACAGGAGAAGCCACCATTGAGTTACTTTGACCCCTGCACCCAGGAAGAGGAGAGAGGCCCCACAGCACATATTCTGGCATCATACTAACCACCACAGGAGAAGCCACCATTGAGTTACTTTGACCCCGCACCCAGGAAGAGGAGAGAGGCACCACAGCACATATTCTGGCATCATATCAGCCACCACAGGAGAAGCCACCATTGAGTTACTTTGACCCTGCACCCAGGAAGAGGAGAGAGGCCCCACAGCACATATTCTGGCATCATATCAGCCACCACAGGAGAAGCCACCATATAGTTACTTTCACCCCGCACCCAGGAAGAGGAGAGAGGCACCACAGCACATATTCAGGCATCATATCACACACCACAGGAGAAGGCCTCTTTCAGTGATTTAGGCCTTTGGACCCAGACAGAGGAGAGAGGCACCACAGCACATATTCTGGCATCATATCAGCCACCACAGGAGAAGCCACCATTGAGTTACTTTGACCCCTGCACCCAGGAAGAGGAGAGTGGCCCCACAGCACATATTCTGGCATCATATCAGCCACCACAGGAGAAGACACCATTGAGTTACTTTGACCCCTGCACCCAGGAAGAGGAGAGAGGCCCCACAGCACATATTCTGGCATCATATCACCCACCACAGGAGCAGGCCACCATTTAGTTACTTTGACCCCTACACCCAGACAGAGGAGAGAGGTTACACAGCAGAGAATCAGGCATTTAGATCACCCACCACAGGAGTAGGCCCCAATTTAATGGGACCCCGGCAACCATGTCAGATGGCACAACCATCAGCTTCATATCAATCAGCACAGGAGAAGGCGACTTTGAAAGACTTTGACCCCTACACCCAGACGGAGGAGAGAGGTTTCACAGCAGAGAATCAGGCATTTAGATCACCCACCACAGGAGTAGGCCCCCATTGAATCAGACCCTGGCAACCATGTCAGATGGCACAACCATCAGCTTTATATCAATCAGCACAGGAGAAGGCGACTTTGAAAGACTTTGACCCCTACACCCAGATGGAGGAGAGAGGTTTCACAGCAGAGAATCAGGCATCATATCAACCACCACAGGAGAAGCCACCATTTAGTTACTTTGACCCGTGCACCCAGGAAGAGGAGAGAGGCCCCACAGCACATATTCTGGCATCATATCAGCCACCACAGGAGAAGCCACCATTGAGTTACTTTGACCCCTGCACCCAGGAAGAGGAGAGAGGCCCCACAGCACATATTCTGGCATCATATCAGCCACCACAGGAGAAGCCACCATTGAGTTACTTTGACCCCCGCACCCAGGAAGAGGAGAGAGGCACCACAGCACATATTCTGGCATCATATCACACACCACAGGAGAAGGCCTCTTTCAGTGATTTAGGCCTTTGGACCCAGACAGAGGAGAGAGGCACCACAGCACATATTCTGGCATCATATCAGCCACCACAGGAGAAACCACCATTGAGTTACTTTGACCCCTGCACCCAGGAAGAGGAGAGAGGCCCCACAGCACATATTCTGGCATCATATCAGCCACCACAGGAGAAGCCACCATTGAGTTACTTTGACCCCTGCACCCAGGAAGAGGAGAGAGGCCCCACAGCACATATTCTGGCATCATACTAACCACCACAGGAGAAGCCACCATTGAGTTACTTTGACCCCGCACCCAGGAAGAGGAGAAAGGCACCACAGCACATATTCTGGCATCATATCAGCCACCACAGGAGAAGCCACCATTGAGTTACTTTGACCCCTGCACCCAGGAAGAGGAGAGAGGCCCCACAGCACATATTCTGGCATCATATCAGCCACCACAGGAGAAGCCACCATATAGTTACTTTCACCCCGCACCCAGGAAGAGGAGAGAGGCACCACAGCACATATTCAGGCATCATATCACACACCACAGGAGAAGGCCTCTTTCAGTGATTTAGGCCTTTGGACCCAGACAGAGGAGAGAGGCACCACAGCACATATTCTGGCATCATATCAGCCACCACAGGAGAAGCCACCATTGAGTTACTTTGACCCCTGCACCCAGGAAGAGGAGAGTGGCCCCACAGCACATATTCTGGCATCATATCAGCCACCACAGGAGAAGACACCATTGAGTTACTTTGACCCCTGCACCCAGGAAGAGGAGAGAGGCCCCACAGCACATATTCTGGCATCATATCACCCACCACAGGAGCAGGCCACCATTTAGTTACTTTGACCCCTACACCCAGACAGAGGAGAGAGGTTACACAGCAGAGAATCAGGCATTTAGATCACCCACCACAGGAGTAGGCCCCAATTTAATGGGACCCCGGCAACCATGTCAGATGGCACAACCATCAGCTTCATATCAATCAGCACAGGAGAAGGCGACTTTGAAAGACTTTGACCCCTACACCCAGACGGAGGAGAGAGGTTTCACAGCAGAGAATCAGGCATTTAGATCACCCACCACAGGAGTAGGCCCCCATTGAATCAGACCCTGGCAACCATGTCAGATGGCACAACCATCAGCTTTATATCAATCAGCACAGGAGAAGGCGACTTTGAAAGACTTTGACCCCTACACCCAGATGGAGGAGAGAGGTTTCACAGCAGAGAATCAGGCATCATATCAACCACCACAGGAGAAGCCACCATTTAGTTACTTTGACCCGTGCACCCAGGAAGAGGAGAGAGGCCCCACAGCACATATTCTGGCATCATATCAGCCACCACAGGAGAAGCCACCATTGAGTTACTTTGACCCCTGCACCCAGGAAGAGGAGAGAGGCCCCACAGCACATATTCTGGCATCATACTAACCACCACAGGAGAAGCCACCATTGAGTTACTTTGACCCCTGCACCCAGGAAGAGGAGAGAGGCCCCACAGCACATATTCTGGCATCATATCAGCCACCACAGGAGAAGCCACCATTGAGTTACTTTGACCCCGCACCCAGGAAGAGGAGAGAGGCACCACAGCACATATTCAGGCATCATATCACACACCACAGGAGAAGGCCTCTTTCAGTGATTTAGGCCTTTGGACCCAGACAGAGGAGAGAGGCACCACAGCACATATTCTGGCATCATATCAGCCACCACAGGAGAAGCCACCATTGAGTTACTTTGACCCCTGCACCCAGGAAGAGGAGAGAGGCCCCACAGCACATATTCTGGCATCATACTTACCACCACAGGAGAAGCCACCATTGAGTTACTTTGACCCCTGCACCCAGGAAGAGGAGAGAGGCACCACAGCACATATTCTGGCATCATATCAGCCACCACAGGAGAAGCCACCATTGAGTAACTTTGACCCCTGCACCCAGGAAGAGGAGAGAGGCCCCACAGCACATATTCTGGCATCATATCAGCCACCACAGGAGAAGCCACCATTGAGTTACTTTGACCCCTTCACCCAAACAGAGGAGAGAGGTTCCACATCAGAGAATCAGGCATCATATCAACCACCACAGGAGTAGGCCACAATTTAGTTTATTTGACCCCTGCACCCAGGAAGAGGAGAGAGGCCCCACAGCACATATTCTGGCATCATATCACACACCACAGGAGAAGGCCTCTTTCAGTGATTTAGGCCTTTGGACCCAGACAGAGGAGAGAGGTCCCACAGCAGAGAACCAGGCATCATATCACCCACCACAGGAGTAGGCCACCATTTAGTTACTTTGACCCCTACAGCCAGATGGAGGAGAGAGGTTACACAGCAGAGAATCAGGCATTTAGATCACCCACCACAGGAGTAGGCCCCAATTTAATGGGACCCTGGCAACCATGTCAGATGGCACAACCATCAGCTTCATATCAATCAGCACAGGAGAAGGCGACTTTGAAAGACTTTGACCCCTACACCCAGATGGAGGAGAGAGGTTTCACAGCAGAGAATCAGGCATCATATCAACCACCACAGGAGAAGCCACCATTTAGTTACTTTGACCCCTGCACCCAGGAAGAGGAGAGAGGCACCACAGCACATATTCTGGCATCATATCAGCCACCACAGGAGAAGCCACCATTGAGTTACTTTGACCCCTGCACCCAGGAAGAGGAGAGAGGCCCCACAGCACATATTCTGGCATCATATCAGCCACCACAGGAGAAGCCACCATTTAGTTACTTTGACCCCTTCACCCAAACAGAGGAGAGAGGTTCCACATCAGAGAATCAGGCATCATATCAACCACCACAGGAGTAGGCCACAATTTAGTTTATTTGACCCCTGCACCCAGGAAGAGGAGAGAGGCCCCACAGCACATATTCTGGCATCATATCACACACCACAGGAGAAGGCCTCTTTCAGTGATTTAGGCCTTTGGACCCAGACAGAGGAGAGAGGTCAGAGATTAGCTTCATATCCCCCAGCACAGCAGAAGACCGCTTTATTTGACTTAGGCCTCAGCACCCAGACAGAAGACAGAGGTAGCATGGCAGAGGTTATGGCTTCATGTCACCCGTTAGTTTAACCGGCCACTTTCATCTGGTTAGGCCCCGGCGCCCAGACAGAGAAGAGTTTCATTCAACTGTGGGTTTCATAAAATTTGTATCAAATAAAGAAGTGGCCCGTAGCACAACAAGACATGTTTTAGGCAGTTAATAAGGACTACTCTGCACAAGGGAGGGACAGGTCCTGTGGGATCCATGCCTGGTTCATCTTTATGAAGGTCAGCTTGTCCACGTTGGCTGTGGACAGGCGGCTGCGCTTGTCAGTAATGACGCCCCTGCCGTGCTGAATACGCGTTCAGATAAAACGCTGGCCGCCGGGCAGGAAAGCACCTCCAAGGCATAACATGCTAACTCTGGCCACGTGGACAATTTCGAAACCCAGTAGTTGAATGGGGCCGAACCATCCGTCAGGATGTGGAGGGTGTGCAGACATACTGTTCAACCATGTTAGTGAAATGCTGCCTCCTGCTAACACGTTCCGTATCAGGTGTCGGTGCAGATAGCTGTGGCGTGGAGACAAAACTTTTCCACATTTCTGCCATGCTAACCCTGCCCTCAGATGAGCTGGCCGAGACACAGCTGCGTTGGCGACCTCTTGCCACTCCTCTGCCTTCACCTTCCACCTGTTCCCCTGTGACATGTGGGAATGCTCTCAAGAGCGCCTCTATCAGCGTAGCGCTTGTACTCGCGCATCTTACGGTCGCGCTCCAGTTCAGGAATTAAAGTGGGCACATTGTCTTTATACCGGGGATCCAGCAGGGTGGCCACCCAGTAGTCTGCACACGTTAAAACGTGGGCAACTCTGCTGTCGTTGCGCAGGCATTGGAGCATATATTCGCTCATGTGGGCCAGGCTACCCATGGGTAAGGACAAGCTGTCCTCTGTGGGAGGCGTATCGTCATCGTCCACCGTATCCCCCAGCCACGCACCAGTGATGGGCCTGGGCTGCCACCCCGCTGTGAACTTGCGTCATCCTCGTCCCCCTCCACCTCCTCCTCCTCATCCTCCTCGTCCTCCAGTACAGTGCCTTGGCTGGCGACTTGTGAACCTGTCCTCTGCTGCTTAAACAAACCTCCCTCTGAGCCAATTCTAACAGACTGGCCCGAAAGTGTTAGAAACGAGCCCTCATCCTCCTCCTCCTCCTCCTCCACCTGGGCCACCTCCTCTAACATCATTGCCCTAAGTGTTTTCTCAAGGAGACATAGAAGTGGTATTGTAACGCTGATAACAGTGTCATCGCCACTGGCCATGTTGGTGGAGTACTCGAAACAGCGCAGCAGCACAGGTCTCGCATGGAGGCCCAATCATTGGTGGTGAAGTGGTGCTGTTCGGCAGTACGACTGACGCGAGCGTGCTGCAGCTGAAACTCCACTATGGCCTGCTGCTGCTCGCACAGTCTCTCCAGCATGTGCAAGGTGGAGTTCCACCGGGTGGGCACATCGCATATGAGGCGGTGAGCGGGAAGGCCGAAGTTCCGCTGTAGCGCAGACAGGCGAGCAGCGGCAGGATGTGAACGACGGAAGCGCGCACAGACGGCCCGCACTTTATACAGCAGCTCTGACATGTTGGGGTAGTGGTGAATGAACCTCTGCACCACCAAGTTCAGCACATGCGCCAGGCAAGGGATGTGCGTCAAACCGGCTAGTCCCAGAGCTGCCACGAGATTTCGCCCATTATCGCATACCACCAGGCCTGGCTTGAGGCCCACCGGCAGAAACCACTCGTCGGTCTGTTGTTCAATACCCCGCCACAACTCCTGCGCGGTGTGGGGCCTGTCCCCAAACATATGAGTTTCAGAATGGCCTGCTGACGTTTACCCGGGCTGTGCTGAAGTTGGTGGTGAAGGTGTGTGGCTGACCGGATGAGCTGGTGGAAGCAGTGGAGGAGGAAGCCGAGTAGGAGGAGGAGGCTACAGGAGGCAGAGAATGATGCCCTGCGATCCTAGGGGGCAGAAGGACGTGCGCCAAGGAACTGTCCGCCGAGGCCCAGCCGCCACTACATTCATCCAGTGTGCAGTTAGTGAGATATAGCGTCCCTGGCCGTGCTTACTGGTCCACGTATCTGTGGTTAGGTGGACCTTGCCACAAATGGCGTTGCGCAGTGCACACTTGATTTTATCGGACACTTGCATGTGCAGGGAAGGCACGGCTGTCTTGGAGAAGTAGTGGCGGCTGGGAACCACATACTGCGGGACTGCCATGGCCATCAGCTGTTTGAAGCTGTCTGTGTCCACCAGCCGGAATGACAGCATTTCAAAGGCCAGCAGTTTAGAAATGCTGGCGTTCAGGCCAAGGGCTCGAGGGTGACTCGGGGGGAATTTGCGCTTCCTCTCTAAGGTTTGAGATATTGAGAGCTGAACGCTGCTGTGTGATATAGTGGAGACGCTAGTTGACGGTGGCGGTGGTGGTGGTGTCGGTGGCACATCCTCTGTTTGCTGCTCGGCAGGTGGCAACATTCCTCTCGAGGCGGAAGCCGAGGCAGCAGCGGTAGAGGGAGCAGGGGAGCCTCAGCGAGTGCCTGGTTTTTAAGGTGTGTACCCCACTGCAGTTCATGCTTTGCATGTAGATGCCTGGTCATGCAGGTTGTGCTGAGGTTCAGAACGTTAATGCCTCGCCTCAGGCTCTGATGGCAGAGCGTGCAAGTCACTCGGGTCTTGTCGGTAGGACATTGTTTAAAGAAGTGCCATGCCAGGGAACTCTTTGAAGCTGCCTTTGTGGGGCTGGGTCCCTGTTGGCGATGTCCAGTAGCAGGCGAACTCTGGGGCGGCGGCTCGTCTGCTTTGGCCCCTGCTCCCTCTTTGGCTTCGCTGTTGTCTCGGTCTCACCACTACCTCTTCCTCTGAACTGTGAAAGTCATCGCCACGACCTTCAGTCCATGTGGGGTCTAAGACCTCATCGTCCTCTGCATCGTCTTCCACCCAGTCTCCCTCCCTGACCTCCTCCTGTTCAGTCTGCACACTGCAAAAAGACGCGGCAGTGGGCACCTGTGTTTCGTCATCATCAGAGACGTGCGGACTCCGATGAGGTGGTATTCCCATGTCCTCTTCATCTGGAGACATAAGTGGTTGTGCGTCAGTGCATGGTATGTCTTCCTCCACTGGGGAAGAGCTAGGTGGACGCCCCTGGGAAACCCTGGAAGCAGAGTCTTCAAACAGAAGAAGAGACTGCTGCATAACTTGTGGCTCAGACCGTTTCCCTGATATGCTTGGGGGTGATGTGACAGACTGATGGGCTTGGTTTTCAGGTGCCACCTGTGCGCTTTCCGCAGAAGACTGGGTGGAAGACCATGTGGTGAACGTGCTGGAAGCACTGTCGGCCACCCAATCGATTAATGCCTGTACCTGCTCAGGCCTTACCATCCTAAGAGCGGCATTGGGCCCCACGAGATATTGCGGTACATTCTGCCGGCTAGTTGAGGGAGTTCGTTCCCTACTGTGTGCGCCTGGAGCCGAACGGCCACGTCCTCTACCAGCAACAGAGGCTCCACGGACACCACCACGACCGCGTCCTCGTCCCTTAATAGTATTTTTCTTCATTGTTGCGATTCAACTCGCACCACAATGAAATATATTATTTTTATAAGCAAAATCCCCTCACTGGAATACTTTCAGTCTTTTGACTGTATGGATTACAGATGGAATGACTGTTATATGTGAGTACCGCTTTCTTTGACAGATTCTAGTATGGGTACATATATGTTTTCCCAACCCCAGCACATTAATTTGCTAATTCCAGATGTATGAAACGCAGGCCTAACTGTATCTAGTATATTGAACGCCAGATAAACTAACTTGGCCTTTTTAAATAAAAAAAATTCCCTCACTGGAATACTTTCAGTCTTTTGACTGTATGGATTACAGATGGAATGACTGTTATATGTGAGTACCGCTTTCTTTGACAGATTCTAGTATGGGTACATATATGTTTTCCCAACCCCAGCACATTAGTTTGCTAATTCCAGATGTATGAAACGCAGGCCTAACTGTATCTAGTATATTGAACGCCAGATAAACTAACTTGGCCTTTTTAAATAAAAAAATTCCCTCACTGGAATACTTTCAGTCTTTTGACTGTATGGATTACAGATGGAATGACTGTTATATGTGAGTACCGCTTTCTTTGACAGATTCTAGTATGGGTACATATATGTTTTCCCAACCCCAGCACATTAGTTTGCTAATTCCAGATGTATGAAACGCAGGCCTAACTGTATCTAGTATATTGAACGCCAGATAAACTAACTTGGCCTTTTTAAATAAAAAAATTCCCTCACTGGAATACTTTCAGTCTTTTGACTGTATGGATTACAGATGGAATGACTGTTATATGTGAGTACCGCTTTCTTTGACAGATTCTAGTATGGGTACATATATGTTTTCCCAACCCCAGCACATTAGTTTGCTAATTCCAGATGTATGAAACGCAGGCCTAACTGTATCTAGTATATTGAACGCCAGATAAACTAACTTGGCCTTTTTAAATAAAAAAATTCCCTCACTGGAATACTTTCAGTCTTTTGACTGTATGGATTACAGATGGAATGACTGTTATATGTGAGTACCGCTTTCTTTGACAGATTCTAGTATGGGTACATATATGTTTTCCCAACCCCAGCACATTAGTTTGCTAATTCCAGATGTATGAAACGCAGGCCTAACTGTATCTAGTATATTGAACGCCAGATAAACTAACTTGGCCTTTTTAAATAAAAAAATTCCCTCACTGGAATACTTTCAGTCTTTTGACTGTATGGATTACAGATGGAATGACTGTTATATGTGAGTACCGCTTTCTTTGACAGATTCTAGTATGGGTACATATATGTTTTCCCAACCCCAGCACATTAGTTTGCTAATTCCAGATGTATGAAACGCAGGCCTAACTGTATCTAGTATATTGAACGCCAGATAAACTAACTTGGCCTTTTTAAATAAAAAAAATTCCCTCACTGGAATACTTTCAGTCTTTTGACTGTATGGATTACAGATGGAATGACTGTTATATGTGAGTACCGCTTTCTTTGACAGATTCTAGTATGGGTACATATATGTTTTCCCAACCCCAGCACATTAGTTTGCTAATTCCAGATGTATGAAACGCAGGCCTAACTGTATCTAGTATATTGAACGCCAGATAAACTAACTTGGCCTTTTTAAATAAAAAAATTCCCTCACTGGAATACTTTCAGTCTTTTGACTGTATGGATTACAGATGGAATGACTGTTATATGTGAGTACCGCTTTCTTTGACAGATTCTAGTATGGGTACATATATGTTTTCCCAACCCCAGCACATTAGTTTGCTAATTCCAGATGTATGAAACGCAGGCCTAACTGTATCTAGTATATTGAACGCCAGATAAACTAACTTGGCCTTTTTTAAATAAAAAAATTCCCTCACTGGAATACTTTCAGTCTTTTGACTGTATGGATTACAGATGGAATGACTGTTATATGTGAGTACCGCTTTCTTTGACAGATTCTAGTATGGGTACATATATGTTTTCCCAACCCCAGCACATTAGTTTGCTAATTCCAGATGTATGAAACGCAGGCCTAACTGTATCTAGTATATTGAACGCCAGATAAACTAACTTGGCCTTTTTAAATAAAAAAAATTCCCTCACTGGAATACTTTCAGTCTTTTGACTGTATGGATTACAGATGGAATGACTGTTATATGTGAGTACCGCTTTCTTTGACAGATTCTAGTATGGGTACATATATGTTTTCCCAACCCCAGCACATTAGTTTGCTAATTCCAGATGTATGAAACGCAGGCCTAACTGTATCTAGTATATTGAACGCCAGATAAACTAACTTGGCCTTTTTTAAATAAAAAAATTCCCTCACTGGAATACTTTCAGTCTTTTGACTGTATGGATTACAGATGGAATGACTGTTATATGTGAGTACCGCTTTCTTTGACAGATTCTAGTATGGGTACATATATGTTTTCCCAACCCCAGCACATTAGTTTGCTAATTCCAGATGTATGAAACGCAGGCCTAACTGTATCTAGTATATTGAACGCCAGATAAACTAACTTGGCCTTTTTAAATAAAAAAATTCCCTCACTGGAATACTTTCAGTCTTTTGACTGTATGGATTACAGATGGAATGACTGTTATATGTGAGTACCGCTTTCTTTGACAGATTCTAGTATGGGTACATATATGTTTTCCCAACCCCAGCACATTAGTTTGCTAATTCCAGATGTATGAAACGCAGGCCTAACTGTATCTAGTATATTGAACGCCAGATAAACTAACTTGGCCTTTTTAAATAAAAAAATTCCCTCACTGGAATACTTTCAGTCTTTTGACTGTATGGATTACAGATGGAATGACTGTTATATGTGAGTACCGCTTTCTTTGACAGATTCTAGTATGGGCACATATATGTTTTCCCAACCCCAGCACATTAATTTGCTAATTCCAGATGTATGAAACGCAGGCCTAACTGTATCTAGTATATTGAACGCCAGATAAACTAACTTGGCCTTTTTTAAATAAAAAATCCTCTCACTGGAATACTTTCAGTCTTTTGACTGTATGGATTACAGATGGAATGACTGTTATATGTGAGTACCGCTTTCTTTGACAGATTCTAGTATGGGTACATATATGTTTTCCCAACCCTAGTAGTAGTTAGTTTGCTAATTCCAGATGTATGAAACGCAGGCCTAACTGTATCTAGTATATTGAACGCCAGATAAACTAACTTGGCCTTTTTAAATAAAAAATTCCCTCACTGGAATACTTTCAGTCTTTTGACTGTATGGATTACAGATGGAATGACTGTTATATGTGAGTACCGCTTTCTTTGACAGATTCTAGTATGGGTACATATATGTTTTCCCAACCCCAGCACATTAGTTTGCTAATTCCAGATGTATGAAACGCAGGCCTAACTGTATCTAGTATATTGAACGCCAGATAAACTAACTTGGCCTTTTTTAAATAAAAAATTCCTCACTGGAATACTTTCAGTCTTTTGACTGTATGGATTACAGATGGAATGACTGTTACATGTGAGTACCGCTTTCTTTGACAGATTCTAGTATGGGTACATATATATTTTCCCAACCTGGGAGATTAGTTTGCTAATTCCAGATGTATGAAACGCAGGCCCAACTGTATATAGTATATTGAAAGCCAGATAAACTAACTTGGCCTTTTTTAAATAAAAAAATTCCCTCACTGGAATACTTTCAGTCTTTTGACTGTATGGATTACAGATGGAATGACTGTTACATGTGAGTACCGCTTTCTTTGACAGATTCTAGTATGGGTACATATATGTTTTCCCAACCCCAGCACATTAGTTTGCTAATTCCAGATGTATGAAACGCAGGCCTAACTGTATCTAGTATATTGAACGCCAGATAAACTAACTTGGCCTTTTTAAATAAAAAAATCCCTCACTGGAATACTTTCAGTCTTTTGACTGTATGGATTACAGATGGAATGACTGTTATATGTGAGTACCGCTTTCTTTGACAGATTCTAGTATGGGTACATATATGTTTTCCCAACCCCAGCACATTAATTTGCTAATTCCAGATGTATGAAACGCAGGCCTAACTGTATCTAGTATATTGAACGCCAGATAAACTAACTTGGCCTTTTTAAATAAAAAAATTCCCTCACTGGAATACTTTCAGTCTTTTGACTGTATGGATTACAGATGGAATGACTGTTATATGTGAGTACCGCTTTCTTTGACAGATTCTAGTATGGGTACATATATGTTTTCCCAACCCCAGCACATTAATTTGCTAATTCCAGATGTATGAAACGCAGGCCTAACTGTATCTAGTATATTGAACGCCAGATAAACTAACTTGGCCTTTTTAAATAAAAAAAATTCCCTCACTGGAATACTTTCAGTCTTTTGACTGTATGGATTACAGGTGGACTGGTATTAGTAGGGGTGACACAAGCACACCCAAGTCCCTGATGTAGGATTTCTATGGCACAGACCACTATTACAAGTGATTAATGGACGTTGGGAGAGATTGTGCTGCAGCACTAGTCCCAAGATGGCCGCCGCCTATCAGCCCAGTAACATGTGCCACAAAATGGTCTGCACAACCTTTAAAAAAATAGCCTTGGACTGTGCTGCTAAATCGCTATTGGTCTGAATCCCAGGTGTAGATGTCTGACTTGTTTGGAGCTTTGGAATGCACACTGTGGCAGCTTCTGCTGCAGCACTACAAGTCGCAAAATGGCGGCCGGCGGTCAGCCCAGGTACATGTGGATGGAAAATCACTCTGGCCACTCTAAAAATAGCCAATCCCTATCAAAAAAGCAGCTCAGCTGCAGTTGTTCAGATGAATCACAGGTGGAGGAGAGAAATTTGCTTCCAGTTATTCAATTATCCCTGCCTATTCTCGCCCTAGCATCAGCTGCGTCTATCCCTGTTCTATTCACATCGGGAGTGAGCACGTCCCGACGTGCACACAAGCTTATAAAGAGGCTGAGTCACATGCTGCACTCGGCCAATCACAGCCTTGCCAATAGTAGGCATGGCTGCGATGGCATCTTAGGGCAAGTAGTATGATGCATGTTGATTGGCTGCTTTGCAGCCTTTCAAAATGCGCCTAAATACATGCCGAACGACGAACCCGAACCCGAACTTTTTTGAAAATGTCCGGGTTCGGGTCCGGGTCCCGGACACCCCAAAATTCGGTACGAACCCGAACGATGCTCGAACTGTTCGCTCAACACTACTTGTAAGCTTTCATTCTGAACACAATTACAAATGTACACTAAATTCCCTAAAACCCTTTAAAGCATTGGGGGTTGAATAATTTTGAACACAACTGTAGGTAGGCCTTAGATCTGCTATGTAGCACAAAACCAGTGTTTATTGCAACAAACTACAGAAATGCAGTATGTAACTGCAAAAATTATAAAACAGGGTATTCAGCATTGTTTGCAAACGTACTCTGTGGCACAACAGTACAGGTTTTTTACCCCAACTACAGAAAAGCAGTATGTCACCGCAAAATTATAAAACAGTTTTTTCAGCGGTGTATGCAAACGTGGTGCGACAGTACGGGTTTATTCCGCCAACTACAGAAATGTAATATGTCACCCCTAAATTATAAAATAGGTAATGTAGGCGGACTTGACCTGCCAGAAAAAAGGAATTTTTCCCCCACTGAGCTAACAAAAAATAATTAGACCGATGTCCCTGGCAGGCTGGGACACATGCAGGTCATATGCAGTTCCAAAGACACTGCAGTTGCTAAAATGGCCGCCGACCCCCACCTCAGTAACAGATGGATTAAAAATTATTTTGCAGTATTACTGGGCTCTGGGCTGGATACAAATATGTAGCATAGCACCCTCAATAATTCCTGTAGTTTGAAGATTTAAAACCAGAATCACAAAAATAAACGTGGCCTAAATGGGTGGGACTGCTCCAGACCCCAAACACTGTGGCGTGTTTCTAACTGGGGGGGCAGTTCTCCGCATGTGGTTCGCAGCGAACGGCTATCCCCAGCAAAAATTGCATACAATGGAGGATACCGGCGCGAACCACAAGCACCACACAAACATCCAACACAAAATAAAACATGTGCGGATGAAAATATATAAACACATAACTCACAGAAAAAAGATGCACCACATGGATAAGCAACTGACAACACTGGCTAATCCCTCACTCTGGTGTTAAAAGCTGAGAGATTCGCCAATATTTCCAATCAGGAACATATCGGAGCCCCTTTAGGCACCACTACACGGTATCTCAGCATGACATGGGGTCCTACCACTAGACTACCTATGGTGTGTGAACAAGGTCTGAACAGGTATTAAGTAGCCTACAGCCCTATCCCACTCACCTGCATTGCAGGACCAACAATGCAATGGGGAACAAATGAGGCCGCAAGCTACACCTACAACAGACCATGTGACACCGGCTTCCAGATGCAACAGAATGTTTACCAGCCATATGCAATGGCACATTCAATACATATAAAACAAGAATCACAAAAATAAACGTGGCCTAAATGGGTGGGACTGCTCCAGACCCCAAACACTGTGGCGTGTTTCTAACTGGGGGGGCAGTTCCTCCGCATGTGGTTCGCAGTGAACGGCTATCCCCAGCAAAAATTGCATACAATGGAGGATACCGGCGCGAACCACAAGCACCACACAAACAACCAACACAAAATAAAACATGTGCGGATGAAAATATATAAACACATAACTCACAGAAAAAAGATGCACCACATGGATAAGCAACTGACAACACTGGCTAATCCCTCACTCTGGTGTTAAAAGATTTAAAACCACCAAGTTCAACAGATTTCTTCCCTAATCTCTCCCTCACAGAAGCAGCAACCTGTCCCTTAACTAAGAGCAGAAAAGTGATGTGCAGCGCTACGTGACTCCAGCTTATATAACGGCTGAGTCACATGCTGCACTTAGCCAATCACAGCCATGCCAATAGTAGGCATGGCTGTGATAGCTTCTTAGGGCAAAGCAGTGAAACGCTTGTTAATTGGCTGCTCTGCAGTCTTTCAAAAAGCAGGAAGAAATCGCCGAACAACAAACCCGAACCCGAACTTTTATGGAAATGTTCGGTTTCGGGTCCGGGTGCGGAAAACTGTAAAGTTCGGTACAAACCCAAACTATACAGCACACTATGAGCACAGGGTGCTCAACTCTTTTCAATTTACACCAAACATGACTTAAAGGCTATGTAGACCCTTGGTTGCAATTAAAAAAAAAAATATTATTATTATTGCATTGTATTTATTTTAATCTTTATTAAAAATATGGAATTATTTTTTGTGCACATAGCTGAGAATGGAGATGAGCGCATTTTTAAAAAATTGGCTCGAAACGAATGTATTTGCGGCAAATTGTGTTGAAAATATTGTTAGTTCCTGGCTGCAGAGAGCCTTTATGGTATAGAACACTGTCCCTTGCAGTAACACATATGGGGAGTCCCCTGTGGTAGTGAAACAATACTGTGAGTCAGAATGACATGAAGATGACAGGTGTCGTTCTTAGAAACACTGCACATTTCACTTATTACGCACTTACGGGGCCAAAATTGACCAAATAACTTAAAGGGGTTATGTAGTTTGTTTAAACTGATGATCTATCCTCTGGATCAGCTGTTTGAGAAGGCAGTGGTGCTCCTGGAGCGCTGCAGCCTTCTCACTGTTTACGGCAGGCCCAGTGCTGTCACAACTTGTATCAACTGACCTGGGCGCGGCTAAGCTCCATTCAAGGGAACAGAGTTTAGCTGCACCCAGGCCAGTTGATACAAGTTGTGACATCAACCGACACTGTTGCCTTCTCAAACAGCTGATCGGTGGGGGTCCTGGGTGTCGGACACCCGCCAATTAGATGCTGATGATCTATCCAGAGGATAGATCATCAGTTTAAACAAACTGCAGAACCCCTTTAAGTTTGAACTCACTTACAGGTCAATGTTAGCATCAAGAAGAAGTGCACTCCCTTAACACCGTCGGCAGCTGATTCTATATAGATGTCTACAGAACCTGTTCTATTAAAAGCTTATAAAAGTAGAGCCCCCCTGACAGAGAGGGTGTCAGCAGTAAGTTTGTGTTGACGTCACTGATTATTTTCCCCTTCCTCTGATCCCTCAGAACAACCCCAAATAAACGGATCCTGTCTTTGGAGCATCCGCCTTCACTCGGTCAGCATTTATTCAGTAATCCATCAGTATTGATAAAACAAAAAAAAACAGGAATGGATCCAAAACAGAAATGACACTTGAATGGAATATTTGCATGTCTTCTATGTTTTATACCTACTCCTGCTTTTGGCTACCAAATAATAAGCCAATTCTGATGCAAAATAGGGACCTTGTCATGTAGGCCTTACAGCTGTTGCATAGACAGGATCTGTTGTGTGTCTCATTTTTCCTTCCATCTGACAGATGAGAAGAAGGGTCAAATAAATGATGATGTCAGCCAGGCCAAAAGAAAAAATAGTGGCTCAGTCATGAAGTGAGGAGGGTGGGAACAGCATGAGAAGTCCACAGAGTGGCCCTATGACATAGTGGGGAGGTGGAAGCATCAGGAGGAGGCCACAGAGTGGCAAAATGACAGTGTAGAGGTGGCAGCAGCATCAGGAGCCCACATAATGGCACAATGACAGAGTGTGGAGGTGGCGGCAGCAGCAGCATCAGGAGGAGGCTACAGGGTAGCACAATGACAGAGTGTGGAGGTGGCGGTAGCAGCATTAGGAGGAGACCACAGGGTGGCACAATGACAGTGTATAGGTGGCAGCTGCAGCATCAGGAGGTGACACAGTGGCACAATGACAGAGTGTGGAGGTGGCTACAACAGCAGTATCAGGAGGAGGCCATAAGGTGGCACAATCACAGTGTGGAGGTGGCAGCTGCAGCATCAGGATGATGCCACAGGGTAGAACAATGACAGTGTCGAGGTGGCAGATGCATCAGGAGGCCACAGAAAGACACAATGGCAGAGTGTGGAGGTGGTGACAGCAGCATCAGGAGGAGGCCACAGGGTGGCACAATGAAAGTGTGGAGGTGGCAGCAGCAGGATCAGGTGGCCACAGAGTGGCAAGGTGACATAATGTTGAGGTAGCTCCAGCATCAGAAAAACACAGAGTAGCAAGGTGACATAGTGTGGAGGTGGCAGCAGCATCAGGAGTCCACAGAGGGGCAAGGTGACATAGTGTGGAGGTGGCAGCAGCATCAGGAGACAACAGAGTGGCTAGGTGATATAGTGTGGAGGTGGCAGAAGCATCAGTACACCACAGAGTGGCAAGGTGACATACAGTAGTGTGGAGGTGGCAGCAGCATCAGAAGACCACAGAGTGGCAAGGTGACATAGTGTGGAGGTGGAAGCATCATCAGTAGACCACAGAGTGGAAAGCTGACATAATGTGGAGGTGGCAGCAGCATCAGGAGACCACAGAGTGGCAAGGTGACATAATGTGGAGGAGCCAGCAGCATCAGGAGACCACAGAGTGGCAAGGTGACATAGTGTGGAGGTGGCCGCATCATCAGTAGACCACAGAGTGAAAAGGTGACATAGTGTGAAGGTGGCAGCATCATCAGTAAACCACAGAGTGTCCTGATGACAGAGTGGGGAGGTGCGTGGCAATAACAGTACCAGCTGAAGATGGTGAGTGAAAGAAGGAGCACTTGGCTTCAGATGTGTGGTATCAGGCGGGTGGCAGCATCAGCATACTAGCTGAAGCAGGTAGCCAGAAGAAACCGTTCTCTTTTGTCAAAGTGTTGGTGTGGCAGCACGGATGATCTAGTCTGATGTATCAGGCATTGATGGGTGAAAATCCTGGTTAATCCACGCCTGATTCATCTTAACAAAGTTCAGTCTCTCCACATTTTGGGTGAACAGGCGAGTTCTTCTTAGGGTAACTATGGCCCCCGCCGCACTAAACACCCGCTCTGATGCCATACTACTGGCAAGCAGGATAGCTTTTCCAGGGTAAACTCTGCCAGTTGCGGCCACAAATCCAGTTTGGCTGCCCAGTAGTCCAGCGGATCTTCAATGTGGGGTGGCAGGGTGCTGTCCAAATATGCCACCTTCTGCTGGTTCAGGTTCTGCTCCAGGTATAGCTGCTTCTGGTGAGAAGTTTATTCACTAGGTGGGGAAAAAAGCTGCTCATCAGTGACTCTAGAATAAAGTTGCTGCGGATGTAGCTGGAACTGCTCCTACACCCCCACCCTGCCACAGCAGCTATGGCAGAGGAACGTGATCTCAGAGGGCCCCCCGGTCAGACCTGCGAGAGGATGCTCAATGACGCAGATAGGCAGCGGCCAACTGACTACAATGGATGAACAACGAGTGTGAAAAAGGCCCCCATTTTGGACCAGTAGCGAGGTTCCAACAAGGTGGAGAGCCAGAAGTCATCCCTCTGCCGAATGGGGACAATTCGGCAGTCACTACGCAAGCAAATGAGCATGCATCGGGCCATTTGTGCAAGTGATTCAGAGGGACTCCCTGTCTCCATCTCCACTGCATACTGCCACAGTGTGCTTTGGTCCTCTGTCTCCTCTTCATCATTGCCCTGTAGCTCCTCTGGCTACTCTAGCTTCTCCTCTCCTTTCACCTGTGTAGAAAACACACCCATTTTGCTACACATTGCTTGTGCTCCAGTGTCCTCCTCCTCCTCCATTTTAGCCCCCACAGGGCTTATGTGACTATGAGATCTAAACGCCATATCACCTGTACCCTGACCAGCCAGATTTTCAAGCATCTGTTCCAGGACATGAAGCAGTGGAATGATGTTGTTCATCCCGTAGTGCTGGCGACTGACATAAAACGTCGTGGCCTCCTCAAAGGGCCTGAGCAAATGGCAGGTGTCACATATGAGCTGCCACTGGCTGACATTGAAGTTACACAGGGGCGTACTGTCCGCTTGGTTCATCAAGAAATCGTTAATGGCCTTTCTCTGTTTGCATAGTCGGTCCAACATATGGAGGGTGGAATTCTAATGGGTGGAAACGTCGCATATCAGCCTATGTTGGGGGATGCCATTCTGCTGCTGTAGCTTAAGGAGGGTGTGCTTAGCAGTGTACGAGAGGCTGAAGTGCATACAAATTTTCTTGGCCATTTTAAGGATGTCTTGCTGATGGGTGGAAGATTTCATCTACCGCTTGACAACCACATTGAACACGTGTGCCATGCATGGCGCATGGCTCAGCCCTCCTTGACACAGCGCCGACACCATGTTCTTCCTGTTGTTGGTCACCATGGTTCTGATTTTGAGTTGTAGCAGAGAAAGCCAGGATTTGATTTCTTGATGAATCACACAGAGCAGTTCCTCCCCTGTATGACCTCCAAGCCCTGCACATGTGGTAAGCTGGAGGGGCACTTTGACTTGTCCCTGTAGTGAAGAACACGGTGGAGGATGAGGAGGCAGAGGCAGACAGTGTTGCAGGACCAACGGCGTGACCACGTGGACGCGGAAGCGGCATCGTCTGGCCAAGTTGCTAGTGTTGCAGTACAGAAACCACATTCACCCAGTGGGCAATAAAAGACATGTATTGTCCCTGACCTTAGTTACAGCTCCACATATCGGCGCTGCCATGCACTTTGGCAGACACCAAAAGGCTCAAGGACTGGCCCAACTTCTGTTCTACATACGTGTGCAGGGCTGGTAGTGCCTTTTTGGCCAAGAAATGACGGCTTAGGACTCTCCACCTCGGCTCGGCAGAAGCTATCATTTCTCTGAAAGGTGCAGAGTGCATCACTTGGAAAGGGAGGGACTGCAGCACCAACAAATTGGCCAGGATCACATTTGGCTTCTGTGCCGTTGGATGCATGCGCACCCCGTAGTCCTGGCGACTTTTGCCAGTCTTACCAGTCTTGGCAATTGCTTCGGTGATCGATTGCTGACAGAATGACTGATGAAAAGTAGGAGGAGGAACAGAAGCATCAGGACCAGCAGATGATGGGAAGATAGACAGCTCCCTTCGGCTGAGGTGGTGGAGCGTTGACTGCCTGAAATAGAGTGCGTGCCACTAGGTAATGCAGCGGTTGATGCGGCAGGCTGGAACACCACATTGGAGCCACAGTTCTCCCAGGCCACTTTATGGTGACGCTGCATATGTTGACAAAGGAATGTGGTGCCAACATTGGCACCCTGGCCATGCTTCACTTTCTGCCCACAGATTCTACAAATGGCCATGTTCACCTCCTCCGGCGGCTTAATAAAAAAACTGCCACACCGCTGAATAGGTGATTTTATCCCCAACACTTAGCACTGACTGACTGCTACTGCCGCTGCTTCTGTAAACCCCTGCATCACTAATTTCCGGCCAGGTAGGCTCCTGCAAAGCAGGTGGTCTACCCCGGGCATGTTTGTCTCCCGACTTTCCACTGCTGCCACCCTTATGACTCCAGGCCACGCTAGCAACTTTCTGGCTCCGCCACTGCCTCATGGGCAAGCTGCCACCCACTTCTCCCGATGATGATAAAGCCCCTACTTCACCCTGCTCCCAAGTGCGATTTGCAACATCATCATTATCGAGTACTGTCTGCACGTCACTGATGTCCTCCTCAACGGTCTCTGGGTCAGGAGCCTGACCGCTTGCAATACCAAACACTACTTGCCTGCCTACCGGAGGAAGCGGCGGATGTCTCCTCCACACATTGGCTGGCCAGTAGCTGCTGACTGTTCTCTAGTAGCTTGTTCTCGTGTATAGTGGAGCTGAGCCCATAGCATATAATACTTCTCTGGCTGAGGGAACAAAAAGGACAGAGGCAGGTTGAAGACAGGTGAGGGCACAGGGCTTGCTCCCGGGCAATGCCAACTAAGGGTTGTGTCTGACGAACCAACTTTTGGCTGGGGGTGTCTGCTGTCACTTGGGACCGAGTCAACCATTCAAGAACCGCTGGGTTGCTGGTCAAGTCACGACCGCTAGATAACACCAGGAGCTCAGGCCTTAGAACTTTATCCCGAACCCCATTGAAGTCAATGGGGAGCCAAACTTTTGGGCACTAAAAAGGCTGTAAAATAGTCCAGGAAAGGGCTAGAGGGCTGCAAAGGGCAGCAAAATGTAGGTAAATGCCCTGCAAACAAATGTGCATAGGGAAATTAATTAAAATAAAATAAAATAAATAAAAATTAACCAATATCAATTGGAGAGAGTTCACATAGCAGAGAATCAGGTTTTAAGTCACCCACCAATGGAGAATGTCACTTTCTGTTATTTCGGCCCCAGCACCCAGACAGATGAGAGAGGTCCCACAGCAAGGAATAAGACATCATATCACCCACCACTGGAGAAGGCCACTTTCAGTTATTTAGGCCCCAGCACCCAGACAGAGGAGAGAGGTCCCACAGCAAGGAATAAGGCGTCATATCACCCACCACTGGAGAAGGTCACTTTGAGTTATTTTGGCCCCAGCACCCATACAGAGGAGAGAGGTCCCACAGCAAGGAATAAAGCGTCATATCACCCACCACTGAAGAAGGCCACTTTCAGTTATTTAGGCCCCATCACCCAGACAGAGGAGAGAGTTCCCACAGCAAGGAATAAGGCGTCATATCACCCACCAGTGGAGAAGGTCACTTTGAGTTATTTAGGCCCCAGCACTAGAGATGAGCGAACACCTGGATGTTCGGGTTCGAGAGGTTCGGACGAACTTCCGGAAAATGTCCGGGTTCGTGATCCGAACTCAACCCGAACTTCATCCCGAACCCGAACCCCATAGAAGTCAATGGGGACTCGAACTTTTGGGCACTAAAAAGGCTGTAAAAGACTCCCGGAAAGGGCTAGAGGGCTGCAAAAGGCAGCAAAATGAAGGTAAATCCCCTGCAAACAAATGTAGATAGGGAGATGAATTAAAATAAAATAAAATAAATAAAAATTAACCAATATCAATTGGAGAGAGGTCCCACAGCAAGGAATCATGCGTCATATCACCCACCACTGGAGAAGGCCACTCTCATTTATTTCGGACCAGCACCCAGACAGAGGATACAGGTCCCACAGCAAGGAATCATGCGTCATATCAACCACCACCAGAGAAGGCCACTCTCATTTATTTCGGACCAGCACCCAGACAGAGGAGAGAGGTTTTCACAGCAGAGAATCAGGCATTTAGATCACCCACCACAGGAGTAGGCCATCATTTAATGGGACCCCGGCAACCATGTCAGATGGCACAAACATCAGTTTCACATCACCCAGCACAGGAGAAGGCCATCTTGAGAGACTTTGACCCCTGCACCCAGACGGAGGAGAGAGGTTTCACAGCAGAGAATCAGGCATTTACATCACCCACCACAGGAGTAGGCCATCATTTAATGGGACCCCGGCAACCATGTCAGATGGCACAAACATCAGTTTCACATCACCCAGCACAAGAGAAGGCCACTTTGAGAGACTTTGACCCCTGCACCCAGACGGAGGAGAGAGGTTTCACAGCAGAGAATCAGGCATTTAGATCACCCACCACAGGGGTAGGCCATCATTTAATGGGACCCCGGCAACCATGTCAGATGGCACAAACATCAGTTTCACATCACCCAGCACAAGAGAAGGCCACTTTGAGAGACTTTGACCCCTGCACCCAGACGGAGGAGAGAGGTCCCACAGCAGAGATTCAGGCATTTATATCAGCCAGCACAGGAGAAGGCCGCTTTCAGTGACTTAGGCCTTAGCACCGACACAGAGGAGACAGGTCAGATAGCACAAGCATCAGTTTCACATCAACCACCACAGGAGAAGGGCACTTTTAGAGACTTTGACCCCTGCACCCAGAAAGAGGAGAGAGGTCCCACAGCAGAGATTCAGGCATTTATATCAGCCAGCACAGGAGAAAGCCGCTTTCAGTGACTTAGGCCTTAGCACTAACACAGAGGAGACAGGTCAGATAGCACAAGCATCAGTTTCACATCAACCACCACAGGAGAAGGGCACTTTTAGAGACTTTGACCCCTGCACCCAGAAAGAGGAGAGAGGTCCCACAGCAGAGATTCAGGCATTTATATCAGCCAGCACAGGAGAAGGCCTCTTTCAGTGACTTAGGCCTTAGCACCGACACAGAGGAGACAGGTCAGATAGCACAAGCATCAGTTTCACATCAACCACCACAGGAGAAGGGCACTTTTAGAGACCTTGACACCTGCACCCAGAAAGAGGAGAGAGGTCCCACAGCAGAGATTCAGGCATTTATATCAGCCAGCACAGGAGAAGGCCGCTTTCAGTGACTTAGGCCTTAGCACCGACACAGAGGAGACAGGTCAGATAGCACAAGCATCAGTTTCACATCAACCACCACAGGAGAAGGGCCCTTTTAGAGACTTTGACCCCTGCACCCAGAAAGAGGAGAGAGGTCCCACAGCAGAGATTCAGGCATTTATATCAGCCAGCACAGGAGAAGGCCGCTTTCAGTGACTTAGGCCTTAGCACCGACACAGAGGAGACAGGTCAGATAGCACAAGCATCAGTTTCACATCAACCACCACAGGAGAAGGGCACTTTTAGAGACTTTGACCCCTGCACCCAGAAAGAGGAGAGAGGTCCCACAGCAGAGATTCAGGCATTTATATCAGCCAGCACAGGAGAAGGCCGCTTTCAGTGACTTAGGCCTTAGCACCGACACAGAGGAGACAGGTCAGATAGCAAAAGCATCAGTTTCACATCAACCACCACAGGAGAAGGGCACTTTTAGAGACTTTGACCCCTGCACCCAGAAAGAGGAGAGAGGTCCCACAGCAGAGATTCAGGCATTTATATCAGCCAGCACAGGAGAAGGCCGCTTTCAGTGACTTAGGCCTTAGCACCGACACAGAGGAGACAGGTCAGATAGCACAAGCATCAGTTTCACATCAACCACCTCAGGAGAAGGGCACTTTTAGAGACTTTGACCCCTGCACCCAGAAAGAGGAGAGAGGTCCCACAGCAGAGTTTCAGGCATTTATGTCAGCCAGCACAGGAGAAGGCCGCTTTCAGTGACTTAGGCCGTAGCACCGACACAGAGGAGACAGGTCAGATAGCACAAGCATCAGTTTCACATCAACCACCACAGGAGAAGGGCACTTTTAGAGACTTTGACCCCTGCACCCAGAAAGAGGAGAGAGGTCCCACAGCAGAGATTCAGGCATTTATATCAGCCAGCACAGGAGAAGGCCGCTTTCAGTGACTTAGGCCTTAGCACCGACACAGAGGAGACAGGTCAGATAGCACAAGCATCAGTTTCACATCAACCACCACAGGAGAAGGGCACTTTTAGAGACTTTGACCCTGCACTCAGAAAGAGGAGAGAGGTCCCACAGCAGAGATTCAGGCATTTATATCAGCCAGCACAGGAGAAGGCCGCTTTCAGTGACTTAGGCCTTAGCAACGACACAGAGGAGACAGGTCAGATAGCACAAGCATCAGTTTTACATCAACCACCACAGGAGTAGGCCACCTTTTGTTTCTTTGACCCCTGCACCCAGAAAGAGGAGAGAGGTCCCACAGCAGAGATTCAGGCATTTATATCAGCCACCACAGGAGAAGGCCGCTTTCAGTGACTTTGGCCCCCTGCACCCACACAAAGGAGACATGTCAGACAGCACAAGTATAACATTCATATCACCCAGCACAGGAGAAGGACACTTTCATGTACTTTGGCCCCGGCACCCAGACAGAGGGAATGTTCATTCAACTCTGGGTTGCACACCAAGATCCTACTTAATTTCATAAATTGATTTTTCAATGAAGAAGTGGCCAGGAGTACAAGACAACATGGTTTAAGGCAGTTATTAAGGACTACTCTGCACAAGGGAGGGTCAGGTCTTGTGGGATCCATGCCTGGTTCATTTTTATAAACGTCACCTTGTCCACGTTGGCTGCGGACAGGCGGCTGCGTTTGTCAGTAATGACGCCCCCTGCCGTGCTGAATACACGTTCAGATAAAACGCTGGCCGCCGGGCAGGCCAACACCTCCAAGGCATAACATGCTAATTCTGGCCACGTGGACAATTTGGAAACCCAGAAATTGAATGGGGCCGAACCATCTGTCAGTACGTGGAGTTGTGTGCAGACGTACTGTTCAACCATGTTAGTGAAATGTTGCCTCCTGCTAACACGTTCCGTATCAGGTGGTGGGGCAGTTAGCTGTGGCGTGGAGACAAAACTTTTCCACATTTCTGCCATGCTAACCCTGCCCTCAGAGTAGCTTGCCTTGACACTGCTGCGTGGGCGACCTCTAGCTCCTCCTCTGCCTTGGCCTTGGCCTTCCACCTGTTCCCCTGTGACAGTTGGGAATGCTCTCAGGAGCGCGTCTACCAGTGTGCGCTTGTACTCGCGCATCTTCCTATCACGCTCCAGTGCAGGAAGTAAAGTGGGCACATTGTCTTTGTACCGTGGATCCAGCAGGGTGGACACCCAGTAGTCAGCACCCGTTAAAATGTGGGCAACTCTGCTGTCATTACGCAGGCACTGCAGCATGTAATCGCTCATGTGTGCCAGGCTCCCCAGAGGTAAGGAAAAGCTGTCCTCTGTGGGAGGCGTATCGTCATCATCCTCTGTATCCCCCCAGCCACGCACCAGGGATGTGCCTGCGCTGTGCTGGGTGCCACCCCGCTGTGAACCTGCTTCATCCTCATCCTCCTCCACCTCCTCCTCATCCTCCTCGTCCTCCAGTATTGTTCCATGGCTATCCACATTTGTACCTGCCCTCTGCTGTTGCAAAAAACCTCCCTCTGAGCCACTTCTAACAGACTGGCATGAAAGTGCTAAAAACGACCCGTCATCCTCCTCCTCCTCCTCCTGGCCCTGGCCCACCTCCTCTTCCATCATCGCCCTAAGCGTTTTCTCTAGGAGACATAGAATTGGTATTGTCACGCTGATAACAGTGGCATCGCCACTGGCCATGTTGGTGGCGTACTCGAAACAGCGCAACAGGGCACACAGGTCTCGCATGGAGGCCCAATCATTGGTGGTGAAGTGGTGCTGTTCCGCAGCGCGACTGACCCGTGCGTGCTGCAGCTGAAACTCCACTATGGCCTGCTGCTGCTCGCACAGTCTCTCTAGCATGTGCAAGGTGGAGTTCCACCGGGTGGGCACGTCGCATATTTGGCGGTGAGCGGGAAGGCCGAAGTTCCGCTGTAGCGCTGACAGGCGAGCAGCGGCAGAATTTGAACGCCGGAAGCGCGCACAGACGGCCCGCACTTTATGCAGCAGCTCTGACATGTCTGGGTAGTTGTGAATGAACTTTTGCACCACCAAATTCAGCACATGCGCTAGGCAAGGGATGTGCGTCAAACCGGCGAGTCCTAGAGCTGCCACGAGATTTCGCCCATTATCGCACACCACCAGGCCGGGCTTGAGGCCCACCGGCAGCAACCACTGGTCGGTCTGTTGTTCAATACCCCGCCACAACTCCTGCGCGGTGTGGGGCCTGTCCCCCAAACATATGAGTTTCAGAATGGCCTGCTGACGTTTACCCAGGGCTGTGCTGAAGTTGGTGGTGAAGGTGTGTGGCTGACTGGATGAGCTGGTGGAAGCAGAGGAGGAGGAGGAGGAAGCCAAGTAGGAGGAGGAGGCTACAGGAGGCAAAGAATGATGCCCTGTGATCCTTGGCGGCGGAAGGACGTGCGCCAAGGAACTCTCCGCCTGGGGCCCAGCCGCCACTACATTTACCCAGTGTGCAGTTAGGGAGATATAGCGTCCCTGGCCGTGCTTACTGGTCCACGTATCTGTGGTTAGGTGGACCTTGCCACAAATGGCTTTGCGCAGTGCACACTTGATTTTATCGGACACTTGCATGTGCAGGGAAGGCACGGCTGTCTTGGAGAAGTAGTGGCGGCTGGGAACCACATACTGGGGGACAGCCATGGCCATCAGCTGTTTGAAGCTGTCTGTGTCCACCAGCCGGAATGACAGCATTTCAAAGGCCAGTAGTTTAGAAATGCTGGCATTCAGGCCAAGAGCTCGAGGGTGACTAGGTGGGAATTTGCGCTTCCTCTCAAAGGTTTGAGAGATGGAGAGCTGAACGCTGCTGTGTGAAATAGTGGAGACGCTAGGTGACGGTGGCGGTGGTGGTGGTGGTGTCGGTGGCACATCCTCCGTTTGCTGCTCGGCAGATGGCAACATTCCTCTCGAGGCGGAAGCCGAGGCAGCAGCGGTAGAGGGAGCAGGGGGAGCCTGAGCGGGTTCCTTGTTTTTAAGGTGTGTACTCCACTGCAGTTCATGCTTTGCATGTAGATGCCTGATCATGCAGGTGGTGCTCAGGTTAAGAACGTTAATGCCTCGCCTCAGGGTCTGATGGCACAGCGTGCAAACCACTCTGGTCTTGTCCTCAGCACATTGTTTGAAGAAGTGCCATGCCAGGGAACTCCTTGAAGATGCCTTTGGGGTGCTGGGTCCCTGTTGGTGCTGGCCAATAGCAGGCGAACTCTCTGGACGGCGGCTGTTCTGCTTTTGCCCCCTGCTCCCTCTTTGGCTTCGCTGTTGTCTCGGTCTCACCACTGCCTCTTCCTCTGAACTATTTAAGTCAGCGGCACGACCTTCAGTCCATGTGGGGTCTAAGACCTCATCGTCCTCTGCATCGTTTTCCACCCAGTCTTCCTCCCTGACCTCCTCCTGTTCAGTCTGCACACTGCAATAAGACGCGGCAGTGGGCACCAGTGTTTGTCATCATCAGAGACTCGGTCACTCTGCTGTGGTGGTATTCCCATGTCCTCATCATCTGGATACATAAGTGGTTGTGCGTCCAGTGCATGGAATGTCTTCCACCGCTGGGGAAGGGCTAGGTGGACGCCCTGGAAAACCGTGGGAGCAGAGTCTTCAAACAGAATAAGAGACTGCTGCATAACTTGAGGCTCAGCCATTTTCCCTGATATGCATGGGGGTGATGTGACAGACTGATGGGCTTGGTTTTCAGGTGCCACCTGTGCGCTTTCCGCAGAAGACTGGGCGGAAGACAATGTGGTGAACGTGCTGGAAGCACTGTCGGCCACCCAATCGACTAATGCCTGTACCTGCTCAGGCCTTACCATCCTCATAACGGCATTGGGCCCCACCAAATATCGCTGTAAATTCTGCCGGCTACTTGAGGGAGTTGGTTCACTACTTTGTGCGCCTGAGGCCGAACGGCCACATCCTCTGCCAGCAACAGAGGCTCCACGGACACCACCACGACCGCGTCCTCGTCCCTTAATAGAATGTTTCCTCATTGTTGCGATTCAACTCGCACCACAATAAAATATATTATTTTTTAGCCCCAAAATTCCCACACTGGAAGATATAATTCCTTTTTCCGGTATTAATTACAAGAAAACTGCTGCAAATTGGACACCAGAATTTTTAAAATGCTAGTTTGTGTACATAAATTCCCACACTGGAAGATATAATTCCTTTTTCCGGTATTAATTACAAGAAAACAGCTGCAAATTGGACACCAGAATTTTTAATATGCTAGTTTTGGTACATAGCTTCCCACACGGGGAGATATAATTCCTTTTTACAGGAGTAAAAACGTGAGGCCTACTGTTTCAACTCGCACCACAATAAAATATATTATTTTTTAGCCCCAAAATTCCCACACTGGAAGATATAATTCCTTTTTCCGGTATTAATTACAAGAAAACTGCTGCAAATTGGACACCAGAATTTTTAAAATGCTAGTTTTGGTACATAGATTCCCACACTGGAAGATATAATTCCTTTTTCCGGTATTAATTACAAGAAAACTGCTGCAAATTGGACACCAGAATTTTTAATATGCTAGTTTTGGTACATAGCTTCCCAAACGGGGAGATATAATTCCATTTTACAGGAGTGAAAACGTGAGGCCTACTGTTTCTGGTCTAACAAACACCAGATTGATTAAATTGGCCTTTTTTTCACCAAAATTACAACACTGGACTATAATGCCTTTTGGCGGTATTAATTACAAGAACACTGCTGCTAATTGGACACCAGAATTTTTATAATGCTAGTTTGTGTACATAAATTCCCACACTGGAAGATATAATTCCTTTTTCCGGTATTAATTACAAGAAAACTGCTGCAAATTGGACACCAGAATTTTTAATATGATAGTTTTGGTACATAGCTTCCCAAACGGGGAGATATAATTCCTTTTTACAGGAGTGAAAACGTGAGGCCTACTGTTTCTGGTCTAACAAACACCAGATTGATTAAATTGGCCTTTTTTTCACCAAAATTACAACACTGGACAATAATGCCTTTTGGCGGTATTAATTACAAGAACACTGCTGCTAATTGGACACCAGAAATTTTATAATGCTAGTTTGTGTACATACATTCCCACACTGGAAGATATAATTCCTTTTTCCGGTATTTATTACAAGAAAACTGCTGCAAATTGGACACCAGAATTTTTAATATGCTAGTTTTGGTACATAGCTTCCCAAACGGGGAGATATAATTCCTTTTTACAGGAGTGAAAACGTGAGGCCTAGTGTTTCTGGTCTAACAAACACCAGATTGATTAAATTGGCCTTTTTTTCACCAAAATTACAACACTGGACAATAATGCCTTTTGGCGGTATTAATTACAAGAACACTGCTGCTAATTGGACACCAGAATTTTTATAATGCTAGTTTGTGTACATAAATTCCCACACTGGAAGATATAATTCCTTTTTCCGGTATAAATTACAAGAAAACTGCTGCAAATTGGACACCAGAATTTTTAATATGATAGTTTTGGTACATAGCTTCCCACACGGGGAGATATAATTCCTTTTTACAGGAGTGAAAACGTGAGGCCTACTGTTTCTGGTCTAACAAACACCAGATTGATTAAATTGGCCTTTTTTTCACCAAAATTACAACACTGGACAATAATGCCTTTTGGCGGTATTAATTACAAGAACACTGCTGCTAATTGGACACCAGAATTTTTTAATGCTAGTTTGTGTACATAAATTCCCACACTGGAAGATATAATTCCTTTTCCGGTATTAATTACAAGAAAACTGCTGCAAATTGGACACCAGAATTTTTAATATGCTAGTTTTGGTACATAGCTTCCCAAACGGGAGATATAATTCCATTTTACAGGAGTGAAAACGTGAGGCCTACTGTTTCTGGTCTAACAAACACCAGATTGATTAAATTGGCCTTTTTTTCACCAAAATTACAACACTGGACAATAATGCCTTTTGGCGGTATTAATTACAAGAACACTGCTGCTAATTGGACACCAGAATTTTTATAATGCTAGTTTGTGTACATAAATTCCCACACTGGAAGATATAATTCCTTTTTCCGGTATTAATTACAAGAAAACTGCTGCAAATTGGACACCAGAATTTTTAATATGCTAGTTTTGGTACATAGCTTCCCACACGGGGAGATATAATTCCTTTTTACAGGAGTGAAAACGTGAGGCCTAGTGTTTCTGGTCTAACAAACACCAGATTGATTAAATTGGCCTTTTTTTCACCAAAATTACAACACTGGACAATAATGCCTTTTGGCGGTATTATTTACAAGAAAAATGCTGCAAATTGGACATCTGAATTTTTAATATGCTAGTTTTGGTACATAGATTCCCACACGGGGAGATACAATTCCTTTTCACAGGAGTAAAAACGTGAGGCCTAGTGTTTCTGGTCTAACAAACACCAGATTGATTAAATTGGCCTTTTTTTCACCAAAATTACAACACTGGACGATATAATGCCTTTTGGCGGTATTAATTACAAGAGGACTGCTGGTATTTCAGAACACCGGAATTTTTAAAATGCTAGTTTTGCTAGATAAATTTCCCACACTGGGAGAAATATTGCCTAAGCCTTTTTACAGTATTAATTACAACAGGAGTGCTTCTTCTGGTCTAACACCAGAATAATTTTATTATTACGGTGAAAGCTTTTTCTAATTTATATTTATGGCACATAAAAAAAAAATATATTTCTGGCTGACAGTATTGGACAAAGTAGTGGCACTGGCTAGCCTAGCTGGAACAGCACATTCATGGGATTTGCTATCCAAGTGGGTTACTTTCAGTTTCACCACTGATATATTAAATATCTTTGCAGTTAGTATGGGTGACACAAGCACAGCCAAACCCCTGATGTAGTATATCTATGAAAAAATCGACTATTACATGAGATTAATTGACGTTGACGTGGCAGCTTTTGCTGTAGCACCACAAGTCCCAAAATGGCCGCCGCCTATCAGCCCAGTAACATGTGCCAGAAAACAGTCTGACCAGCCAGAAAAAAAATAGACTTTGACTGAGCAGCTGAATCGCTGTTGTCCTGATTCACAGGTGTAGATTTTTCACTTCTTTGGAGCTTTGGCTTAGACTCTGTGGCAGCAAGTGCTAGCGCACCACAAGTCCCAAAATGGCCACCGCCGGTCAGCCCAGTTACATGTGCCAGTAAAAATCGCTCTGGCCAGTCTCAACAAAATAGTGACTTTCAGTGAACAGCTCAGCTGAGTTGTTCTGATGCACAGGTGTAGAAAGGTAGATCATTAAATCACTTCTTTATCCCTGCCTATCTCGCCCTCACAGAAGCGGCATCCTCTCCCTACACTAGTCAGAGCAGTGTGACGTGCGGCGCAACGTGACTCCAGCTTAAATAGAGGCTGGGTCACATGCTGCACTTGGCCAATCACAGCCATGCCATTAGTAGGCATGGCTGTGATGGGCTCTTAGGGCAAGAAGTAAAACGCTAGCTGATTGGCTGCTATGCAGCCCTTCAGAAAGCGGGAAGAAATCGACGAACACCGGACCCGAACCCGAACTTTTTTGAAAATGTCCGTGTTCGGGTCCGTGTAGCGGACACCCCAAAATTCGGTACGGACCCGAACGATTTTCAAACTGTTCGCTCAACACTACCTAGCACCCAGACAGAGAAGGGAGGTCCCACAGCAAGGAATAAGGCGTCATGTAGCATTCCCCAAGTCAGAGCAATATGTGGGACTAACCTGGGGAATGCCAGTGATGGAGAGGCCGGCACGCTGTTCCTCTGGGGCACTCTCTGGGTTCTCGAGGGGCTCAGCCAGGTGCAATGTGAGGTGCCCTTGGTGTTGTAGATTAACGTGCCTATGGCTGAGTCCCTGATGTTTCGTGACGCCAGTGCCAGTAAACGGTGGCACACCGTATTTATAGTAGGAATAATGGAGGTGCAGACTTGTATCTTGAAACAGAATTCCAACTTTACTGAAACAGTGGTAATACAGAAGGCACTCTCTTAAACAGTTCTTTTTGCAGACAATAGGCTTTGGTACAATCTCAGTTACAGCAGGCTTATATCCAGCAAGGTAAACAGAGGGTTAAATAACAGGACTTTTGAATTGCAGGTGAACCTTACTTTCTTCCTGGCTTGTCCTGACTGGCAATAATACTTCAAGGCCCCAATGCCCTACTTCTGGCTTATATCCTTGAATCTCCAGTTTGCTGCGTACCTCCTCTGACATTACAGTACCTCTTGCTCTAGGGATTGCCTCAGCTTGACTCCTGCTTCTGCAGATATGGACGTAGGAGGGGAACCTTCTCCTTGGATCTGGAACCCGGTTACAGGGACTGCATTGCCCTCTCCTAGTCTGCAGGCTCCAGGCCTGCTCTGCTTTCACAGGCCCATGGCCTGTGCTTAACTCAGACACAGCCTAATCTCCTCTCTCCTTCCCTGACTGGGCCTTATATAAACTAGGGCTCCCTAGCTCCCTCTAGTGACTAGAGCTGGAATGACATCCCTAACAGGCCTACACATAGCAATAACACAGTAACAGGGAATTACATAGCATTACATTACATTGCATTTTATGAATAGGACTTATACCAGCCTCCACATAGATGAGAGGAACGACAGCACTCAAGTGACCCTTCTGTAGTGACGGGCATCACAACTCCCGTACACTACAGTCATATCACCCACCATTGGAGAAGGTCACTTTGAGTTATTTAGGCCCCAGCACCCAGACAGAGGAGAGAGGTCCCACAGCAAGGAATCATACGTCATATCACCCACCACTGGAGAAGGCCACTTTTAGTTATTTAGGCCCCAGCACCCAGACAGAGGAGAGAGGTCCCACAGCAAGGAATAAGGCGTCATATCACCCACCACTGGAGAAGGCCACTTCCAGATATTTAGCCCACAGCACCCAGACAGAGGAGAGAGGTCGCATGGCAGAGGTTCAGGCTTCATGTCACCCACCATTGTAACAGGCCACTTTCAGTTATTTAGGCCCCGGCGCCCAGATTGAGGAGAGGTTCATTCAACTTTGGGTTGCACCGCAAGATCATGGTTAAGTTAAAAAAAATGAGGATTGAATAAAGAAGTGCCCCGGAGTACAAGAATACATGGTTGAGGGGGAGGCAGTTATAAATGTCTATTTTGCACAAGGGAGGGACAGGTCCTGTGAGATCCATGCCTGGTTCATTTTTATGAACGTCAGTTTGTCCATGTTGGCTGTGGACAGGCGGCTGCGTTTGTCAGTAATGACGTCCCTTGCCATGCTGAATACACTTTCAGACAAAAAGCTGGCTGCCGGGCAGGCCAGCACCTACAAGGCATAAAATGCTAACTCTGGCCACGTGGACAATTTGGAGACCCAGAAGTTGAATGGGGCCGAACCATCAGTCAGAATGTGGAGGGGTGTGCACACGTACTGTTCAACCATGTTAGTGAAATGCTGCCTCCTGCTAACACGTTCCGTATCAGGTGCTGGTGCAGTTAGCTGTGGCGTGGAGACAAAACTTTTCCACATTTCTGCCATGCTAACCCTGCCCTCAGAGTAGCTGGCCGTGACACAGCTGCGTTGGCGACCTCTTGCTCCTCCTCTGCCTTCGCCTTGGGCTTCCACCTGTTCCCCTGTGACATTTGGGAATGCTCTCAGGAGCGCCTCTACCAGCGTTCGCTTGTACTCGCGCAACTTCCTATCACGCTCCAGTGCAGGAAGTAAGGTGGGCACATTGTCTTTGTATCCGGGATCCAGCAGGTTGGCAACCCAGTAGTCCGCACACGTTAAAATGTGGGCATCTCTGCTGTTGTTGCGCAGTCACTGCAGCAAGTAGTCGCTCATGTGTGCCAGGCTCCCCAGAGGTAAGGACAAGCTGTCCTCTGTGGAAGGCGTATCGTCATCGTCCTCCGTATCCCCCCATCCACGCACCCTTGATGGGCCTGAGATGTGTCGGGTGCCAACCCGCTGTGAACCTGCCTCATCCTCATCCTCCTCCACCTCCTCCTTATCCTCCTCGTCCTCCAGTAGTGGGCTCTGGTTGGCCACATTTGTACCTTGCCTCTGCTGTTGCAAAAAACCTCCCTCTGAGGCACTTCTAACAGACTTGCCTGAAAGTGCTAAAAATGACCCCTCATCCTCCTCCTCCTCCTGGGCCACTTCGTCTTCCATCATCGCCCTAAGCGTTTTCTCAAGGAGACATAGAAGTGGTATTGTAACGCTGATAACGATGTCATCGCCACTGGCCATGTTGGTGGAGTACTCGAAACAGAGCAACAGAGCACACAGGTCTTGCATGGAGGCCCAATCAATCGTGGTGAAGAGGTGCTGTTCCGCAGTGCGACTGACTCGTGCGTGCTGCAGCTGAAACTCCACTATGGCCTGTTTCTGCTCGCACAGTCTCTCCAGCATGTGCAAGGTGGAGTTCCACCTGGTGGGCAAGTCGCATATGAGGGGGTGAGCAGGAAGGCCGAAGTTACGCTGTAGCGCAGACAACGGCAGAAACCTCTTGTGGTTCTGTTGTTCAATACCCCGCCACAACTCCTGCGCGGTGTGTGGCCTGTCCCCCAAACATATGAGTTTCAGAATGGCCTGCTGACGTTTACCCCGGGCTGTGCTGAAGTTGGTGCTGAAGGTGGGTGGCTGACTGGATGAGCTGGTGAAAGCAGAGGAGGAGGAAGCCGAGTAGGAGGAGGAGGCTACAGGAGGCAAAGAATGATGCCCTGCGATCCTTGGCGGCGGAAGGACGTGTGCCAAAGAACTCTCCGCCTGGGGCCCAGCCGCCACTACATTTACCCAGTGTGCAGTTAGGGAGATATAGCGTCCCTGACGGTGCTTACTGGTCCATGTATCTGTGGTCAGGTGGACCTTGCCACAGATGGCGTTGCGCAGTGCACACTTGATTTTATCGGATACTTAGTTGTGCAGGGAAGGCACGGCTGTCTTGGAGAAGTAGTGGCGGCTGGGAACGACTTACTGTGCGACAGCCATGGCCATCAGCTGTTTGAAACTGTCTGTGTCCACCAGCCCTGCAGAAGATGGGAGATAATTTTGTGAGCGTGCTGGATCCACTGTCGACCACCCAATTGACTAGCGCCTGTACCTGCTCAGGCCTTACCATCCTTAGAATGGCATTGGGCCCCACCAAATATCGCTGTAAATTCTGGCGGGTACTGGAACCTGAGGTAGTTGGTTCACTAGAACGTGTGGCTGTGGCAGAATGGCCACGTCCACTAACACCACCACGACCGTGTCCGTGTCCCTTACTAGTTGATATTCTCATTGTTACCATTCACCAAGCACTTTGATAAGAAAAAAAATATTTGGCCTAGTGTATTGATTTCAAATTCAAGCCTCTTTTTACAGGCACCTAACACTATCTGCCTATTAATTTATGTACTGTATTACACTAATCCAGGCACAGCAGTAACCACTGATTTAGGGGAATATCCATTGTAGGGCTAGTATTTAGGCCCTGGATGAAAGGTATCCTTTGATGGACAGATTTACACTTGGAGATGCACATCAGCGTTTGAAAAAAATATGTAGGATTATGCCTTCAACAATTGTATTTTAACACTTTGTGTAATATACCCTTTAACGGACAAACATACAATGGGAGATGCACGGTTGCGTGTGAAGTTATTGAGGATGACCCTTTAAGCACTTGTATATACACCTTGAGTGTAATATACCCTTTTACGGACAGATTACCACTTGGCCTGCCACAGCTGGAACACCAGATTCAGTGTATTGCTATCTTGGCAAGTGAATTTCACCCCAGAACAAAATATATCCTTTGCCGGACACTATGAAACATGACCAGCCACAGCTGAAACCACCGATTTATGGTATTGCTATTTTGGCAAATGAATTTCACCCCAGAACAAAATATATGTTTTGCCGGACACTAGTATACTTTGCCAGCCACTGCTGGGACACCAGATTCATGGTATTGCTATTTTGGCAATTGAATTTCACCCCAGAAAATAATAAATCCTTTTCCGGACACTATTACACTTGGCCAGCCACTACTGGGACACCAGATTTACGGTATTGCTAATTTGGCAATTGAATTTCACCCCAGAAGAAATATATCCTTTGCCGGACACTATTAAACTTGTCCAGTCACAACTGGAACACCAGATTTATGGTATTTCTATTTTTGCAGCTGAATTTCACAGCAGAAAATATTATATCCTATGCCGGACACTATGAAACTTGTCCAGTCACAGCTGGAACACCAGATTTGCGGTATTGCTATATTTGCAACTGAATTTCACCCCAGAAAATAATAAATCCTTTGTCGGACACTATTTAACTTGGCCAGACACTGCTGGGACACCAGATTTATGGTATTGCTATTTTGGCAATTGAATTTCACCCCAGAACAAAATATACCCTGTTAAGGACAGATTTGAACTAGGCCTGCAACTGCTGGAACACCAGATTCAGTGAATTGCTATTTTGGCAATTGAATTTCACCCCAGATCAAAATATATGTTTTGCCGGACACTAATATACTTTGCCAGCCACTGCTGGGACACCAGATTTATGGTATTGCTATTTTGGCAATTGAATTTCACCCCAGATCAAAATATATGTTTTGCCGGACACTAATATACTTTGCCAGCCACTGCTGGGATACCAGATTTATGGTATTGCTATTTTGGCAATTGAATTTAACCCCAGAACAAAATATATGTTTTGCCGGACACCATTAAACTTGTCCAGTCACAGATGGAACACCAAAATTATGGTATTTCTATTTTTGCAAATGAATTTAGCCGCAGAAAATAATATATCCTATGTCGGACACTATGAAACTTGTCCAGTCACAGCTGGAACACCAGATTTGCAATATTGCTATTTTGGCAACTGAATTTCACCCCAGAAAATAATAAATCCTTTGCCGGACACTATTAAACTTGGCCAGCCACTGCTGGGACACCAGATTTATGGTATTGCTATTTTGGCAATTGAATTTCACCCCAGAACAAAATATATGTTTTGGCGGACACTGTTATACTTTGCCAGCCATTGCTGGGACACCAGATTTATGTTATTGCTATTTTGGCAATTGAATTTAACCCAGAACAAAATAGACCCTGTTACGGACAGATTCAACCTAGGTCTGCAACTGATGGATCACCATATTCAGTGTATTGCTATTTTGACAATTGAATTTCACCCCAGAACAAAATATATGTTTTACCGGACACTATTTTACTTTGCCAGCCACTGCTAAGACACCTGATTTATGGTATTGCTATTTTGGCAATTGAATTTCACCACAGAACAAAATATACCCTGTTACGGACATATTTAAATTAGGCCTGCAACTGCTGGAACACCAGATTCTGGGTATTGCTATTTTGGCAATTGAATTTCACCCCAGAACAAAATATATGTTTTGCCGGACACTGTTATACTTTACTAGCCACTGCTGGGACACCAGATTTATGTTATTGCTATTTTGGCAATTGAATTTAAACCAGAACAAAATATACCCTGTTACGGACAGATTTAAACTAGGCCTGCAACTCCTGGTTCAACATATTCAGAGTATTGCTTTTTTGACAATTGAACTTCACCCCAGAACAAAATATATCCTTTGCAGGACACTATGAAACTTGGCCAGCCACAGCTGAAACCACTGATTTATGGTATTGCTAATTTGGCAATTGAATTTCACCCCAGAACAAAATATACCCTGTTACGGACATATTTAAATTAGGCCTGCAACTGCTGGAACACCAGATTCTGGGTATTGTTATTTTGGCAATTGAATTTCACCCCAGAACAAAATATATTTTTTGCCAGACACTATTATACTTTGCCAGCCATTGTTGGGACACCAGGTTTATGGTATTGCTATTTTGGCAATTGAATTTCACCCCAGAACAAAATATATGTTTTGCCGGAAACTATTATACTTTGCCAGCCACTGCTGGGACACCAGATTTATGGTATTGCTATTTTGGCAATTGAATTTCACCCCAGAACAAAATATACCCTGTAACGGACATATTTAAATTAAGCCTGCAACTGCTGGAACACCAGATTCTGGGTATTGTTATTTTGGCAATTGAATTTCACCCGAGAACAAAATATATGTTTTGACGGACACTATTATACTTTGCCATCCACTGCTGGGACACCAGGTTAATCGTATTGCTATTTTGGCAATTGAATTTCACCCCAGAACATAATATATGTTTTGCCGAACACTATTATACTTTGCCAGCCACTGCTGGGACACCAGATTTATGGTATTGCTATTATGGCAATTTAATTTCACCCCAGAACAAAATATATCCTTAGCAGGACACTATGAAACTTGGCCAGCCACAGCTGAAACCACTGATTTAAGGTATTGCTATTTTGGCAATTGAGTTTCCCCCCAAAACAAAATATTTCCTTTGCAGGACACTATGAAACTTTGCCAGCCACAGCTGAATCCACTGATTTATGGTATTGCTATTTTGGCAATTGAATTTCACCCCTGAACAAAATATACCCTGTTACGGACAGATTTGAACTAGGCCTGCAAATGCTGGAACACCAGATTCAGTGAATTGCTATTTTGGCAATTGAATTTTACCCCAGATCAAAATATATGTTTTGCCGGACACTAATATACTTTGCCAGCCACTGCTGGGACACCAGATTTTTGGTATTGCTATTTTGACAATTGAATTTCACCCCAGATCAAAATATATGTTTTGCCGGACACTATTATACTTTACCAGCCACTGCTGGGACACCAGATTTATGGTATTGCTATTTTGGCAATTGAATTTAAACCCAGATCAAAATATATGTTTTGCCGGACACCATTATACTTTGCCAGCCACTGCTGGGACACCAGATTTATGGTATTGCTATTTTGGCAATTGATTTTCACCCCAGAACAAAATATATGTTTTGCCGGACACCATTATACTTGTCAAGTCACAGCTGGGACACCAGATTTGCGGTATTGCTATTTTGGCAACTGAATTTCACCCCAGAAAATAATAAATCCTTTGCCGGACACTATTAAACTTGGCCAGCCACTGCTGGGACACCAGATTTACGGTATTGCTATTTTGGCAATTGAATTTCACCCCAGAACAAAATATACCCTGTTACGGACAGATTTAAACTAGGCCTGCAACTGCTGGATCACCATATTCAGTGTATTGCTATTTTGACAATTGAATTTCACCCCAGAACAAAATATATGTTTTACCGGACACTAGTATACTTTGCCAGTCACTGCTGGGACACCAGATTTATGGTATTGCTATTTTGGCAATTGAATTTCACCCTAGAACAAAATATATCCTTTGTAGGACACTATGAAACTTGGCCAGCCACAGCTGAAACCACCGATTTATGGTATTGCTATTTTGGCAATTGAATTTCACCCCAGAACAAAATATACCCTGTTACGGACATATTCAAATTAGGCCTGCAACTGCTGGAACACCAGATTCTGGGTATTGCTATTTTGGCAATTGAATTTCACGCCAGAACAAAATATATGTTTTGCCAGACACTATCATACTTTGCCAGCCTCTGCTGGGACACCAGATTTATGGTATTGCTATTTTGGCAATTGAATTTCAGTCCAGAACAAAATATATGTTTTGCCGGACACTATTATACTTTGCCATCCCCTGCTGGGACATCAGGTTAATGGTATTGCTATTTTGGCAATTGAATTTCACCCCAGAACAAAATATATCCTTTGTAGGACAATATGAAACTTGGCTAGCCACTGCTGGGACACCAGATTTATGGTATTGCTATTTTGGCAATTGAATTTCACCCCAGAACAATATATATGTTTTGGCGGACACTGTTATACTTTGCAAGCCACTACTGGAACACCAGATTCAGGGTATTGCTATTTTGGCAATTAAATTTCACCCCAGTTCAATATATATGTTTTGCTGGACACTATTATACTTTCCCATCCACTGCTGGGACACCAAATTTATGCTATTTTTATTTTGGCAATTGAATTTCACCCCAGAACAAAATATATGTTTTGCCGGACACTATTATACTTTGCCAGCCTCTGCTGGGACACCAGATTTATGTTATTGCTATTTTGGCAATTGAATTTCAGTCCAGAACAAAATATATGTTTTGCCGGACACTATTATACTTTGCCAGCCACTGCTGGGACATGAGATTTATGGTATTGCTATTATGGCAATTGAATTTCACCCCAGAACAAAATATATCCTTAGCAGGACACTATGAAACTTGGCCAACCACAGCTGAAACCACTGATTTATGGTATTGCTATTTTGGCAATTGAATTTCACCCCAGAACAAAATATATCATTTGCAGGACACTATGAAACTTGGCCAGCCACAGCTGAAACAACTGATTTATGGTATTGCTATTTTGGCAATTGAATTTCACCCCAGAACAAAATATACCCTGTTACGGACAGATTTAAACTAGGCCTGCAACTGCTGGAACACCAGATTCTGGGTATTGCTATTATGGCAATTGAATTTCACCCCAGAACAAAATTTCTGTTTTGCCGGACAATATTGTACTTTGCCAGCCTCTGCTGGGACATCAGATTTATGATTTTGCTATTTTCGCAATTGAATTTCACTCCAGAACATAATATATGTTTTGCCGGACACTATTATACTTTGCCAACCACTGCTGGGACACCAGATTTATGGAATTGCTATTATGGCAATTGAATTTCAACCCAGAACAAAATATATCCTTAGCAGGACACTATGAAACTTGGCCAGCCACAGCTGAAACAACTGATTTATGGTACTGCTATTTTGGCAATTGAATTTCACCCCAGAACAAAATATACCCTGTTACGGACATATTCAAATTAGGCCTGCAACTGCTGGAACACCAGATTCTGGGTATTGCTATTTTGGCAATTGAATTTCACCCCAGAACAAAATATATCCTTTGCAGGACACTATGAAACGTGGCCAGCCACAGCTGAAACCACTGATTTATGGTATTGCTACTTTGGCAATTGACTTTCACCCGAGAACAAAATATATCCTTTGCAGGACACTATGAAACTTGGCCAGCCTCGGCTAAAACCACTGATTCATGGTATTGCTATTTTGGCTATTGAATTTCACCCCTGAACAAAATATACCCTGTTACGGACAGATTTAAACTAGGCCTGCAACTGCTGGAACACCAGATTCTGGGTATTGCTATTTTGGCAATTGAATTTCACCCCAGAGCAAAATTTATGTTTTGCCGGACACTATTATACTTTGCCAGCCACTGCTGGGACACCAGATTTATGGTATTGCTATTTTGGCAATTGAATTTCTCCCCAGAACAAAATATATCCTTTGCAGGACACTATGTAACTTGGCCAGCCACAGCTGAAACCACTGATTTATGGTATTTCTATTTTGGCAATTGAATTTCACCCCAGAACCAAATATATCCTTTGCAGGACACTATGAAACTTGGCCAGCCACAGCTGAAACAACTGATTTATGGTATTGCTATTTTGGCAATTGAATTTCACCCCAGAACAAAATATACCCTGTTACGGACAGATTTAAACTAGGCCTGCAACTGCTGGAACACAAGATTCTGGGTATTGCTATTTTGGCAATTGAATTTCACCCCAGAACAAAATTTATGTTTTGCCGGACACAATTATACTTTGCCAGCCACTGCTGGGACACCAGATTTATGGTATTGCTATTTTGGCAATTGAATTTCACCCCAGAACAAAAAATATCCTTTGCAGGACACTATGAAACTTGGCCAGCCACAGCTGAAACAACTGATTTATGGTACTGCTATTTTGGCAATTGAATTTCACCCAGAACCAAATATATCCTTTGCAGGACACTATGAAACGTGGCCAGCCACAGCTGAAACCACTGATTTATGGTATTGCTACTGGGGCAATTGACTTTCACCCGAGAACAAAATATATCCTTTGCAGGACACTATGAAACTTGGCCAGCCACGGCTGAAACCACCGATTTATGGTATTGCTATTTTGGCAATTGAATTTCACCCAAGAACAAAATATACCCTGTTACGGACAGATTTCAACTAGGCCTGCAACTGCTGGGACACTAGATTCACAGTATTGCTATTTTGGCAATTAAATTTAACCCCAGATTAAAATATATGTTTTGCCGGACACTATTATACTTTGCCAGCCACTGCTAGGACACAAGATTTAGGGGATTGGTATTTTGGCAATTTAATTTCACCACAGAAAATAATCTATTCTTTGTCAGACAGCAGAAAGTATTTTACTTGGCTAGCCAAAGCTGGAACACCAGATTTAGGGGATTGGTGTTTTGGCAATTGAATTTAACCCCTTAATAAAATGTAGAAATTGCTATCCTGAGTTTCTAGTGGTGACAATAAGCACAGCTAAGCCCCTGATTTAGGATATAGCAAAACAAAAAAACTAGTATTGATGGATTGATGGACTTGGTGGCAGCTTGTTCTGGTGCACCACAAGTCACAAAATGGCCGCCGATCACCCCAGAAAAAAGTGACAGAAAAACGCTCTGTGCAGCCTAAAAAACAGTGAGCAATTAACTAGCAGAAGTTGAATCATTCACAGCTGTAGATCGATCACTTCATTAGGTCTTTTTGCTGACTTTTCCCTGCCTAATCTCGCCCTCACAGAAGCTGCGTCCTCTTCCTACACTAATCAGAGCAGTGTGACGTGAAGCTCTAAGTGACTCCAGCTTAACTAGAGGCTGGGTCACATGCTGCACTTGGCCAATCACAGCCATGCCTTTAGTAGGCATGGCTGGGATGTCTTCTTAGGGCAAGAAGTAAAACGCTAGCTGATTGTGCAGCCCTTCAGAAAGCGGGAAGAAATCGCCGAACAACGGACCCGAACCCGAACTTTTTTGAAAATGGTCGGGTCGTCCGGGTCCCGAACACCCCAAAATTCGGTACGAACCCGAACTATGCTCGAACTGTTCGCTCAACACTAGCCCTTACTTTTTTACACTTATACACCCCACAAAAGGCATTCAAACATATAACTGCACCGCTGATCAGCAAATAATAGATATATATTTTTGCCACTAATACACGCCAAAAAAGGCTTTAAAACATATAACTGCACTGCTGAACAGAAAATATATATTTTTTTGCCACTAATACATGCCAGCAAGGGCTGTAATTTTCTCACTACACCACACAATGGCTAATAAGCCTTTTTTTCCTACTAATGCAAGCCAAAAAATGCTTTAGAACATATAACTGTACCGCACAAGGGCAAATAAGATGGATTCTTTACGGTAAGAGCAGTGAGACTATGGAATGCTCTGCCTGAGGAGGTGGTGATGGTGAGTACAATAAAGGAATTCAAGAGGGGCCTGGATGTATTTCTGGAGTGTAATAATATAAAAGGCTATAGCTACTAGAGATAGGTTGTTGATCCAGGGAGTTCTTCTGATTGTCTAATTGTAGTCGGGAAGGAATTTTTTACTCCCCTTAAGTGGGGAAAATTGGCTTCTACCTCACAGTTTTTTGTTTTTTTTTGCCTTCCTCTGGATCAACTAGCAGGATGACAGGCCGAACTGGATGTACAGATGTCTTTTTTTGGCCTTATGTACTATGTTACTATGTAAAATAAAAGTTTTAAAGTATTTTCCACCACTGTCCCTAGCGCCTGCTGACGTCTCTCCCTGCACTAAGTACACTGGAAAATGGCTGAATCTAAGATGGCTGGGGCTATTTATAGGGCTGAGACATCTCAGGGCTGGATAGCTGCTGATTGGCTGTATGCATGGTATTGTAGGTGATCTCTCATTCCCAGAGTTCCTTGCTCCATGTCCTAACACGTGCAGCAGCCATTTTAGTAGATTTGGTGCAAATCTAATTTTTCCTAAAATTCGTCTTAAATTCTACTTCGTCATCTTTGATTCGCTCATCTCTAGCTGAGATGCTGTAGTTCAGTAGCTGCCTGTGGATTTTATGTCTTTTTCGTCATCATCTGGGGAGCAGACAAACTCCTTAACTCTGCTCTCTAACATTATAGACATTCATCAAAGCTCAATCCTTAGCTTACTGATAAGAATTTTATTTAAATAAGTGATGACCTATTAGTAGTTAAGATAAGGTTTATTAGATGACTAGTACCATTCACACAGTTAGAAAAACCGTTAACCCTTTTTGACAGAATGGCCAATTGTAAAGATGAATTTTAGTCCAAGAATAAGTAAAATGCAATCATGCAAACAATAATTGCCTCCAAAGGTGTACATAGCCTTTAAATGTGCCAATGTGCACCAACATTTTCTATAAAAGTGAGCCAACCAATAGATGGTGTAATATGGGGCAATGGGTCTTGCGAGATGCACCAAATTCATCATCATTAGCCATTGTAATAAATCTGCCACAACTTTACACTGCCTGGTCTTACATGTAAGTGTTTTATAGTCAAAACCCATCAAAAATGTCAGGTTTGGCTGACAGTCTAATGTGTGCGAGGAATTCATACTCTCCCCCTCAGTGGTACATGTCCCTGGCATCCCTGCAGGCTGTGGCCTGCACATCTAATCCAAAGATTTATAGGCCTATTCCATATGATGTGAGCACAGTCACGCTTGGCCTTCCCCAGCCAATAGCTAAATGTTGCTGTGTAATTTAGACACCCTCACCAGTGGGAAAGTGCCTGAGATTTAGGTTATCTAGCCTCTAGGTACGGTGTACCAAACTCTAGTTTGACATTCGACTCCGACTTCTAGCTGTCTGCCCTGACATTATCCTGTTCTTGGATTACTATACTGCTGCCTGTCTTGACTTCTGACTTGTTTCTTATATAGACTAGTATGCTGCCTGACCTTGGCCTGTCTCCTGACTAAGTGTATTGTCTGATTTCCTTGGTGTCTTTTACCGCTGTCTCTGATCCCTGTGGGCTAGGTGGCAAACTACATCAGAACTACTCCAGGAGGTAGCGGCCTTGTCGGTTCTTCGCAGTGAACTCCACATCCCTGTAAAAGGATTAAAGGATGAATACCAGGGAACCACCGGGACAACGCACTTAGGTTTAGCCCAAAGTCAAGGTTACTTGGCACAGTGGGTCCACGCCCATTGTCTGTAATAAGGGTTTTCCTTTTTAATTTCTCCCCAGCCATTAATACCTGTAAAAAAAAAAATCCATCCTAATCTGCTCCCCACCACTTTGTTCTGAATCCCTGGCTCTCTTAACTAGTCTTCTGATCTCTGTCTGTAAACTTCTGGATGGACAGGTTCACATGCACCACTGCAACCAATAACTGGCCTTAGTGATGAAGTGGCCCAAAGTGTCATGGGACCCAGCAGTTAGAGGCCGCTTGGGTTTATCTCAGTTCTGGCCAATCATAGGCTGCAGTGATCCGTATGACCCTGTCCACTAGCGTTGAGCTAATCAAAGTTAACAAAGTGGACTTCGATCTGAATTTCAGGAAAAAAAATGATTTATTAGAAAGCCAAATTTCCAAATCAATTTTTCCTGAAATGGCATTAAAAAAACAAAAAATACTTACTCAACTCATCCATTTGCTGGCGGAAAGGCCGTCGTGGCCATCTTAATTAAAGAAAACATGCCAAATCTTGTGCGCAGTGACTTGTGACATCACGCTGGCCGGATGAGGTAACCTCATCAGTGATGACGTCACCATGACTGGCCGACGTGGTGATGTCATCACGTTAGCGTGCGCTAGGTTTGGCAAGCTTCTTCAATAAAAATGGCCGCAACGGCCTCACTGTGAGCAAATGGATGAGGTATGTATTTTTTTAACCCCTGATTAACCCCTGAAAGGTCTCAATGTGAATGTCAGATGCTATGATCAGCATTGAACCTGGCATCTGAGGAGTTTAATGATGAGAGGGGTTGATGTGATTGCTGCTCCACGTCATTGCGCCTACTACATACAATAGAATGCTATTTATAATGAAGTAATTCGTAGCAAATCAAATTTCTTTGTGAACTTTGGTGAAGCAGCCAAATTAAAATGTTTGCTAACTTTGCTCATCTCTACTGTCCACCCAGAAATTTACAAGAAAACTAGTCAAGAGCCAGTTAGGAGCAGTGTGGTGCAGGCAAGTAGGGATTTGTCCATAGGTACTGCATTCTGGCATATAAAAAAAAAAAAAAAAAACATGGGAAAACTCCTTTAATGAACTCTGATAAACTCTATAGTCACCAGATATGAATTTCCATGCAGCACTTTACATAGAACATGAAACTAAAATCATTGCAGTCCCCATTGGAGCACAAAATCTACTTCCTCTATCATTTAGCATGTTATTTCATCTGTCTGTAGGAGGAACCTGGAATACATTAGTTGAGCTTCCTGAAGTATGGAGGCTAAATAACATTATGTACTTGGATCTTTTTTTTTTTTTTTAACTGATTCCCAAATAAACCACTTGACCTTACTGATCATAAGTAGAGATGAGCAAACTTCAAAAATTACCAAAGTCAAATGTTGTGAATGTGACACACCTTTTAGGATCAAGCTGCAGTTTCCTTCAAGAGAGTAGGTCCACACTCCCAACAAAACCAACAAAACAAATTGAATCCGGAAAACAGCGCTGGAGTTAACTTCAGAAAAAAATCTTAAACAATGTTTTCCCCTCGGCTGTCAGAGGTACCGCAGTTAATTGCAATCACTCATGCAGTATCCCGAGGCAACGGTATTACTCATTCGATGTTGTAGTATGTATGTATTCCTGGAATGCTACGTCCACCTTGCCGCAACAACTGAACAGGATCTTCACACTAATCGGCCACCTTCAGGGAAATGGAACAAAGCATAGTGCAGCACCACTTGATACAAAGAAACAAGCGCTCTTTATTATACTTACAAGATTCGTATCTTGTCACAATTGCGCGTAAAATACACAGTTTCAACCCGATCTAGGTTTCGCGTGAGCTTTGTCAGGGGCTGACGCTAATCCATAGCAAACATGCTAAAATCCCTCCTATTCCGGATGTGAGCTAGAAATCACGTCACTTGTGGATATAAAGTATCAATCAGAGGAGGAGGAAGCCAAGTAGGAGGCTACAGGAGGAAAAGAATGATGCCCTGCGATCCTTGGCGGCGGAAGGACGTGCGCCAAAGAACTCTCCGCCTGGGGCCCAGCCGCCACTACATTTACTCAGTGTGCAGTTAGTAAGATATAGCATCCCTGGCCGTGCTTACTTCTCCACGTATCTGTGGTTAGGTGGACCTTGCCACAGATGGCATTGCACAGTGCACACTTGATTTTATTGGATACTTGGTTGTGCAGGGAAGGCAAGGCTGTCTTAGAGAAGTAGTGGAGGCTGGGAACAACATACTGTGGGACAGACATCGCCATCAGCTGTTTGAAGCTGTCTGTGTCCACCAGCCTGAATGACAGCATTTCAAAGGCCAGGAGTTTAGAAATGCTGGCATTCAGGCCCAGGGCTCGAGGGTGGCTAGGTGGGAATTTACGCTTTCTCTCCAGGGTTTGTGAGATGGAGAGCTGAACGCTGCCATGTGACATGGTGGAGATGCTTGGTGACGCAGGTGGTGGTTGTCGGTGGCACATCCTCTGTTTGGTGGGCGGCAGGTGCCAAAATTCCTTTTGAGGCGGAGGAAGAGGCCGAGGCAGCAGCATAAGAGGGAGCAGGGGGAGCCTGAGTGAGTTCTTTGTTGTTAAGGTGTTTACTCCACTGCAGTTCATGCTTTGCATGTAGATGCCTGGTCATGCAGGTTGTGCTAAGGTTCAGAACGTTAATGCCTCGCTTCAGGCTCTGATGGCACAGCGTGCAAACCACTCGGGTCTTGTTGTCAGCACATTGTTTGATGAAGTGCCATGCCAGGGAACTCCTTGAAGCTGCCTTTGGGGTGCTGGGTCCCTGGTGGCACTGGCAAGCAGCAGGCGAACTCTCTTGGTGGCGGCTGTTCTGCTTTTGCCCCCTGCTCTCTCTTTTGCTTCGCTGTTGGCTCGGTCTCACCACTGCCTCTTCCTCTGAACTATGAAAGTCAGCGGCACTACATTCATTCCATGTGGGATCTATGACCTCATCGTCCTCTGCATCGTCTTTTACCCAGTCTTCCTCCCTGACCTCCTACTGTTCAGTCTGCACACTGCAGTAAGATGCAGCAGTTTGCACCTCTGTTTCGTCATCATCAGAGACGTGCTGACTCTGATGAGGTGGTATTCCCATGTCCTCATCATCAGGAAACATAAGTGGTTGTGCGTCACTGCATGCTATGTCTTCCACCGCTGGGGAATTGCTAGGTGGATGCCCTTGGGAAACACTGCCAGCAGACTCTTCAAACAGCATAAGAGACTGCTGCCTAACTAGAGGCTCAGACAGTTTCCCTGATATGCATGGGGGTGATGTGACAGACTGATGGGCTTGGTTTTCAAGCACCATCTGTGCGCTTTCTGCAGAAGACTGGGTGGGAGATAATGTTGTGAACGTGCTGGATCCACTGTCAGCCACCCAATCGACTAATGCCTGTACCTGCTCAGGCCTTACCATCCTTAGAATGGAATTGGGCCCCACCAATTATCGCTGTAAATTCTGGCGGGTACCAGGACCTGAGGTAGTTGGTTCACTGCTTTGTGTGGCTGTGGCAGAATGGCCTTGTCCTCTCCCAGCACGAGAGGGTCCACTAACACCACTACGACCGTGTCCGCGTCCCGTACTAGATGTTTTCCTCATTGTTACTGTTCACCAAGCACCACAATAAGAAAAAAATATTTGGCCCAATGTATTGATTTCAAATTCAGGCCTTTTTTTACAGGCACCTAAAACTATCTGACTATTTATTTATGTACCGTATTACACTAATCCAGGCACAGCAGTAACCACTGATTTAGGGGAATATCAATTGTAGGCCTAGTGATTAGGCCCTGTATGAAAGGTATCCTTTTATGGACAGATTTACACTTGGAGATGCACAGTAGCGTTTGAAAAATTATGTAGGATTATGTCTTTAGCAATTGTATTTTAACACTTTGTGTAATATACCCTTTAACGGACAGAAATACACTTGGAGATGCAGATTTATTGAGGATGACCCTCTCAGCACTTCTATATACACCTTGAGTGTAATATACACTTTTACGGACAGAAATACACTATGAGATGCAGATTTACAGGATTATGCTTTCAGTAATTGTAATGTAACACTTTTTGTAATATATCCTTTTACGGAAAGAAATATACTTGGAGATGCACGCTGAGTGTAATATACCCTTTTACGAACAGATTGACACTTGGCCTGTAACAGCTGGAACACCAAATTCAGGGTATTGCTATGTTGGCAAGTGAATTTCACCCAAGAACAAAATCTATCCTTTCACGGACACTAGAAAATTATCCAGTCACAGCTGGAACACCAGATTTACTGTATTTATATTTTTCAACTGTATTTCACCCCAGAACAAAATCTATCCTTTGACGGCACTATGAAAATGATCCAGGCACAGCTTGAACACCAGTTTCATGGTATTGCTATATTGGCAATTGAATTTCACCCCAGAACAAAATCTATCCTTTTACGGATACTATTAAACTTGTTCAGTCACAGCTGGAACACCAGATTTACTGTATTTATATTTTTGCAACTGTATTTCACCCCAGAACAAAATCTATCCTTTAACGGACACTATGAAAATTATCCAGTCACAGCTGGAATACCAGATTTAGGGTATTGCTGTATTGGCAATTGAATATAACCCCAGAACAAAATTTATCCTTTGACGGATACTATTAAACTTGTTCAGTCACAGCTGGAACACCAGATTTACTGTATTTATATTTTTGCAACTGTATTTCACACTAGAACAAAATCTATCCTTTGACGGACACTGTGAAAATTATCTAGTCATAGCTGGAACACCAGATTCAGGCTATTTCTATATTGGCAATTGAATTTCACCCCAGAACAAAATCTATTCTTTGACGGATACTATTAAACTTGTTCAGTCAGAGCTGGAACATCAGATTTACGGTATTGCGATTTCGGCAATTGAATTTCACCCCAGAACAAAAGCTATCCTTGGACGGACACTATAACACTTGTTCTGCCACAGCAGAAACCACTGATTTAGGGTATTGCTATTTTTGCAATTGAATTTCACCCTAGAACAAAATCTATCCTTTGACAGACACTATGAAAATTATCCAGTCACAGCTGGAACACCAGATTCAGGGTATTGCTATATTGGCAATTTAGTTTTACCCCAGAACAAAATCTATCCTTTGACGGATACTATTAAACTTGTTCAGTTACAGCTGGAACACCAGATTTACGGTATTGCGATTTTGGCAATTGAATTTCACACCAGATTTTGGGGATTGCTATTTTTGGAAGTGACTTTCACCCCTCAATAAAATATAGAAAATTCTATCCTGAGTTTCTATGGGTGACAATAAGCACAACCAAGCCCCTGATGTTGGATATAGCAAAAAAAAAAAAAACCCTATTATTGATGGATTAATGGACTTGGTGGCAGCTTGTGCTGGTGCACCACAAGACACAAAATGGCCACCGCCGATCACCCCAGTAAAAAGTGACAGAAAAACGCTCTGGCGAGCTAAAAACAGTGAGCAATTAACTATCAGAAGTTGAATGATTCTCAGCTGTAGATCGATCACCTCACTAAGTGTTTTGGCTGAGTTAATCCCTTTCTAATCTTGCCCTAACACAGCAGCTGCATCCTCTCCCTACACTAATCAGAGCAGAGTGACGTGCGGCGCTACGTGACTCCAGCTAAAATAGAGGCTCGGTCACATGCTGCACTTGGCCAATCACAGCCATGCCAATAGTAGGCATGGCTGTGACGGCCTCTTGGGGCAAGTAGTATGATGCATGTTGATTGGCTGCTTTGCTGGCTTTCAAAATGCGCCATAAAAATCGACGAACAACGAACCCGAACTTTTACGTAAATTGTTCAGGTTCGGGTCCGTGTCACGACCACCCCAAAATTCGGTACGAACCCGAACTATCCAGTTCGGGTTCGCTCATCCCTATACATAATGGCTCAAAGAAAATGGATAGGCCGGTTCTTCCCACTACTAAAAAAGACAGAGATTAAAATTATTATTTTATTGTGTTTCTTAACTAAAAAAAATCTGTAGAAGATATATATATATATATATATATATATATATATATTGTGGTAAGGTGCAGGGTGCCGTCGTGGATGGCAGGTATGTGTCACCGAGGTTCATAGCCTCGGTGAGGTAAGAGCCGTATTTTGTTGATGTCAGCAGCAGCTAGTGCTATTGACATAGTTGTAAATAGCATGGCTGCAAAGCCGATCCAGGCCGGCTCTTACCGGGAGCAGCTAAAGTGTAGGGTGGGTGGCTGCTCCCCACGATCCAGTCCTGGTTTTGGGCTGGGTATAAAACACAGCCAGCAGCTGTGTCTGGGGCTGTGATTGTCTTGGAGCTGCTGCTAGTCCTGTGGAGCTCTCTGGGCTGGAAGCAAAAACCCAGCAGGAGACGTGCAGTCGACCTGGAAGCCTGAAGGAGGATTATCCCACGGCTGGGCCGACCGCCAGGTGCGAACGCGCACCTAACATCTCACAGGTGATTGAACCTGGTTTTGGACTCTTTGGTTTTGCTTTTTTTCTGTTTGCTGCGTGTGAATGAACACCAAGAGACTGTTTACCATCTCGTTTGTGCAAGTGTGAATAAAACACTGTTTATTGCACGTACTGGACTCCTTGTTTTGCCTCTGTACTGCACCCGCACCGTTATCTACCAGAGCAACTCCCCACATTTGGTGTCGGATGCGGGCATGCGCAGTGAGGCTGGCGTGAACGCCGAAGTTTGTTTTTGCTGGGCACGACTGGATGTCCTATATTCGGCCGGCAAAGTTGCAGCCTGTGGTCCCTGACAAAATGGAGGCGGCTGTGAAAGCCCTCATAGAGGCTAACGTGCAGCAGCGGGAGACCAACCAGCTACTGCTGCAGCACGTGATGGCATTGCAAGCTGCAGGAGCGTCCCGCCACGTCCACGATGCCTGGAAAGCTGTCCGTGCAGCGATCCCTAAGATGACCCCTCGGATGATGTGGAGACCTATCTGGCGGTGTTCGAGAAGGTGGCCGTGAGGAGAAATTACCCCGAGAACAGTGGGCAGAGGTCGTCGCTCCGTTCCTGGCGTCTGGACCCCAGCAAGTATTTTTTGACCTCCCAGATGACCAAGCAGCTGACTACCCGACCGTGAAAGGTGAGATCCTGGCAAGACTGGGGGTGAACGTGTTAGTCCGGGCTCAGCGGGTCCACCAGTGGAACTTTAATACGGCTGAACCCGCCAGGCCGCAGTATTATGAGTTGCTGCACAGGTTGCAAAAGTGGCTGCAGCCTGAGGTTCTAAGTCCGGCTGCTATGCTGGACCGTCTGCTGGCTGACATCTTCTGGAGGGCCTTGCCGTACCCCCTGCAGCACTGGATCGGCCAAGTATCACCCGCTAATGCCCTGGACATGGTCGACCTCGTCGAGCGCTATGAGGCCACAAAAACCTTGAAAGGGGGTGTTGTTGGGAGGGGGCCGGTCAAACCCCGGAGGTCTCCCATCCAGTCCCGACTACGACTGGTACCCGAGAAACCTGCTCGGGGTGTACCCCCTGTAGACCCGGCCCCGATAGTCTGCTGGCGGTGTCACGAGCCTGGCTATGTGAGGGCCGACTGTCCACAGTGGGGAGCACCCATGGAGACCAATTATGGGTACCGGGCTTCCATGTATGCCCGGAGACTGTGTGCGACCGGCACCCCCGAGACAATAGACAATCGTCATCTGTGCCAGGTGCAAGTCAGTGATAATCTTGCAGTGGCGCTGCTGGACTCAGGGAGCCTAGTAACCCTGGTAAGTGCTGCCCTGGTACAACCCTCCCAGTATACGGGCCAGAAAGTTGGGGTGGTGTGCATACACGGAGACTTAAAGGACTATCCCACGGCTGTAATGTCTCTGTCCACGGCGGCCGGCACATGGACTTGTGAAGTGGCGATCTCCGCCAAGCTACCGTATGAACTAATAATTGGGAGAGACTTCCCTGGTTTTCCGTCACTATGGCCTGAGGTGAAAGTGACTAATAGCCCTGAGACAGGGGTAACCCTAGCAGAGTGGCCTGGTTCCTGTGGGAGGCCAGAGCCCTGGGAGCCCGAGTCCGAAGGGCCTGCGGTAGGGGTGACCACCACTTCTGTGATAGAGGGGGAGACACCCCCACTGAGTGTAATGGTGGGAGACATGGAGGGCTTGCCACCAGGTCCTGAGTTGGCAGACCTCCACGTCTCCGGAGATAATTTTGGGACCGCCCAACACCGGGACCAAACCCTAACCAGGGCCTGGGAGAATGTGCTGGAAATTGATCGTAAACCCCAGAAACCAGGGGCTGAGATAATATTTCCCCTCTTTGTTGTTCACCAAGAAATGTTATATCGGGTGAACCAAATCCGGGGTGAACCTGTTGAACAATTGGTGGTGCCCACAGCGTACCGCAAGCTTGTCATGGAGCTTGCCCACCAACATGTTCTTGGGGGACACTTGGGGTGGCAGAAAACCCAGGACCGCATACTGCAGCGGTTTTATTGGCCCAGTGTGTTCAAGGAGGTAGAAAATTATTGTAAGTCCTGTCCCACCTGTCAGATAAATAGCCCCCAACCACATTTCCGTAGTCCTCTGGTACCTCTTCCAATTATTGAGGTCCCGTTTGAGCGAATCGCTATGGATCTAATTGGGCCTGTACCAAAGTCTGCCAGGGGCCACCAACACATTCTGGTAGTTCTCGACTATGCCACTCGGTATCCGGAGGCGGTGCCTCTGCGATATACCTCAGCTAAGCTCATTGCCAAAGAGTTAATGGAAATGTTTTCCCGTGTGGGCCTGCCAAAAGAGGTTCTGACAGACCAAGGGACCCCTTTTATGTCCAAAGTTATGAGGGAACTGTGTAAATTGTTGCGTATAAAGCAGTTACGGACGTCCGTTTACCATCCGCAAACGGACGGTCTTGTCGAGAGGTTTAACCAAACTTTAAAAAATATGTTAAAAAGGGTGGTGTCTAGAGATGGGAAGGACTGGGATCTGCTTCTGCCCTATCTCATGTTCGCAGTGCGAGAGGTGCCCCAGGCCTCTACTGGGTTCTCGCCCTTCGAACTGCTTTATGGCAGACACCCTCGGGGCCTGTTGGATATCGCCAAGGAAGTGTGGGAACAACAGCCTGTCCCCCACAAAAGTGTCATTGAGTATGTCACCCAGATGCAGGAACGGATGGAAAGGGTGTTGCCGCTGGTCCGGGAGCATATGGAGGCAGCGCAACAAGCCCAAAGTAGGGTGTACAATCGTCAGGCTCGGGTACGGGGCTTCAATCCGGGAGATCGGGTTTTGGTTCTGGTACCCACCCTGACAGCAAATTCCTAGCTAGGTGGCAGGGCCCCTATGAGGTGATCGAGAAGATAGGGGAAGTAAATTACAAAGTACACCAGCCAGGGCGGCGCAAGCCGGAGCAGGTGTACCACGTGAATTTACTAAAGCCGTGGAAAGATAGGGACATGGCCGACGACCACAGCCCCCGGCCAGGGCTTCTAGGGGAAAAGGGTCCAGCCCCACAGTTCGAGGCCTGCGAAGCGGTAGCCACGGTAAAAATTGCAGACAGCCTGTCTTCCAAACAAGTTCAGGAAGTCAGGGAGTTCATCAGTCGGAACACGGATGTATTCTCGGACCTCCCTGGCCGCACGTCTCTCATCCAACATGACATCGTCACTGAGCCTCAGGCCAAGATCCGGTTAAAACCATACCGGGTACCCGAGGCTCGGCGATGGGCCATCGCGGAGGAAGTGCAATTAATGTTGAAGCGTGATGTCATTGAGTAGTCGAAAAGTGAGTGGGCCAGTCCCATAGTCCTAATACCCAAGCCGGATGGGACGTTGCGGTTCTGCAACGATTTTCGCAAGTTAAATGAAGTGTCCAAGTTTGATGCGTATCCCATGCCCCGGGTAGATGAGCTTGTTGAAAATTTAGGGCAAGCCCGTTATTTTTCTGTGCTAGACCTCACTAAAGGATACTGGCAAGTACCCTTAACGGAGGCGGCCAAGGAAAAAAACGCTTTTGTTACCCCGCAGGGCCTGTATCATTACAAGGTGTTACCCTTTGGCCTGCATGGCGCCCCCGCCACCTTCCAAAGGTTAATGGACGTTGTGCTGCGACCGCACCGTCGGTACGCTCGGCCTACTTAGATGATGTAATCATCCACAGCAACGACTGGGAAAGCCATTTGCCCAAAGTGCAGGCGGTAGTGGATGCCCTGAGGAAAGCTGGACTAACCGCCAATCCAAAGAAGTGTGCGATTGGGTTGGAAGAGACCAAATATCTGGGATATGTTATTGGGCGGGGAGTCATCAAGCCGCAGGTAACTAAGGTAGAGGCCATACGTAACTGGCCCCGACCGGTCACTACCAGGCAGGTAAAGTCCTTCCTGGGAATTGTAGGGTACTACATGCGGTTTGTGCCCCACTTTGCCACAATAGCAGCGCCGTTGACAGACCTGTTGAAGGGGCGAAAGTCTGGGAAGGTTAGCTGGAGTGAGAAGGCGGAGGAGGCTTTGTCCGCGTTGAAGTCGGCCCTGTGTGGGTCCCCGGTTTTGGTGACACCCGACTTCAACAGGGAGTTTGTCGTACAGACCAACGCCTCGGAGGTAGGCCTCGGTGCTGTACTGACTCAGGAGGTCAACGGGGAAGAACATCCCGTTGTCTTCCTGAGCCGTAAGCTCAGTCCCGCTGAGACCAGGTATAGCATAGTGGAGAGGGAGTGCCTGGCTATCAAGTGGGCACTCGAATCTCTCCGCTACTACCTGTTAGGGAGGAGGTTCCGTCTGGTGACCGACCATTCCCCTCTCAAGTGGATGAGCCAGGCCAAGGAGAGGAATGCTCGGGTCACCAGGTGGTTCCTATCCCTGCAGAACTTCAAGTTCTCCGTGGAACATAGGGCAGGCCGCTTGCAGGGTAATGCAGATGCCCTTTCCCGCGTCCACTGCCTCACATGTGTCCACCCCCTCAGGGTTGAACAAAGGGGGGTGGTATGTGGTAAGGTGCAGGGTGCCGTCGTGGATGGCAGGTATGTGTCACCGAGGTTCATAGCCTCGGTGAGGTAAGAGCCGTATTTTGTTGATGTCAGCAGCAGCTAGTGCTATTGACATAGTTGTAAATAGCATGGCTGCAAAGCCGATCCGGGCCGGCTCTTACCGAGAGCAGCTAAAGTGTAGGGTGGGTGGCTGCTCCCCACTATCCAGTCCTGGTTTTGGGCTGGGTATAAAACACAGCCAGCAGCTGTGTCTGGGGCTGTGATTGTCTTGGAGCTGCTGCTAGTCCTGTGGAGCTCTCTGGGCTGGAAGCAAAAACCCAGCAAGGAGACGTGCAGTCGACCTGGAAGCCTGAAGGAGGATTATCCCACGGCTGGGCCGACCGCCAGGTGCGAACGCGCACCTAACATCTCACAGGTGATTGAACCTGGTTTTGGACTCTTTGGTTTTGCTTTTTTTCTGTTTGCTGCGTGTGAATGAACACCAAGAGACTGTTTACCATTTCGTTTGTGCAAGTGTGAATAAAACACTGTTTATTGCACGTACTGGACTCCTTGTTTTGCCTCTGTACTGCACCCGCACCGTTATCTACCAGAGCAACTCCCCACAATATATATATATATATATATATATATATATATATACATATATATATATATATATAATGCAATGTATATTTAAACGGACATGAGGGACTACAAATATCCAGCAAAGAGTTATGTAATTTATAGTGTAATGCCCTACATGAAAACATAGGAAAAGAATCTTCTAACGTGGAATACATATTTTACTAAATAATAAAACATTTATAAGCAATATATTCCCACATCTTTTACATAATGAATAAAAATTAACTAGTAATGAAGTGTTCAAAGTTACTGAGGCATTACTTTAGGCAATACAATATATGTAATTTTTATTTCTAATTCAAAATTAAGAAAAAAATCTTTTTTTAAGATTTTATTGCACATGAATATAGCAATAAGGAGAGGCCATGACAATATAATATGTATTTGTGGAAGCCATAATAGGCTAAAATAGACATGTTACAGAATGATTGTACATTTTGGGAGAAACCAAAATAGGTCATCTTCCAATGCTTTTTCTTCCTAAGGCTTTATGAACACAGTCCATATTCTATAGACATAGGGGTAATTTATTAAGACCAATATTTTAGACACCGGTCTTAATATCTAGTGGTGGATCCGCCGAAGTTATGAAGAGGCACCAGACTCTACATAACTTTGGCTCATCCAGCGCAAACTTCGTAGCTGGCTTACATTTAGACCATTTTCTATACCTAAAACAGGTGTAGAAAATGATGAATGAGATGGGCCCTTCCATGTCCACACCACACCTGTCTGTGTTGAAAATTCCAACAATCTGGGCCTAATGTAGTGTTCATATTCTGTGGTGTTCTGTATTACACAAAAATAAAAATTCTGTATTACAAATTCCAATAATCTGGTCCTAATATAGTGTCCAGATTCTGTGGGTTTCTGTAATACAGAAGTCCCAGTTACTTGGGCGTTGCTCAGTCCAAAAGAGGCGCCACCCTCAATATATACTATAAGACAGAGTTCAGACTAAGCAGATATGCATCTATAATCACAAGTGCATAGCCATAAGGCAAACAAGGTTGGTTAAAAGATGGCTGCACAATACATCATAAACTAATAAAGAAAAATAGGAAAAGGGGCTCATTCCTATTTTTTGCTATTAGTTTATGATGTATTGTGCAGCCATCTTTTTACCAACCTTGTTTGCCTTATAGCTATGCACTTGTGATTGTAGATGCATATCTGCTTAGTCTGAACTCTGTCTTATAGTATATATTGAGGGTGGCGCCTCTTTTGGACTGAGCAACGCCCAAGTACCTGGGACTTCTCAGCACAAAAGCAATTTAGCTGGTTCCTGCAGTGCCCTGAATAAAAGGAGACTGGTAAGTCCATGAGGGGCAGTATCTGTAATGTTAGGGACCATTGTGCGGAAGCCACCGTGACGTGGTACTTGGGCCCGACATACTTTTGATAAAAAATGTGCGCTAAGTGTTTCCTTCATTCCATTTTTTTGGAATGAGCCCCTTTTACTATTTTTTGCTATTAGTTTACGATGTATTGTGCACTCATCTTTTAACCAACCTTGTTTGCCTTATGGCTATGCACTTGTGATTGTAGATGCATATCTGCTTAGTCTGAACTCTGTCGTATATTATATGTGAGGGCCTGCAGGTGAGCTGACCCTAAAAAAACATGAATTGCGAGGGCCTGCAGGTTAGCTGACCCTGTTAAACAATATATGTGAGGGGCTAAAGGTGAGCTAACCCTGTAAAGCATTATATGTGAGGGCCTGCAGGTGAGCTGACCCTCTAAAACATTATGAGCGATAGCAGCCTAAAAAGCATGTTGATATGATGGAGGAGGAGGAGTAGAGAAGTCAGGTGCAATCTAAGCCTTGTTCATTTTTATAAGACCATTTTCAGTTGACAGACGGATGTGCTTATCAGTTATTATGCCCCCAGCAACACTAAATACACACTCTGACAAAACGCTGGCAGCAGGGCAGGCCAGCACCTCTGAGGTGTAGAGTGGCAGTTTGTGCCACGTGTCCAGCTTGGACACCCAATAGTTTTAAGGTACACAGGGATCACTGAGGATGCTGACACGGTCTGCTATGTACTCCTTTACCATCTTCCAAAATGTTTCCTGCCTTGTGACACTAGGCCACGCATCAGGGTGAGGGTGCTGGCGGGGTGTCATGAAACTGTTCCAGGCCTTGGATAGTGTTGTCCTGCCTCTGTTGGAACTGCTGTGTATTCCTCTCATCTCCCCTCCTAGGGTGCACAAGGAACTATATACTCTGCCAGCATTGTCAGCTATAAATTTATCCGCAATGACATTCTGTTCTATTATTAATATGGTTTGTGGTTGTATTATTGTTGGTATTATTATTGTTATCATGGTTTATGGTTGTAAAATATGTTATGGTTATTTGGTTATTTATGAGCTAATTAACAGGCCATGCCATTGGTTTACCTCCACTCTCGTGTGTAATGTTTTTAGTTATATTAATGTATAAGTTTGGGATGTTTGCTGTGCTTGGGACATATATGCTGCATGATTGCCATGTGTCTGAGCTTGCCAAGCTCCAAAGCTGCCAACAAGTTATGGCCATTACCAGACACAACAACCAATCATGCCTGGTTGTAGGTTGAGTGGCGAGCGCCACAGCTCAGTCTGGCCCCTTATACCCTGCCACAGCTCTGCGGCGGTGTGCTGTTTGTCACCTAAGCAAATGAGTTTCAGTACGGCCTGTTGCCGATTTCCCCACTGCTGTGCTACACTGCTTCCAGCTACTGACTGATGGCTGACTGGTGCTGCAAGATGAGAATTCAGAGGTGGAGGAGGAGTAGGAGTAGGAGAAGGGGGGTTTGCGGCAACTAATGTAGGGGGTGATAAAAATCTTGTTGGAATGAGGGTCCACAATCCTTGGCGTTGGTAGCACCTGTGCCACCCCAGGGTACATCCAGGGACGGGGCAAGGATTTTTGCCGCCCTAGGCAAAATAAAAGTTTGCTGTCCCCCCATGTGACATCACAATGCCCCACCCATATGATCTGCCATATTAAAGGGGTTCTGCAGCTTATTTAAACTGATGATCTATCCTCTGGATAGATCATCAGCGTCTGATCGGCAGGGGTCTGACACCCGGGACCCCCACAGATCAGCTGTTTGAGAAGGCAGCAGCACTGGCAGTAGCGCCTCAGCCTTCTTGCTGTTTACCGCAGGCCCAGTGATGTCACGACTAGTATCACTGGCCTGGGCGGGGCTAAGCTTCATTCAAGTGAACAGAGCTTAACCCCGCCAAGGCCAGTGATATTAGTCGTGAAAGGGAAAATCTCACTACTCATTGGAAACACAAATGAATACCTTTTCCTTACTACATGAGAATCTTAGCAACCTCATGATCTGCCATGATTTGTATCATGCCTCTCATATTAGTGATTTTATCCAGAACATTATTTATCACAGTATATCCCTGTCCAGTAGATAGCAAAACTGTCTATTCCACTGTCTATAATGGTGTTAAGCCCAAGGAAATAACAGTTCGGTTGTGAAAAATAACTTTTTCACATCAAATTAGCATTAGAATAAAGTACCTATTGGCACTCTTCTACATTCTATCATGAGTTATTCTAAGGATATGTCAGGATCTTCTTCTTTTAAACCATTGCCCGCTATTGACTAGATGAGAATATACCCAACTGACTAGAAGAACTCTTTTTCAACAAAAGAAGGGTGGCACTAATATAGTTGGGATTTTCACTGTATCACTGTATACTAAGGGATTTAATTGTGTGGCATGCTAAAAAGGGGAACCCCAAACTGTGTAAGAATACAATTCTCTAGAAAGTCAGTTGCAGTGTTGCAAGATTCTTTGAAGGGAATTCCTCCTCCAGTGGCTTTTCGTCCTGGCATACACCAAAAAAAGAATGGGATACCACATTCTAAAATATGATTCATCACTTTAGAGAAAGATTTTCCACTGTTGTGGAGTCAACTAGAGGAGATATTTGGGATTGCAAGTCTTAGTCTTGGGCTTGTAAGTGGCTGCTTGGCAATAGAAATTTTTATCTATGACCCTTATGATAAACATTTTGAAACTTAAGAATTCCAGTTTGTGAACTTATATGGCGTTTTGTTTTGAGACTTATTTGTATCAAATTTGCTCCTAGAGATTACTAATTCATATTACTACACAAACAGTTGACCAGACAAACTCTAGATATGCAAAAATCTAATGAACTTATTTAATTAAAGGGATTGATGTAGAGATGACCAAACCACTTGAAATTCAGTTTGGTTCAGGTTCACAACATTTTTAAAAAAGTTTGGTTTGCCCCCGAATAGATTTGGAGTTTTTTGGACTGAACCAAAGTTACTCCATTTGCCCTGAAAATGTGTATATAACATCCTCTAAGTCACCTAAGAATTTTTATAAAAACTAGTTATCTCTTTCATTTATTTTTTATGAAATTATTCTTTTTCACTCTCCCAACTCTCAAACACAATGACAGCAATAGCAAATCATGTCTGAGTGAGACTAACATACATAGCTATGGGTAAACGCATGTGTGATGTAATTACCATACAGTGTGTTTAAAAACAAACTGTGTCAGGGTTAGAATGCCTGCCCATACAACATGAACAAGTGTTGATTACCAGAACAAAAAGTGGCTTGCTGTGAATGAGACTATAAAAATTCTCGTTGGGAGGAGCAGCAGTGCAGTGGCATAAGGGTGGCAGTGGCATGATGGAGGCAGCTGCAGCCATACAGAACCTGATAGTTGGCATGCCACAATGGTGGCATGATGTTGGCAGTGACATGATGGAGGAAGCAGGAGTACAAACCTGATGGACGGCAGGCCGAACCAGTGGAATGATGGCAACAGCAGCATGATGGAGGCAGGATGGCAGGCAGGCATCAACAGTGGCAATATGGGGCACATACAGCAAGGCCAGATCTAATCATTGGCCTCAGCTGGAGGAGTGTGAAACTCTTCCCCAATCCTAGGCTTGGTTCATTTAGACAAAAGTGAGGTTTTAGATACTCAAGGATGACTATTTGGGCCATTTGGTTGTTACTAAGCCCCCCCTCGGTGCTGAAAACCCTCTCCAAGATGAGAATGGAGGCTGGGCAAGAAAAAAGAAATAGAGTGTGCTATGCCAGTTTGGACCACTATTTCAGTCTGCCTGCCCAGAAATACATGGAGTCAGGGAACAGGGTATGTACTAGAGACTGGCCAGAGTGTAGTCCTTAACCTGGGTGTTAAGGCAGGAGCTCTTGGCTTGCTAACAGGCCTCATGCGTAAGCAAACAAACATACAGCTCACCAATCTGGCCAGTGTGCCTAATGACATAGTTAATGCTGCAGTTGCCCCTACTGACAAACTGTGGCCTCTTTGAAGCGCTTAACGGATGAGTTGTTACGGTATAACCCGGTATAGTGAGGGAGGAAAGGCTACTTCTGTTAGGGGGAACAATGCCCCTCACTGCACTGATGCCACACTACTGGCTGGACACGAAAGCATGCCCATGTCAAACTCGGACAGTTGCAGCCACATTTTAAGTTTGCATGCCCAGTAGTCCAGGGAATCTTGGATTATGGGTGACAGCGTGGAGTCCAAGTATGCCACCACTAGTGTTGAGCGAACTTGTGTTTTCAAGTTTGGCATACAAGGTTTGGGTTCAAGTTATCTAAGAATTCCATGGGGCATGAGCGTAGAGGATCCCCTGGTCAGACTTTTCTGAGGAGAGGCAATGGCGCTCGTAGGAAGCAACCAAATGACTACACAGCATGTCTCTATAGCAGTCCATTTTTGCATATCTCAAAGAAGATCTAAAAAATACCCCCATTTTTAACCAGTAGCGAGGGTCTAACAATGTGGAGAGCCAGTAGTCATTAGTAGTGATGAGTGAGCACTAAAGTGTTCAGGTGTTTGGGTACATATACCCTTTTTTATTTTGCTGTAAAGAGGGTGCATCTGAATACTGTGAATTGAGTACATTATAAAGCATTCACTTAAATTGCGCTTTTGTTCCTCATTAGCTCAGCTTTCCTCTGGTTTAGTGGAGAAGTCAGGCCTTGTTTGTTTTTATCTGAGTCAACCTGTCAGCATTGTCAGTGGACAAGCGGAGATGCTTATCTGTTATAATGCTACCAGCAGCACTAAATACACGCTCAGACAATGCGCTGGTGGCAGGGCAGGCCAACACCTCCAAGGCGTAGAGCGCAAGGTTGTACCATGTGTCCAGCTTGGACACCCAGTAGTTTTAAGGCACTGAGGGATTATTTAGGATGCTGACACGGTCTGCAATGTATTCCTTCACCATCTTCCAAAACACCATCTTTTCCCTCTTTGTAGCACTAGGCCGCGAATCAGGGTGAGGTTGCTGGCGGGGTGTCATGAAAGTGCCCCATGCTTTGGAAAGTGTTTCCTTGCCTCTATTGAAACTACTGTGTGTTTTCCTTTTCTCCCTTCCTTGGTTGTGAAAGGAAGTACGGACTCTGGAGGCCACATTGTCAGATGGAAAATTTTGGAGCAATCTGTCAATAAGTACCTTCTGGTATTGCACAGTTTTACTCGTCATCTCCACCACAGGAATGAGAGTTGAGAAGTTCTCTTTGTAGCGAGGGTTGAGAAGGATGAACACCCAGTTATGTGTTACCTAAAATGCGCATAACGCGAGGGTCGCGGGAAAGGCAGCCTAACATGAGGTCAGCCATGTGTGCCAGAGTACAAACGGGCAAGACGTCGATGTCAACTTCAGGATGACTCTCCATACCCTCCTCCTCCTCTTCTGCCCATCCACGCTGAACAGATGGAATTTATTTTCCATGGGTACTAGCCTCTGTAGCAAAGGCAAGTGCCTCCAGCTCCTCCTACTCCTCCTCTTCATGGCCCAATTCGCGCTGAGAATACGAACTGGGGGAGGTCTGGCTATCATCCTGTGTCATCTACTCCCCCATTACCTCATCTGCCACATTCAAAGCATCCCCCTTAATTGTGAGCAGCGATTGTTTGAGTAGACATAGCAGTGGGATGGTTACACTGATAAAAGCGTTATTGCCACTAACCATCTGTGTGGATTCATCAAAGTTTTTTAAAACCTCACATAGATCTGACATCAATCCTTACTCCTCGCTTGTGAATATTGGCAGTTGACTGGAAAGGCGGCAACCATGTTGCCGCTGGTATTCCACAACTGCCCTCTGCTGCTCACAAAGCCTGGCCAACATGTAGAACATAGAGTTTCACCGCGAGCTCACGTCGCACAACAGTCGGTGATCTGGAAGCCGCAAGCGCTGCTGCAGCGTTGACAGACCGGCTGAAGCTGTGGACGACTTGCGGAAATAAGCACACAAGCGGCGTGCCTTCACTAGTAGCTCCTGAAAATTTGGGTAGGTTTTTATAAACCACTGAACCACTAAGTTTAAGACGTGGGCTAGGCATGGAATGTGTGTCAGGTTGCCGAGTTCCAAAGCCGCCACCAAGTTACGGCCATTGTCAGACACAACCATGCCTGTTTCTAGGCTGAGTGGCGAGAGCCATAGCTCAGTCTGGTCCCTTATAGACTGCCATAACTCTGCGGTGGTGTACTGTTTGTCCCCTAAACAGATCAGCTTCAGCATGGCCTGTTGACGCTTACCCATAGCAATGCTACACTGCTTCCATCTAGCGACTGATGGCTGACTGCTGTTGGAGGTGGAAGTGGAGGAGGAGGCGGCGGAGGAGGAGAAGTGGGGGTTGGAGCCAGTAACATAGCTGCTGGCAGAGACCCTGATGGACGTAGGGCCCCCAATCCTGGGTGTGTGTAGCACCTGTGCCATCCCAGGGTCCAACTCACTCCCGACCTCCGCAACATTCACCCAGTGTGCGGTCAGGGAAATGTAGTGTCCCTGGACACCAGCACATGTCCATGAGTCCAGTAAGTACTTTGGTCAGGGCACAGGTAATGTTTTGGGGCACATGCTGGTGTAAGGCAGGCACGGCACACCGTGAAAAAAGTGGCGGCTGGGGACTGCGTAGTTGTGCATTTAGTCATGTGGCCTGTGGGTGGATATTTGCGCTTGTGTTCAAATGCCTGTGTTGGATTTTTGGATTTGGGTGCTGTGCTGGGACAGGGAAGTGGATGTTGTTGGTGACGGTTCATGCAAAGGTCAAGGTGCAGGGCGAGGGGCATCCGGGCCTGCGCCTTCGACACGGGTTTGACCAGTAGTATGTAACACAGGGGAAGTGAAGGCAGTGGTGGGACCCGCAGATGCAGAGTGTGGACCCAGGCGTTTTGCCCACTTATTAGGGTGCTTGGAGGCCATGTGATGGATCATGCTGGTGGTGGTGAGGTTTCTAATGTTCACGCCCCGGCTCATTTTGGTACGGCACAGGTTGCAAACTACCACTCTTTTGTCGTCTGCAATTTCCTCAAAAAAGGGCCATACTGCGGAACACCTACCCCTTGGCAAGGGAGATTTAAGTATGGGGGTGCTTGATGTAATGGTTTCGGGCCTGTTTGCTGTGGGCCGACATCGCCCCTCTTCAACCCCACTGCCTCTTCCAGATTGTTAGGGTGCTACGGATAGAACCCCCCCTTTACTGCTGTCCTAACTCGCCTTTTCACCTAACCATGTTGGGTCAGTGACCTCATCGTCCACCACCTCCTCTTCCACTTCCTCACACCTGCTAATCCTCCTGACTTGAGCTAACCACCACCTCAGTGATTGGCAACTGTGTCTCATCATCATCCACCTCATGAATGAATGATTGCGGTTCACCAACGTCATCTTCTTGAGACTGTGAAGGCTCAAGAGGTTGGGAATCAGGGCACAATATCTCAGGTACCTCTTTAAGCATGCTTGGTGAGAGAGCCAAACCAAGTACAGGCAATGAATAAAGGTCATATGAATATCCGAATGTGGGGTCACTTGTTTGGCCAGACGCAACATAGTGGGAGGATTCCGTTGAGCAGACTCTTGGCTACAAAGACTGGACTTCGTGGAAGAGAGGGTGGTGCTTAACCGACTGTAAACCTTATCTTCTGCAATCCAACCGACCACTGTTCGCACTGGTCCGACATGGACAGTGTTGTCCTGCGCAGCCAAGCTAACTTGGACATGAAGCTGGGTAAGGTGGATTTTTTTATTTTCTTCTGGTGCACTGGCAGCAGGCAAAGTTTCATTGGGCCCTGGAGCCCCGGCCTCTTCTTGCACCATCAGCATCATGCCCAGGGCCACGGCCTCTGCTTGCACCATCAGCATCACGCCCACTTCCCCCTCCCTTTGTGTTCGCCTTCTTCATATTAATGGTTTTGTCTGTAGATGTGGCGCAGATTGTTTAACTGTCCGCTAAAGACACAGTTTTCTGATGCAGGACATTACTGGATACAGAAAAATACAGATTTCCGGCACTACACTAGCCCAGAGATAATGTAACTTTTACAGTACACATTGAATAGGTTTGCTTTAATGTACTAGAGACAAAGAAATACAAATTTTCGGGACTACAATAGGACACAGATAATTAAATTTTTACAGTACACACTGCATTGGCGTGCTGTAATGTACTGCAGATTTTAAGCAGTACACTATCCCAAAAATAATGTAATTTTTACAATACACACTGTATTGGCTTGCTGTAATGTACTGGAGACAGAGAAATACAAATTTCCAGCACTACACTAAGCCACAGATAATGACATTTTTACAGTACACAATGTATTGGCTTGCTGTAATGTACTGGAGACAGAGAAATACAAATTTTCTGGACTACACTAGACCAGAGATTATGTCATTTTTACAATACACACTGTTTTGGCTTGCTGTAATGTACTGGAGACAGAGAAATACAAATTTCCAGCACTACACTAAGCCACAGATAATGACATTTTTACAGTACACAATGTATTGGCTTGCTGTAATGTACTGGAGACAGAGAAATACAAATTTTCTGGACTACACTAGGCCACAGATTATGAAATTTTTACAGTACACACTGTATTGGCTTGCTGTAATGTACTGAATACAGAAAAATAAAGATTTTCAGGAGTACACTAGCCCAGATATAATGTCATTTTTTACAATACACACTGTATTGGCTTGCTGTAATGTAGTGGAGACAGAGAAATACAAATTTTCGGCACTACAGTATGTCACAGATAAAGAAATTTTTACAGTACACACTGTATTGGCTTGCTATAATATACTGGAGACAGAGAAATACAAATTTTTGGCACTATACTAGACCAGAGATTATGTCATTTTTACAATACACACTGTTTTGGCTTGCTGTAAAGTACTGGAGACAGATAAATACAAATTTCCAGCACTACACTAAGCCACAGATAATGAAATTTTTACAGTACACAATGTATTGGCTTGCTGTAATGTACTGGAGACAGAGAAATACAAATTTTCTGCACTACACTAGGCCACAGATTATGAAATTTTTACAGTACACACTGTATTGGCTTGCTGTAATGTACTGAATACAGAAAAATAAAGATTTTCAGGAGTACACTAGCCCAGATATAATGTCATTTTTTACAATACACACTGTATTGGCTTGCTGTAATGTAGTGGAGACAGAGAAATACAAATTTTTGACACTATACTAGCCCAGAGATTATGTCATTTTTACAATACACACTGTTTTGGCTTGCTGTAAAGTACTGGAGACAGATAAATACAAATTTCCGGCAGTACAGTAGGCCACAGATAAGGAAATTTTTATAATATACACACTGTATTGGCTTGCTGTAATGTACTGGAGACATAGAAATACAAATTTTTGGCACAACACTAGCCCAGAGATTATGTAATTTTTACAATACACACTGTATTGGCTTGCTGTAAAGTACTGGAGACAGATAAATACAAATTTTTGTCACTACAGTAGGCCACAGATAATGAAATGTTTAAAATATGCGCTTTATTGGCTTCTAGTAAGGTACTGGATACATAAAAATACACATTTTCGGCACTACACTAGCCCAGAGATAATGTAATTTTTACAATACACGCTGTATCCGGATGTAGTTCTATATCGGATATAAATTTTTCCCAAATAAAATGTATTCTCTGCGGGAATACTGTATATATGGTTGCGGCCTAAACGGACACACAGATGTGCCCAAAACTAGTTAACTATGGCCAAAATATAAATCACTCTCTGTTGAAGTAATTAATATAATGGTTGCGGATTGAACGCACACACAGACGTGGCACAAGTTAGGTTAATTTCCCCAGAACAAATAATTTCTCTGATGGTGCAGTGTATATCTCAGTAGCAGGCACACTGTAGTGAATAAGCTCCTTTTTATAATGTCTGCCCAACACATTGCTTTATGATGGTGCAGTGTATATCTCAGTACCAAAGAACACTGTAGTGAATAAGCCCCTTTTTTATAATGTCTGCCCAACACACTGCTTAATGATGACGTATTGTAGATGTCACTAATCGGAAATCTTTCTGTCTTTTAGAAGTAAAAAAAGTGATTTTCATGCCCTGCACTATCTGTCCCTTCATGGTGACACCTGTCCCTGATAGTGCTGAAGCAAACTCCTTCTTAAAGAAAAAAAAGGACTGTTAGGTCTTTCAATAAGGTGTTTGGAGTGAAATCTGTAAGTTTAGAGCAAAATGCTATCTGTCCCTGCCTACTGTCTGCTCTCCCAGACGCTGAATGAGCCGAGCACCGGATCTCAGCTCCTACATGGAATGGTATCATGTGTTCCGGCCAGCCAATCAGTGTAAGGCTTATAGCTAACATTGCTATGGCCTTACACTGAGGGGAATTACTTACCTGGACCTTCATTGGCTCGTTAGAAGGTGCCAAACGTGCAGGGAGGAGACTCGAGCAATGCGACGTATACACGTGGTGCTCAGCCGAGTAAAGCCAAGCATGGAGCATAGCGATGCTCGAGCCGAACCAATACACGGCCGAGCATGCTCTCTCTTCACTAGTCATTAGTGATGAGCAGCATAGGCGATATTCGTTTTTGTGATATTTAGCGAATTTTTGGCCAAACCTTTGCCTTAAATTCGCTAATTCTAGAATTTGTGATCTTCAGTCATTATTTTCTTGATTGAGAAAATCGGCAATGTAATATGGGTGTACTGTGCGTGCAATACAGGCATGGCTCACTTTTGCTACATTTTTCAAGCTGCTAGAAGTTTACTGCGACTAGTGAAAATAGTTGGCAGAAACTTTTGTGACTGTGAGAAAGAACTCCTGACCACTGTAAGTAATTTTACATTTCAGCACTGTTTTTGATTACATTTTGTATGCATGGCAGAACAATAACTTTATATACATATATATTCGCTATCACAGTACAGTAATTCCTATCACACTACCTAACACGCTGTAGTGGAACGTATCAGCTACACTATATCACTATCTAACCTACACTGACTATCTCCCACTAACTATCTGTATTATATAAATGAGATAACAAACTATCTAAAGTAATTGAATAAGGATCCAGATGACTCCACAAAGCACAGAGCACAGCAATGAAATTGCTCTCTCTCTCTCAAAACTGCAAAAAACAGCAGAAAATAGCTGCTGGGCAGTTTCCTATATAGTAAGGGGTAAACAATAGTGTTGGGCGAGCATGCTCGGGCAAACACAAGTTCAGCTCGAGCATCGCGATGCTCGGAAAATCGCTGTGTTGGGCCGAACACTGCATGTGTTCGAGCACAATGCTCAAGACTCCTCCTCGCATGATTGTTGGCTGCTATGCAGTCAATAAACATGCAGGGAGTTACTGGCACTCACTGTAATGCCGTGGCTATGTTGGTTACTGGCATTACAGTGATTGGCTGGCCAGAAAGCGTCATCGGGTGCAATATAACACCCGATAACTTGTGTTCGGCTCAGTCTTAGTCAGAGAGAGCTGTGCTGCAGAAGGGACAGATAGTGTAGGGAGTAAAATCGTAATATTTTAGGGAAAAACTTGTTAGAGACCCAAAAGTCCTTTTAAGGACTATTGTTGTATCTGGCAGCAATATAATTATTAGCGCAACCTGTGATAAGTTGTGTGGAATTGCTTGAGACCCAAAAGTCCTTTTAAGGACTATAGTTGTATCTGGCTGCAATAAATATTATTAGCGCAACCTGCGCTAAATTGCATGCAATTGTTAGTGCCGCTGAGAGTTCTGATAGTGACACAACCTCTGCTACATCTTTTATTTTACATGTGTGCAGCCTAAATATCTGCGACATTCAGTGCAATAGTTTGGCCGCTGGAAACAGCGACATTACCAGCGCCACATCTCCTGTATAACGTTTATGCATCCTAAATATCAGTGACATTCATTCAGTGTAATTTTTTATTAGCCGGTGGTGACAGCAACATTACTTGCGCTATACCTCCTGTATGATGTTTGTGCATCTTAAATATCAGTGACATTCATTCAGTGTACTTTTTTGTTAGCCGCTGGTGACAGCGACATTACTTGCGCAATACCTCCTGTATAACGTTTGTGCATTCTAAATATCAGTGACATTGATTCAGTGTAAATTTTTATTAGCCGGTGGTGACAGCGACATTACATGCACTATACCTCCTGTATAATTGTTTGTGAATCCTAAATATTAGTGACATTTATTCAGTGTAATTTTTTATTAGCCGGTGGTGACAGCGACATTACTTGTGCTATACTTCCTGTATAACATTTGCGCATCCTAAGCTTATCTGTGACATTCAGTGTACTTTTTTCATAGACGATGCGGACAGCGACATTATGTGTGCAACATCTCCTGTTTAAGATATGCGTATCCTAAAAATATCTGTGACATTCTGTGTACTTTATTTGCGCATTCACTTATAAAATCTGTGCTACTGTACGTGTGACATACCTTCAAGCATATATACCATTAATTATGCGCAAGGCGAGCAGTAAGGGACGGGGAAAAGGCTGTGCTGCTGATGGTGCATGCAGAGGCTATGGCCCTGGGTGCGGTAAAACTGTTCCTGCTGCCTGAGCACAAAAAAAACACTAATCCACGATATTTAGCTTCATGTCCAAGTTTGCAGGGTGGCGGAGGACACCACTCTCGAAGTCAGACCAGTGCGACCAGGCGGTCTGTTGAATTGCAGCAGATAATGCTTCCAGTCGGTTAAGCACCACCCTGTCTCCCACAAAGTCCAGTCTCAGTTGCTAAGAGTCTGGTCAACAGAATCCTCAGCCTGATCATCCTTCCTCCCACCATGGAGAGTCTTGGCAAACAAGTGATCCCACACTCGGATATTCCGAGGAGCTCTTTTAATCGCCATTCCTTAAATTGGAACTCTCGCCATGCGCGCTTAAAGAGGGACATGAGGAGATCATGTGCCCTGATTCCCAAACTCTTGAGCATCCACAGTCTGAAGAAGATGATGGTGGGGAACGGCTATTAGTGTTTCACGAGGTGGATAATGATGATGAGACACAGATGCCAATAAGTCAACAGCAATTAGTGTCTCAAGAGGATCATGATGAGGATGAGACACAGTTGTCAATAACTGAGGTTGTTGTTAAGTCAACAAGTCAGAAGGATGACCAGAGTGAGGAAGTGGAAGAGGAGGCGCTGGACGATAAAGTCACTGACCCAACCTGGGAAGGTGGCAAGCCAAGCGAGGACAGCAGTACAGAGGTAGAGGGATCTGCAGCACTGCAACAGGCTGGAAGAGGCAGTGGGGTGGCAAAAGGGAGAAGGCAGGCCACACCAAACAGGCCCACAACTGTTTCCCGGAGCAGCCCCTTGCGGCAATCTCGCTTGCCAAGGTGTAGGTGTTCCGCAGCCTGGCGCATTTTTGAGTAAAGTGACGATAAAAGAATTGCTATTTGCAACCAGTGTCGTACCAAAATGATCAGGGACGTGAACACTAGCAACCTCAACACCACCAGCATGATCCGCCACATGGCATCAAAGCACACTAATAGGTGGGCCGAACGCCTGGGTCCACAATCAGTCTCTGCGGGTAGTTTTGAGCGCGAATATTCGAATAGCGAATTTTTATCGTGAATATCGGCACTTCGCTAATTCACGAATATTTCGAATATAGCGCTATAAATTCGCTATTTCGAATATTCGTTTTTTTTTTGTTTTTTTTTCTTTCCCACTTCCCAAAAGTAGTTCTTACCTGTCCTGAGGATTCCTGGCTTCCTGGCTGCTCCAGTCAGTGCCCGTTGCCGCTTCTGCCGACTTCCGTGCTCATGGAGCGTCCCCATCACCATGGGAACGTCTCCATATACTAAAATGTACTGTCGGATTTGAGAATTACGTTGAAATCGCAATGTGATTAATTCAAGTTTTATTAATCGCATTGCGATTACAACTTAGCAGTGCACTGCTACCTTACATATTAGGCTAGAATTAACGAATATGGAATATAGCAGCAGTGCAAAGTAGAAATCGAGATGCGATTACTCCAAGTTACATTAATCGCATTGCGATTTCAATTAGCACTGCTATAATATATTCCATCTTCGTTAATTCTAGCAAGCTGACCCATTATAAACCCAGCTTGAAGTTGAAATTGCAATGCGATTAATATAACTTGAAGTAATCGCATTGCGATTTCTACTTAGCACTGCTGCTATATTCCATATTCGTTAATTCTAGCCTAATATGTAAGATAGCAGTGCTAAGTTGTAATCGCAATGCGATTAATATAACTTGAATTAATCGCATTGCGATTTCAACAGACATGGTTTACTTTGGTTGCTAAAACGAAGATGGAGAATACTTCGTTATCTTCGTTTTGAGGAATATGACGAATACATTCGTCATATTCGCTAATTCTACCAAGCCAACTATAGTAAACCAGGTCTAAGTAGAAATCGCAATGCAATTAATTAAAGTTATATTAATCGCATTGCAATTTCAACGTAATTCTCAAATCCGACAGTACATTTTAGTATGGAGACGTTCTTGGCTTGGTAGAATTAGCGAATATGACGAGTGTATTTGTCATATTCATCAAAACGAAGATAACAAAGTATTCTCCATCTTAGTTTTAGCAACCTATTTGTCAACATCGCTAATTCTAGCAATCAAATAGGAGGGTTGACTATAGAGACAGCTGTGTTTAATTCGCTATGCGATTATATAATTTAATTTTTTTTAATAAATACAATAATTATAATAATTATCAAGTAATATAGTTATTCTATTAAAAAAGCTGTAATACAATCGCATAGCCAATTGAACACAGCTGTCTCTATAGTCAACCCTCCTATTTGATTGCTAGAATTAGCGAAGTTGACGAATAGGTTGCTAAAACGAAGATGGAGAATACTTTGTTATCTTCGTTTTGAGGAATATGACGAATACATGCGTCATATTCGTCATCTTCTCTATAATTCTAGATATGAAACCAATAGGAAAGTAGCCTCGCATTGGTGACCCTCGCATTGTACACATTTTGGCCAACACCGATTACTGGTTGTTCACCCTCCTCGACCCCCGCTACAAAGAGAACTTCTCATCCCTCATTCCTGGGACGAGCAAAATGGTGCAATACCAAAAGGTCCTTGTGGAAAAACTGCTCCAAAAACCAAGATGGGGAGACAAGGGGAACACACAGCAAATCCAACAGAGGCAGGGTAACACGCTCCAAGGCCTGGGACAGTTTCATGATACCCCGCCAGCACCCTCAACCTGATGCTTGGCCTAGTGTAACAATGAGGAAAAATTTGGGAAGATGGTGAAGGAGTATGTAGCAGACCGTGTCAGCTTCCTCAGTGATCCCTTACAACTATTGGGTGTCCAAGCTGGACATGTGGCACGAACTGGCGCTCTACACCTTGGAGGTGCTGGTCTGCCCCATCACCAGCATTTTGTCAGAGTGTGTATTTAATGCTGCTAGGGGCATGATAGCTGATAAGCGCATCCGCCAGTCAACTGAAAATGCTGACCGGTTGACTCTTATTAAAATGAAAAGAGCCTTCATTACCCCTTGACTACTCTACTCCACCAAAGGAAAGTGGCTGAACATAAAGGCGCTCTAAATGTTGCATTTCTGGTGTATTTAATACACTATATTCCCATGCACCCCTTCCACCTCTAAAAAGGGTATATTGTTCAATCTCCCTTTTCTCGTCCTCCTCCTCCATCATATCAACATGCTTATTAGGCTGCCCTCGATCCTAATGTTTTAGAGGGTCAGCTCAGCAGCGGGCCATCACCCATAATGTTTTAGAGGGTCAACAGCAGGCCCTCACCCATAATGTTTTTGACGGTCACAAGCAGTCCCTCAACCATAATGTTTTTTAGGGTCACCAGCAGGCCCTCACCCATAATGATTTAGAGGGTCACCAGCAGGTCCTTGTTCTTAATGTTTTAGAGGGTCACCAGCAGGCCCTTGCTCCTAATGATTTTGAGGCTCACTAGTAGGTCCTTTTTCATAATGTTTTAGAGGGTCACCAGCAGGCCCTCACACCTAATGTTTTAGATGGTCAGAACAGCAGCAGGCACTCACCCCTATTTTTTTAGATGGTTAGCTCTGCAGCAGGCTGTCGCCCCTAATGTTTTAGATGGCCAGCTCGGCAGCAGGCCCTCACCCTAATATTTTAGATGGTCAGTTCAGCAGCAGACCCTCAACCCTAATATTTTAGATGGTCAGCTCTGCAGCAGGCCCTTGCCCATAATGTTTTAGATGGTCAGATCAGCAGCAGGAACTCGCCCATGATGTTTTAGATTGTCAACTTGGCAGCAGGCCCTCTCCCTTAATGTTTTAGATAGTCAGATCAGCAGCAGGCCCTCACCCCTAATGTTTAGAGGGTTACCAGTAGGCCTTTGCTCCTAATGTTTTTGAGGGTCACCAACAGGCCATCAATCATAATTTCAACGGTGTGTATCATGCCCTCCTTTACAGGAAAGAATGTTTCCTAAAAAAAATTCCTCTAAAATCGATTTTATCTTCGGTTTTGTGCGTATTATTGTCAATCTGTAAAATTGGCGTAATACTCGGACAACATCGTTCCCAGCAGTGACCTGGAAGTATAAGATGCATCCAGATATCCTCCCCATGCTGTTCCCGAACCATTTCAGTGGTGTTTCCATCAATTTCTGACCTTTTACTGTGAACCAGATACCCTCCCCTCTTCCACTCGAGCACCCGAGCACTTTGGTGCTCAACCAACACTAGTAGACAACTTTCCTATTGGTTGCTAGGGATGTTGCTAAGCTCAGACATAGATATTGCAGCCTTCTCATTGGCCCACAAGCAAGAATCAGTGAGGGTACTGCTGAAAAAAAATCTAGAATATTCGCGATTACGAAGATATAGCACAATATTTTAGATCTTTGCAAATTCTCGAAGTCCTGATATTCACAATAAAAATTTGCGATTAGAATATTCTCGATCAACAGTAGTTGTCATCCCTCTGCCGAATCCTGACAATGCGGCTGTCACTATGTAAATAAGAAAGCCTACATCTGGCCAATTGTGCATGGGAGTTGGAGAGCCTCCATCCCCAATGCGCACTGTCATGGTCGGTCGGGGTCATCTGCCTCTGCGTCGTCATCACCCTCCAGCTCCTCATGATCCTTCTGCTCCTCTCCTGTCACTTGGGCAGATAAACTACCTAGTCGTGTATAAAATTCCTGGGTGTTTATATCCTCCTCCTCCTTCTCTGCCTGTTCATCCTCCTCAGGGCTTAGGTGGCCGTGAGATGTAGGTACCACGTCTTCTGTCCCCTATACCTTCAGATTTCTCAGCATTCCCTCCAGGATGTGAAGGAGTGGAATAAAATCATTCATCCGGTAGTTCTGGCGACTGACAAAGTGGCCTCCTCAAAAAGCCTGAACAAACTGAATGTGTCATGCATCAGCTGCCACTGGTTAACAGGGAGTAAATGTGTCTGCTGCATTAAGAAATTGTTGTCCTCCTCCCTTTGCTCGTACAGGCGGTCTAACATATGTAGCGTTGAGTTCCAATGGGTGGAATTGTCGCATAACAGTCAATGTTGGGGTACAAAATTCTGCTTTTGCAGCTCAAGGAGGGTGAGTTTTGTGCTCTTGCAGTTCCGTGGAAGACTTGAGGAACCAGTTGACAATGATATTAAAGACGTGTGCAATGCAGGGGGCATGGATTAACCCTCCCTGATGCAGCGCAGACATAATGTTCTTCCAGTTATCGGTAACCATGGTTCCTATCTTCAGTTGTCTGAGACACAGCCAGTGTTCGATTTTTTATTGATGACGGACAGCAGTTACTCCCCTCTGTGGCTCCGTTCGGCCAGGTTGACTAGGTGATATGCTGGAGGACCACTGTGAACTATTCCTAGAGGGGAGGGTGAGGACAAGGTGGAGGATGAGAAGGCAGAGGAGGACATTGCGCAGAAATCCTACAATTACAACGCTGGGGTGGCATTGCAATCACCTGGTCAAGTTGCTGGTGTGGCTGGGCCGGAAACACATTTACCCAGTGGGCTGTGAACGACATTTGTACTGTCCTTGACCATAGTTACAACTCCATATGTCAGCGCTGGCGTGAACTCTACCAGACACCGAGAGGCCCAAGGTCTGGCCCACCTTCTGCTCAACGTATGCATACTGGACTGGTACAGCTTTTTTGGAAAAGTAATGTCGTCTTGGAACTTTTCACCTTTGGTAGGCAAAAGCCATCAGTTCTCTGAAATGTGCAGAATCAACTACGTGGAAAGGGAGGGACTGTTGTACCAGCAACTTCCGGCCAGGTGCATGATCAGCTTCTGCGCTGTTGGATTAGTGCACGCATACTGTTGTCTATTTGCAATTACCTCGGTGATCGCTTTACTGTCAAAGCAAGTGACAAGGAGGAGCATCAGGAGCAATAGATGACATTGAAGTTAATGGAAAGGAATGACAGCTACCTTCTACTGACATTGATGAGCCCTGACTTCTGGAGAGAAGGGTGCAGTCCAGTGGGAGATGCAGCATCAGGCTGTAAGACTAAATGCGTTGCATGGTTTTCCCACGCCACTTTGTGTTAATGCATGCCCCTTGTGCCAACATTAGCACCCTGGCTGCTCCTCACCTTCTGCCCACACATCCTGCATACTGCCACACTAATGTTCCCCAGTGACTTGGTGAAAAATTCCCACACTGCTAAGTATGACATTTTTCCTCCACCACTACGTAATGCGTGCCTGCCGTTTCTCTTATGAACTCATACACTGCTAGTGTATGCCCCAGGCAACTGTCTGTTGGCCATAGTGTACCGTAACTTAAACTAAAATAATGGATTAACTGTGAATGTCGGTGCACTAGAACATGATGCACATAGCAATATATTACTTACACCTGCCTATCATGCTGAGGCATACTGACTGTAACACTAACAGAATGGATTAACTTTGAATGTCAGTGCACTAGAAAGTAATGCACACGGCAATACTTTCCCTGCACTCTTCCTCTCTAATATTCTTTTTTTTTTTTAAACTTTGCAGCAACACTGTCCCTAGCGCATTAGTGCTTGCCACGTCTATCCCTATAGTCACCTCACAGGACAATGGTGGAGACCGCATGGAGGGTTTTATAGGGCTCTGAAATCACAGGTGATGGCTATCTGCGGATTGGCTTGCTGCACGGCATTTTAGGTAGTGTAACCTTCCCGGGCTTCTTACTTTCACTTTGTAACACATGCAACTGCCATTTTAGAAAATAACAAATTGTTACCATGATGCACAAGGAAATTTAGATTTGTTGTGAGTCGAAGTTTTCCTAAACTTCGGACTCAATTCTGCTTTGAATGCTTCACTTTGCTCAACACTATCACACTATCACACACACAGATAATATTGTCCGCTACCCTGTATCTTGTAAGACACGTAATCACCTATCTGCTAGTTTTAATAAATTATGCACCACCCTCACCCAACAAAAATCTAATTAGATCCGTGTGAAGATAGAAATAAACAGAAACGAACTGAGGCCTAATATCACGTTATTACTCTGCTACTCAACCCCCCCAAAAAAAAAAATTATAATTAATTTGACCTGTGTGGAGATACAAATAAATGGATTTCAACCTAGATTTGTTATCACTCACTGATGTTTTTGTCTTCTACCCTGCTTATTTTATATAGCTTTAAAACTTACTTACTTAAAAAAAAAAAAAATCTATTAGCTTTGTGCAGATGCCCTGACACAGAGTTCAGACTAGTATTTCAGGTGTTTTCACTGACATTTAAAATGCTACATCAATGCTAAAACACATGCTATACAGTTTTATACTCAGCCTTACAGGTCAATGTTAGTGTCAGATCTAATTTATTGGCATGAACTTAATACACAATAGGGGGGAAGGTGTCAGAAGGCTGTGTTCACATCACTGTTTATTTTTCCATTCTTTTGATCCATCAGAAGAACAACCCCCAAAAAAAAGATCCTATATTTTTAGTATTCACCTTTAAACCATATGTATTTGGTCAACATTTGATCAGTATTTGTAAGGTAAAAACATGAGTGGGTACAAAAAAGAGCTAAAATATGATGGCAATATCTATATCTGTTCTGTGTTTTGGACCGACACTTGGTTTTGGCTTCCAAATCATTATCGAATCCTGATGCAAAATACTGACTGTTTTAAAGAAGCCTCATGTTAATTTTCATGAGTTTTTCCATTTACATCTCAAATTGGTTTTATTCAGATGGAAAATAAGTCCTCCATGCAGGAATTTAATGGCCTCTATCGCACAGTCAGTATTTGGTCAGTTTTTTCATCAGTATTGTGGTCCATAACAGAGATAACATGCAATAGAAATATTTGCATGTCTTCTGTGATTTGGACCCACTCCTCCTTTTGGTTTCCAAATCAGGATCAAATACTGAAGCAAAATACTGACTGTCTGATAGAGGCTTTATGGATGCTAAAGCGATAGGACACTTTGTTTGGTATTTTTCTGTTCCTCTGACAGATCAGAAGAACGGACAAATAAAGGGTGATCTCAATACGTACAAACAGGGTCACTAGGTTTCCTCTAACAGAAATATGAGGGTGGCAACAGCATGAACAGTCACAATAGGGGCCCTGGAACAGAGCGTTGCGGGTGACAACAGCATGAAGAGTCACAATAGTGACCCCTGAACAGACTGAAGCTGCTCATCATAGACTCCAGACTTACATTGCTGCTAATGATGCTGGAGCTGCTCCTGGCTCCCCCCCAAAGTCATGGCAATGGAGCATAAGCTTAGAGGGTCCCCCTGGTCAGACCTTCCTGAGGACGGGCGATGGCGCTTGTAGGCCGAGACCAACCGACTACACAGCATGTTTTTAAAGTATTCTATTTTGGCATACCTCTCAGAAGGTCTTAAAAATGTCCCCATTTTTAACTGGTAGCAAGGTTCTAATAAAATGGATAACCAGTAGTCATCCCTCTGCTGAATCCTGACAATGCGGCTATCATTATGTAAACATTAGAAAGCACACGTCTGGCCATTTGCGCAAGGGACTCAGAAGGCATCCCTGCCTCATTCTCTACTGCATACTGTTATGGTCTGTCAGGGCCCTCTGTTGGTGGAAGACTTCAGGAACCGGGTGACAACCGGATTGAAGACTATGTCATGCAGGGTGCATGGGTCAGCCATCCCGGATGCAGTGCAGATAGAATGTTCTTCCCTTTGGTGATCATTGTTCCTATCTCCAGTTGACGAGGAGACAGACAGGTTTCAATTTCTTGGTTGATGACACAGAGCAGTTCCTCCCCAGTGTGACTCGGTTCACCCAGGCTGGCCAGGTGCAGAAGCGCGCAATAATGCCATGCTTTGCATAGGAAGTATGCTGGAGGACCACTCCGAGCTTATGCTGATGCTCCATGTGGTGGTGCAGGGCTGTGCTGCCAACATTACCACCCTGACCACGCTTCACCTTCTGCCCACATATCCTGCAGACCGCCACACCCTGCAGTAACATAATAAAAATTACACTCGTGAGTAAGGTATTTTACCCCCACCACTCTGTAATGACTGCCTGCCATTGCCATTATGCACTTGTGCAACTCTAATTTTTTTCCTGACAGGCAGGCTCCTGAGTAGCAGACGGTCTACCCTGGGCAAGTTTGCCCCAGATTTTCCACAAGTTCCCCCCTTCTGTATCATCGGCAAACTGCCACCCTGCTGCTGTCTCAGGGCCCTACTGCCACCCTCACCCCCTGATGATGATGACTCCATCATCATCTACTACTGTCCATTAATCACTTATATCACCCTGACCAGTCTCATGGCCATGTCCCTGACCACTCACAACACGTGCTCCCACCCGACTGTTATCATCGCTAGTTGCATGCCTAAGTGAGGACGCAACAGACCTCTCCTCCGAGTCTGTGCTGGCCTGCAACTGCCTACTGTCCTCACTAAGCTCACAGAAAAGTGGAGCAGAGATGGCAACATACATTACTTCCAGAGCAGAAGGAGCAGCAAAAGAAAGAGGCAGTTGCAGGACAGGTTATAGATTCCTGAGCCATGAATGAATTAAATTGTGCAGCAGATGAACTAGATAAATGCACCTATATACAGTGGATATAAAAAGTCTACACACCCTTGTTATAATGTCAGGTTTCTGTGCTGTAAAAAAAAAAAATTAGACAAAGGTGAAACATTTCAGAACTTTTTCCACCTTTAATGTGACATATAAACTATGCAACTAAATTGAAAAACAAAATGAAATATTTTAGGTAGAGGGAAGAAAAAATATTAAAATAAAATAATATGGATGCATAAGTGTACACACCCTTAACCTAATACTTTGTTGAAGCACCTTTTGATTTTATTACAGCACTCAGTCTTTTTGGGTATGATCTGTCAGATTGCAAAGGGCATCTCCTGTGCACAGCCCTCTTCAGATCACCCCACAGAGTTTCAATCGGAATCAGGTCTGGACTCTGGCTGGGCCATTCCATAACTTTAATCTTCTTCTGGTGAAGCCATTCCTTTGTTTATTTGGATGTATGCTTTGGGTCATTGTCATGCTGAAAGATGAAGTTCCTCTTCATGTTCAGCTTTCTAGCAGAAGCCTGAAGGTTTTGTGCCAATATTGACTGGTATTTGGAGCTGTTAATAATTCCCTCTATGTTAACTAAGGCCCCAGTTCCAGCTAAGGAAAAACAGCCTGAAAGCATGATGCTGCCACCACCATGCTTCACTATGGGTATGGTGTTCTTTTGGTGATGTGCAGTGTTGTTTTTGCACCAAACATATTTTTTGGCATTATGGCAAAAAAGTTCAACCTTGGTTTCAACAGAGCATAACACCTTTTCCCACATACTTTTGGGAGACTTTAGATGTGTTTTTTCAAAATGTAGCCTGGCTTGGATGTCTTTCTTTGTAAGAAAAGGCTTTCACCTTGCCATTCTCCCCCACTCTACCCCATAGCCCAGACATAGCCCCTATCTTGCTCACCCCCCCCCCCAACAGACCTATCTACTGTATCACAATCAATAACTGCACACTCTCCCCGGTCAACCAAGTGTGCTGCCTTGGACTGAGCTTTGATTCTTCCCTCTCCTTCCGACCACACATCCAAGCCCTTTCCACCACCTGCCAACTCCAACTCAAAAACATCTCTCAAAAATGCTTGTACATGCCCTCATCATCTCCCGTCTAGACTACCGCAATATTCTCCTCTGTGGCCTCCCATCTAGTACTATCGCACCCTTCTAATCGATCCTCAACTCTGCTGCCCAACTAATCCACCTCTCACCCTGTTGCTCTTCTGCCTCTCCCCTTTGCCAATCCCTGCACTGGCTCCCCATTGCCCAGCGAATTCAGTTTAAAATACTAACCAACACATACAAGGCCATCCACAACCTGTCCCCTCCCTACATCTCTGAGCTACTTTCCCGATACATCCCCACACGCAATCTCCGATCCTCACAGGACCAACTTCTCTCATCTCCTCTTATCACCTCTTGTCACACTCGCCTCCAAGATTTCTCCTGTGCATCCCCCATACTCTTGAACTCGCTACCCCAACATATGAGACTCTCACCTACAGTGGAATCCTTCAAAAGAAACCTGAAAACCCACCTCTTCAGACAAGCCTACAACAAGTGACCCCGCTGCCTTTATACTGCCATGACAAGCTTCACCCTCACCTACTGTCTCCTTCCCCCATACCATGTAGATTGTAAGTCCTCATGGGCAGGGCCCTCTATCCTTCTGTACCAGTCTGTAACCATTATTGTTCATGCTAAATGCTATTGCCTATATTATGTATGTGCACCGCTAATCATATGTACAGCGCTATGGAATGAATAGCGCTCTAATAATACATAATAATAGTAATAATAATAGTAATAATAATAATAATAATAATAATAATAATAATAATAATAATAATAATAATATGAAGAATACAGGAGATTGTTATCACATGTACCACACAGGCAGTAGTTGCCAGATATTCCTGCAGCTCCTTTAATGTTGCTGTAGGCCTCTTGGTAGACTCCCAGACCAGTTTTCTTCCCGTCTTTTCATAAATTTTGGAGGGACGTCCAGTTCTTGGCAATGTCACTGTTGTGCCGTATTTTCTCCACTTGATGATGACTGTCTACACTGTGTTCCATGGTATATATAATGCCTTGGAAATTCTGTTGTACCCTTCTTCTGACTGATACCTTTTAACAATGAGATCCCTCTGATGCTTTGGAAGCTGTATGTGGACCATGGCTTTTGCTGTGGGATGCGACTAAGAAAATTTCAGGAAATACCAACTAGAGCAGCTGAATTTTATTTAGGGTTAATCAAAGACACTGTAAATAATGGCACGTGTATGCTGACTATTTAACATGATTTTGAATGTGATTGCTTAATTCTTTCTGAACCCAGCTACATCCCCAGTTTTAAGAGTGTGCACACACTTTTTCAACCACATTATTTTAGTTTTTTTTTGTTTTCTTCCCTCTACCTAAAAGATTTCAGTTTGTTTTTCAATTGAGTGGTACAGTTTATAGGTCACATTAAAGGTGGAAACAGTTCTGAAACGATTTATCTTTGTCTCATTTTTTTTTACAGCACAGAAACCTGACATTTTAAGAGGGGTGTGTAGACTTTTTATTTCCACTGTATTAGACAGTCTGTTGACACTGAGTCTGATGCACAGTAAGGCCCCTTTTACACAAGTGAGTATTCAGCACGTGCACGCATTGCACCCGCACTGAATCCTTACCCATTCACTTCAATGGGGCTGTGCAGATGAGCGGTGATTTTCACGCATCACTTCTATATGTGTTCTATATTCTGCGTTTTTCACGGAAAAAATAAAAATAATTAACTCTCCTCATCCACTTGATCGTGCAGCTGGCATTGTCTTCTTTCTTCTCCTTTCAGGAAATGCAAAAGGAACGTTGATGACATCATCGCTCTTACCACATGGTGAGCACAGTGACGTCAGCGCAGGTCCTGCTGAATGAAGATAGAAGAATCCTTCTATCTTCATTCAGCAGGACCTGTGCTGGCGTCACCACGCTCATGAATGCATTTGGCGGGTCCGCAATAAACGAGCACCGGCCCGTGTGCACTCCGCATTACAGATGTAGACCCATTCACTTGAATGGGTCCACAATCAGGGAGATGCGGAACGGAAGCACAGATCGAAACCAAGTGTTTATGTCCGTGCCTCCACACCACAAAAAAATAGAACTTGAAGTTGAATGGGTATCGATCCAATCCGGCCTCCGCACAGACATTGACCATGCATTGGTGACCGCAAATTGCGGTCACCCAAAGAATGGAGTGGACCCCCATGCCCGTGTGAATGAGTCCTAATGGAGCACTGAGTCATGGACCTATCATGGACCTACTGTATCATTACCTACAGGGGCATAGGCAGACTCAGACTGGCCCTTAGGGGAACAGGTGAATCCCCTGCAGGGACACTGAGCAAGGTGAGCCCCTAGTTCCCTATCCCCTGTATAAAAGGCACATGGCACAGTGGTCCGACTGCACTACATATAGATCCCAACAAGCCTATCTTTATCTAAAAAACTGGGTAGATATTTAACAGAGTACCTAGTTATTATACATGCAATTGGACTGCGGAGATGACTTCTAGGTAAGGAGTCAGGCTAGCCTGTATTCTTTTTACAGGGGACCTACCCTCTCTAAGTAATTATTTTGTAGCAGAAAAAAAGAGCAAATGATGGTTTTGGGGACTATTCACATCTAGTGCAGCAACACACAAATGAGCAAGGTCCAGAACTCATGTTATACAGGTAATGAATAGAAGGTGTGCACAGCTAGAAACAGAGTGTTAGAGGCACTTATCAAATAATCCAGCAAGAGCTTCATAGAGGACTCCTGCCCAACATGACACTCTTCTGTATGCTTGTACAAATCATAGAGCTCCACTTAATTCTCACAAGCAGCCAAGTAATCTTTATTCTATAAACAAGCAAAGCATGGATAGACAGCATAGATAGGGAAGCCTCACAAGGACACGGATCCGCAAAAGTTTTTATTCCACTCACAAGGAGATTTTTTTTTTATCTTAAATCTCCGGAGGAAATGGCTCAAATGGGTGTCAAATGTGCATGACTGATGCTCCGATCCATTTTTCTCTTTATTCTGTTTTTCTCGCAGATCAGGAAAAATAACGATGATGTGACTCAGCCTAAGGTACCTTGAAACCAAAATTGAGTTTGGGAAATGTTTTTTACAGTACAAATTAATTTATGAAGTTATTGCGCGAAGACTTCAAAAAAAGCAATAACTTTGGCTCATCAGAGCCAATACATTCTAATACTGTACGGAGCTCCTGCTCTGTACAGAATTAGAACAAAGTTTTATGCAAATCGACTTCTGATGTTTCATCCGAAGTCGATTCCCTTATCCCTAGTCACTATGTTCACATTTTGTTTTGTGTCTTCTAGTAAGGCTACATGCACACGACCGTTGCCTGCCTCCACGTCCGCTTCATCCGCAAATTTTGCGTCCGTAAAAAAAATGGATGACGGATCGTTTTTTTTGACGGATCCGTTTTTTTGGAAGATCCATTGTAATAATGCCTATCCTTGTCCACAAACATGAAAAAAATAGGTCATGCTCTATTTTTTTGACGGAAGGTAAACACGGACCACAGATGCGGAACAAAAACCATCCGCATTTTTTGACGGACCCTTTGAAATGAATTGGGAAGCATCCTATCCATGAAAAAAAACGGAACGGACGCGGAAACAAACAACGGTCGTGTGCATGAGACCTAAGTCAAATGTAAATATTTTTTTCAACTGATCACTTGACCTGTCTTCCTCAGATTAAATGGCAATGCTGAAATGGAAGCTTAAGCAAAATATAGTGTTTTTTTAATATATGAATAGGTCATGTTCCTGCTGTGATCTAGTGCATTTAATCTAAAGGAGGTTTTCTTGTCTAAAACACAGCTGGGGAATATTACCATGGCAACTACCTTTTCCCTATAAATGTCACATCGCTGATTGTTTCTCTCCTCTATGGCTATTTCTTCATTTTTTTTTATCCAATAGAGTTGCTGTGGGGTAATTGCACATAACCTATTTTTTCCTGCCTGAGGATTTACACATAAACAATTCCACTTGACAAAACATCAAAAACATGTCCATGTTGCAAAAAATGTTGCTTTCAGGTTTTATATATACAGAAAGCATTCTAACTCAAGCAAATTATTTTAATTTTAAATATACAGTACTTTCTAGAGAATTGAGTAAATCAATTTTTAACGAACCAGGTTTGTTACAAACTTCCCAAATATTTGAATGCACGATGAACCCAAAGCTTTTTAGGTCTGCTAGAAAGATGAATTATTGTATAGAGTAAAGAAGGGAAGGGAAAGGTTTCAGCGAGGGAGTGAAGATTTGATGCCGAGTGTGCCTTTTACCCTAAGTTCACACCTGACCATTTTACAGCGCGTTCAAACGCGCTGTAAAACGCTCAACATATGAAAACAAATGCTTTCCTGGTTCTCCCTGGCCCTGGTTCTCACTTGAGCGTTTTACACAAACACGTTTTACATAAACAAGTACTTGAGCTTTTTTTGGGGCGTTTGTCGCGCGTTTTGTGATTGACACCACAGTAGTCAATCACAAGAACGCGCGTATGAACGCGCGTTTCCTATTTGCAAAAACGCGCTGAAATACGCGCGACAAAAACGCGCGTAAAACGCGTGTTTCAAGAATGCTCAGGTCTGAACCCAGGGTTAGGGATGAGCAAATCAACTTAGGCCTCTTTCAGACGGGTGTTGCGGGTGCACTCCGTCAAACAGTGCGGGTGCGTTGCGGGAATCGCAGCGATTTTTCCCTGCGAGTGCAAAGCGCTGTCATGCGTTTTGCACGCGGGAGAAAATCGTGCACTTTTGGTACCCAGACCCGAACCTGCACTTCTTCACAGAAGTGCATGTTCGGGTCAGAAATTGTCCCGCTGGTATTATTTCACATTATAACATAGTTATAATGTGAAATAATACCCTTGGCCATCTTCCTAATGTTGAACCCGGTGCTGAATGGGTTAAAAATAATAAACTAATATTAACATACCTGTTCCATTTGATCGCGAAGTCCGGCATCCTCTCCGTTAGCTTGATTGTAGGAAAGGACCTGTGATGATGTCACAGCATCACATGGCCCAATCACATGCTCCATCACCATAGTGATGGACCATGTGATTGGACCATGTGATGTGACGTCATCACAGGTCGCTTGAGATCATAGATGCTGCAGGGAAAGAGAGGACAGATCGCGACTACGCGATCAAGTGGCTAAGGTAAGTTAACTTTATTATTTTTAACCCTTCCTCATCATTTAACAATGCATTCTTTATTAAGAATGCTATTATTTCCCTTATAACCATGTTATAAGGGAAATAATAGAGATTGGGTCCCGTTGCTAAGCAACAATGCGGGAAAATCGCAATGCATCCGCACGTGGTTGCGGATGCTTGCGATTTTCCCGCAGCCCCATTCACTTCTATGGGGCCTGCGTTGCGTGAAAAACGCAGAATATAGAACATGCTGCGATTTTCACGCAACGCAGAAGTGATGCGTGAAAATCACCGCTCATGTGCACAGCCCCATAGAAATGAATGGGTCCGGATTCAGTGCGGGTGCAATGCGTCCTCCTCACGCATTGCACCCGCGCGGAAAACTCGCCCGTGTGAAAGGGGCCTTAGGATGAAACATCCGAAGTCGATTTGAATAAAACTTCGTTCTAATACTGTACGGAGTGGGATCAGAGTATTAGAATGTATTGGCTCAGATGAGCCAAAGTTATTACTTCGCAAATTCTTGCAAGACTTCACATAATAACTTCATAAATCAATATCTACTGTAAAAAAACATTTCCCGAACTTGGGTTCGGTTCTAAGTTGGAACCGAACCAGAGTTCGGGAAATGGTTATTTACAGTAGAAATTGATTTATAAAGTTATTATGCGAAGTTTCGTAAGACTTCGCGAAGTAATAACTTCGGCTCATAGGAGCCAATACATTCTAATACTGTACGGAGTGCTCGCTTGCCTTTTAGCTACAGTTACTGGCTAATAATACAGCTACTACCAAAAAAGCATCCGACACCCGGGACCCCCGCCGATAAGCTGTTTAAGAAGGTAGCGGCGCTCCAGGAGCGCCGCGGCCTTCTAACTGTTTACCGCCAGCCCAGTTACGTTACGACTAGTATCAATTGGCCTGGGCGGGGCTAAGTTCCAGTTGATACTAGTCGTGACGTCACTGGGCCGGTAGTAAACAGCGAGAAGGCCGCGGCGCTCCTGGAGCGCTGCTACCTTCTCAAACAGCTGATCCATAGGATAGAGCAGGGATGGGCAAACTTAGCCCTCCAGCTGTTGTAAAACTACAATTCCCACCATGCCCTGCTGTAGGCTGATAGCTGTAAGCAGTCTTTGCATGCTGGAAGTTGTAGTTTTTCAACAGCTGGAGGGCCGAGTTTGCCCATCCCTGGGATAGAGCATCAGTTTGAACAAAGTGCAGAACCCCTTTAAGGACTAGGCCATTTTTTGCAAATCTGACATATGTCACTTTATGTGGGGATAACTTTAAAATGCTTTTACTTATTCAATGCAAAAAAGATTGTGGAGCCCCAGTTATGGGTCTACAACACAGTGAAAGCCAGATATCCCTCAAAGGAAGGAAAAACAAGCAAAGGGGTGTCTCCATTACAGAGATCACCAAAACCACCATATTAAGTGGCCCCTATGTCAAAATCCCTCTCTTTTACAAGCTTTAAGGATGTGACGGGGAAGACCTAAGCAAGTTATCCATCCACAGACAGCTGTTTCGGGGTGTTGCCCCTCATCAGTGTGGAGTAGGATTCTGGCTAACCGGGAGCGATGCTTTGGTGACTACTCAAACAAAGCAATAGCTGATCTTAGGAGACCAGCTACAAAATACCGTGGAGCCTCACTAGAGTCTCAAACACAGCAATCCAAAGTGCAAAGCTCCCTAGGAAACATAAAATGCAAAAAGATTGTGGAGCCCCAGTTATGGGTCTACAACACAGTGAAAGCCAGATATCCCTCAAGCTTGTTTTCCTTCCTTTGAGGGATATCTGGCTTTCACTGTGTTGTAGACCCATAACTGGGGCTCCACAATCTTTTTGCATTTTATGTTTCCCAGGAGCTTTGCACTTTGGATTGCTGTGTTTGAGACTCTTAAGTGAGGCTCCACGGTATTTTGTAGCTGGTCTCCTAAGATCAGCTATTGCTTTGTTTTACTTATTCAAGCCATTCTGAGATTCTTTTCTCGTCACATATTGTACTTCATGACAGGTGGAAATTTGAGTTAAAATGTTTCATATATATATATATATATATATATATATATATATATATATATACATATATATATATATATATATAAAAATTACAATTTTTTTAAAATTCACAATTTTCTAAATTTCAATTTCTCTGCTTTTAAAACAGATAGTGATACCACCTAAAATAGTTATTACTTTAAATTTCACTTACGTCTACTTCATGTTTGGATCATTTTGTAAATTACATTTTCTTTTTAGGGGACGTTAGAAGGCTTAGAAGTTTGGAAGAACATTTTTAAATTATTAAGAAAATTTCCAAAACCCAATTTTTGAGGACCGTTCAGTTCTGAAGTCATTTTGTGAGGCTTACATGGCCTCATTTTAGAAACTACACCTCTCACGGCATTCAAAACAGATTTTACAAATGTTAACCCTTTAAGTGTTCCACAAGAATTAAGGGAAAATGTAGCTGGATTTCAGAATTTCACTTTTTTGGCAGATTTTCCATTTGAACTCATTTTTTTCCAGTAACAAAGCAAGGGTTAACAGCCAAAGAAAACTCAATGTTTATTGCCCTGATTCTGTAGTTTACAGAAACACTCCATATGTGGTCTTAAACTGCCGTATGGGCACAAGGCAGGGTGCAGAAGGAAAGGAACGCCAGGGGCGTAACTACCGGGGAAGCAGCTGCTTCGGGGCCCGGGCTTACAGGGGGCCCGGCAAGCACGTGTTGTCCTCACTTCTCTCCTCCCCTGGGTAATCAGCACGTGTCCTCACTCCTCTCCCGATCGTTAATTACACAGTGAATCGCACTGTCCTCTCGCCCTTGTCTATTTAAAACTTATTTATTCTTTTTTTCAGAAAAGCTTGCCCTGGGGATCAAACCTGTGACCATTAGATTCAAAGGCAAGACACTTTACCACTAGGCTATATCAGCTGGATAGCTGGGATAGCTGGGATAGCTGGGATAGCTGGGATAGCTGGGATAGCTGGGATAGCTGGGATAGCTGGGATAGCTGGGATAGCTGGGATAGCTGGGATAGCTGGATAGCTGGGATAGCTAGATAGCTAAAAAAAAAAAATATGACCTCTAGATGTGGAGAACTTTGATAGTGTATCCATACACGTTACAGCTGCACCAGCACATTGTATATGGATGTAGCAGAGCTTGGTGTGTTGGGGCAGCTGTAATGTGTATAGATACACTATCAAAGTTCTCCTTATCTAGAGGTCTTATTTTTTTTTACTTACCTGGCTATGCAGCTGATACAGCCTTGTGGATAAGTGTCTTGCCTTTCATCCTAATGGTCACAGGTTCGATTCCCCTCACAAACTTTTCTGAAAGACAGGATAAATGAGGCTTGCCTAACATGACAAGTATATGTGTTGGTTTTTTTTTTTTTTTTTTAAATACTGGACTTTTACTTTACTGCCACAGGGGAGGAGGGGGCTATTGGCACTATGATATTGGCAAATGGGGGGAGATAGGCACTTCATATTGGCACACACATTAGGGGGCAGGGGAGAGGATGGCACTATGATATTGGGATGGGGAAGACAAAGGCACTTGATATTGGCACATTATAGGGGCACTATGGGGAGAGGAGCACTATGGGGGCATCTGGTGCTATATGGCTGGCTACTGGCACATTATAGGGTGGGTTTATATGGCTGACTACTGGCACATTATAGGGGGGGTTATATGGCTGGCTACTGGCACATTATACGGGGGTTATATGGCTGGCTACTGGCACATTATAGGGGGGCTGGGGGGGCTATATGGCTGACTACTGGCACATTATAGGGGGGCTATATGGCTGGCACATTATAGAGGGGGAGCGAAACGCGCGGGTAGGGGGGGCCCAATACAAAAATTTGCTGTGGGGCCCAGTCATTTCTAGCTACGCCCCTGAGGAACGCTATATGGTTTTTGAAGGGCAGCTTTCACTGGAATAATTTTCAGTTGCCATGTCACATTTGAAGACCCCCGATGCACCCCTAGAGTAGAAACTCCAAAAAAGTGACCCCATTTTGGAAACTATGGGATAAGGTGGCAGTTTTGTTGGTACTATTATAGGGTACATATGATTTTGTTTGCTACTATATTACACTTTTTGTGAGGTAAGGTATCAAAAAATAGCTGTTTTGGCATAGTTTTTTTTTGTTACAATGTTCAGCGGACAGGTTAGATCATGTGATATTTTTATAGAGCAGGTTCTTACGGATTAGAAAATACCACATTTTTGGTTGTTTGTTTCAGTTTTACATAATAAAGATTTTTTTAGTGTCTCCATATTCTGAAAGCCATAGTTTATTTATTTATTTTTTGGGTGACTGTTTTATGTAGGGGCTCAATTTTTTTCGGTATGAAATGATGGATTGATTGGGACTATTTTGGGGTGCATATTACTTTTTGATCTCTTGGTATTTGGTATTACACTTTTTGTGGTGTAAGGTGACAAAAAATAGCTTTTTTTACACAGTTTTTATTTTTTTACAGTGTTCACCTGAGAAGTTAAGTCATGTAATATTTTTATACAGCAGGTTGTTATGGATGTGGCAATACCTAATATGTATACTTTATTATTTATTTAAGTTTTACACAAAAAATCATGTTTTAGTGTCTCCCTAATCTGAGAGCCATAGTTTTTTTATTTTTTCGGCGATTGTCTTAGGTAGGGTCACATTTTTTGTGGGATGAGATGACGTTTAATGGGTACTATTTTGGGGTGCGTATGACTTTTTGATCGCTTGGTATTACACATTTTGTGATGTAAGGTGACAAAAAAATGATAGTTTTGGCACAGTTTTTATTTTATTTTTTGAATGGGTCCGTAATCCGGAGCTGTGGTGTGGAACGGAGGCACAGAACCCCACGGAAGCATTATGGAGTGCTTCCGTGGTGTTTCTGTCCATGCCTCCGCACCTCAAAAAAAATAGAACATGTTCTATTTTTTTGTGGTGCGGACATATCACAGACCCATTCAAGTTGAATGGGTCTCGATCCGTCACAGCCGCCGCACGGACATCGGTCCCCAATGCATAGAACGGCCGCACAACGGCCGTGTGCATGAGGCCTTAGTTCCAGCTTTTTCCCAGTACAATTAACATTGTGCTGCTGTGCTGACCGCTGATCAATTAGTGTACATTTTTTATTCAGTACATCATATCAGTCTTTTTATGGCAATGGCTCTGATGCTGCTGAGAATTATTTATATTTTTTTCAGTGTATCATATCTGCTTTGTTTTTAAATGCTTCACATTTTAGCAAAAGCAATGACTCAAATCAAACTGTCTTTCCTGCACTCTCCAGACTGTTCAAGTGTTAGTTTGGAGTGGAAAAAATAGCAAAACAAGTGTGCATTGCATGTTTTATAATCCAGATGCTACTGTTTTAAATCTCTGAATGAAAACACCTGAAACAGTAGCCTAAAATCTGGCATAGGGGATCTTCAGACAGTTCATGTGTTGATGTGGTGTGTAGAAATAGCATACAAGTGTACAACGCTGGTTTTAAAATTCAGAGTGTAAAATTTTAAATCTTAGAGTAAAACCACATGAAATAGTATTCTGACATCTGGGAAAGAGCATCTTCAGACAGTTCATGTGTTGGTGTGGGGTGCAAAAATAGCAATACAAATGTACAATACTATCATGAGGGTATAATTTTAAATCTTTGAAAACATCTGAATTAGCATGCCGAAGTTTGGGAAAGAGTATTTCCAGACAGTTCAAGTAACGGTGTGCGGTGCTAAAATAGCATTACAAGTGTATGATATGTGTTTTCAAATCCAGAGGGTACCATTTTATATCTCTGAGTGAAAACTCCTGAAATAGTAGACCAAAATATTTTACAGGGCATCTCCAGACAGTTCAAGTGTATGGGGGCAATAATCTAAAAGTAGGTTGCCAATAGTGTTGAGCGAACAGTTCGAGCATAGTTCGGGTTTGTACCGAATTTTGGGGTGTTCGGGACACGGACCCGAACATTTTAAAAAAAGTTTGGGTTCGGGTCCGTTGTTCTGCAATTTCTTCCTGCTTTCTGAAGGGCTGCACAGCAGCCAATCAGCTAGCGTTTTACTTCTTGCCCTAAGAAGCCATCACAGCCATGCCTACTAATGGAATGGCTGTGATTGGCCAAGTGCAGCATGTGACCCAGCCTCTATTTAAGCTGGAGTCACGTAGCGCCGCACATCACACTACTCTGATTAGTGTAGGGAGAGGACGCAGCTTCTGTGAGGGCGAGATTAGGCAGGGAACATTCAGCAACAGCACCTAATGAACTGATCGATCTACAGCTGTGAATGATTCAACTTCTGCTAGTTAATTGCTCACTGGTTTTTAGGCTGCACAGAGCGTTTTTCTGTCACTTTTTTCTGGGGTGATCAGCGGCCATTTTGTGACTTGTGGTGCACCAGAACAAGCTGCCACCAAGTCCATCAATCCATCAATACTAGTTTTTTTTTTTTTTGTATATCCTACATCAGGGGCTTGGCTGTGCTTATTGTCACCCCTAGAAACTCAGAATAGCAATTTCTATATTTTGTTAAGGGGTTAAATACAATTGCCAAAATACCAATCCTCTAAATCTGGTGTTCCAGCTTTGGCTAGCCAAGTGTAATTCTGTCTGCTGTCTGGCAAAGGATAGATTATTTTCTGTGGTGAAATTCAATTGCCAAAATAGCAATCATCAAAAAATGTGGTGTTAAAAAAGCAGGATGCGCTCATACCCATATGCAGTTGTGCATTTCTATAGGGGAGCACATCCTGCACTTGTAGTCCGTTGCTAATGGCAATCACCAGCAAAAAATGCATACAATGGATGATGCCAGCAACGGACTACAAGTACCACAATGAACATCCTACATAAGATGAAATTTATGTGGATGTGGCAAGTATTCAGAACAAATACAGAACCAGAGATAGGTGCACACTGCCGTCACACTAAACCCTCACACTGATGTTAAAATTGAGAGGTTAGTTCGACATATCCTACTAGGAGGACATGTCTTAAGCTCGGGCACCAGCGTCAAGGTCTCTCAAGTAGCCCAAGGCCCTAACACTCACCTACCTGCGCCATATGGGCGATATCAGGGGCCAGTGGGCAATTACAGGAGCATTAGGACGACTTACAAACATCTCCACAGTTACCTCCAGCATGTAGCCATGCTTGCAATGGGAGGTGGGAGGTGTCTATGAGCCCCACCCAAGACTGACTGATATAGCCCAGAGCCTAGCAGGTGCACCCAAATGTGGCCTGCAGATGAAAAACAGGCACATTTAAATTGGAGTTTATACACCTCCGTACATATATATAAACCATCAAAAAATGTGGTGTTAAAAAAGCAGGATGCGTTAATACCCATATGCAGTTGTGCATTTCTATAGGGGAGCACATCCTGCACTTGTAGTCCGTTGCTAATGGCAATCACCAGCAAAAAATGCATACAATGGATGATGCCAGCAACGGACTACAAGTACCACAATGGACATCCTACATAAGATGAAATTTATGTGGATGTGGCAAGTATTCAGAACAAACACAGAACCAGAGATAGGTGCACACTGCCGTCACACTGCACACTGCCTTTTTTAACACCACATTTTTTGATGGTTTATATATATGTACGGAGGTGTATAAACTCCAATTTAAATGTGCCTGTTTTTCATCTGCAGGCCACATTTGGGTGCACCTGCTAGGCTCTGGGCTATATCAGTCAGTCTTGGGTGGGGCTCATAGACACCTCCCACCTCCCATTGCAAGCATGGCTACATGCTGGAGGTAACAGTGGAGATGTTTGTGAGTCGTCCTAATGCTCCTGTAATTGCCCACTGGCCCCTGATATCGCCCATATGGCGCAGGTAGGTGAGTGTTAGGGCCTCGGGCTACTTGAGAGACCTTGACGCTGGTGCCCGAGCTTAAGACATGTCCTCCTAGTAGGATATGTCGAACTAACCTTTCAATTTTAACATCAGTGTGAGGGTTTAGTGTGACGGCAGTGTGCACCTATCTCTGGTTCTGTGTTTGTTCCAAAAAGCAATCCCCTAAATATGGTGTCCCAGCAGTGGCTGGCAAAGTATGATAGTGTCCGCCAAAACATATATTTTGTTCTGGGGTGAAATTCAATTGCCAAAATAGCAATACCCTGAATCTGCTGTCCCAGCAGTGGCTGGCAAAGTATAATAGTGTCCGCCAAAACATATATTTTGTTCTGAGGTGAAATTCAATTGCCAAAATAGCAATACCCTGAATCTGGTTTCCCAGCAGTGGCTGGCAAAGTATAATAGTGTCCGCAAAAACATATATTTTGCTCTGGGGTGAAATTCAATTGCCAAAATAGCAATACCCTGAATCTGGTGTTCCAGGCCTAGTTTAAATCTGTCTGTAACAGGGTATATTTTGTTCTGGGGTGAAATTCAATTGCCAAAATAGCAATACCCTGAATCTGGTGTCCCAGCAGTGGCTGGCAAAGTATAATAGCGTCCGCCAAAACATATATTTTGTTCTGGGGTGAAATTGACTTGCCAATATAGCAATACCCTGAATCTGGTGTTCCAGCTGTTGCAGGCCAAGTGTTAATTTGTCCGTAAAATGGTATATTACACTCAAGGTGTATATACAAGTGCTGAGAGGGTCATCCTCAATAACTTTACACGCTACCGTGCATCTCCCATTGTATTTCTGTCCGTTAAAGGGTATATTACACAAAGTGTTAAAATACAATTGGTGAAGGCATAATCCTACATATTTTTTCACACGCTACTGTGCATCTCCAAGTGTAAATCTGTCCATAAAAGGATACCTTTCATCCAGGGCCTAAATAATAGCCCTACAATAGATATTCCCCTAAATCAGTGGTTACTGCTGTGCCTGGATTAGTGTTATAAGCTACATAAATAAATAGGCAGATAGTGTTAGGTGCCTGTAAAAAAAGGACTGAATTTGAAATCAATACATTGGGCCAAATATTTTTTTTCTTATTGTGGTGCTTGGTGAACAGTAACAATGAGGAAAACATCTAGTAAGGGACGCGGACACGGTCTTGGGGGTGTTAGTGGACGCTCTGGTGCTTGGAGAGGACGTGGCCATTCTGCCACAGCCACATGTCCTAGTGAACCAAGTACCTCAGGTTCCAGTACCCACCAGAATATACAGCGATATTTGGTGGGGCCTAATGCCGTTCTAAGGATGGTAAGGCCTGAGCAGGTACAGGCGCTAGTCAATTGGGTGGCCGACAGTGGATCCAGCACGTGCACGTTCACAACATTGTCTCCCACCCAGTCTTCTGCAGAAAGCGCACAGGTGGCGCCTGAAAACCAAGCCCATCATTCTGTCACATCACCCCCATGCATATCAGGGAAACTGTCTGAGCCTCAAGTTATGCAGCGGTCTCTTATGCTGTTTGAAGACTCTGCTGGAAGGGTTTCCCAAAGGAATCCCCCTAGCCCTTCCGCAGTGGTGGAAGACATAGAATGCACTGATGCACAACCACTGATGTTTCCTGATGATGAGTACATGGGAATATCACTTCATCGGAGTCCGCACGTCTCTGATGATAAAGAAACACAGGTGCCAACTGCTGTATCTTTCTGCAGTGTGCAGACCGAACATGAGGTAAGGGAGGAAGACTGTGTGGAAGATGATGCAGGGGACGATGAGGTCCTAGACCCCACATGGAATGAAGGTCGTGCCACTGACTTTCATAGTTCAGAGGAAGAGGCAGTGGTGAGACCGATCCAACAGCGTAGCAAAAGAGGGAGCAGGGGGAAAAAGCAGAAAAGCCGCCACCAAGAGAGTTCACCTGCTACTGGCCAGCACCACCAGGGACCGAGCACCCCAAAGGCAGCTTCAAGGAGTTCCCTGGCATGGCACTTCTTTAAACAATGTGCTGACGACAAGACCCGAGGGGTTTGTACGCTGTGCCATGAGAGCCTGAAGTGAGGCATTAACGTTCTGAACCCATCTAAATGCAAAGCATGAACTGCAGTGGTGTAAACACCTTAAAATCAAGGAACTCACTCATGCTCCCCCATCTCCGTCTTCTGCTGCTGCCTCTGCCTCTTCCTCCACCTCGGGAGGAATCTTGGCACCTGCCGCCCACCAAACAGAGGATGTACCACCGACACCACCACCTGCGTCACCAAGCATCTCCACCATGTCACACGGCAGCGTTCAGCTCTCCATCTCACAAACCTCGGAGAGAAAGCGTAAATTCCCACCTTGCCACCCTTGAGCCCTGGGCCAGAATGCCAGCATTTCTAAACTCCTGGCCTTTGAAATGCTGTCATTCAGGCTGCTGGACACAGACAGCTTCAAACAGCTGATAGCCATGGCTGTCCCACAGTATGTTGTTCCCAGCCACCACTTCTTCTCCAAGACAACTGTGCCTTCCCTGCACAACCAAGTATCCGATAAAATCAAGTGTGCACTGCGCAACGCCATCTGTGGCAAGGTCCACCTAACCACAGATACATGGACCAGTAAGCACGGCCAGGAACACTATATCTCCCTAACTGCACACTGGGTAAATGTATTGGCGGCTGGGCCCCAGGCAGAGAGTTCCTTGGCGCACGTCCTTCCGCCGCCAAGGATCGCAGGGCATCATTCTTTGCCTCCTGTAGCCTCCTCCTCCTACTCGGCTTCCTCCTCCTCTGCTTCCACCAGCTCTTCCAGTCAGTCACATACCTTCACCATCAACTTCAGCACAGCCCGGGGCAAATGGCAGCAGGCCATTCTGAAACACAATTGTTTGGGGGACAGGCCACACACCGCGCAGGAGTTGTGGCGGGGTATTGAACAACAGACTGACGAGTGGTTTCTGCCGGGGGGCCTCAAGCCCGGCCTGGTGGTGTGCGATAATGGGCGAAATCTCGTCGCAGCTCTGGGACTAGCCCGTTTGACGCACATCCCTTGCCTGGCTCAAGTGTGTTGAATCTGGTGGTGCAGAAGTTCATTCACAACTACCCCGACATGTCAGAGCTGCTGAATAAAGTGCGGCCCGTTTGTGCACGCTTCCGGCGTTCACATCCTGCTGCTGCTCTCCTGTCTGCGCTACAGCGGAACTTCGGCCTTCCCGCTCACCGCCTCATATGCGACGTGCCCACCAGGTGGAACTCCACCTTGCACATGCTGGAGAGAGTGTGCGAGCAGCAGCAGGCCATAGTGGAGTTTAAGCTGCAGCACGCACGCGTCAGTCGCACTGCGGAACAGCACCACTTTACCACCAATAATTGGGCCTCCATGCGAGAACTGTGTGCCCTGTTTCTCTGTTTCGAGTACTCCACCAACATGACCAGTGGCGATAACACTGTTATCAGCGTTACAATACTGCTTCTATGTCTCCTTGAGAAAACACTTAGGGCGAAGATGGAAGAGGAGGTGGCACAGGAGGTGGAGGAGGATGAGGGGTCATTTTTAGCACTTTCAGGCCAGTCTGTAAAGGTGCCTCAGAGGGAGAATTTTTGCAACAGCAGAGGCCAGGTACAAATGTGGCCAGCCAGGGTCCACTACTGGAGGACGAGGAGGATGAGGAGGAGGTGGAGGAGGATGATGAGGATGAAACAGGTTCACAGCAAGATGGTCCCCGACACAGCTCAGGCCCATCACTGGTGCGTGGCTGGGGGGATACGGAGGACGATGACGATACACGTCCCCCAGAGGACAGCTTGTCCTTATCTCTGGGGAGCCTGGCACACATGAGCGACAACATGCTGCAGTGAATGCGCAACGACAGCAGAGTTGCCCACATTTTAACGCGTGCGGACTACTGGGTTCCCACCCTGCTGGATCCCCGGTACAAAGACAATGTGCCCACCTTACTTCCTGCACTGGAGCGTGATAGGAAGATGCGCGAGTACAAGTGCACGCTTGTAGACGCGCTTCTCGGATCATTCCCAAATGTCACAGGGGAACAGGTGGAAGCCCAAGGCGATGGCAGAGGAGGAGCGAGAGGTCGCCAACGCTGCTGTGTCACGACCAGCTCCTCTGAGGGCAGGGTTAGCATGGCAGAAATGTGGAAAAGTTTTGTCTCCACACCACAGCTAACTGCACCACCACCTGATACGGAACGTGATAGCAATAGGCAGCATTTCACTAACATGGTTGAACACCCCTCCACGTACTGACTGATGGTTTGGCACCATTAAACTTCTGGGTCTACAATTTGTCCACGTGGCCAGAGTTAGCATTTTGTGCCTTGAAGGTGCTGGCCTGCCCGGCGGCCAGCGTTTTGTCTGAATTCAGCACGGCAGGGGGCGTCATTACTGACAAACGCAGCCGCCTGTCCACAGCCAACGTGGACAAGCTGACGTTCATAAAAATGAACCAGGCATGGATCCCACAGGACCTGTCCCTCCCTTGTGCAGAATAGACATTTATAATTGCCTCCCCCTCAACCATGTATTCTTGCACTCCGGGGCACTTCTTTATTGAATCCTAATTTTTTTAACTTTACCATGATCTTGCGGTTCAACCCAAAGTTGAATGGACCTCTCCTCAATCTGGGTGCCGGGGCCTAAATAACTGAAAGTGGCCTGTTACAATGGTGGGTGACATGAAGCCTGAACCTCTGCCATGCGACCTCTCTCCTCTGTCTGGGTGCTGGGGCCTAAATAACTGAAAGTGACCTTCTCCAGTGGTAAGTGATATGACACCTTATTCCTTGCTGTGGGACCTCTCTCCTCTGTCTGGGTGCTGGGGCCTAAATAACTGAAAGTGGCCCTCTCCAGTGGTGGGTGATATGACGCATGATTCCTTGCTGTGGGACCTCTCTCCTTTGTCTGGGTGCTGGGGCCTAAATAACTGAAAGTGGCCTTCTCCAGTGGTGGGTGATATGACGCCTTATTCCTTGCTGTGGGACCTATCTCCTCTGTCTGGGTGCTGGGGCCGAAATAACAGAAAGTGACCTTCTCCATTAGTGGTAATCCACCAAAAATAGGCAGGAGAATTTTCAAACCCACAGGGACTCTTTCTGGCCACAATAGTGATGGAATAGTTGTTTCAAGGGGACTAACACCTGGACTGTGGCATGCCGGAGGGGGATTCATGGCAAAACTTCCATGGAAAATTATGTAGTTGACGCAGAGTCGGGTCTTAATCCATCAAGGGCATAAATCACCTAACATTCCTAAATTGTTTGGAATAACGTGCTTTAAAACATCCAGTGTGTGTATACGATCAGGTATGATGTTGTATCGATCAGGTAGTGTGAGGGTTACGCCCACTTCACAGTGACAGACCAAACTCTGACAGACCAAACTCCCTGTTTAACACACCGCAAACAACCGCAAACAGACCATTTGCACAACCGCAAACTCCCCATTTGCACAAGGTTGGATACCAAGCTAGCCATGTCCTGTTCCTTGTCCTCACTGACGTCATTGAAGGTCTCTTTCTCCACTCAGCCACGTACAACACCAAGGGTCCCTGAAAGGTGACAACAAGCCCCCTGGAATGCCTGCTGTGGTTGGTCTTCCACCTCCGCAAAGCCACCTTCCTCCTCTGACTCCTCTTCTTCAGTCTGCTCTCTCTGCGTTGGCGCAGGTCCAGCAATCGACGACGACAAGGCTGCTTCTGGTGGTGATGGTGACCACAACTCTTCCTCTTCATGCTCATCTACGGCCTGATCCAGCACTTTTCGCAGGGCACGCTCCAGAAAAAATGCATATGAGATGAGGTCGATGATGTTGCCTTGGGTTTGACTGACCAGGTTTGTCACCTATGCAAAAGGACGCATGAGCCTACAGCCATTGTGCATGAGCGTTCAGTAACGCGGCCAAAAAATACCCAGCTCCGCAGAGGCTAGCCTCTTTTTTTTAAATGAAAAAAATCTGTTCTTTCCAGTTAATCTCTGTTTTGTCCCCTATTAGGGGCTGGTGTATGGAATAGATTTTAGGAACTAGAAGATGGAAAAAGATGGTTGGTCAGTCCTCTTCCTTCCAATTTGGGGCACTGCGCGTGCGCCGTGCAATGTTCTGTGCCCCCTTATATGAGTGGTGTGTTAATGAGTTCTATTCCTATCAGTTTAATCCCTGTTATGTCCCCTATCAGGGGACCTGTATCGAATAGATTTTAGGAACCGGGAGATGGAAAAAGATGATTGGTCGGTCCTCTTACTTCCAATTTGGGGCACTGCGCATGCTCTGTGCAATGTACTGTGCCACCAATACAAATAGTGTGAACTACTATTCTTACCATTTTGATCTTTGTTAAGTCCCCTATCAGGGGACATGTATTGAATTGAATTCTTACATGGGGAGATAGAGAATAAAGCTTGCTTTGTCCGCTTCCTTCTAATTTTGGGCACTTGCAATGGAATTTGCCACCAATGCAACTAGTGTTAACTAAGTACTATTCCTATCAGTTTAATCTCTGTTTTGTCCGTTATCAGGGCCAGGGCCGGTGTAGTGAATAGATTTTTGGAACCGGGAGATGGAAAAAGACCCATGCTCAGTCCGCTTCATTTGAATTCTAGGTCACTGCGCATGTGCTGTGCAATGTACTGTTACACCCTATATGAGTGGTGGGCAGTGGGCACAGTACAGTCTGTGGGCCTGACACACACTGGCAGGTAACTGCAATTATAATAAAGAGTAAAAATGTAATGACTTTTTTATCTGTATCTGCAAGGTACTGTGCCACCCTATATGAGTGGTGGGCAGTGGGCACAGTACAGTCAGTGGGCCTGACACACACTGGCAGGCAACTGCAATTATATTAAAGCGTAACAATTAAATGACTTTCTTATCTGCAAGGTACTGTGCCACCCTATATGAGTAGTGGGCAGTGGGCACAGTACAGTCAGTGGGCCTGACACACACTGGCAGGCAACTGCAATTATATTAATGGGTAAAAATTAAATGACTTTTTATCTGCAAGGTACTGTGCCACCCGATTATAAGTGGTGGGCACTGGCAGTGGGCACAGTACAGTCTGTGGGCCTGACACACACTGGCAGGCAACTGCAATTATATTAAAGGGTAAAAATTAAATGACTTTTTTATCTGCAAGGTACTGTGCCACCCTATATGAGTGGTGTGCACACAGTACAGTCTGTGGGCCTGCGGCCTCTCACACATGGGCAGGCAACTGCATATATATATATATATATATATATATATATATATATATAAAAAATAAAATAAAAGCAGACTGATGTACCAGCCCTAAAAAGGGCTTTTTGGGGTGCTGTCAGAATGCTGTCCTTAGGCCTCTTTCACACTACCGTTGTGAGGATCCGGCGTGCACTTTCGTCGTCGGAAATGCCCGCCGGATCCGTCACAACGCCACACACCTGAAATGCTTTCAGTGATACTATAGCAGCCAGGACGCTACTAAAGTCCCGGCTGCCATGGAAAAGTAGTGGGGAGCCAGGGGAGAAGCTACTTACCATCCGTACGGCTCCCAGGGCACTCCACAATGACGTCACAGCGCCCCTACATTGCATGGATCATGTTTGTAGAGGCGCTGTGACGTCATTGTAGAGCGCCCCAGGAGCCGCACTGATGATAAGTAGCTTCTCCCCTGGCTCCCCACTACTTTTCCATGGCAACCGGGACTTTAGTGTGTCAGTTGTGTGAGACAGTGCTTTTTTTTTTTTCCTTTGGAAAGGAGGATAGTTTGCATGCTTTTTTTCTCTCCAGTAAAGCATTATGTGGGGACACAATCACAGCAATAGATAAAAGATGTTATAGTGAAAAAGCACTGATTGAACAGTTTGAGGCTGCCACCAAAAAGGAAAAGTGGGTAAAATTGGTCTTTGAAGCACAAATAGGTTTCCATAAACATACAGATGTAGTAGAGTCAACGCACATGCTTTATGAGACGTGTTAACTAAACTAAATGAGTTAGAAAACACCTTAAATTGCTTTTCAATGGCTTTTGTTTCAAGATAATGCGATGAGTTAATACATTTGAGTTTAGAGTTTGTGTGTTAACCCTTCTATATCGGAGGATACTAGAGATGAGTAAATCAATTATATCAATTTGTAATCCATGTTCCCAAAATGTGGATTCTGACAAATCCAAATATTGTACAATTCATTTCAGGCAAATCAAGATAAAGAGCCACATGTGGAATACATGTATAACTCAGCTCTCTTTCTAAAAAAAATTAAAAAAAGCTAAGTATTTTACAACTACAGTGTAACCTTGTAATCATTGCTCGGTCTTTTAAACAAACTTGATAGCATAGCAGCTAAGCCAGCCTCATATCTGCTAATAGAATTGATTTGCTACTCTCTAGAATGTATATTTATTAGTGTTGAGTGAATCGAAGTACAGAAAGTGGACTTCGATCCCAATTTCAGGATAAATTCGATTTGCCACAAAGCCAAATCTCTTTGTGCTTTGTTTCGTGGTAGCAAATTGATTTAACCTGAAATAGCATAACAAATAAAAAATTAAAATCATACTTGGCTGCTCCATTTACTCTTGACAGGCCAGATCCCACAATCTTGCTTGAAGATCTCGCACAAAATCCCGTGCGGGGTAGAGTATGAACAAATGCCGGCCGGAGCTCCTTGTGTGTCATAGATCAATTCTCTCCTAATGTGTTTTCCACTAAGATTTGGGTGGTACTTTTGGTACAATTTTTTTCTTATAAAGGGCGTCAAGGATGCATGAGGAGTATCATAAGCCAGTCAATGTGCTGGGTTTCTATGGAAAATAACAATAATTATTTGAAATGGAAAATGAAGAAGTGAGTTTATCCTTACCTACATATAGGTACCATTTATAGGGTTGTCTGGTTAATTAAAAACTCGGGCAGCAACTGAAGATGTAATAAAATAGCGAATGAAGAGTGACTTACTACTTTTTTCCCAGCTTCAGCATTGACGTTTCTAGCACACTTCGTCAATGCTGCAGCCAATCAGTGACGTCCTGTATACTGTGATTGGCAGTCAGTGATAAGCTGCATGGTGACCTGTGTGCACAGAACATCACCTCTTCAGCCTGGAATATAATGTAAGTGGTGAAGCACGGTGCTGCAGGAAAAAAATTGCCAATTGATAGCTGCTGACAAATTTTTTACTTAAATCAGACAACCCCTTTAAGATTTCAAATGTAATATTACATGTAAGTTGCAATACATAACATGTTATAAAAAGCTCTGACAAATCAAACTTTGAAGATTCACTTGCAACCGTCTGGTAAACTCTTAAAGATCATAGTAAGAGTGCGATTAGGGCATTGATCCTTCTAATAAAATAAAAAGGCTAATAAGGTTATTCATCTGGATTTACTTATCTTACTAATAAGTATACGAATAATAAACATGAAAGGTTAAATTGCAAATCAGGAATGAAAGAGATTATCTGTCCTTCAGAAACTGCTAGGTTTTCCGACAGGTTTTAAGCAGCTGCATTTAATTATTATCACTCACACTTTGTTTAATCCCTCATTTCCTTCTGATCTCATAGTATGTCAAGTGAAAAAGCAAACTTTTTCAAAGTACTGTATGCTGCCATTGAATTAATGAATCACTTTGAGAAATTATCGCTGGTAGCATTTTAAAAAGAAGAAATAAATTACCAAATTAACATTTCTAGCATATGATGTCTCTGATGCGGCTGTGTGTCATGTTATGACACTAACAAAAATAACGGAATGTGTTCAGTGCTAATGGCATTGCTTGTTTGGCTGGATTTCAAACAGCTCTTTTAAAAAGGACACATTAAACAGCATTACTATTTATCAAAATTACAAAAATATAAATAAACACTAGATAAAGAAAAATAAAATGTATCTGTCATAAAAATAATCAACTGTGGCACAATACCAGATATAAATTCAAACGTTTGAATAATGTTAATGTTGATCTTACAGTGAAATGCTATATTTTATTGTCAAAACCTGTACGCCCCATAATGTAACTATTCTGAAGCAGCTTTATTTATGATTTGGCAGTGTTCTGTTCCACGTGTGTCCCTACAAACTTTTACATTGACATTTTCCAATTAGTGCTAACAGCATCACACATTCTATTTGACAAGGGAAATGGTAATGCTAAGTAGTGATGAGCAGCAGGGGCAATATTAAAATTCACGATATTTCACAAATATTTGGGCGAATATTTTTCATAAATTTGCTAATTCGAGAATTCTCCATTATTTCTCCATTATTTTCTCTTTTGCGAAAATCGGCAATGTAATATGTGCGTATTAAGCACCCAATACAGGCGTGGGTCACGATAGAGGACAGAGGTCCCATAGCAGAGAATCAGGCTTCATGTCACCCACCAACGGAGAAGGCCACTTTTAGTTATTAAGGCCCCAGCACCCAGACAGAGGAGAGAGGTCCCATAGCAGAGAATCAGGCTTTATGTCACCCACCAATGGAGAAGGCCACTTTCAGTTATTTAGGCCCCGGCACCCAGACAGAGGAGAGAGGTCCCATAGCAGCAAAAGAGGCATCATGTCACCCACCAACGGTAAAGGCAACTTTTAGTTATTTAGGCCCCAGCACCCAGACAGAGGATAGTGGTCCCATAGCAGAGAATCAGGCTTCATGTCACCCACCAACAGAGAAGGCCACTTGCTTCTCCTCTGCCTTCGGCTTCCACTTGTTCCCCTGTGACATTTGGGAATGCTTTCAGGATCGCGCCTACCAGCGTGCGCTTGAACTCGCGCATCTACCTATCACGCTTCAGTGCAGAAAGTAAGGTGGGAACATTGTCTTTGTACTGGGGATCCAGCAGGGTGGCAACCCAGTAGTCTGCACAAGTTAAAATGTGGGCAACTCTGCTGTCATTGCGCAGGCACTGCAGCATGTAGTCGCTCATGTGTGCCAGGCTGCCCAGTGGTAAGGACAAGCTGTCCTCTGTGGGAGGCGTATCGTCATCGTCCTCTGTTTCCCCCCAGCCACGCACCAGTGATGGGCCCGAGCTGCATTGGGTGCCAACCCGCTGTGAACATGCTTCATACTCCTCCTCCACATCCTCCTCATCCTCGTCCTTCTCGTCCTCCAGTAGTGGGTCCTGGCTGGCCAAATTTGTACCTGGACTTTGCTGTTGCAAAAAACCTCCCTCTGAGCCGCTTCTAAGAGACTGGCCTGAAAGTGCTAAAAATGACCCCTCTTCTTCCTCCTCCTCCTGGGCCACATCCTCTTCCATCATCGCCCTAAGTGTTTTCTCAAGGAGACATAGAAGTGGTATTGTAATGCTGATAACGGTGTCATCGCCACTAGCCATGTCGGTGGAGTACTCGAAACAGTGCAACGGGGCAAACAGGAATCGCATGGAGGCCCAGTCATTGGTGGTGAAGTGGTGCTGTTCCGCAGTGCGACTCACCCGTGCGTGCTGCAGCTGAAACTCCACTATGGCCTGCTGCTACTCGCACAGTCTCTCCAGCATGTGCAAGGTGGAGTTCCACCTGGTGGGCACGTCGCATATGAGGCAGTGAGCGGGAAGGCCGAAGTTATGCTGAAGGGCGAACAGCGGCAGGATGTGAACGCCGGAAGCGCGCACAGACGGCACGCACTTTATGCAGCAGCTCTGACATGTCGGGGTAATTGTGAATGAACTTCTGCACCACCAAATTCAGTACATGCACCAGGCAAGGGATGTGCGTCAAACCGACTAGTCCCAGAGCTGCAACGAGATTTTGCCCATTATCGCACACCACCAGGCAGGGCTTGAGGCTCACTGGCAGCAACCACTCGTCGGTCTGTTGTTGTATACCCCGCCACAACACCTGTGCGGTGTGGGGCCTGTCCCCCAAACATATGAGTTTCAGAATGGCCTGATGACGTTTACTCCGGGCTGTGCTGAAGTTGGTGTTGAAGGTGTGTGGCTGACTGGATGAGCTGGTGGAAGAAGAGGAGGAGGAAGCTGAGTTGGAGGAGGAGGCAACAGGAGGCAAAGAATGATGCCTTGCGATCCTGGGCGGAGAAAGGACGTGTGCCAAACAACTCTCCGCCTGGGACCCAGCCGCCACTACATTTACCCAGTGTGCAGTTAGGGAGATATAGCATCCCTGGCTGTGCTAACAGGTCCACATATTGTGGTTAGGTGGACCTTGCCACAGATGGTGTTGCGCAGTGCACACCATATTTTTTTAGATACTTGGTTGTGCAGGGAAGGCATGGCTCTCTTGAAGAAGTAGTGGCGGCTGGGAACAACGTACTGTGGGACAGCCACCGCAATCAGCTGTTTGAAGCTGTCCATGTCCATCAGCCTGAATGACAGCATTTAAAAGGCCAGTATTTTAGAAATGCTGGTATTCAGGCCCAGGGATCGAGGGTGGCTAGGTGGGAATTTATGTTTTCTCTCCAAGGTTTGTGAGATGGAGAGCTGAACGCTGCCGTGTGACATTGGTGGAGTTGCTTGTTGATGGAGGTGGTGGTGTTGGTGGCACATCCTCTGTTTACTGGGCGGCAGGTGCCAACGTTCCTCCTGAGGTGGAGGAAGAGGCCGAGGCAGCAGCAGAAGAGGGAGCAGGAGGAGCATGAGTGAGTTCCTTGCTTTTAAGTTCATGCTTTGCATGTAGATGCCTGGTCATGCAGGTTGTGCTAAGGTTCAGAAAGTTAATGCTTCGCTTCAGGCTCTGATGGCACAGTGTGCAAACCACTGGGGTCTTGTCATCAGCTCATTGTTTGAAGAAATGCCATGCCAGGGAACTCCTTGAAGCTGCCTTTGGGGTGCTCGGTCCCTGGTGGTGGTGGCCAGTAGCACGCGAACTCTCTTGGCGGGGGCTGTTCTGCTTTTGCCCCCTGCTCCCTCTTTTGCTATGCTGTTGGCTCGGTCTCACCACTACCTCTGAAAAGTCAGTGGCACGACCTTTATTCCATGTGGGGTCTAGGACCTCCTCATCCCCTGCATCGTCTTACACCCAGTCTTCCTCCCTGACCTCCTGTTCAGTCTGCACACTGCATAAAGACGCAGCAGTTGGCACCTGTGTTTCGTCATCATCAGAGACGTGCGGACTCCGATGAGGTGGTATTCCCATGTCCTCATCATCAGGAAACATCAGTGGTTGTGCATCAGTGCATTCTATGTCTTCCACCACTGGGGAAGGGCTAGGTGGATTCCCTTGGGAAACCCTGCCAGCAGAGTCTTCAAACAGCATAAGAGACTGCTGCATAACTTGAGGCTCAGACAGTTTTCCTAATATGCATGGGGGTGATGTGACAGACTGATGGGCTTGGTTTTCAGGCGCCACCTGTGCGCTTTCTGCAGAAGACTGTGTGGGAGATAATGTTGTGAACGTGCTGGATCCACTGTCGGCCACCCAATTGACTAGCGCCTGTACTTGCTCAGGCATTACCATCCTTAGAATGGCATTGGGCCCCACCAAATATCGCTATAAATTCTGGTGGGTACTGTAACCTGAGGTAGATGGTTCACTAGGACGTGTGGCTGTGGCAGAACGGCCACGTCCTCTCCCAGCACCAGAGGGTCCACTAACAACACCACAACCATGTCCGTGTCCGCATCCCTTACTATATGTTTTCATCATTGTTACCGTTCATCAAAATAAGAAAAAAATTATTTGGCCCAATTTATTGAATTCAAATTCAGGCCTTTTTTTACAGGCACCTAACACTATCTGGCTATCTATTTATGTACCGTATTACACTAATCCAGACACAGCAGTAACCACAGATTTAGGGGAATATCAATTGTAGGCCTAGTATTTAGGCCCTGGATGAAAGGTTTCCTTTTATGACAGAAATACACTTAGAGATGCACAATAATGTGTGCAAATGTAGAGGATTATGCTTTCAGCACTTGTATTTTAATACTTAGTTTAATATACCATTTTATGGAAAGAAATACACTTGGAGATGCACGGTAGCCTGTGCACATATAGAGGATTTATTTATTAGGCCTTGTATTTAGACACCAACACACTGAGTGTAATATACCTTTTATGGACAGATTTACACTTGGCCCAGCTACAGCTGAAACCACTGAGTTATGGTATTGCAATTTTGGCAATTGAATTTCACCCCAGAAAAAAAAAATATCCTTTGCCGGACACTATTAAACTTGGCCAGCCACAGCTGGAACACCAGATTTACGTTATTGCTATTTTGGCAATTGAATGTCACCCCAGAAAAAAAAAATCTATCCTTTGCCGGACACTATTAAACTTGGCCAGCCACAGATGAAACCACTGATTTACGGTATTGCTATTTTTGCAAATTAATTTCACCCCAGAACAAAATCTATCCTTTGCCGGATACTATAAAACTTGGCCAGCCATAGCTGGAACACCAGATTTAGGGGATTGCTATTTTTGCAATTGAATTTCACCCCAGCACAAAATATATCCTTTGCTGGACAATATTAAACTTGGCCAGCCACTGCTAGGACACCAGATTTAGGGATTTGTTATTTTGGCAATATAATTTAACCTCAGAAAAAAATATATCCTTTGCCGGACACTATTAAACTTGGCCAGCCACAGCTGAAACCACTAATTTACGGTATTGCTATTTTGGCATTTGAATTTCACCCCAGAACAGAATCTATCCTTTGCCGGACACTATTAAACTTGGCCAGCTACAGCTGGAACCCCAGATTTAGGGGATTGTTATTTTGGCAATTGAATTTCACCCCATAAAAAAATCTATCCTTTGTCTACACTATTAAACTTGGCCAGCCACTTGTGGGACACCAGGTTGAGGGGATTGCTATTTTTGCAAATGAATTTCACCCCAGAACAAAATCCATCCTTTGCCGGACACTATTAACCGCTACTGGACCGCCTAATGCAGGGATGCGTCCTGCGGGCGGTCCTGTAGCTCTGAAACGACGCATCGGCGCGTCATCTCGCGAGAGCCGAGACTTCCTGTGAACGCGTGCTCGAGCGTGCATGTTCTGCTACAGCCTACCAGCGATGATCCATCGCTGGCAGGCTGTAGATGCGAATTAAATCGCATCAAACAGCTATATCAGACGCTGTTTTGTGAACAGCGTCTGATATAGCTGCTACCTGGTCCTCTGGTGGTCCCATTTGCTGGGATCGACCACCAGAGGACCAGGTAACACTGTAAAGTTGCACCAAACACTACACTAACCCCCACCCCCTCACCTATTAACCCCTTGATCACCCCATCTAGACCCCTGATCACCCCCCTGTCATTGATCACACCCCTTGTAAGGCTCCATTCAGACGTCCATATGTGTTTTGCGGATCCGTGGATTCATGGATCCGTGGATTCACGGATCCGCGGATCGGATCCACGGATCCTCAAAACACGGACACCGGCAACGTGCTTTCCGCATTTTGCAGATCCGCACATTGCCAGAACTATATAGAAAATGCTTTTTCTTGTCCGCAATTGCGGACAAGAATAGGACATGTTCTATATTTTTGCGGAACGGAAGTGCAGACCCGGAAGCGCGGATCCGTAATTCCGGATCCGAGCGGGACAAAGTCTGTCCCCATAGAAATGAATGGGTCCGCAATTCCGTTCCTCAAACGTGTGAATGGGGCATAAGGGTCCCTTATCACCGCCAGTTAGTTAGCTACTTGTTAGGTAGCTAGCGCCCAGCCCACCGCACCGCAGTCACTGATTTTGGCAGAGATTTTTTTCATCCACATTGATTGATGCGAATGAAAAAATCTGTGCCGTTCATTTTTTTTTTTTTCAGGATGAACGGTAAAAAAAAAATCTCATTACCCGTATGCTCAATATAAGGAGAATCGCAGATACTCCAAATGCTGGCCATACGTGTAATGATTGCGGAGACCCTCAAATGCCAGAGCAGTACAAAAACCTCACATGTGACCTCATTTTAGAAAGAAGACACCCCAAGGTATTCCGTGAGGGGTATGGTGAGTTCATGCAAAATTTTATTTTTTGTCACAAGTTAGTGGAATATGAGACTGTAAAAAAAAAAAAAAAAAAAATTTCCGCTAACTTGTGCCAATTTTTTTTTTTTTTTCTGTGAACTCGCCATACCCCTCACAGAATACCTTGGGGTGTCTTCTTTCCACAATGGGGTCACTTGTGGGGTTTTTATACTGTCCTGGCATTTTAGGGGTCCTAAAGCGTGAGAATCCAAATGCGTAAAAATGGCCTGTGAAATCCTAAAGGTACTCATTGGTTTTAGGGCCCCTTTGCGCACCCAGGCTGCAAAAAAGTGGCACACATGTGGTATTGCCGTACCCAGGAGAAGTAGGGCAATGTGATTTGAGGTGTATTTTTATATATACCCAAACTTTTTGTGAAAAATATCTCTGTAAACGACAACTTTTAAAAAAATGTATACAAAGTTGACAATTTACAGAGATATTTCTCTCACCCCTATATGTAAAAATACACCCCAAAACACATTGCCCTACTTCTCCTGAGTACGACGATACCACATAAGTGACACTTTTTTGCAGCCTGGGTGCGCAAAGGGGCCCAAATTCCAACGAGTACCTTTAGGTTTTACATGGCGGCTCACAATTTAGCCCCGCCCAAAATGCCAGAACAGTAAACACACCCCTCAAATGACCCCATTTCGGAAAGTAGACACCCCAAGGTATTCAGTGAGGGGCATAGTGAGTCCGTCTGAGATTTATTTATTTTTATTTTTTTTTTCTCAGAAAGTGTCATTTTCCGCTAACTTGTGAAAAAAAATGAAATGATACATGAACTCACCATGCCCCTCCGCGAATACTTTGGGGTGTCTTCTTTCTAAAATGGTGTCATTTGGGGGGTATTTATACTTTCCTGGCATTCTAGCACCTGAAGAAACATGACAGGTGCTCAGAAAGTCAGAGCTGCTTCAAAATGCCAAAATTCACTTTTTTGCACCATAGTTTGTAAACGCTATAACTTTTACCCAAACCAATAAATATACACTTATTGGACTTTTTTATCAAAGACATGTAGAACAATAAATTTAGAGAAAAATTTATATAGAAATGTAGTTTTTTTGAAAAATTTTACAACAGAAAGTGAAAAATGTCATTTTTTTGCAAACATGTCGTTACATTTGTATTAATGGCAAAAAAGTAAAAATGTCAGCAACAATGAAATACCACCAAATGAAAGCTCTATTAGTGAGAAGAAAAGGAGGTAAAATTCATTTGGGTGGTAAGTTGTATGACGGAGCAATAAACGGTGAAAGTAGTGTAGTGCTGAATTGTAAAAAGTGGCCTGGTCATTAAGGGTGTTTAAGCTAGGGGGGCTGAAGCGGTTAAACTTAGCCAGCCACAGCGGGAACACCAGATTTAGTGGATTGGTATTTTGTCAATTAAATTTTACCCTAGAAAAAAATCTATCCTTTGGCAGACAGTATTACACTTGGCTAACCACTGCTGGAACCCAGATTTAGGAGATTGCTATTTTGGCAATTGAATTTCACCCCTTAATAAAATATAGAAATTTATATCCTGAGTTTCTAGGGGTGACAAGAAGCACAACCAAGCCCCTGATGTAGGATATAGCAAAAAAAAAAAAAACTACTATTGATGGATTGATGGACTTGGTGGCAGCTTGTGCTGGTGCACCACAAGACACAAAATGGCCGGCCATCACCCCAGAAAAAGTGAAAGAAAAACGCTCTTGGCAGCCTAAAAACCAGTGAGCAATTAACTAGCAGAAGTTGAATGATTCACAGCTGTAGATCGATCACTTCATTAGGTGTTTTTGCTGAGTTTTCCCTGCCTTATCTCACCCTCACAGCAGCTGCATCCTATTCCTACACTAATTAGAGTAGAGTGATGTGTGGCGCTACGTGACCAGCTTAAATAGATGCTGGATCACATGCTGCACTTGGCCAATCACAGCCATGCCAATAGTAGGCATGGCTGTGATGGTCTCTTGGGGCAAGTAGTATGACACTTGTTGATTGGCTGCTTTGCAGGCCCCACTGCAGTGCTACACTGCTTCCAGCTATTGACTGATGGCAGACTGGTGCTGCAAGATGATAATTCAGAGGTGGAAGTGGAGGAGGAGGCGGAGGAGGAGATGGGAGGTTTGCAGCCACTTAGGTAGGTGGCTGCGGAAACCCTGATGCAAGTAGGGCCCGCAATCCTTGGCGTCGGAAGCACCGGTGCCATCCCAGTGTAAGACTCGCTTGAAGCCTAAACAACGTTCACCCAGTGTTCCGTCAGGGAAATGTAGCATTTTATGGCCACAAGCACTTGTCCATGTGTCATTAATTAAGTGGACCTTCCCAATAACTGCGTTGGTCAGGGCATGGGTGATGTTAAGGGACACATGTTGGTATAAGGCAGGGACGGCACACAGGGCAAAATAGTGGCGGCTGGGGACTGAGTAACGAGGGACAGCCACCACTATCAGGCAGGGGAAAGCCTCAGTGTCACAAGCCTAATTGGCAACATTTCCAGAGCCAGCAATTTGGAAAGGTGTGCATTTAGGGCCATGGACTGTAAGTGGGTGGCTGGGTATTTGAGCTTTCGTTCAAAGGCCTTGGGTATAAACATCTGTATGCTGAGCTGGGACACAGAAGTGGATGTGATAGCTGATGTTGCTTGCGAAGGTCCAGGTGCATGGCAGGAGGCATGCGGGCCTACGTCTTGGACAGGGGATTGGCCAGCACATAACATTGGAGAAGAGGAGGCAGTGGTGTGACCCGCAGACACTGATTGTGGACCAAGGAGTTTGGCCCACCTATTAGGGTGCTTGGATGCCATGTGGTGGATCATGCTGGTGGTGGTGAGGTTGCTAGTGTTCACGCCCCTGCTAATTTTGGTACGGCACAGGTTGAAAATTACAATTCTTTGATCATCTGCACTTTCCTCAAAAAATTGTCACACTGCGGAACACCTACCCCAGGGACATTTCAGCAAGGGGGTGCTCCGGAAACAGTTGCAGGCCTGTTTGGTGTGGCCCACCTTCTCCCTTTTGCCACCCAACTGCCTCTTCCAGCCTGTTGCAGTGCTGCAGATCCCTCCCCCTTTGTACTGCTGTACTTGCTCGGCTTGCCACTTTCCCAGATTGTGTCAGTGACTTCATCGTCCACCACTTTCTCTTCCACTTCCTCAGTCTGCTCATCCTCCTGACTTTTAATGTTGACCTAACAATGACCTCAGTCATTGTCAACTGTGTCTCATCCTCATCGTGAACCTCTTGAGACACTAATTGCAGTTGACTTATTGGTAAGTGTGTCTCATCATCATCATCCACCTCGTGAAACACTAATTGCCGTTCCCCACCGTCATCTTCTTCTGAATGTGGATGCTCAAGAGTTCGGGAATCAAGGCACAAGAGCTCCTCACGACCCTTTTCAAGCGGGCTTGGTGAGAGTCCCAAATTAAGGAATGGCGTTGAAAAGAGCTCCTCGGAATATCCGAGTGTGGGATCCCTTGTTTGCCAAGACTCTCCATGGTGGGTAGAAGGAGTATCAGGTTGAGGATTCTGTTGAACTGACTCTTGGCTACTGAGACTGCACTTTGTGGAAGACAGCGTGGTGCTTAACCGACTGGAAGGATTATCTGCTGCAATCCAATCGAGAGTGGTTTCCTGCGCCGCCCTGCAAACTGGGACATAAAGCTAGTTATCGAGGATGAGTGTGTTTCTTGTGCTCTGGTAGCAGGCACAGGTTCACTGTGCCCAGAGCCATGGCCTCTGCGTGCACCATCAGCAGCACTGCCACTTCCCCCTCCCTTACTGCTTGCCTTGCGCATATTAAATAGTATATATGCTTGCAAGTATGTCACACGTATAGTAGCGCAGGTTTTGTAAGTGTATGAGCAAATAAAGTACACAGAATGGCACAAATATTTTTGGGATACGCAGACTTTAAACAGAAGATGTAGCACAGATAATGTTGCTGTCCGCATCGTCTATGAAAAAAGTGCACTGAATGTAATTTTAGGATGCGTAAACTTTATACAGGAGGTATAGTGCAAGTAATGTCGCTGTCACGACTGGCTAATAAAAAATTACACTGAATGAATGTCACTGATATTTAGGATGCACAAACGTTATACAGGAGGTATAGCGCAAATATTGTCGCTGTCACCACCGGCTAATAAAAAAGATAATCTTAATAAATGTCACTGATATTTAGGATGCGCATGGTTTGGGATAGTCGGCTACACTAGCGATTACGGTGTCATTGCAGCTTGCGTTTTATAGCCAGGAAGTGGATGCGGGTCACATGATGGTCACATGACCTCGATGATCAGGCCTTGCGGTCCACACACGGGAAGTCTTTGCGTGTCAAACACGGTATGTGACACACACCACGTGACCATAACAGGGCGGTAATGTCATCTCTCAGTGAGCGCATCACCTTATGTGCTCATTTGGGGGCGTGGGACTTGTGCTATGGCGGGAATCGGGTGTCCTGCTTAAATAGACATCAGGTATCAGACTAGTCAGTCAATTGTGACCATGGCAGGGTGGATATTCTTGGTGTGACGTCTTCCTATGTAAGTAACTCATGTTTCCATTCATGCAAACTCTAAGGTTATATCTCCAGTGATTTTTTTGGAGAGTGAGTGCAATACTGGGGAGCTGTTATTGGATGGGTTCTCACAGTATTTTACTCCTGAAGTGCATATCATTTGCAGACTTTCTAGAGGACGTTTCTAATTTGCATAACTACCACTGCTGCATGTTACATAACTGAAGAAGGCAGAGTGGATATTCATGACGTGACACCATCCATTTATTGTTGCATGGAAGCGTGTTTTCACAGTGTATCTTTTGGAAGACGTACATAGGATATATGATTGCCAGTGCTACATCTAACCTGCATCTAACATAATCTTGTTTTCATCTACAGTTATACAATAGTGACTCATATGAATTGACTCCTAAAGAACCCATATTATAGGGAGAAACGCGTTGAGGTGTCACTTATATGTACTAGGTGGTCCCCATCATATATATCATTAGGTAGGGACATTAGATTATTAATAAGATAATTATTAATGAGTATTGTATTGAGTTAGGTTTGTTATTTGTTATATATAAGGACAAGCAGGGTCTACGTAGCCTAGGTACAAGGACAGGGAGTCCCTACCTCATAGGGCAGTCCCTGGGCTGAGGGTTAGACAGGGTTAGTCTAAGGGTCGGGTAGGATTACATTTTTCCTCCTTTCCCCCGTCTCCTTCCCCTGCATGCCCCCGTTTAGATTCCTTGTTATTTATATGTCTGGTCTTTAGATGTATCACATTATTGGCCAATAACTATCACTAATCGGCACTGTATCCCATTTTTAAATAGAATGAATTAAAGTATATGATTCTAAGGGCAAGCTTGTTTCGCTGGACCATTTATGCAGGAGGTATAGCTCAAGTAATGTCGCTGTCACCACCGGCTAATAAAAAAATTACACTGAATGAATGTCACTGATATTTAAGATGCACAAACGTTATACATGAGGTATAGTGCAAGTAATGTTGCTGTCACCACCGGCTAATAAAAAATTACACTGAATGAATGTCACTGATATTTAGGATGCACAAATGTTATACAGAAGATGTGGCACTGGTAATGTCGCTGTCACCACCGACCACACTATTGAGCTGAATGTCACAGATATTTTGGCTGCACAAATGTAAAATAAAAGATGTAGCAGAGGTTGTGTTACTATTAGAAGCAACACTAACAATTGCATGCAATTATGCGCAGGTTGCGCTAATCATATATATTGCAGCCAGATACAAAAATATAATTAAAAGGACTTTTGGGTGTCTAACAAGTTTTTTCCCTAAAATATTACTATTTCACTCCCTACACTATCTCTCCCTTCTACAGCACAGCTCTCCCTGACTAAAACTGAGCCAAACACGTATCATCGGGTGCTATTTAGCACCCGATTTTTCGTTGAGGCTAGCCAATCACTGTAATGCCAATAACCAACATGGCTACGGCATTGCAGTTAGTGACAGTACTTACTCGCATGCTTATTGGCTGCATAATAGCCAACAAAAGTGCGGAGAGGAGACACTACTAGGGGGGGCGTGGCTAACCGCCGAGCAGCTAAGACGCTTCTCAGAGCGCTCTCTGAGCTAACCTGCTAATCCTTAGCCATCGGTGACCATAACATCTACAGACCCCCAGCAAAACCTTTTTAAAAGTCCCTGGAGGACACTGGTCTTTGTGGAGCCCAACTGCTGGGACTGTTTCTGGTCCGCCTCACGCAGAGACCTATCCCCGCCGGCAGCGGGCATCGATACGGCCTACCTTCATACCTCGTTGCTCAAGACTCTCGGACGAGACGGAGACACAGCCCATCTATCGGCTCTTAACCGCCGGTGCTCATACTGAAGCGGTGGACGGTGAACCTTGGACCCTGGCCCCTGTGGCCTAACGCGAGCGCCCGGCATCCGGAGGCGCGCTGCGGCCTACCGCCGCCTCTGCACTCAGCAAGCCTCTCGTCCAGCCACCTGGCAACTGAGACACTGACCTGCCTCAGAACTCCGCGGTCCCCAGTTCCCGGTAGTACAGCCTGCCTATCAACTACAGCCTGCTGGTGATCCTGTGGATGGCGTGGCCTGGTCCCGGACTTTCGTGGCCTAGTAAGAGTGACGGGCACTCAGAGACCTATCGTCACTTCCACGCACCGAGATCCTCCCGACGGATACCGGAGTGCACCGTGCTCCTTGCCTGAGTGTGAGTACCAAAGGCCCCGACCCGGTACCCCGGTCCTGACTTGTTGCTACGCGTAATTGCACACCCCGGTGACGGCCCCTCTGCATACCTCCGATCATCGTGGGTTCCGATCCAACATCTCAGACCGGATCAGATACTGAGCACGTTTCCGTCTCCCAAACCACTTTTGGTCCTGTTTCTCCACTCCTTACTGACCACTACAACGGTCTCTTTGCCATAACTGCCGACCTTCAAAAGCATAGCTCTAATTTTTAAGGACTGCATCTGGTCTATAGTTTGAACGCCTTACTTACAGTTTTTCTTTCCCAGCCGTACCCTCCACACAGGTATACACCAGCCTGCTAGAGCTTAGCTCTAATTTTTTCTGGACTGTTCCCGGTCTGCAAACCAACGCTACAACCCGACTACATTTTTGTAATGGACTTTGAGCCATAATTTTTTCCTTATCCGTATCAATACTGATAACTCCAATGCACTAATCATCCTCTGGCTTAGCCGGCCCAACCTCTCTCAAGCACTTTGCAGCATGGTTAAAATAGGAAACGCCGTCTCTAGGGACATTGTTATCGCACATAAAATTCCAGCTACAAAGGGCGAGATGGATAAATATATGAAGAAAAAGAACCCCCATCATAAACTGACCACACCTTCCAAAGATGCCCTTCCAGCTGCTCATATTGACACCGGAGCTGATTCTGATAGTGAGAGTGAGCTGACCTCACAACGTGACACATTACCAGTCTCCCGCTCCTTTCTGCAAAAGTCACTGGAGAGCGCCTTATCTAAAGCCCTAGATCCCATTTCTAAAGACTTACAAGACATAAAACACGATATTAAACACCTGGGCACTAGAGTGGAACAACTAGAAGCCACCCAAGCCTCTCTCTGTAACTATACTACTGCTCTGACCTCCAGCTTTACCTCCTGCCAGAACTATCTCAACGTGGCATTTGATGCGCTGGAAGACCAGGAGAATAGAGGTCGCAGGAATAACCTCCGCCTGAGAGGCCTCCCTGAATCTGTAGAAAACGCTGCTCTCCTCTCAACGGTTACAGATCTTTTCAGCAACATTCTTGGGGAATCCTATACAGGGGAAATTGTCATAGAGCGGGTCCATAGGGCTCTGAGGCGAAAGCCCAAAGATTCTGAACCACCCAGAGACGTCATCTGCCGACTGCTACACTTTACAGTTAAAGAAGACATCCTACGTCTTTCCAGGACATCCCCACATACCACCTTTGAAGACGTTCAGATTCATATCTACCAAGATTTGTCGCCGCAAACACTACTAAAAAGAAGAACCCTCAGGCCTTTGACCATGGTCCTTCGCTCCAAAGGAATACAGTACAGCTGGCAGTTCCCGTTCGGTTTGGCTTTCATGACAGGAGGAAAAAGGTTCCTGATCCGTACTACAGCAGATCTCCCTGGAGTCTATAAAGCGTTAGATCTCCCAGACCTGCAAATTCCAGACTGGGCAGTGGTCAAGGATCTGGACACTCTCCCGCAAATTGCACCTCCTACACCCTGGGAAGAAGTGGCACCTGGACGAACCCCCAAATCCAGAAGGAAGTCCGGCAAACTGACCCCGAAAAGCATTATACCGGAGGACTCTTGAATTGCGGGAGGCTAGATATTCCTTCATTTCATCTTTCACGTTACTATATGCCTCTAGTGACTACTCACAGCGGTGACTTTATTGGTCGCCTCAATTTCTAGACAGAAGGTTCCTTCTTCTCCTTACTCTCTTATGTTATTCACTCTCTCCCTTCTCTTCTTCTATCACCTCGCTCACCCTATCACACAAACCTACCCTATCTTTGGACTATCTCCCTCCGCTCTCCTTCTCCCGATCTCCCTGTCCTCACGGTATTTTATCTACGTTCTACTGTCACTTGCCCATCTCCTTTTCCCTTCTACACTTCACACCGTCCTCTTCTTTATGTTGCTGCTATGGTCCTTACTGTAGAAGCTTTCTATATATTTTCTTGTAACCATGTGTTAGCTCACTTTATAGGTTGGGCCTCTAGGCCAATTGTTACTCGACTTTATACCTAAATAGAGTTTCTGTTTTTGGTTCGATCCAAATAACGGTTCTTTACTGTTAAGTTCATATCTTATATTGTAACTTAGCTACACACACACTACCCCTGGTGTGCCACAATGCTTGTTCTATTTGCACTATGTGTTTGCTCATTATGTTATATTCTGATGATGCCTGTGATTAACTGTCTTTGTTTCCTCCTCATGTTTCCGTTTTTCCTACCCCTCTCCATCCCCCCTCCCCAGGTTTCTGCTCCACCTTCCCCTGCCGAGAACCATGCAAAAAACTGGACCCTGTTACTCATACGTCCAGATGGCAAGTATTAAAGTTGTTACATATAATGTACACGGGCTCAACTCCCCTTCCAAAAGATCTCAAATACTAGGACTCCTTAAGAGGCACAAAGTTGATATCTGTCTCCTCCAAGAGACACATTTCCAGAAACAAAAAATCCCTTCTATCAAACACATGTACTACACCCAATGGTTTCACTCAGGACTCTAAAGTCTCTAAAGGGGTGAGCATAGGACTCAGTAAGCATACTACCTTCACGCTGATTGACAAATGTTCTGACCAAGAGGGACAATTTATTTTTCTTAAAGGGTGTATTGGCACCACTACGTTCACGATTGGGAACGTATATGCTCCCAATACTGAACAAATTCCCTGGCTTCAGTCTGCTCTGAAGAAACTATCGTCCTTCTCGGAAGGGACTTTAATATTAGGAGGCGACTTAAATGTAGCATTAAACCCTACCATAGACACCTCCACTGGCCGATCCTCCATTTGTGTTAAATCTTTGTCGAAATTGATACGCACATTGCAGTCCCTACAACTAACAGATGTATGGAGGACATTACACCCGTCCGTTAAAGATTATACATTTTACTCAATACCACACAACTCATATAGCAGACTTGATTATTTATTCCTCCAGACCTCACATGTACAACACTGTCAATCTGCCTCGATCCTGTCACAAGTTCTTTCAGACCACTCTTTAGTCTAAATGGTTTACGAATTGCCCCACACGCCTCCACCTTTTAGGTGCTGGCGCTTAAATGACTTACTCTTAAAATCCCCACGACATGTTGAGAGAATTAACGCACGTCTAACTGAGTTTTTGCTAAAAACGACAACAAGGAAGTCTCTATGCAGACACTCTGGGAGGCACATAAATCATACGTCAGAGGCGAGCTTATTTCTCTCTCTGCCTATGTTCACAAGATTAGGTCGCAAAAATTGTCTGACCTACAATCAAAAATCTCACGTCTAGAGAGGCTGCATAAGAGGTCCCTTCTAGCTTCCCACTTAGACGAGCTGACTACATTACGTAGCGAGCTTAAAAACCTGCTGAACCTGTCCTCAGCTAAAGCCTATTTATCTGCTCAATACAAACATTATGCGCATGGAGACAAACCCACCAGGTTTATGTTAGCTCAAATTAAACAAAGGAAGGCTAGGTCCTTTATAACTAATCTCAAAAGCTCAGATGGTACCAATTACCATAAAACTACGGATATAGCTCGTGAATTTAGCACGTTCTATAAGGAACTGTATAATCTGGGCTCTTTACACAACGCTCGGGTAAACCAAGATCTGAACTAATACCAGAATTCTTGGCCTCTTTGGACCTCCCACGAATAACCCCTGCACAATCACATAAACTATGCTCCCTATATCTCCATCCGAGATTAAAGAGGCCATTGCATCCTCTCCCAAGAACAAAAGCCCAGGCCCTGACGGCTTAACCGCACATTACTATCTTTCATGTCTAGATACTCTGTCCCCGTATCTCACCAGACTTTATAACTCCGCATTGGCAGGAAACCCCTTTCACAAACAAACCTTGATGGCCCAAATTACCGTCATACATAAGGAGGGGAAAGATCCTGGCTTGTGTGGCAACTACCGCCCTATATCGCTCCTTAATTTTGATCTTAAAACCTTCGCTAAAATACTGGCCCGTCGGCTTCAGGACCTTCTACCATCCCTAATGGCTCCAGATCAAGTTGGTTTTGTGATGGGAAGGGAGGGGAAAGATAATATCTACAGAGTCCTACAACTGATTTCATACGCTCAGCACTCAAAAACCCCCCTCCTGCTCCTCAGCACCGACGCCGAGAAAGCGTTCGACAGGGTTGATTGGGGATTCCTGGAAACTTCTTTGCTTGCTTTCGGTATTCCCGCCCTATTCGTTCGAGCCATATTTACCATGTACGAACGCCCTACAGCCAGAGTTCTGATCAACGGGGTGCTGTCACCTGTGTTCCCTATCTCGAACGGCACTAGACAAGGGTGTCCTCTATCTCCGTTACTTTTTGTACTGACTATGGAGACACTCCTACAGAGACTGAGGCAAGAACCTGACATTTCCGGGATATCTTGCGGAGGTAGGGAGCACAAGGTGGCGGCATATGCTGACGATCTATTGCTGCTGACTTCTAATCCTACCACAGCTTTGCCGGTAGTGGCCAATATTTTGATGCGTTTGGTACCATTTCCAATTTTAAAGTTAACATGAGTAAGTCCCAAGCTTTGAACATATCCCTCCCTGCCTCGGTAGCCTCTAGTCTAGCGACTAGCTCTCCTTTCGACTGGACGCAGTCCCACATTAAGTTCCTCGGAATAAAAATCGCCCCTGACACACGAGCATTATATAAAAATAACTTTGTCCCTCTCCTGGCAGACATCTCAAACATTCTCGAAAACTGGCCTACACCTTACATCTCGTGGTTTGGGAGGAAAAACATTGCAAATTGCCTCATCTGGCCCAAAGTGACTTACTTATTGCAGGCCCTCCCAATACATATCCCTGGGAGTTTCTATACTCAACTAAATAGGATTTTATCTAAATACATTTGGAACGGTAAAAAACCCAGAATTAAATATTCGACCCTTCAGCTGCCCCGGAAATATGGTGGCATTGATATGCCGACGCCCCGCCTCTTCGTACAGGCAGTCCATTTAAATCGAATCCTCGACTGGGTACGGAAACCCTTGCATAAGTTATGGGTACACATAGAGGAAGATATCCTCCAATACCCATTGAGACATCTTGTTTTCTCCTCTCCCACAACCCCTACAAAACTCAGGGCCCCTAACCTGTGCAATATGGACTGATACTGCCATACGTCATAGATGCGCCCCTTATCCCTCTCCATTGTTGCAAATTAGAGATCTGCTTTATACCGCAGACCCTACTTCAAACGCCTCGATCCCCAAAGACATACGATCTAACAGTACCTCGGTAGACTCCGTCATTGGAGATGGCACGATACCCTCTAGGGAGGCTTTGTCCAATTTGCTAGACTGCTCCTTATTACCTCCCCTGATATACAATAGAATAGTGTGCTCACTTAAAATACTTGTCAAAAACATTGACCCTTCACGAGTTCTGACCCCTTTTGAAACTTCCTTGGCTCAAACCAAGCCCCCTAAGAAAGTTCTTTCAACTTATTGCAAACTGTTATCCACCCCCCTATTACCCATTACACACTCCTTCATAAAAAGATGGGAGAAAGACCTCTCTAGGAAATTTTCGGACTCAGAAATCCGATCTCTCCTTGAGATGCCGAAGCAAACGTCACGATGTGTAAGAATGCAGGAAAGTGGTTATAAGATATTAACCAGGTGGCATTTGACCCCGGTTCTTTTACACAAGTATAACCCCGGATACAACCCTGCCTGTTGGAGATGCGGCCAACAATTAGGAACTTACTATCACCTATGGTGGACATGTCCACGTATAGTGCCATACTGGGCGTCCGTCATAACTCAGATTAATAATATAACTGAAACACGCTTACCTACGACCCCTGAGATTTGCATATTCCATCTGCTCCCAGTCAATTTGTACAAATTTACATCTAGACTAATTAGACATCTTTTAGCTGCTGCTCGTATTCTGGTACCCACGTTGTGGAAAGCAACTCATCCGCCCACGCTTTCTATGTGGTTGGACAAGGTAGACTCATTATACCGATTAGAGGTACTCGCTTGCTGGGAATCGAAAACACACATAACCTTTGAACAGGTTTGGGCTCCCTGGGCGTCTTTTCGACATTTCTCTACTTGATTATATTATGCACTAGAAGCTGGTTCTGACTAACCCCCCTTCCCCTGCCTTCCCTCCCCTCCTACTGTTTCTGTCATCCACTACTGTATGCATACTATATTTAATAGCCGAACACGGCTCGGAGGTTCATCCTCTTTGTTTTCCATAGACTTGAATACCACTGAAACGTATTGTTAATCTTTGATTGCTTCAGCTGTGACCACTTGCTGACTTCCTCTGAAATTGTACGAGAATGTATACCATTATACTGCTTTTTGGAAAAGTTACTTTATTATAAAATTAATAAAAAGAATTTGAAAAGAAAAAGGAGACACTACTAAAAATATTTTTTTCAATTGGTCTTTATTAAAAATATGGAACCCTTTTTTGTGTACAGAACTGACATGCTATACCAACAACCTGTGGATTTTTTGTAATTTCCATCACCTGAGGTACAGACAGACTCCTTATCTCTGCTCTGTGGTATTATAAACACTCATTATAGCTCAGTTCTCATCCTACTTTGTTTATGACCTCTCTTTAGTATAGAGATAAGGTTTATTAGATGACCAGCACAAAATGAAAGTGAAACTACCAGTCACACAGTTAGAAAAACAGTTAGCCCTTTGTGACAGAACAGCTCAATATTTTAAATAAAGGCCAATAGAAAATATGATTTTTAGCCAAAAAATAAGTCATAAAAAATCATAAAGAAATTCCCTCCAAAGGTGTACAAACTGTTAATGAATAGCAGATTGCTTTTTAGACAATGGGAATTGGTGGCAACTAACAATAATATTACAGTCAGGCAGATTTGTCTGTCGTTTGTATGCTATTACATGTGAAGATAGTTTATGACATTTTTTTTGCTAATATATGAGAATTGAAGTGATAATCACTCTAACAGGCTTTTTGGTTGTAAGTTTTGTCACATCTGTGACTCTTCTCCAGTCATTTCTTACCTCTCATCGCTCAGTCTAATATTCCTTATTGTATGGCCTTGTGCATCTTCTAACTCCTTGACTTATTATGTTGATTAGTGTAACATAGTATATCAGAAGGACAGAAGGACATAAATAAAGTATTCACTCATCTGTCAGTATTTGCAGTAAGTGGTGTATTATTCACAATTCATTGAAATTTTCTTGCTCTATTTTTATTCATTCGCTATATGTTTTCAGTCATCACATTCTGAGCAACTCTTCTGATCCTTTTCAGTTACTAGATAACACATATGCACGCAAATTAGAGTTGTCACAGATATTGCTTCTCTACTGCTGTCAGTGTTCTCAGCCTAAAGGTGCAATCTGCAGTCATAATTTACCAGCACATTACTTATCACCATGTCAAAATAAAACAGTAGGAATTTTTTCTTCCATGTTGACTTCAGTTGTCATTGATGGGAGAACGAATGTACCTGTTCCAAATGTTTAAATCTGTTCTATTTTATACATTTATTATTATATATTTTATACATTTATCATTTATATTTTCTTTCCAACTTTAAAATGAAATCTAAAAAGCTGTAAAGTAAGGATGAGTGAACTTTGCTATTTTTTGGACGGCAGAAGAACCCTGGTCTTTCTGAGTTTGTTTCGGACAAATCTACGAAAACTGAATGTAGAGGCATTTTTCAGGAAAATAGCTCTAGGGAGGTAGAAAAGGGGTCTCACATGTCCCTGAGAGGAAGTGGGAGGAAGGGATTGCCCCTCCCAGGCTGACAGCCTGGATGAACCAATCAATGTTGCAGCAGGCCTGGAGGTGCCCTAGCAAAACAAGCAGAATGCCATTCTGTGCTGGGCTGTGAATAACGGTGGTTGGGTGTGACAGTGTCTGCCAGGAAAAAGATCATGGAGAGTCAGAAATCAATAAGGGACAGTCAGAAATCAATTGAGCCTATTGTCAGGGAGAATGGAGGGAAAGGCTAGAATTCCAAATTGTGTGTGTTGTATAGGGACACGCAGGGCAGAGAAGCAGGAAAGCTAACATACATGGAGAGAGAAAACAGGAGTTGTGTCTGGCTGTGCCTGCTATCTGAAGTGCAAGTGCTGCAGTGGAGACTTCAAAAGCAGCAACCTGCAGGCAAATACTCCCCCCCCCCCTCCACACACACATTTTATAAGAAAGCCTTAATTGTCCACTTACATTTGTTCAGTTTCCACAAGGTTGCAATTCATTTTTTTTTTTTTTTTTTTTTTTTTTTGGGGGGGGGGGGGGGTTCATTTTAATCATTTTAATTAAGCAGTATATATATGTAAATACTGGATCAATAACCTTGCCTTGCTGCCAGTGCCCCATCTTGCCACTGTTGCTGTATGTCTGCCTACCTTCATGCATCATGCCACTAATGCCACTTTTCAATCATCATGTTCTGTGTGATTGCTTCTGCGGCCTGCTTCATGCCACTAAATGATGCCTGTTTACTTTGACTTTCCATCATGTTCTGTACGATAGCTGCTGTGGCCTACATCATGCCACTTATCAACCATGACAATCTGTACAGCTGTTGCGACCTGTATCATGCCACTTGCCAACCATTACATTCTGCACGACTGCTGATGTCCTGCATCATATCACTAAGAAGGGGCTTTCCTAGGGTCTCAAAAGATCCAGGTTTTAAGCCCCAATAAATATGGCCAATTTCTCTAAGTCATGCCCCCTCTTTCCGCACACCACATTTTGCTGTACTTTCTATGCAGCAGCACATACCTGTCACATCCAGTGACTCCCGGGTGACGTCTCCTCTGATGTAGAGCTTCTCCATTCGGTCCGAACAACTTCTTTCAGTGGTGCCTCGTCTCTGCAGAGAGTGACAAACAGACATCTTAGCTTCCTCACATTTCTATCATCATCTCCCAACCTGGAGTCCCAACAGTGTTATCCCACTGCTCGCTGTGCTCCCTAAAACGCCTGAATACTATCCTGAAGAAAAATTAGTGCCCCCCCCATACTGCTTCTTGTAGTCCCACCAATGGTAATTCCCTTCTAGAATGCCCTCATTAGTAATACTGTCCACTACAGTGCCCCCAAAAGTGAAAATGCTCTCCAAGAGTTGATCCATTAGTAAAACTGCCCCCCTACAGTGCCTCCAAACAGTGATAATGCTTCCCAAGAGTGCGTCTATTAGTAGAAGAGCCCTCCAGTATTAATAATACCATCACATAATACCCTCTAGTCCCCACTAGAAATAAGCCCCTATTGTTCCCCCAGTGGTAATAAAGCTCTTTAAAATCCCCTCACTAGTAATAAGGCCACCCATAGTGCTCTTAGTAGAAATAAAGCAGATCTATAGGTTCCTCCTATAGAGCCCCCAGTAGTACTAAGAACGCCTACAATGTCCCCTGTATTTATAATACCCCTAGAGTGCCCCCAGTATTTATACTGCCCCCTGCAGTGCCCCCTGTAGTTATATTCCTCCCTCGACTATACAGTCCCATGTAATTAATAACACCCTTCTTTATCTACAGCCCTCTCCAAAATACAGTCCCATGTAAATAACATCACCTCCTTCCCAGCCGTCTCCAACCTGCAATCCCATGTAAACATCACACCCTTATCATTCAGTCCCATGTAAATAACATCACTCCCTTCCCTAGCTACCTTGAGCATACAGTCCCATGTAACATAGTAACATAGTAACATAGTATATAAGAGCGAACAAATACATTTGTCCATCCAATTCGGCCTGTTTTCTACAAGTTGACCCAGAGGAAGGCAAAAAACCATTGTGAGGCAGAAGCCAATTTTCCCTACTGAAGGGGAAAAAAATTCCTTCCCGACTCCAATCAGAATAATACCGTTCTGACAAGTCAACCGTCAGTCAGTGAGATAATAGGTGATAGTAAGGTTTACGTGAATCACAGAAATGTTTTATCACCATAAAATATAACTTTTAATTAATTTCTTAAAAGATTAGACACAAGGAATCTCATATCCGAGTAGGGAGGGTAGCAGACGGATCAAAAGGCCAGAAATTATCTATCCCTGATCTGTCCGCTAAACGCTATTTAGGCCCTGCCTACAAAACGGAATAGCCGCCCCGATAGGGGCGATCCCGTGTCAGGAACCTCCTAGAATCCCTAATGAGGCCCTGGCACAGGATAGTACCCACCACCAATGTGAAGTGTATTGGTCAAAAAGTCTGTCAGTAGTCAAAAAAGAGATCCAATCAGGCAATCAGAATAACTCCCTGGATCAACGACCCATCTCTAGTAGATATAACCTGTAATATTATTACACTTCCACAGTCTCACTGCTCTTACCATGAAGAATCCTTTTCTATGTTTGTGTAAATAACATCCTTCCCCAGCCACCATCAACATGCAGTCCCATGCAAATAACATCACTCCCCCCCCAAAGCCCCCTCCAACATTCAGTCCCATATAAATAACATCACTCCCTCCCATAGCCGTCATCAACATACTGTCCCATATTAATTACATCACTCCCTCCTACAGCCACCATCAACATACAGTTACATGTTAAAAACATGACCCCCTCCCCAGCCACCTCCAACACACAGTCCCATGTAAATAGCATCCCTCCCATTAGCCGTAACATACAGTCCCAGTTAAATAACCACAACCCCAGCATTGCTCTGCCTCTCCTCATGTTGCAGACATCACCACAGCTTCTTCCCCAGGTCTTCTTTTCAGTGCCGTCCTCTCCTGCACTGGGCACATGATTGTGACATCATCGCAGGTCTTTCTCAACCACTGCCTGTTTTACTGGTTACATGACCTGTGATGTCATTCACAGGTCCTTCAGCTCTTCCAGTGCATTTGATTCAATTGCATTGCTGTCCCAAGGAAGGCAATGCAGTTGTATCTAGCTGGCAGGCAGGAAATTGGGGGGCCTGGGACAACATATCAGGGGCCCAGTGTGGCAGGTGCAACACAATGAAGTGCCTTATGCGCTGTGGCATTAGAAGAATTTTGGTATCTCTGACTTTTCTAGTGTAACCAGACTGTCTATTACTCTGTGATTCCTCTAGGGCCGTTCTATGGCAGCACTAGGTTTAAAGAGCACACCAAATGCTTGAAATAACCTCTTTATTAATCTCAACTTTATTTCTTATATCACGCTGCTGCCTCTGTAACAGACAGTCCATGTACAAAACACGTGTTAAATAAAGTATCACAAAATGGCGGTTCAACTGTTCAGTCTTGTCATTCAACATAAAATGTATATATTTCTCTCTTCAGTATCTGTACTTCCACTTTAAGTTATTTAAACACTTAATGATCTCTCTGTGAGGTTTATCTGAGGCTTAACCAATAGTTTTACTTGCTCTATATGATCTGGCTTGGTCTATACAATTGCTTTGAGCAGTTTGGTGGAACGTAAGTAAACACAGAACTAGTTCAGTATACAGTTCTAATCACAGTACCAACAACAGGAACATCTATAACTGTAATAAATACCTATTTTGGCATATTTGCTTCCATAAAAATGAACTCTCAGTGGAGTGAATGTCTGATCAGCTTCTCTCCTCTGGTGTAATACATTCTAGCAGCTCCTGCTAGGGGAATTTCCCAGACAGGCTGAGTGTGAGGCTGGCTGTAATTAGCCAAGACTTCTGCTCCGTGTGAGGCTGGCTGTGATTGGTTAAGACTCCAGGGCAGTGACAACAGTTTAACTCTGTGCTTTCTGTTGCTAATTCTGCTGTGTCATTGAGCTTACCTTACAGTCATATAATGAATCTTAAAGGCATATTATCTTTTTGGCTTCTGTGAACACAATATATAACAGTTACATTACATCCAAAAACATGAAGTCACAGTAAATAGCTCTGCTTTTGTCTCTCACATATGAACATACAAACTGTATTAAGGTTATTGCCAGGTCTAACTGTATACATATATAAGTTCACATTAGCAACATAGGACAGGTCTAAGCTGGCCAGCTACACTCCCTCAAAATTACCTATAATTCTATGTTCTTTGTAATAGGACTTAAACATGAATTTGGGGAATTTTCCATCAGGTTTTCAACTCTCAATTGTATTTTATCACTCTCAAGTAGAACAACTAACTTCTGTATAGGACATTCCAACTTGAGTGGAGAAGTGAGACGCTTTCCCTTTTTGTCAAGTTTTGAGTCTCCTATTTGTAACAACACTGTTCTTACTAGTCTGTCTTCATCCTTCTGAGCTTCTAGAACTTTGGCCAATTTCCATTGACTTCTAGGTAGAGTTGAGCGAACACCTGGATGTTCGGGTTCGAGAAGTTCGGCCAAACATCCCGAAAATGTTGGGGTTCGGGATCCAAACTTGACCCGAACTTCATCCCGAACCCCATTGAAGTCAATGGGGACCCGAACTTTTGGGCACTAACAAAGCTGTAAAATAGTCCAGGAAAGGGCTAGAGGGCTGAAAAAGGGAAATTAATTAAAATAAAATAAAATAAATAAAAATTAAGCAATGTCAATTGGAGAGAGGTCCCACAGCAGAGAATCAGGCTTCAAGTCACCCACCAATGGAGAAGGCCAATTTCATTTATTTAGGCCCCAGCACCCAGACAGAGGACAGAGGTCGCATAGCAGAGAATCAGGCGTCATGTCACCCACCAATGGAGAAGACCACTTTTAGATAATTAGGCGCCTGGCACCTAGACGGAGGAGAGGTTCATTCAACTTTTGGTTGCACCGCAATATAATGGTAAAATTAAATAAAGAGGATTCAATAAAGAAGTGCCTCGGAGTACAAGAATATATGGTTGAGGGGGAGGCAGTTATAAATGTCTATTCTGCACAAGGGATGGACAGGTCCTGTGGGATCCATGCCTGGTTCATTTTTATGAACGTCAGCTTGTCCACGTTGGCTGTGGACAGGCGGCTGCGTTTGTCAGTAATGACGCCAACTGCCATGCTGAATACACCTTCAGACAAAACACTGGCCACCGGGCAGGCCAGCACATCCAAGGCATAAAAGGCTAGCTCTGGCCACATGGACAATTTGGAGACCCAGAAGTTAAATGGGGCCGAACCATCAGTCAGTACGTGGAGGGGTGTGCACAAGTACTGTTCAACCATGTTAGTGAAATGCTGCCTCCTGCTAACACGTTCCGTATCAGGTGGTGGTGCAGTTAGCTGTGGCATGGTGACAAAACTTTTCCACATTTCTGCCATGCTAACCCTGCCCTGACCTCTTGCTCCTCCTCTGCCTTCGCCTTCAGCTTGTTCCCCTGTGACATTTGGGAATGCTCTCAGGAGCGCGTCTACCAGCGTGCGCTTGTACTCGTGCATCTTCCTATCACGCTCCAGTGCAGGAAGTAAGGTGGGCACATTGTCTTTGTACTGGGGATCAAGCAGGGTGGCAACCAAGTAGTCCGCACAAGTTAAAATGTGGGCAACTCTGCTGTCGTTGCGCAGGTACTGCAGCATGTAGTCGCTCATGTGTGCCAGGCTGCCCAGACAATCTGTCCTCTGTGGAAGGCGTATCGTCATTATCCTCCATATCCCACCATCCACGCACCAGTGATGGGCCTGAGCTGTGTTGGTTGCCACCCCGCTGTAAACCTGCTTCATCCTCCTCCACCTCCTCCTCATCCTCCTCGTCCTCCAGTAGTGGGCCCTGGCTGGACAAATTTGTACCTGGCCTCTGCTGTTGCAAAAAACCTCCCTCTGAGCCACTTCTAACAGACTGGCCTGAAAGTGCTAAAAATGACACCTCATCCTCCTCCTCCTCCTCCTCCTCCTCCTGGGCCACCTCCTCTTCCATCATCGCCTTAAGTGTTTTCTCAAGGAGACATAGAAGTGGTATTGTAACGCTGATAACGGCTTCATCGCCACTGGCCATGTTGGTGGAGTACTCAAAACAGGGCAACAGGGCACACAGGTCTCGCATGGAGCCCCAGTCACTGGTGGTGAAGTGGTGCTGTTCTGCAGTGTGACTGACCCATGCGTGCTGCAGCTGAAACTCCACTTTGGCCTGCTGCTGCTTGCACAGTCTCTCCAACATGTGCAAAGTGGAGTTCCACCTGGTGGACACGTCGCATATGAGGCGGTGAGCGGGAAGGCCGAAGTTACGCTGTAGCGCAGACAGGCGAGCAGCGGCAGGATGTGAACGCCGGAAGCGCGCAAAGACAGCCCGCACTTCATGCAGGAGCTCTGACATGTCGGGGTAGTTGTGAATCAACTTCTGCACAACCAAATTCAGCACATGCGCCAGGCAAGGGATGTGCATCAAACCGGCTAGTCCCAGAGCTGCGACGAGATTTCACCCATTATCGCACACCACCAGGCCGGGATTGAGGCCCACTGGCAGCAACCACTGGTCGGTCAGTTGTTCAATACCCGCCACAACTCCTGCGCAGTGTGGGGCCTGTCCCCCAAACATATGAGTTTTAGAACGGCCTGCACACGTTTACCCCGGGCTGTGGTGAAGGTGTGTGGCTGACTGGATGAGCAGGTGGAAGCAGAGGAGGAGGAAGCCAAATAGGAGGAGGAGGCTACAGGAGGCAAAGAATGATGCCCTGCGATCCTTGGCGGCGGAAGGACGTGCGCCAAAGAACTCTCCGCCTGGGGCCCAGCCGCAACAACATTTACCCAGTGTGCAGTTAGGAGATATAGCATCCCTGGCCGTGCTTACTGGTCGACGTATCTGTGGTTAGGTGGACCTTGCCACAGATGGCGTTGCGCAGAGATTTTATTGGATACTTGGTTGTGCAGGGAAGGCACGGCTGTCTTGGAATAATAGTGGCGGCTGGGAACAACATACTGTGTGACAGCCATCGCCATCAGCTGTTTGAAGCTGTCTGTGTGCACCAGCCTGAATGACAGCATTTCAAAAGCCAGTAGTTTAGTAATGCTGGCATTCAGGCCCAGGGCTCGAGGGTGGCTAGGTGGGAATTTAGGCTTTCTCTCCAAGGTTTGTGAGATGGAGAACTGAACGCTGCCGTGTGACATTGTGGAGATGCTTGGTGAAGCAGGTGGTGGTGTCGGTGGAACATCCTCTGTTTGGTGGGCGGCAGGTGCCAACATTCGTCCCAAGGCGGAGGAATAGGCTGAGGCAGCAGCATAAGAGTGAGCAGTGAGAGCCTGAGTGAGTTCCTTGTTTTTAAGGTGTTTACTCCACTGCAGTTCATGCTTTGCATGTAGATGCCTGGTCATGCAGGCTGTGCTAAGGTTCAGAACGTTAATGCCTCGCTTCAGGCTCTCATGGCACAGCGTGCAAACCACTCGGGTCTTGTCATCAGCACAGTGTTTAAAGAAGTGCCATGCCAGGGAACTCCTTGAAGCTGCCTTTGGGGTGCTCGGTCCCTGGTGGCGCTGGCCAGTAGCAGGTGAACTCTCTTGGCGGAGGCTGTTCTGCTTTTGCCCCCTGCTCCCTCTTTTGCTACGCTGTTGGCTCGGTCTCACCACTGCCTCTTCCTCTGAACTATGAAAGTCAGTGGCACGACCTTCATTCCATGTGGGGTCTAGGACCTCATCGTCCCCTGCATCGTCTTCCACACAATCTTCCTCCCTGACCTCCTGTTTAGTCTGCACACTGCAAAAAGATGCAGCAGTTGGCACCTGTGTTTCTTCATCATCAGAGACGTGCGGACTCTGATGAGGTGGTATTCCCATGTCCTCATCATCAGTTAACATAAGTGGTTGTGCATCAGTGCATTCTATGTCTTCAACCACTGGGGAAGGGCTAGGTGGATTCCCTTGGGAAACCCTGTCAGCAGAGTCTTCAAACAGCATAAGAGACTGCTGCATAACTTGAAGCTCTGACAGTTTCCCTGATATGCATGGGGGTGATGTGACAGACTGATGGGCTTGGTTTTCAGGTGCCACCTGTGCGCTTTCTGCAGAAGACTGGGTGGGAGATAATCTTGTGAACATGCTGGATCCACTGTCAGCCCCCCATTTGACTAGCACCTGTACCTGCTCAGGCCTTACCATCCTTAGAACGGCATTGGGCCCCACCAAATATCGCTATAAATTCTGGCGGGTACTGGAACCTGAGGTAGATGGTTCACTAGGACGTGTGGCTGTGGCAGAATGGCCACGTCCTCTCCCAGCATAAGAGGGTCCACTAACACCACCACGACCACGTCCGCGTCCCTTACTAGATGTTTTCCTCATTGTTACTGTTCACCTAGCAGCACAATAAGAAAAATAATATTTGGCCCAATGTATTGAATTCAAATTCAGGCTGTTTTTTACAGGCACCTAACACTATCTGCCTATTTATTTATGTACCGTATTACACTAATCCAGGCACAGTAGTAACCACTGATTTAGGGGAATATCAATTGTAGGCCTAGTATTTAGGACCTGGATGAAAGGTATCCTTTTATGGACAGATTTACACTTGGAGATGCACAGTAGTGTGTGAAAAAATATGTAGGATTATGCCTTCAGCAATTGTATTTTAACACTTTGTGTAATATACCCTTTAACGGACAGAAATACAATGGGAGATGCACGGTAGCGTGTGAAGTTATTGAGGTTGACCCTCTCAGCATTTTTATATACATCTTGAGTGTAATATACCCTTTTACGGACAGATTAACACTTGGCCTGCAACAGCTGGAACACCAGATTCAGGGTATTGCTATATTGGCAATTGGCCTCAAGAACAAAATCTATCCTTTGCCGGACACTATTAAACTTTGTCAGCCACTGCTGGGACACAAGATTTACGGTATTTCTATTTTTGCAACTGAATTTTACCGCAGAAAATAATCTATCCTATGACGGAAACTATGAAACTTGTCCAGTCACAGCTGGAACACCAGATTTAAGGTATTGCTCTTTTGACAATTGAATTTCACCCCATAAAATTATCTATCCTTTGTCGGACACTATTAAACTTGGCCAGCCACTGCTGGGACACCAGATTTACGGTATTGATATTTTGGCAATTGAATATCACCCCAGAAAATTATCTATCCTTTGCCGAACAATATTAAACTTGGCCAGCCACTGCTGGGACACCAGATTTACGGTATTGCTATTTTGGCTATTGAATTTCACCCCAGAACAAAATATATCCTTTTCCGGACACCATTAAACTTGGCCAGCCACTGCTGGGACACTAGATTTAGGGGATTTCTATTTTCGCAATTGAATTTCACAACAGAAAAAAATCTTTCCTTTTCCAGACAGCAGACAGTATTACACTTTGCTAGTCACAGCTGGAAGACCAGATTTAGGGGATTGCTATTTTGGCAATTGAATTTAACCCCTTAATAAAATATAGAAATTTCTATCCTGAGTTTCTAATGGTGACAATAAGCACTGTCAAGCCCCTGATGTAGGATATAGCAAAGAGAAACCTAGTATTGATGGATTGATGGACTTGGTTGCAGCTTGTTCTGGTGCACCACAAGACACAAAATAGCCGCCGATCAAAGTGACAGAAAAACGCTCTGTGCAGCCTAAAACCAATGAGCAATTAACTAGCATAAGTTGAATGATTCACAGCTGTAGATCGATCACTTCATAAGGTGTTTTTGCTGACTTTTCCCTGCCTAATCTCGCCCTCACAGAAGTTGCGTCCTCTTGCTACACTAATCAGAGCAATGTGACTTGCGGTGCTACGTGACTCCAGCTTAAATAGAGGCTAGGTCACATGCTGCACTTGGCCAATCACAGCCATGCCATTAGTAGGCATGGCTGTGATGGCTTCTTAAGGCAAGAATTAAAACGCTAGCTGATTGGCTGCTGTGCAGCCTTTCAGAAAGCGGGAAGAAATCGCCTAACAACAGACCCGAACCCGAACTTTTTTGAAAATGTTCGGGTCCGGGTCCGGGTCCCAAACACCCCAAAATTCGTTATGAACCCGAACTATGCTTGAACTGTTCGCTCAACCCTACTTCTAGGTAAATCTTCTTCTTTTACTAACACTATGTCACCAACTTGGACATTTCTTCTGGGTGTTTGCCATTTACTAATTAGTATCAGATTGGCTAAGTACTCTTTTCTCCATCTATTCCAAAACTGTTCTGTTATAAATTGAATTCCTCGCCATATCTTTTTGGCATATACATCCTCCTTGGTGAATTTGCCAGGCGGTGGCTGTATGTAATCAGACTTAAGGTGAAGTAGATGGTTGGGAGTTAAAGGGTCCAAACTTGTTGGATCGTTGATGTTATAAAATATTTGTCCATATCTCTTGTACTCCTTGCGGGCCAAAACAATCCATTCCACTATAATGAAATGGTGGTGTTGGGTTTACACGATCTGCCGGTAATTCTGCCATTCTTTGTTCTTCGGTAGGACTATGTGCCTTTCTGCAGACTACACATTTACTTACATACTTTACTATAACTTTGCTTCCTTTCACTATCCAGTAACCACCTTCTTTCAAACAGCTTTGGGTAAAGTTTCTTCCTTGATTAGAGGATTTGTTGTGGTAGTGATCAATAATCAATCTTGTGAAGATAGAATTTTTGGGTAGAATTGCTGGCTAACGATGCATTTTCCAGTCTTCCTCCCAACTTCAGTACACCATCCTGCAGAACAAGATTAAGCTTGTACAATGGGTGGTTGTTCTTGACAAAGTCTCTTCAACTCTTCACTGTACAATCTATGTTGAATGAGGCTTATGACTGTTTCTTCAGCTTTCATTCTTTCTTCTACATTCAACGATTCCTTCTTTCTGATTCCCTTTACCAAACGTTGAATTTGCGCTACGTACTACGGTTATGACTGTATTCCTTTTTGAACATCTGGCTAGTCTTTCAAGAATGTCATCTTGATACTTGGCAGCAGTGCTCAATGTTTGTACAGCCTTTACTTCTGGATCATCCATAAACAATTTTGTATGACCTTTACTGGGTATAATTTCCTTTTCCCAAAGGAACTCTGGGCCTGTGAATCAGTTTGAATTCTTCAATTCTGTTACATTCAGGCCTCTTGAAGCATGATCTGCTGGGTTATGCTTTGTGTCAATGTGATGCCAATGTTCTGTATTTGTTATTTCCCGAATTTTCTGAACTCTATTGGCGACAAAGATATGGATTCTTCGGGCTTCATTGTTTATGTATCCTAGAACAACTTGTGAGTTTGTTCAAAAATGTTATTCGTCTATTTTTAACTCCAATTCTTCTCCCAGAAACTTGCTTACTGATGCTGAAACAACAGCTGCTGTCAGTTCAAGTCTTGGTATTGTCTGAATACTAGTAGGAGCAACTCTGGCCTTTCCCATAACCAGGGCACAGTGTATCTTTCCTTCTCCTAATATTCTGATGAAGTGTTGAGCGCGAATATTCGAATTGCAATTCGAGAATTTGTGAATATTTCAAATATAGTGGTATATATTCGTAAAAACGAATATTCGTTTTTTGTTTTGTTTCCCCTCCCAATCTGAACCCATTACCTAGTATACCTACCTGCTTCTTGCTTGTGGGCCAATGTGAGAAGACTGCAATATTGTTTTCTGTTGTGAATTAGAATATTCTTCATTATTCAATTTATTTTCTCTTTTGTAAAAAATCGGAAATGTATTATTTGCGTAATGTGAATATTCTAAAACACGAATATATAACACTATAGATTGTAGTGCTGTTTATTAGTTTTTTAGAATATTAGTCTTTTTTTCTGTCATTGACGATTTTTCGCAATCAATAGAATAATCTTCAATATTCGCGAATATATGACGAATATTGTACCACATATTCGCGAAATATCACAAATTTGAATATTACACTTGCTGCTCATACACTCATGTAGGAGCAATGACCATAACCATAACTATTGGCATCTGAAAAGTAATGAAGTTCTATTTTCTTGAACTTTCCGAAATCATGAGGTACACATCTGGGTATTCAAATTCCTCTCAAATTTTGCAAGTCTCTTATCGAACTCTCCCGCCTTGGCCTCAAATTTTCAGGTATGGGCTTGTCCCGTCCCAACTTCTGTCTGCTTAATTCTTGTATTTATCTTTCTCTGAGGATTACTGGGGCCAAGAATTACAATGGATCATATATAGAAGCCACTATGGAAAGAATGGTATGTCTAGTTGCAACTTTGTCTTCAATAGATACTTCAAAGAAGAACTTGTCATTCTCTACATTCCATCCTAATCCAAGTACGTTCTGAACTGGAAGATGATCATAATTGAGATCTACATTCATTATTGTTGATGCATGTTCAGAGTCACTAATGGATTCCAGTACCTCTCTATTATTTGAGATGAATTTGTGAAGGGGCAGGTTTCCTCTTGCACATAACTCTTGGCTTTCTTTCACTAGTTTGATTGCAAATTCTGTGGACTCTAGACTTATGAGACTATCATCTACATAAAAGTTTTTCCTCAGAAAATTTGCTGCTGATGGGCAATCCCTTTCATTTTTGATTGGCCAGGTACTTCATAGCATAATTGGTGCAACCTGGAGACGATACTGCTCCAAACAAGTGTACTTTCATTCTATATTCTGCTGGCTCTGTATCTGTATCTCCGTCCTCCCACCATATGAACCTCAGGAAGTCTCCACTAGTTTCATTCTTCACATGAAACTGGTGGAACATCTTTTCAACAACGTCACACATGACTGCTATGGGATACTTTCTGATTCTACAGAGTACTCTAGGCAGAGTGTTTGTAAGATCTGGTTCATTTAGTAGATGATCATTCAATGCAACACCATCATACTTTCTGAGCAATTAAATACTACTCTAATCTTATCTGGTTTCTTTGAGTGGTAAACACCTTGATGTGGGATGTACCACACTTCTCCTTCTTTAGGTTGGTTATTAACTTTCTCTGCATGTCCTTCTTTGAGGATGCCTTCCATGAAGTTCAAATAATCCTGCTTGAATTTGGGATTTTTTCACATCTTTTTCTTCAAACATTTCAACCTTGCTAGGGCAAGATTTCTGTTATTTGGCAGACAAGGTCGTTCTCTAAAAGATAAGGGCATTTCAAGATGACCTTGTTGATTCTGATGAATACTTTATTCTAGAGTGTGTACAAACTTTATGTCTTCTTGGGATACACTATTTTCTTTAGAACTTATGTCTGCAAAGTTGGATTCAAGGAACTTGATTACTTTTGCTGGACTAACCCCTGGTAATTCTTGGATATTCGATGTCACAATCCTGTCACCTGTCTTGAGTTTGCGATCTGCTGTTTTCCTCCAACAACACCCCAACCTAGATCAGTTTAAAAAGTGTAGGGTTCACTCTTTCCTCCTGTGATTACCTTTTGGGGTACGAAACCTTCGGGACAATCATAGCCTATGAACAGTCCAACACCAAACTCCTTCAGCTGGGACATTTCATGAGATATGACAGATAGGTGCTCCCATTCATTGGCTGTTTCACAGGTAGGTATGCAATCTCGATCTAGAGGTATATCATCTTTTGTATAAGCTGGAGGTAGATTTAATATGCAGTTTGAATGAAATTCTCTAACTCTCAGTCCTTTTACCTTTGACTTTTCACTAATGTGTCTTTTTTCCCATCATTGGTTCTGTAGCCACTTGCAATTTCTTGCAGATTTCTTGATCAATGAAGATGACGTCATTTAGTGCATAGCCGTATACCTTATATGTTCCTCCTTTTAGGATTTGAAATGCACACTGGTACTACTATTGTGCCATTGCTTTCGCCTTTCCTCACTCTGCAAGAGAATAACAATACTTTCTTTTCTTCCTCAGAATCTTTAGGTATTGAGGATGTATCCTTCTTTGGACGCTATTCATGTAGTGGTGTAGGATGGTGTCCTTTGCAAATGCTGCATGAGGCTTTTTTATTACACTCCTTAGTAACATGATCTTTTCTTAGGCATCCAAAACACAGTTGGTTATTAAGTACAAGTGTTTTGTTTTCATCTGGGGACTTCTCCTTCAAATGTTGGGACTTGTGTATGGAGTGGTTCTCTCCACAGAACATACACTTAACCCCTAAAGGACGTAGGACGTATGGGTACGCCCTAATGTCCGAGTCCTTAAGGACTCAGGACGTACCCATACATCCTAAATAAAATGGCTTCTAAAAAAAAATAAAAAATCGGGCTAGAAACATGGTTCCTGCTGTGATCGTGGAGCAGGAACCATGTTCAAATGCCTAGGGGGGGTCCTGTGACCCCCCCCCCCCCATATCGGCAATCAATTCAGGTCAATTCAGACCTGCGGTTTGCAGCGCTTTGTGCGATCAGACCGCGGGGATCAGAGAGTTAATGCCCCCAAAGTTGTAAATTTTAACCCCCCCTGCAGCCCTCAATCATATTCTCTGGTGTCTAGTGGATCTATCAGAGTGTCAGCACATTGCTGACACTCTGATAGAAATAGCTGGCATCTGTGCTTGATCAGATGCCAGCCGTTTAGCCCCTTCTATACCGCGGTCCGTACGGACCGCGGTATGGAAGGGTTAACAGGGAGTGAGCTCCCTCCCTCTCCCATAGGGGGGCTGCTGTGCCTTTGCAGCCCCCCGACAGGATGGGATCGCAGAGGGAGGGAGCTCCCCTCCATCCCCATCCATCACCCGCTGCTCTCTTATGGCAGCGGGTGATGGTTGCCATAGAAGCAGGACGCTTTCAGAAGCGTCCTGCTCTCCATGGTGCTGAAAGTCTGAATAGACCTGCTAAAGGTCTATTCAGACTTTGTAAAGTAAAAAATGCAGCACAGTGCACTATATAGTGTACTGTACTGTATTATACAGACACCAGATCCACTGGATCTACAAGAACCAAAAGGGTCTGGGTCAAAAAAAAAATGTAAAAAAGTGAAAAAGAAGTAAAAATTAAAAAATCACTGAATAAAAATTAAAAAAATAAAATACACTACACATATTAGGTATCGCTGCATCCGTAAAAACCTGCTCTATAAAAATATCACATGACTGAACTCCTCAGGTGAACGCCATAAAAAAACAAAAAATTGTGTAAATAAGCATTTTTTGGAACCTTACATTACTAAAAGTGTAATACAAAGTGATCAAAAAGGCGTATGCCTCCCAAAATAGTACCAATCAAACCGCCATCTCATCCCGCAAAAAATGAGCCCCTACCTAAAACAATTGGCCAAAAATAAAAAAAAACTATGACTCTCAGACTAAAACATGATTTTTTTGTTTAAAAAAATGCTTTTTAGTGTTAAATGTAAAAAAAAACTAAAAAGTAGACATATTGGGTATCTCCACGTCCGTAAGAATCTGCTCTATAAAAATATCACATGACCTAACTCCTCAAGTAAACACTGTAAAAAAAAAAAAAACTTTTTTTTTGTCACCTTACATCACAAAAAGTGTAATAGCAAGCGATCAAAAAGTCATATGACCCCCCAAATAGTGCCAATCTAACTGTCACCTCATTCCGCAAAAATTATACCCAACCTGAGACAATTGCCTGAAAACTGAAAAATATTTGGCTCTCAGACTATGGACACACTAAAACATGTTTTTTCAAAAAAAGCATTTTTTTGTCACCAAAATGTCATATGCACCCCAAGATAGTGCCAATCAAACCGCCATCTCATCCTGCAAAAAATGAGCCCCTAAATAAGACAGTCGCCCAAAAAAAACTATGGTTTTCAGAATGTGGAGAAACTAAAAAATATTTTTTTTCAAACATGCTTTATTATGTAAAACTGAAACAAAAAACCCAAAAAGTAGACATATTTGGTATTGTCGCATCCGTAACAACCTGCCCTATAGAAATAGCACACAATCTAACCTGTCAGTTCAACGATGTAAATAACAAAAAATACAAAACGGTCCCAAAACAGCAATTTTTTTGCAAATTTTCCATTTGAATCTATTTTTCCAGTAACAAAGCAAGGGTTATCAGCCAAACAAAACTCAATATTTATTGCCCCGATTCTCTAGTTTGCAGAAACACCCCATATGTGGTCGTAAAATGCTGTATGGCCAAACGGCAGGGCACAGAATGAAGAGAACGCCATATGGTTTTTGGAAGGCAGATTTTGCTGGACTGGTTTTTTGACACTATGTCCCATTTGAAGCCCCCCTGATGCACCCCTACAGTAGAAACTCCAAAAAAGTGACCCCATTTTGGAAACTACGGGATAAGGTGTCAGTTTTGTTGGTACTATTTTAGGGTAAATATGATTTTTGGTTGCTCTATATTACACTTTTTTTGAGACAAGGTAACAAAAAATAGAAATTCTGAAATTTCATCTACATTTTTCAATCACTCTTGTGGAACTCCTAAAGGGTTAACAAAGTTTGTTAAATTGGTTTTGAATACCTTCAGGGGTGTAGTTTCTTAGATGGAGTCACTTTTATGGAGTTTCTACTCTAGGGGTGCATCACGGGGGCTTCAAATGGGACATGGTGTCAAAAAACCAGTCCAGCAAAATCTTCCAAAAACCATATGGCGTTCCTTTCCTTCTGCGCCCTGCCGTTTGGCCATATAGCAGTTTACAACCACATATGGGGTGTTCGTGCAAACTACAGAATCGGGGGAATAAATATAAAGTTTTGTTTGGCTGTTAACCCTTGCTTTGTTACTGGAAAAAAATGATTAGAAAGAAAATTTTCCAAAAAATCGAAATTCTGAAATTTTATCTCCATTTGCCATTAACTCTTGTGGAAAACCTAAAGGGTTAATGACGTTTGTAAAATCAGTTTGGAATACCTTGAGGGGTGTAGTTTCTAGAATGGGGTCATTTTTGGGTGGTTTCTATTATGTAAGCGCCACAAAGTGACTTCAGACCTGAACTGGTCCCTAAAAAGTGGGTTTTTGAAAATTTCAGAAAAATTTCAAGATTTGCTTCTAAACTTCTAAGCCTTGTAACATCCCCAAAAAATGAAATGGCATTTCCAAAATGATCAATACATGAAGTAGACATATAGGGAATGTAAATCAATAACTTTTTTTGGCGGTATTACTATGTATTATAGAAGTAGAGAAATTGAAACTTGGAAAATTGCAAATTTTTCTAAATTTTTGGTAAATTTGGTATTTTTTATATATAAAAATGAAATTTTTCGACTTCATTTTACCACTGTCATGAAGTACAATATGTGACGAAAAAACAATCTCAGAATGGCCTGGATAAGAAAAAGTGTTTTAAAGTTATCACCACATAAATTGACATGGTCAGATTTTGAAAAAATGGCCTGGTGAAATAGGGCAGTGTCCTTAAGGGGTTAAAGGTAGTCTGAAGATTTGTCAGTTCTGTCTCTCTACTGGTCCCAGTAGTGACTTTGAACTTGCTCTCGTAGTCGTCTAGACCTTTAGTTGCTGTGTTGGTTGCAAAGCTAGTTGCTCTTGCACATCTTATCTCTCTTACAGGCCTTTCTTCTAAGGATTTTTGTAACATAGTTTAAGACATAAGATGATTTTACCGAATTACATTTTATTTGTGCTTCTTCACTGATGAACTCAGAATATTTGGGAAGTTCTTGCCTAGATCTAACTGTTTAATCACATAGCGATTCAATCTAGAAGCCACTTCTTCAGGCAGGGGCGTAGCTAACGGCTCATGGGCCCTGGTGCAAGAGTTCAGCTTGGGCCCCCCTTCCCTCAGTGCTTTGTGTGACTTCCTATGCAGCACAAGGGTCTTTGGGCCCCCTTAGGCTCCTGGGCACGGTAGCGACAGCTACCTCTGCACCCCCTATAGCTATGCCCATGTCTTCAGGTAGCTTAGCGAGCATCCTGTGGTTTTCTAGATAGTCATTCAGTACATCTAGTCCTTGAACATGTGGGATGGCATTGCTGCATCTTTCCAGGAAGTTGCCATACTCTTGGAGGATGAAGTGTTCTTTAGGACCTATTTTAGGCCAGTTATTCAATTTCTCTCTAAAGCTCTTTGCATTAAGAAAGGATGACTGTATCTTGCATTTATTTTTTCCCAAGCTTGCTTGTAGGCTTCTTCATCTTTTCTATAGAAGTTACCTTCAAGAACTTTCTTTGCTTCTCCACCAACATATCTCTGAAGGTAGAATAACTTGTTGACTGGACTGAAGCAATGATGCTTAATGATCATTTCAAAACTTGCCTTCCACTCTATAAATTTCAGTATGTGTCCTGAAAATACATTTGGTTCCGGAACAGGACGTCTAGCAAGGACTGTTCTCTGTTGTCTTGCTGGGACAATAGTGGTAACATTCTCCTGACTTTTGCAGTGACATATAGGAATAGAATCATCCGGTTCCATTTTTTCACTTAGTTCTGAATTAGGCGAGTCTCTTTCTTCATCTTTTCCAGTAGAGATAGAGGGTGAATTAATACACATTTTTCCTAACACTGGACTAGGTCTCTCTTTGTCTTTCTGTGCAGGGATGGAAGGATAATGACTAGAGATGAGCAAACACCTGGAAGTTCGGGTTCGGGAAGTTCGGCCGAACTTTCCGAAAATGTTCGGGTTCGGGATCCGAACTCGACCCGAACTTTATCCCGAACCCGAACCCCATTGGGGACCCGAACTTTTAGGCACTAAAAAGGCTGTAAAATAGTCCAGGAAGGGCTAGAGGGCAGCAAGGCAGCAAAATGTAGGTAAATCCCCTGCAAACAAATGTGGATAGGGAAATGAATTAAAATAAAATAAAATAAATAAAAATTAACCAATATCAATTGGATAGAGGTCCCACAGCAAGGAATCATGCGTCATATCACCCACCACTGGAGAAGGCCACTTTCAGTTAATTCGGCCCAGCAACTAGACCGAGGATACAGGTCCCACTGCAAGGAATCATGCGTCATATAACCCACCACTGGAGAAGGCCACTTTCAGTTATTTCGGCCCAGCACCCAGACAGAGGAGAGAGGTCACACAGCAAGGAATCATGCGTCATATCACCCACCACTGGAGAAGGCCACTTTTACTTATTTAGGCCAAGCACCCAGACAGAGGAGAGAGGTCCCACAGCACGGAATAAGGCGTCATATCACCCACCACTGGAGAAGGCCACTTTCAGTTATTTCGGCCCAGCACCCAGACCGAGGAGAGAGGTCCCACAGCAAGGAATCATGCGTCATATCACCCACCACTGGAAAAGGCCACTTTCAGTTATTTCGGACCCAGCACCCAGACAGAGGAGAGGTTCATTCAACTTTGGGTTGCACCGCAAGATCATGGTAAAGTTAAAAAAATGAGGATTCAATAAAGAAGTGCCCTGGAGTACAAGAATACATGTTTGAGGGGGAGGCAGTTATAAATGTCTATTCTGCACAAGGGAGGCACAGGTCCTGTGGGATCCATGCCTGGTTCATTTTTATGAACGTCAGCTTGTTCATGTTGGCTGTGGACAGGCGGCTGCGTTTGTCAGTAATGACGCCCCCTGCCGTGCTGAATACACGTTCAGACAAAACGCTGGCCGCCGGGCAGGCCAGCACCTCCAAGGCATAAAATGCTAACTCTGGCCACGTGGACAATTTGGAGACCCTGAAGTTGAATGGGGCTGAACCATCAGTCAGTACGTGGAGGGGTGTGCAGACGTACTGTTCAACCATGTTAGTGAAATGCTGCCTCCTGCTAACACGTTCCGTATCAGGTGGTGGTGCAGTTAGCTGTGGCGTGGAGACAAAACATTTCCCATTTCTGCCATGCTAACCCTGCCCTCAAAGGAGCTGGCCGTGACACAGCTGCGTTGGCGACCTCTTGCTCCTTCTCTGCCTTCTCACTGGGCTTCCACCTGTTCCCCTGTGACATTTGGGAATGCTCTCAGAAGCGCGTCTACCAGCGTGTGCTTATACTCACGCATCTTCCTATCACGCTCCAGTGCAGGAAGTAAGGTGGGCACATTGTCTTTGTACCGGGGATCCAGAAGGGTTGCAACCCAGTAGTCCGTACACGTTAAAATGTGGGCAACTCTGCTGTCGTTGCGCAGGCACTGCAGCATGTAGTCGCTCATGTGTGCCAGGCTCCCAAGAGGTAAGGACAAGCTGTCCTCTGTGGGAGGTGTATCGTCATCGTCCTCCGTATCCCCCCAGCCACATAGTGATGGGCCTGAGCTGTGTCGGGTGCCACCCCGCTGTGAACCTGCTTCATCCTCATCCTCCTCCACCTCCTCCTCTCATCCTCCTCGTCCTCCAGTAGTGGGCCCTGGCTGGCCACATTTGTACCTGGCCTCTGCTGTTGCAAAAAACCTCCCTCTGAGCCACTTCTAACAGACTGGCCTGAAAGTGCTAAAAATGACACCTCCTCCTCCTCCTCCTCCTCCTGGGCCACCTCCTCCTCCTCCTCCTCCTCCTGGGCCACCTCCTCTTCCATCATCGCCCTAAGAGTTTTCTCAAGGAGACATAGAAGTGGTATTGTAACACTGATAACAATCTCATCGCCACTGGCCATGTTGGTGGAGTACTCGAAACAGCGCAACAGGGCACACAGGTCTCGCATGGAGGCCCAATCATTGGTGGTGAAGTGGTGCTGTTCCGCAGTGCGACTGACGCGTGCGTGCTGCAGCTGAAACTCCACTATGGCCTGCTTCTGCTCGCACAGTCTCTCGAGCATGTGCAAGGTGGAGTTCCACCTGGTGGGCACGTCGCATATGAGGCGGTGAGCGGGAAGGCCGAAGTTCTGCTGTAGCGCAGACAGGCAAGCAGCGGCAGGATGTGAACGCCGGAAACGCGCACAGACGGCCCTCACTTTATGCAGCAGCTCTGACATGTCGAGGTAGTTGTGAATGAACTTCTGCACCACCAAATTCAGCACATGCGCCAGGCAAGGGATGTGTTTCAAACCGGCTAGTCCCAGAGCTGCGACGAGATTTCGCCCATTATCGCACACCACCAGGCCGGGCTTGAGGCCCACCGGCAGAAACCACTCGTCGGTCTGTTGTTCAATACCCCGCCACAACTCCTGCGCTATGTGGGGCCTGTCCCCCAAACATATGAGTTTCAGAATGGCCTGCTGACGTTTACCCCGGCTGTGCTGAAGTTGGTGGTGAAGGTGTGTGGCTGACTGGATGAGCTGGTGGAAGCAGAGGAGGAGGAAGCCGAGTAGGAGGAGGAGGCTACAGGAGGCAAAGGATGATGCCCTGCGATCCTTGGCGGCGGAAGGACGTGCGCCAAGGAACTCTCCGCCTGGGGCCCAGCCGCCACTACATTTACCCAGTGTGCAGTTAGGGAGATATTGCGTCTATGGCCGTGCTTACTGGTCCACGTATCTGTGGTTAGGTGGACCTTGCCACAGATGGCGTTGCGCAGTGCACACTTGATTTTATCGGATACTTGGTTGTGCAGGGAAGGCACGGCTGTCTTGGAGAAGTAGTGGCGGCTGGGAACAACATACTGTGGGACAGCCATGGACATCAGCTGTTTGAAGCTGTCTGTGTCCACCAGCCTGAATGACAGCATTTCAAAGGCCAATAGTTTAGATATGCTGGAATTCAGGCCTAGGGCTCGATGGTGGCTAGGTGGGAATTTACGCTTTATCTCCAAGGTTTGTAAGATGGAGAGCTGAACGCTGACGTGTGACATGGTGGAGATGCTTTGTGACGCAGGTGGTGTTGTCGGTGGCACATCCTCTGTTTGGTGGGTGCCAACATTACTCCCGAGGCGGAGGAAGAGGCCGAGGCAGCAGCAGAAGAGGGAGCAGGGGGAGCCAGAGTGAGTTCCTTGCTTTTAAGGTGTTTACTCCACTGCAGTTCATGCTTTGCATGTAGATGCCTGGTCATGCAGGTTGTGCTAAGGTTCATAACGTTAATGCCTCGCTTCAGGCTCTGATGGCACAGCGTGCAAACCACTGGGTCTTGTCGTCAGCACATTGTTTAAAGAAGTGCCATGCCAGGGAACTCCTTGAAGCTGCCTTTGGGGTGCTCGGTCCCTGGTGGCGCTGGCCAGTAGCAGGCGAACTCTCTTGGAGGCGGCTGTTCTGCTTTTGCCCCTGCTATCTCTTTTGCTACGCTGTTGGTTCGGTCTCACCACTGCCTCTTCCTCTGAACTTCCTCTGAAAGTCAGTGGCACGACCTTCATTCCATGTGGGGTTTAGGACCTCATCGTCCCCTGCATCGTCTTCCACACAGTCTTTCTCCCTGACCTCCTGTTCGGTCTGCACACTGCAGAAAGATGCAGCAGTTGGCACCTGTGTTTCATCATCATCAGAGACGTGCGGACTCCGATGAGGTGGTATTCCCATGTCCTCATCATCAGGAAACATCAGTGGTTGTGCATCAGTGCATTCTATGTCTTCCACCACTGGGGAAGGGCTAGGTGGATTCCCTTGGGAAACCCTGCCAGCAGAGTCTTCAAACAGCATAAGAGACTGCTGCATAACTTGAGGCTCAGACAGTTTCCCTGATATGCATGGGGTGATGTGACAGACTGATGGGCTTGGTTTTCAGGTGCCACCTTTGCGCTTTCTGCAGAAGACTGGGTGGGAGATAATGTTGTGAACATGCTGGATCCACTGTCGGCCACCCAATTGACTAGCGCCTGTACCTGCTCAGGCCTTACCATCCTTAGAACGGCATTGGGCCCCACCAAATATCGCTGTAAATTCTAGCGGGTACTGAAACCTGAGGTAGTTGGTTCACTAGGACGTGTGGCTGTGGCAGAATGGCCACGTCCTCTCCCAGCACAAGAGGGTACACTAACACCACCACAACCGCGTCCGCGTCCCTTACTAGATGTTTTTCTCATTGTTACCGTTCACCAAGCACCACAATAAGAAAAAAAATATTTGGCCCAATGTATTGATTTCAAATTCAGGCCTTTTTTTACAGGCACCTAACACTATCTGCCTATTTATTTATGTAGCGTATTACACTAATCCAGGCACAGCAGTAACCACTGATTTAGGGGAATATCTCTTTTAGGGCAAGTATTTAGGCCATGGATGAAAGGTATCCTTTTATGGACAGATTAACACTTGGCCTGCAACAGCTCGAACACCAGATTAAGGGTATTGCTATTTTGGCAATTGAATTTAACCCCACAACAAAATATATGTTTTTGCGGACACTATGAAACTTGGCCAGCCACAGCTGAAACCACTGATTTATGGTATTGCTTTTTTGGCAATTGAATTTCACCACAGAAAATATTCTATCCTTTGCCAGACAGCAGACAGTATTATACTTGGCTAGCCAAAGCTGGAACACCAGATTTAGGGGATTGGTATTTGGGCAATTGTATTTAACCCCTTAATAAAATATAGAAATTGCTATCCTGAGTTTCTAGGGGTGATAATTAGCACAGCCAAGCCCCTGATGTAGGATATAGCAAAAAAAAACTAGTATTGATGGATTGATGGACTTGGTGGCAGCTTGTTCTTGTGCACCACAAGTCACAATATGGCCGCCAATCACCCTAGAAAATAAGTGACAGAAAAACGCTCTGTGCAGCCTAAAAACCAGTGAGCAAGTAACTAGCAGAAGTTCATTCATTCACAGCTGTAGATCGATCACTTCATTAGGTGCTGTTGCTGACTTTTCCCTGCCTAATCTCGCCCTCACAGAAGCTGCGTCCTCTCCCTACACTAATCAGAGCAGTGTGACGAGCGGCGCTACGTGACTCCAGCTTAAATAGAGGCTGGGTCACATGCTGCACTTGGCCAATCACAGCCATGCCATTAGTAGGCATGGCTGTGATGAGCTCTTAGGGCAAGAAAAAACGCTAGCTGATTGGCTGCTGTTCAGCCCTTCAGAAAGCGGGAAGTAATCGCCGAACAACGAACCCATATCCGAACTTTTTTGAGTTTTTGCTCCAACTGTTCGCTCAACACTAATAATGACTTATTTCCTCACTAAATGCTAGAGATTTTGTTCTATTGTCCTTGGTGAATGGAGGAAAGTAGGAGTCTGCTTATTTACTTAGTACATTTTTGGGTCTGTGATTACTGTTCATGTCCTTTTCATGTACTCTTAGTCTTGCTTCTATAATCTTAACTTCTTTCTGCCTTTCCAGACTTTTCATTTCAGCTTCCATTTGATGATGCTGTGCCTCCATTTCAGCTTCCATTTGATGGTGCTGTGCATTCTTTTCGGCTTCCATTTCGGCTATCAGTAGACTCTGTTCCTCGATGGCAGCTTCCATCTCAATTTCTGCTCTCTTGACAGTAAGTTGTTCAACCAATTGCTTTCATTTGGCTAAAGTACTTTGAGAACTCTGATATGTGGCTGACACTTCTGCTAGCGAAGGAAGTCCCACTTGAGATTTTGGTTCCCCCTAAGGACCTAGCATAGTCTCTCATGAAAAGCTCATTCATTCTCTTTCTTGCCTTATGTAACGGTCCTTGGCTCACCTGAGTCAGAGGACAGCCGGCTGGTGGTTGGAGTCCAGTGGCAAAGACCCACAGAAGCAGGAGGCAGGTAGCGTGGTTGATCAGTCCGGGTCGGCAGTAGAGATGGCAGCGAGGTAACAGCAGGAGTAGACAGAGGCGTGGTCGGTGGAAGGCAAAGGGTCAATGCAGGCGGCAGTTCAGCGAGGTCAAACGGTCCGGGTCGGCAACAAAGGTAAACAGCAGTAGTCGTGGAGGAGCAGAGAGGAAGCTTGCTACAGGCTTGGAGGCACAAATAACCAGCAGAGGTCTGGTGCTAGAGGCTGGGCTTATAAAGGGGAAGTAACAGGTGCACGGAATCAAGACTGATGAACAAGAGTAGGCTGGAGCAAGATAGATCAAAGAGTTCAGCAGGAGGAAAAGTCCAGAAGGGCTGGTAGTCTAGTGGCTAGAGCTACCGCCTGGGACATGAATGGTCACAGATTCGATTCCCGACACCTTAACTTCATCATAGTTAACTGCAGATGATAGTTCTCTCATGAGCTTTACTAATTCTTTAGTGACTGTAGTACGTGTCCATTTTCCTTACAATATCCTGGGAAGGTGTTGTAGATGACCGCAGGTTGACATATGCTGCTGTAAAGCTCTGATTCAGATTCTTCTACTGTCTCTACCATATCACTCAAGTTCCCTTTTATACTTTCTTGCAAATGTCTTTAATGTATGATTTCCACCTATCATACATACGGGCAAACTTTTTCTCTTTTAATGCTGCTTCTTGCTCCAAATTTTCCAGCATATTTGGGGTCAGTTTTCTGGCACGTGATGAAAATATTAGTTAATTTGCTTGGGCTATATTTGTTTGTGGCAAGACAAATGCTGCATCAGACTCTTCTAATTCAGACAGGTTTTCTTGCTCTTTACCTTCTATCCTATTTATCTTTGTATCCTCTAACAGTCGCATGGTAATACTAGGCTCAGACATTTTACTTTAAATGCTATAACAATCAATACGAATAATAAAAGTCCTTTCACTTTAAATGCAATACTGAAAAATGCAGAAATAAGTGACTCTCACTTTTAATGCAATAGAAATAGATGCAGGACATAGAGTACTTGCACTTTAAATACTTGCGATGGTCTGTGATGACTTGTGGTGATCTGTGATGACTTGCAATGATTGCGATGCACTGGCTTGGATACAATGCTTGTGATGTTCTGTGCTGGCTTGCAATGCTTTTTGCTGACTTGCGATGTGCTGGCTTGGATAAGCTGTTTCAGGCTTTGGGCATAGTGGTGGTAAACTAGCTGCTGCAGTATGTGGCCTCTTCGTGGATAGCGGTGCAGGCACTCTAGCTCAGGACTCTGGCCTCCCACCATGCGTCTATTTATCTCTCTAAGAATTGCAGGAGGGTTGGCTTTTTCTCTGACTACTGTATCTTGACTTTGCCATTCTGCCACATTAAGGGTCGACTACAGTTTGACCAATACACACGTTCTATGGGCTCTATGGCAGCTCCGCTGAGGTGTCTTTGCTTGCTCACTCAGGGAACAGTTGCTGCGCCATGGTATATGCTGGCGCTCCACTGCTCTAATGCACTCTTTACTGTGCAAGTTGAGGAGCACTATTGTTTCTCCCTCTGAGGGAAATAGTTCCACTGTGGCAGGCGCAGCATAATGAAGTTCTTTATGTGCTGTGGCATTAGAAAAATGTTGGTATCTCTTACTTTTCTAGTCTAACCAGACTTTCTATTACTCTGTGATTCCTCTAGCACCGTTCTTTGGAAGCAGCAGATTTTAAGAGCACACCAAATGCTTGAAATAACTTCCTTATTAACTTAAACTTTTCTTCTTATATAACGCTGCTACCTCCGCAGCAGAAAGTCCATGTACAAAACACATGTGGAATAAAGTATCACAAATTGGCGGTTCAACTGTTCAATCTTGTCATTCAACATAAAATGGTGGATATATTTCTCTCTTCGGTATCAGTACTTCCACTTTAAGTTATTTAAGCACTTTATGAACTCTCTGAGAGGTATATCTGAGGCTTAACCAATAGTTTTACTTGCTCTATATGATCTGGTTTGGTCTATACAATTGCTTTGAGCAGTTTGGTGGAACTTTAAGTAAACACAGAACTAGTTTAGTATACAGTTCTAATCACACTACCAACAACAGGAACATCTCTAACTGTATTAAATAACTATTTTGTCCTCTTTGCTTCCATAAAACTGAACTGTCAGTGGAGTGAATGTCTGTTCAGCTTCTCTCCTCTGGTGTAATACATTCTAGCAGCTCATGCTAGGGAATTTCCCAGACAGGCTGATTGTGAGGCTGGCTGTAATTGGTCAAGACTTCTGCTCAGTGTGAGGCTGGGTGTGATTGGTTAAGACTCCAGAGCAGTGACAACAGTTTAACTATATGCTTTCAGTTGCTAATTCTACTGTGTCATTGAGCTTACCTTACAGTCATATAATGAATCTTAAAGGCAAATTTTTTTTTTTTTTTTTTTGCTTCTGTGAACACAATATATAACTTTTACATTGCATCCAAAAACATGAAGTCACAGTAAATAACTCTGTTATTGTCTCTCATATATGAACATATGAACTGCATTAAGGTTATTGCCAGGTCTAGTTGTATACATATATAAGTCACATTAGCAACCTAGGACAGGTCTTAGCTAGCCAGCTACTCCCAGGCCCTAAATGTTTGAACCTAGCAACACCCTTGAACTAAGAACACTTTAAACCATCATATTCTGTACGGCTGCTGCCTCCTTCATGCCACCGCCACCATCATGCCACTGCTGCAACCTGCCAACCATCATTTTCTGTTATGCTTCATCTGAAGTCAATTCACATAAAACTTAGTTTTAATACCGTGCGGAGCGGGCTCTCTGTACAGTATTAGAATGTATTGGCTCACATGAGCCAAAGTTATTACAATACTTTGCGAAGTCTCGTAAGACTTTGTGTAATAACTTCGGAAATTAATTACTACTGTAAAAACTTTTGTATCGAACCTGGGTTCGGTTCCAAGGTACCACTTGGAACCAAACCCAAGTTCCATGCAAACGTTTTTTTTACAGGCGAGACTTAGCAAAGTAATAACTTCAGCTCATCGGAGCCAATACATTCTAATACTCTACGGAGCACCCGCTCTGTACAGTATCAAAATGAAGTTTTATGCAAATCGACTTCGGATGAAGCATCCAAAGTCGATTCTCTCATCCCTAGTAGTGGCGGTTGAGTAGCTTTAATAGTGGTGGCAACTGGGGATTTGCAGCGATGAGTAGCAGTGGCAGTAGCAGCCATATGGTACCTATTAGCATGCAAGCAGACAGACAGGCAGTGACATGATGGTAGGCGGGCATCTAGACAGCACCATCAGCCAGGTTAGATCTATTCATTGGCCTCACTTGGAGGAGTGTGAAAATCCTGCTGGATCCATGCGTGGTTCATTTTTAACAAAAGTGATGTTTTGTACGCTGGCATGGGACAACCTGGTCTGTTTGGTGTCATCACACCCCCTGTGGCACAGAAAACCCTCTGCTAGATGACACTGGAGGCTAGGCAAGACAAAGAGCATATTCTGCCATTTCAGATCACTGTTCTGATTTGCCTACCCAGAAGTCCATGGGGTCAAGGAAGAAGGTATGCACTGGAGACAGGGCAAAGTTCAGGTAGAACTGAACCTGGGTGTTGGTAGGTCTCTGTTTGTTGATTGACCTCAGCCTGGCACGACATGTGAAAAAATGTTCCATCATATTGAGGTTTTGGCTGATTGTGGCCGTGAACAGCAAGGGAGGTAAGTGACCCCGTGGCTGCAGGTGATCGCTGAAAGCTGCACAAGCTACATACACACTGCTTATTACTGCATACACAGTAATAATGGAATTTGGCCTCACTTTCGGAAAGAGGAAAACATTGCCCATTTTGCTTTGATAGTGAGGGTCTAAAAGCATGGCTCTCCTATAATTATCACATTGTGTCAAGTAAATGATGCACCTGTCAGTGCTAAAGCAAGCAAGCAAGCATACAACATGCCATTCTGGCCAGTGTGCCAGAGGAGCCAGTTTTGCCACTGAGACGATTGGGTGTCGTGGCCAGAGTCATCATAGTCATCATTCTTCTGCTTCTCAATCTCCGACTCTTCCTCCATTGGCACCTACTCATCTTACTCCTCCTCAATGGGAGCTTCTTCTTATTTGTTCCCAACAGCTACAGGGCAGACACCAAGACTTGTTAGCTGTTCTTCTTCTGCCATCATCCCCTGCTGGATAAGCAACAGTATCTGTTCTAAGATAAATATGAGGGGGGGGGGTTGAGATTGTTCATGCAACAGCTGTCCCTAATGACAAATTGTGAAGCCGCTTCAAAGGGCTTCAGCACCTGACAGATATCTTGGATGAGCTGCCACTGCCTGACCACAAAACAACACATGTCCTCAGCTGAGGCGTTCTGATGCATAATAAAATCATTCACTGATCTCTAGAACATCGGCCAGGATGTTTCGCGAACATGAATACGCGTTCGCAATCAAATGTTTGCGCACAGAGCGTTTGAGGCGGGTCTCATTCACTTTAATGGCAGGCGAACCTGAAAAACCTTCAGGTCATATTGGCAGAATACTAACTAACTAATACTTACTAGAAGGGCACAAATAGTCCCCCAACATGCACAGTAACATACCAGAGGGGGTTCAATGGCAAAAATTCCCACAAAAAATATGTATTTTAATCAGGGGCCATTTTTATATGTCTTAAAGGGAAACTCTCAAAAATGTGCCCAGCTGTAGCCTAGAAAAAAATTATTTTTGGCCAGGGAAGTACAGGCCCCAAAAATCAGGCATTCACCATACAGAAAAGAACAAGTGATTATGTGGCTGGAGGTATATTAGGCGTTCATGGATAACAATTTTACTGTAGGCCACTGGAGTAAAGGCCCCAAACATTAAGCATTCACCAGACAGAAAAGAACAAGTGATTATGTGGCTGGAGGTATATTAGGCGTTCATGGATAACAATTTTACTGTAGGCCAGAGGAGTACAGGCCCCAAACATGATACATTCACCTGACGGAAAAGGTCTTTTATGCCGCTGTATATATGGATGTAGCAGGGTTAAGACTCCTGTGTACTGACATTGGTAAACTTCAGTTTAGTTAACTAAACTAGTAAAACAATTGCTTCTCAATGGCTTTTGTTTCAAGATAACACGATGAGATAATGAAATATGAGTTAAGGGTTGGAGTCTTACCCCTGCTACATCTGTATATAAGACAAGGACCATTCTTTGTTCTGGGTGGTGGCAGATATGTGTGGGCTGGCATGAGGAAATTCAATTAAACGTGGTTGTCACAGGTGTTGAGTTCCTCAGTCTCATTAATTTTTAGAAATGTGAAGTAGTCCACACTTTTGTAAGCTAGGCGAGTGCGCTTATCGGTCACGATCACCCTTGCTAAGCTGAACATCCTTTCGGACAGGACACTCGACGAGGGGCAAGCCAAGAGTTCCATGGCAAATTGTGCCAGCTCTGTCCACAGGTCAAGCCTGCACACCCAGTAGTCCAGGCGTTCCTCGCTTCTGAGAGCGTCCACATCGGCCATTAACCTGATGTAGTCCGACACCTGTCAGTCTAGGCGTTCCCTGAGGCTGGATTCGGGGGTCAGCTGTCGATGGGTTGGCTGCAAGAATGATCTCATATCCGAAGTGACCAACACATCTTCAAACTGCCCTCTTCTTGCAGGCACGGTATTGGTACCCGCACCTGTTTCGCTTTGGGTGAAAGTTCCTCTGCCAGCGTCCGCAACAGCAGAATGCAGCATGTCTCTTAGCAAGGCCTGAAAATGTTGCATTCTGCCAGCCCTCTGTGATGCTGGTAACATGCCTGCCATTTTGTGTTTGTACCGGTGGTCTAAGTACATTGCCACCCAGTACTGCTCCTTGCCCTTTATGCTTTTTATACGGGGGTCCCTCTTCAAACACTGGAGCATGAAGGCCCCCATTTGCACTAAATTGGTAGTGGTGGAGCACCCTGGTTCCTGCTCATCACCCAGGAGAATGTTTTTCTAGGTCTCCTCCCCCCAGCCATGGACAACACCAGGGATCCCCGAAAAGTTTAAAGTCCCACTCAAATCCTGCTCTTTTTGCTCCTCCTCCTCTGACTCCTCTTCAGACACCTGCTGACTTTTCTCATGGAGTAGCCGCCCGCCCATCCCCCCCCCCCCCCCGGAAATAAATTCAGCATTGCGACTTCCTCATCTTCCAACTCCTGCTCCTAGACGACTTGGTCAATGGCTCGACGCAATGCACGCTCCAGAAAGAACGTGTAAAGTACAATGTCACTGATGTTGCCCTGGCTGTGACTGACCAGTTTGGTGATTTCATCAAATGGCCGCAGAAGTCTTCATGCATCACGCATGAGTAGCCACTGGCGCAGTGAAGAGAAACCAAGCTCCCCAGAACCTGTCCTGCTGCAGATTTCGTACAGGTAGTCGTTAATGGCATGTTGCTACTGGAGCAGCCTATCAAACATATATAAGGTGGAGTTCCAGCACGTTGGGCTGTCACAAATCAGACATCTGACGGGCAGGTGGTGTCGCCGCTGAACGTCAGCAAGGCGAGCCATGGCCGTGTAAAATCTTTTAAAATGGCCAGAGATTTTCCTGGCCTGCCGGAAGACGTCCTGGACCCCAGGGTATTTGACAATGAATCTCTGCACGACTAAGTTCATGCACAGCACATGTGTCATTTTGCCCAGTTTCAGCTCACTGAATTGTCACCGTTGTCGCACACCACTTTACCAACTGTCAAATGGTAATTGTGGGGTTATCCACTGATCGGCCTGTGAACACAAAGATGAAAGCAGTGCAGGGCCAGTGTGGCTCTTGGCTTCCAGGCACAACAGCCACAGCACAGCATGTCATTGTCTTACCTGGCACATCGAATAGGTTCTGGGGAGCTTGGAGGGCGCAGCGGAAGAGGCTGTAGCAGTGAAACAGGAGGAGTCAGCCGAGGAGGAGACGGAGGATGGAGTAGGAGGAGGAGAAGAAGAGGCAGGCCTGCATGCAATCCATGGCGGCAACACTAAATCCACACAGGAGCCACGGGTTACATGCTTGTTGGCCGTCAGAAGGTTTACACAGTGGGCAGTAAAAGTTATGTACCTTCCCTGCCCGTGTTTGCTAGACCACGTGTCTGTGGTCAGATGTATCTTGGCACTGACACTGTTTGCCAGAGATATATTCACTTGCCGCTGAACGTGTTCTGGGGTGCCCTCGTGGGAGAAATATTTCCTTCCAGGGACCTTCCATTGCGGTGTGCCAATGGCCACACATTTTCTAAAGGCCTCCGAGTCCTCCAGTTTATATGGAAGTAGTTGGTGGGCTAGAAGTTCCGACAAGCCAGCGGTCAGCCGTTGAGTAACAGGGTTATCCGGCTTCATCAACTTTTTACACTCAAACATTTGGGCCACGGAAGCCTGCCTTCTGCCAGATGAACGCGACGATGGCCCGGTGGAAGGTGGAGTGCAGGACAAATGGGAGGAGGGAGTAGAAGGAGAAGAGGCAGGGCGTGGAGCGCCGGGAGTGTGGCTTTGTGGGTTCTGACGGCATTGCTCCCATTGGGCTCGGTGATGGGAGGCGAGGTGCCTTCTTAAGGGAGTGATCCCTAGGTGAGTGTTGGGCTTACCGCGACTTAGGCATTGACAGCACAGGATGCAGATGGCAACACTATTGTCAGCGGCTGACACATTAAAAAAAGCCCACACTGCTGAGCTCTGCCTGCTTCTACTACTTCTCCTCCCTCTATGCTGCTTTGACTCTCCCTATGAACTCCCCTCTTCTTCCTCTCTTGTGGCTACCCACGTGACGTCCATTGACACATCATCATCGTCACCTCCACCACCACTGACATTTGAGATCTCGGAGTAGACAGCAACAGCGGGGACCTCCCTCCTTGGGCTGATCTGATTATTGTCGTCAGACCGCTGGGTGGCGTACGTTGCTACATCGTCTAACTCATCCGATGCCAAGAATAGCTGCGCATTAGTAAGGTCTGGGAATGGATGGGAAAATAATTCCTCTGACTCAAGTGGAGAGGCTATTGTGGTGGTGGTGGTGGTGTCTTTGGAGGTGCACACAGCAGAAAGTGAGGAGGGTGCAGAAGATACAGAGGATAAGGAGGCTGAAGAGGCTAAAGGCTGAGTGAGCAACTCAACCAACTCTGGTGTGTCCTTTGAAGAAATTGCACGCACCTTCTTCAACTTCCCACTTAGGCTCCAGCCTGGTGCACCTGCCCGAACCCTACCACCCCTGCGGAAAGGCCTGCCTCTTCCTTTGCTTGTCATTTTCAAAATGACCCTGTGCCTAAGTCCCTAGAGAAGAGCAGTATTTGTGGAATCAGGTATATTGAAGCCCTCAATCAGTATTTTGTGGAAGCAGGTATATCAAACCCCTTAATCAGTATTTAGTTGAAGCAGGTATATCAAACCCCTTAATCAGTATTTTGTAGAAGCAGGTATATCCCAGAAATCAAACAGTATTTGATGGAAGCAGGTATATCAAACCTCTCAATCCATATTTTGTGAAAGCAGGTATCTCACAGGCCTCATTCAATATTTGTGGAAGCAAGTATATCAATCCCCTCAATCAGTATTTTGTTGAAGCACCTATCTCAAAGGCCTCAATCAATATTTGGTGGAAGCAGGCATATCAATCCCCTCAATCAGTATTTTGTTGAAGCACCTATCTCAAAGGCCTCAATCAATATTTGGTGGAAGCAAGTATATCAATCCCCTTAATCAGTATTTTGTGTAAGATGGCATATTGCAGGCGTCAATCAGTATTTGATGGAAGCCGGTCTATCAAACCCCTCAATCAATATTTGGTGGAAGCAGGTATATCAACCCCCTTAATCTGTATTTTGTGGAAGCAGGTATATCACACCCCTCAAATATTTTTTTTTGCCACAACAGTTATATCACACCACCCTGTTTATTTGGGGCAACAGGTTACAGGTATATCACAGCCATCAATCAGTATTTGGTTGAAGCAGGTATATCAAACCCCTTAATCAGTATTTTGTAGAAGCAGGTATATCCCAGAAATCAAACAGTATTTGATGGAAGCAGGTATATCAAACCTCTTAATCAGTATTTTGTGAAAGCAGGTATCTCGCAGGCCTCAATCAATATTTGTGGAAGCATGTATATCAATCCCCTCAATCAGTATTTTGTTGAAGCACCTATCTCAAAGGCCTCAATCAATATTTGGTGGAAGCAGGCATATCAATCCCCTTAATCAGTATTTTGTGGAAGCAGGTGTATCGCACGCCTTAATCAATATTTGGTGGAAGCAAGTATATCAATCCCCTTAATCAGTATTTTGTGTAAGCTGGCATATCGCAGGCGTCAATCAGTATTTGATGGAATCCGGTCTATCAAACCCCTCAATCAATATTTGGTGGAAGCAGGTATATCAACCCCCTTAATCTGTATTTTGTGGAAGCAGGTATATCACACCCCTCAAATATATTTTTTTGCCACAACAGTTATATCACACCACCCTGTTTATTTGGGGCAACAGGTTACAGGTATATCACAGCCATCAATCAGTATTTTGTGGAAGCAGGTATATTAAACCACTTAATCAGTATTTTGTGGAAGCAGGTGTATCACAGGCCTCAATCAATATTTGATGGCAGCAGATATATCAATTTCCTTAATTAGTATTTTGTGGGAGGAGGTATATCACACCCCTCAATTATTTTGCCACAACAGTTACATCACACCACCCTGTTTATTTGGGGCAACAGGTTACAGGTATATCGCAGGCGTCAATCAGTATTTGGTGGAAGCAGGTCTATCAAACCCCTTAATCAGTATTTTGTGGAAGCAGGTATATCGCAGGCTTCAATCAGTATTTGGTGGAAGCAGGTATTTCAATCTCCTTAATCAGTATTTTGTGCAACAGGTTACAAATATATCGCAGGCGTCAATCAGTATTTGGTGGAAGCAGGTCTATCAAACCCCTTAATCAGTATTTTGTGGAAGCAGGTATATTGCAGGCTTCAATCAGTATTTGGTGGAAGCAGGTATTTCAATCTCCTTAATCAGTATTTTGTGGAAGCAGGTGTATCGCCTGTCTAGGATTTTCTTTTTATTTCCTCTTTTCATTTTCTGGAAGTGACCCAGTCCAATGCATCATGTGACACCGCAAATCCGTATGTGATTGGCGGGGGTATGATTATATGGATTGGGTCACTTTACGAAATCTATGTCATGAGTAAGGACTGAAACTATGTGGTCCTAAACATGTAGACTGTATATGTGAATATTGTATTTTATTGGAAGCTAAAAAACATTGCCATTTGTTTCCTTGTCAAGTGAAGGATCTTTTGTATGTGTTGTTGTTTAATTAAAGTCTAAATAGGATATAGTACTAAGCAAGGAGTTTGTTCACTTGCTACCATATTAAAATTATATTTGTATTATGCATTAAAAGCTATTAAAACCTTTTAAAGTATCTGTAGTCATTCTCAGTTTAAATAGTACTTTGCTACATTTAGCTCTGAATGCCACAGTCAGATGATTTCTCCCTCTAGAAAATGTTTTGTGAATATGCAAAAAACATCATTATTTTTCTCAGTTATGCCCTTTATAATATTTAATATTTTATGTAAATCTGGCAAGAATCCCCATCAAAGTGTTTTATTACACTAACGGGGCAAATTACCAATCCAATAAATGTAATAAAAATATTTTGGGAAAATGTCAAATAAAGCCATCTCTTAAAAGTAAAACCGAGTTCACTTCCAAGTATGGTATTCATTCATCTAAACTATCCTTCTAAATCACTATATTCAAATTTTGCAAGAACTGTTGATACACAATAATTTACATGTGATATTTCTAGCAAGCTTTTAAGTATGTGCAATACTTATTCGTTTAGGTTCTGTTCTAATAAGCAAGATATATTACATCTGTACTTCTAGGGGCCCTTTTTTCTTAATAGATTAAAAGTTTTAGCAATATGTTTTCTATACAACAATACCTGCAGAATGAATAGGTTATGTGATTTTTGTTCTTTTCCATTCTATTTTTGCTAGGAGTGCAAAAGTTTATGAGTTCAGGCAAAGGGCAAAATTGGTAGTTTGTTGCAATATTGTGTTATAAAAATCATTAGAATTTTAGCAGTTTTCCAGAATTAAATGTGAAATGCACAGTACTATATTTTGCTGGATTATTATGTAGGATGATTCTCACATATACAATTAAGATGCATTGGAGCAATAATGCAGCCTTTTATGTGCCTTCAGATGATCGTTGTTTTGATGTATTAACATTTTTACATTCTTAGAAAGATTTTTAAATGTATTTATTTATTTTTATTAAAACAGGCATACAGAGGGAGACTGTTACATGAATGCCTATACATTCAGCCTTTTCCCTGTCAACATTATCATTCTCTTTAGCAGAGAGCAAATTTATTCACACAAATTGATTCCTTCATCAAAACAGACTTCTTGAGCAGTGTGAGGTTGGCCCCATTGCACAAGAGGCTTAATTGACAGGTCTGGCCATCTCACCTGGCTACTCAGAGCAATGCTGCAGGAAAAAGATTAAGAGGACAAGGTGAGATGTTCGGCTTTGCCAATCAATAGGAAAGGGGGAGTTGCCTCTTGATCAGCATGGACTTTTGGCCAGACCCCTCCCATTTTGCCAGACCTGTGAAAGGAAGCATAATTCTCCCCACCACCACCACTACACACACACACACACACTGGATTCACCCCCTTAGGTCTGCTGCAAAACATGCTCTAGTCCCCACTTGTAAACGTCAAATTTGAGGGGCGGAGGGTGGTCATGTTTCCGCTGCAGCCAATGATTGTCACTTCACTAGGTCAAGTGACACATGGGAGAACATAACTGCTGTGGCCAGTCATTGCCTGCAGTGGCTACATGAACCTCATCAAACAGGAAGTTTACAAGTGGGGACCGGAGCATGGTTGCATTGCTGGGGAAACAAAGGGATCAGGAAAGTATGTGTCCTTTCACAGGTCCAGGGGGTCTGGCAGAGTGAAAAGACCCTAGATGGTTTTGTTTGATTTATTTCAGTAGGGACTCAGTTAGGCCATTTGTTACAGGTTAAACTTTTTAAATAGCCTGATGTTGACACATTAAGCAACTATACATTTTAAGTCAAATGAAACTTTTTGCCAGGTTTGAGATAAATCAATCCACCAATAATAGATAGACAAACACAAATATGTGTGTGTTGTAAATAAATATATATCCCCGAGTACATATATCAGTATGATGTACAAAGTAATGAAATATATATTTACTGTATATTTCATCTGAATATTTCATCTGAATAAAACATACAATGCCTAATTAGATTACGCTTTTTTTTGTATTGTATTGATTTTTCTGCTCAATGATATAGTTTTGAAAAATTGCACTGTCCATATGGTTTCTTTATAAGTATAGCAGATACAAGTATGGTGCTTGGTGCTAGGCTAGAATCCAGAGTGCTGCCACTGGATTAAGGCTCAGTGCCTCTGCAATCAGGAGAGGGTTGGTTAGGGGCTCAGAGGAGGATAGAGAAGTTATTATTTGCCACATCTGCTTTCTCCTTTGTTCAGTACATAGTACTCAGTGAGCACTATTCAGTATATAGAGGAAGAGGCTGTGCTGCTTCATCTGTTGGAGCTGTTGATTACATGATCACCAGGAGTCTTGGTTATAACATAGCTGCAGGGTCTTAGAAGACCCTGATCACCTCTGCCTGTGTGTAGTTCCATCAAAGGGGATTGTTTTCCCCTGTAACAGTGCTCCTTTGTTTTTTTTATATTCAAATTTTTTATTGAATTTTTTCATAGGAACAAATACAAGTAACAGGTAGATGCACAAAGTTTACATGTACAGTTACACATAGATATGGTGTACAGGTACAGTGCTCCTTTGGATGCCCTAGTTACAGAGGCAAAGGTGCAAAACTGAAAAAAAAAAAAAAAGGTTCTGTGCCGTAGAGGTATTTTATTGAACTCTTGGGGGTCATATTATGTGCCCATATATACCATATGTGCCTATGAAACCATCACCATAGTCATCCCATTAACACAAAACTATAAATTTCATATAGAAAATGACTGAAACAAAAATAGAAGCCATTTATAAAAAAAAATAAGATGCTGTAGTTTGAAAAAAGGCTAAAAAAAAGCATTATTAAAAACCCCTAGGTGTCACCTAAAAATATGTGGCAAAAGATATTTTAATACTTACTGTAATCCCTCCCACAGTTCAGGCTGCCCGTGACCATAGATCCCCTACCTGGACTTTTGTTCATCTTATCAACCTCTACAACCAGAGACGATTTGTATTGTTGTGTCACATTTTTTTTTATTTAAAGGAGTTAAAGATGCATAAGTTTAAATCTAATAACCATATGTCTGTAATCAGGTAATTTATCTACCATACTGCTACCTGGATCAAGATTTATTTTTGGTCTTTTGAGTTTGACTGATTTGTGAGGGGATGATGAGATACTCATAAGTAGCACACTCTGCATCTTAAATCTGAATTACATTTTTTTAAATAAATTTTCATTATCAAAATACTTTGATGCAAAATTGCATGCAGTCACTCACATCTGTAAAGTGCTGGGTGGCATTTTCACAATTATCAAGTGTTTATCTTGAGTGTATAATATGATTTTGTATTTATTTATTTACAAGCTGAAGGACCCGGCTTCGCACAGGTATATTTCATTTATTCCATTTGATGTTCGTGTGTGTTGTTAAAAGATATCAACAGTATCCACTATAACAGTAACATCTACAGTACCCTGCTCCCTTAACAGTGACCTCCACAGCCCCCCACCCCTTAACACTGACCTCCCCACAGTGCCCCATCTCCTTAAAATAGGACCTCCAAACAGAGGTCGCCTGTTTATTAGTGACCTCCACATTACCCCATCTCCTTAACATTGATTCCCACAATTTCCCGCCCCCTTAACAATGACCTCCACAGAGCTTTGTTCCCTTAAAATGTGACCTTCACAACACCCTGCCTTTTAATAGTAGCCTGTACAGCACCCCGTCCCTTAACACTGACCTCCATAGCGGATTGTCCCCATAACTGTGACCTCCACCATTTCCTGCCCCCTTAACAGAGACCTCCACAGCAGCCCGCCCCTTTAAAAGTGACCTCCACAGAAGCTGCCCCTTTATTAGTGACCTCCACAATACACCATCTCCTTAACAGTGATTTCCACAACACCCCGCCCCCTTAACAGTGGCTTTTACAGCAATCTGCCCCTTAACACTGACCTCCATAGCGGACCGACCCCTTAACTGTGACCTCCATAGCAGCCTGCCCCTAGGGTGCCAAAGGTCCAGTTTTAGGGTGGATAGTCCGACTTTCAGACTCCTTGTCCTTCATCCGGCACAGTGCCTGGACCGACACAGGGATGTCATTTTGAACAGCTCACTCTCATACAGCAGCACAGTGCTGTCTGAGCATGAGCTGCAGGGAGAAAGTCACCCTCCCTCCCACCCTGCAGCTGACAGAACTTGATTTTTACCTTCGTTTTTTCAATCCCCGTTGACTGCGGAGTGGGAAGGGGCCTAACTGGGTCAGGGCATGGCTTAGCGGGAACGGGAGCTATGTTTTTAAGTCCTTTCTTTGGAGGGTGACTTGAATGGCCATCCTACCTGTCCCTAAACTGTGACCTCCACAGCACTCTGCTCCCGTCACAGTGTCATCCACAGGGCCCTCCCCCTTTAAAGCTGACTTACAGCAGTGAAGAAAAATGTCTCGGTTGTTATGGAAACCTGGTGTAAAACTGTGTGTATGTGGAGACTAAGGGCATGCGAGCTTCTATTGGCTTTTATACGCACATATATACACTCAGCTTTATGTATTAGATTTTTTATTTTCGAGTTCAGGTTTTATTTGTAAATGAAAATTGCCTCATAGTGAATGGGTTAAGTAGTAAAGGGGAAATATAGTTCTGTTCACAGATTTACACTGCTAACATTTATTTGTGCCACAGCTAATACAAGTTTTCTAAAACTTGGCTGAGTGATACAAAATGAAACACTGGCAGCAATGTGATGTGCTAACTTACAAATTGAGTGCATATGGACACAAAAGTACTAATATCTTGAACTCCAAGGGGTATATTGAAAGAAAATTTACATAATGAGAAAGATGTAAATTTTCTCCAGTGATAGAGAAGCACCCTGCTGCTGAATATATACACATTCTCTAATGCTATATTAGCTCACACAATGGCTCCTGAATAAATTTGTCATTTGTATTTTAGAGATCCTTGCTACACTCTTAAGTTTATGCCTCTGTTTGATCACATAAACCTGTTTATTCGAACTTTTTCAGCCATAACTCTAGATGCAGAGTTTTGTATTAGTTCCCAGAATGGCACCACTTTTCATGACCTGATATTTGGCCTAAAGAAGAATCATTGTGGGAAATTACATTTGTGCTTTTCAGCTAATTATGCTTTGTTCAATGAATTGTTACAGAATTCCATTTCTATGTTAACTTTATGTCTTTGTACTTTATACACTGCCTTATGTTTTGCTTGAGGTAAACAAATTCAATTATGGTGATATATTCAGGCTTGCCGTACTATCAATAACTTTCACAGTTATTGTTGACAAAGCATGCACATTTGCCTAACCTCATTCTTGTTAATCTAAGTGCATATCATATAAACAGCACTGCTCTGGATATATATTGCTTTACAATGCTCATGTTGGTAGTTTATTTATGTAAGTTTAGATTTCATGAGTAATATACAGTGTATCATAAAGTACTGCTAATAAAATCAGAATTTTAAAAATGAAAAGTATTAAAAAATGACATTTCCAGCTTTGTCACAGGAATTGAAAGTCATCACTTAACCTTTGTTGGACTATCGCCATACATGTATGGTAGAAGTACAGTCTTTTAAGCTGATTACTAGTACATACAGTTGAAACCAGAAGTTTACATACACTATATAATAAGACACATATGCATGTTTTTCTCAATATCTTATCTCAAATCAGAATAAGCCTTTCCTTTTTTTGGTCAATTAGGATTACTATAATTATTATTATTTTACAATGTCAGAATAATGAGAGAGAATGTTTTAATGCATTTGTATTACTTTCTGCAATGTCAAAAGTTTATACACACTAAGATTACTATGCCTTTAAACAATCCTGGACTTCTCATATGATGATATAATGTGTTTGGAAGCTTCTGTTAGGTTTGTTGGCAACATCTGAGTTAATTAGAGACACACACATGTATTTAAAAAAAATGCACACCTGAAATACACTGCTTCTTTGTGTAGCATCATGGGAAAGTCTAAAGAAATCAGCCAAGATATCAGGAAGAGAACTACGGACTTGAACAAGTCTGGCTGAACCTTGGGTGCAATTTCAAGATACCTGAAGTTTCCTTGTTCATCTGTACAAACAATTATACGCAAGTACAAGATGGGAATGTCTAGCCATCATACCACTCAGGAAGGAAACAGGTTCTGTGTCCCAGAGATGAACGTGCTTTGGTCTAGCATGTGCATATCAACCCACGAACAAAAGCAAAAGACCTTGTGAAGATGATGGCAGAAGCTGGTAAGATTGTGTCAATATTCATAGTGAAACGAGTACTGTATCAACATGGGCTTAAAGGCCACTCTGCCAGGAAAAGTTAGTGTTTGCAAATGCACACAGGAACAAAGACCTCCATGTTTGGAGACATGTCCCGTGGTCTGACAAACTAAAATTGAAATATTCGGCCATAATGACCATTGTTACGTTTGGAGGAAAAAGGGAGAAGCTTGGAACCCTAAGAACACCATCCCAACTGTGAAACATGGGGGTGGCAGCATCATGTTGTGGGGTTGTTTTGCCGCAGGAGGGACTGGTGCACTTCACAAAAACCGATGGCATCATAAGGAAAGAAGATTATGTGGAAATACTGAAGCAACAGCTCAAGACATCAGCCAGGAATTTAAAGCTTGGACAGAAATGGGTCTTCCAAATGGACAGTGACCCAAAGCATTCTGTCAAACTGGTTACAAAGTGGCTTAAGAATAACAAAGTCAATGTTTTGGATTGGCCATCACAAAGCCCTGATCTCAATCCTATTGAAAATTGATGGGCAAAGCTAAAAAGGCAGGTGCAAGCAAGGCGACCAACAAACATGGCTCAGTTACACCTTTTGTCAGGAGGTACGGGCCCAAATTCTGACCAACTATTGTGAGAAGCTTGTCCAAGATATATTTTTTGATGATCTATCCTTAGGATGGTCATCAATATCAGATCGGCAGGGGTCCGAAAGTCGGCAACCCTGTCGATCAGCTGTTTGAAGAGAAGGCGTGCGCCATGCCAGTGCTGCCTCCTCTTCATTGTTTATCTGCTCGCCGTCGCATCTGCAGCGATGAGCAGGTGTAATTACACCCAAGCCGTCACATTCATTTCAATGGGATGGCTCGTTCCTATACACTTGTAATTACACTTGCTTCATGAACAATGAAGAGGAGGCAGCGCTGGCACGGTGCGCCTTCTGTTCAAACAGCTGATCGGCGGGGGTGCCGGCTGTCAGACCCCTGCTGATCTGATATTGATGACCTATCCTAAGGATAGGTCATCAATAAATATAACTTGGACAACCCCTTTAAGGACAAGGGTACCAAATATTAATAAAATGTATGTAAACTTTTGACTTTACAGAAAGTAATAAAGATGGCTTAAAACATTCTCTCTCTCTCTGTCTGTCTCTCTGTCTCTCTCTCATTATTCTGGAATTTGGCAAATAATAATAATAATAATAATAATAATAGTAATAATAATAATAACTATGGTAATCCTATTTGACCAAAAACAGGAAAGGTTTATTCTGATTTCATTTCAGATATTGAGAAAAACATGCATATGTGTCTTTTTATATAGGGTATATAAACTTTGTGTATGTAAACTGCTTGTTTTAACTCTATATTCCAATCCATGCCTGCAGGTGGCAGCACTGCATTTGAATATACTATTTAGTATTCAGTCTTCTGTAAATGATAAATATTACTTACGGAATACAAGATGTTACAGTCACTTAATGACAAAAAAAGTTAAAAAATAAAAAAGTTAAAACAAATATTTTACAAAATTCAAATCTCTTCCCTTTCCCTAGAATAAATAAAGAAATAAATAATAAAAAATTAAACATAATGAATGATAAAAATAATATACAGTGGCTCTACCCTTCCAAAGTACAAAATTTAAAAAACAGTAAATAAATAGTAGATTGTCCTTTGTCCCGAGGGACATTACACCATCCTATGTGCCTTATAGAGCCTCACAAATTTATAATAATCAATTGTATAAGTCAAATAATCCCTCAAGGCACACAACCCTATATATTACTTAAAGGGATTCTGTGACCACATTTAACCCCTCTAACCTAAACATATGTTCATGTCCAGGGTAATCTGAGGATTCCTAAGCTGGCCTTATTAAATCGAACTGTGGCTTTATTTTCCTAAAAAACTGGTTTTAATAACTTAAATATAAAAACAAAGTTAACGGGCACTCAACTATATGTCACTGCAATGAGCTTTTTAATAGTCTAAAAATGGTATAAAAAAACAATATACATAAATTAGAGCTTCAATATTATAGATAAATTAAATCCCACGTGGGTATTGCGATGATAATCAATCTGTATATTCGGCTTCTTATAGATGGCTGAAAAATCGCAAAAATGGTATACTATTTATACCCTAATATATATATATATATATATATATATATATATATATAGAAGAAAAACAGAATCCACGGCACCACCTTCAGTAATCTGTGTCTTTATTTCACCAAGGGCAATGTTTCGGTTTTCCCAATGAAACCGTGATACAACAAATGCCGTGTTACAAATACTTATAGGGGTGTGTTGATTACATGATTAAACAAAATGAGTTGATAGTGCAATCCAAAAAAAACATCATTAAGTGAAATTTATAAAAGTAGTCTTACAAATTCATAAAAAATTCATAAAAAAGTGCATAGTGAATATATCATACATAAAAAAGTATATATACTGTGCCGAATGTAATATATCCAAATTTAAAAGAGTATATTTATACCTCTACCTAAAGTGCATAATCAATCACAGGTGACAATAGTTAAAACATAATTAAAAACAATACATAGAATCTGACCGGGTCTTGTGGCGTACATGATGCATTGGCGTGGGGTAGAACGTTGTGCGCATGCGTTAGTTTGCATCGCGCATTCACATCAGATCGGCTAGTAACGCGATAGTACGTATTTCCTGTCTGTGGAACGCAACAGTATACGTACATCCTGTGTAAGGAACGCAAACCTATTGTGCGGCCGGCGGCGCCATTTTGGGGTGTATCATTGTTTGATTTCGGTGCGCAGCCATATTTTAGTAGTCTCGATCGCTAGGTCACATATAAAGAAGAAAATTCATGTAAGTATGGTTATGGGAGGATCGCAACATATTACTGATAAACAAGTTCGCAAAAAATATATATATACAAGAATAAATGAAAATTTTTAAGTCAATATCTGTCAGTTTAACAAGATCAATGCCAGATCCCTTACCTAAAAAAACGGGGGAGGGCTATCGTAGATTGGAGATGGTTGTCACATCTCGAATGTGTACAAATTGCTGACACACTCAAGATGTTATCACACATATCCCCTGGCATAAAATCAAATATGGTTATAATTTCCTTAATGTGAAAATAACATAGTGATTAGAATGCAATGATGTTGCGATCATCACATGACCAGAAAAAGTGTCAGCCTATTCCAAAAAAAAACAGCTCTGCATCATGTATTCCAAATTCCCGTATATACAAAAGGTTCATGGTTTCATACAAAATCTTGTTCTATAAGAAAAAAAAGATAGTAATGTTATGTCAATAAATATAATAATACTATCACAGTTGTATCAACATTTACACACAGTAATATCGGTGGAAAGAACACTGAATGGGGATCGGTAATAACGTTTCAACAAATCCAAGGTCTAAATTCTATGTTCAGGCCATTAGGCTGTAAAGAATTCAATTTCATGATCCATTGCATCTCTTTCTTTTTTAGGGACTGGACCCGGTCCCCTCCTCTCGGCGCCAATGGGACATGGTCCACCAGCATCCATTTCAAATCATTCTCACCATGACCAGACTCAAGAAAGTGTCTCGAGACAGGTAAATCCTTTCGTTCTTTTCTGATAGTGTAACGATGATAATTTAGACGTGTCTTGAATTCTGTGACATGTGTTGATTGACAGGTAAGGTAATAGTTAATGTTGAATCGTTGTTGGGTATTGGGATGTACAAAAAAAGACCCTTTGTGAATAAGCTTACAATTTACGCAACGTATACATGGGAAACAGCCCTTTTTAGGGGCCTTCAAAAATGTTTGTTTGATAGATCTGAGCGGGCCAACATCTGCCCGAACTAATCTATCTGCAAGATTGTTGGAACGTCTGTAAGACATAATCGGTGTTGCTTTAAAGGCTGAAATATTACCTAGGCCATATTTCAAAATTGGCCAATGTTTTAGAACAATGTGTTTTATATGTCCGCTGTCTGATGTATATGTGCTTCATCATTTTTGTTTTTTGGCCTAAAAGTGTTTAGAAGTTCATGGCGGTCTGTTATTTCCAGTTTTTGTTTATGTGCCTGTAAAAGTCCACGTGGATAACCACGTTGTTGAAAAGCCGTTGACATACATTTGATAGTCTGGTTCAATTCTATTGGAGTACTTACAATTCGTTTTGCTCTCAAAAACTGACTGTATGGCAGTGATTTGACCATAGGTCTTGGATGTGCACTGGTATAATGTAATATAGTGTTGCAGTCAGTGGGTTTTGTGTAGATACTAGTCTCAATTTTTTATCTGTTATTTTTACCATAGTATCTAGAAATGACATCTGTGTTTTAGAAAAAGAGAACGTAAATTTTATGTCATTGTCCACCGTATTGAGAAAATCAAAAAATGCACATAGTGTATCTTCCGTGTGTGTCCAAATAAAGAAAATATCATCTATGTATCTCCACCACCCCAGAACATGTCTGAAGTGGTGGGACACATAGATGTACTTCTCCTCCAGATGCGCGACCGTCAAATTAGCGTAAATTGCATCTGGAGGAAAAACTCGTCACCAAAAAGAAAATATTTGTTTGTCAACAAAGCATGTAAGAGTTGCAATAGGAAATCCTGGCATTCTTTGCTATAATGTGTCATGCCAAGGCAATCCTTGACTGCTGTAATACCCAATTCATGTCTGATACTAGTATATAGCGAATTGATGTCCAAAGAAACCAAAATTGCACCCTGTGGTAAAATAAGATCTTGTATTCGGGACAGAAAATCTGATGTGTCCCGAATATAAGATCTAGTTGCTGTAACATATTCACGTAGCACCTTGTCAAGAAAGACTGAGGCGTTACTGAATAGAGAATCCCTAGCAGAGACAATGGGTCGTCCAGGAGGGTCCATCAGATTTTTGTGAATTTTAGGGAGTAAATATAGGACAGGGGTCCTCGGGTTTGTAACTGTGAGGAACTCCCTCAATTGCTCATCTATGAGACCTCCTGTCGTGCCCATGTCAAGTAGATGTTTGATCTTCCTTTCTATTTCCCATCTGGGATCATGATTGAGTTTGTAATAAACAGTAGTATCAGAAAGCTGTCTCTGTGCTTCCCGAATATATTTCTCTGTGTCCATGACCACGACCGCACCACCCTTATCCGCAGATTTGATGGTGAGGCCGCGGTCATGGATCAGATTATTAAGAGCATGTTGTTCATCAAAAGTGATATTATGAGAAAAATCATTCTTGGTCTGAGCATTTTTTAGATCATTAAATTCTTTTAACACAGAAGCAACATAGGCATTAATCGCATCAGGACATAACGGTGGAACAAAGTCACTTTTGTTATACAACCCAAAGTCCTTGATAGATAATTCAGTTCGTCTGGGTGAAAAGGTATCAAATGCCCTGTCTTGAAACCAGGATTTGAGTTTTAATCGCCGAAAGAACTGGTGCAAGTCAATTTCCACCTGCAACCAGTCCGTTCTCTGAGTAGGACAAAAACTCAAACCCTTGGACAAAACAGACAGTTCATCATTGGTCAAAACATGCGAGGAGATATTTACCACAGTCTGTTGTTGTTTCGCTTCTGGAGTGGGCGTTTCCTTGTATTCCTTCCACTTGCGGTGTTTTTTTCTTCCACCTCTCCGGGTCCGTTTCCTAAGGGAACGATAGGAGCTGGGGATAAAAAATTGTTAGATCCAGATCCATTGTCCTGGGTAGCTGATGGTTCACTCCTCTTCAATGTCGTTCTCCTAATCGATTTATCCATGTATGCTACATTATATTTTGCACCAGTCCAGTTATAAATTGATCCCGACTTGTAATCTGTCATATCACGCTGCCATTTACTGCGTTTAGTTTCTTGGGTCTCCTCATATAATTTATCCAAGTATGTTTTCTGTTTGGCAATATAATTTTCAAATTCCTCATTGTTCAGTGTAGTCTTTAAAGTTTCCTCAGCTTTCCGTGTCTGAGTATTCACATCCTCTAGATCACGCTGCAGGAACTCCATATTTAACAGAATCAGGTCCATAGAAAACCTGTTGGCAATAGATTCATACTTGATACGAAAATCAGCATTTTGCATATACATTGTTGGTTGGCAATGTGTGCGTAAACCTCTGGGGATACGATTAGCTTTGTAGTATTCACCCAGGGTGATTAAATGTAGTCCCAAAGTCACACTTCTCTTTTTAGATATTTCATATGTTCTTTTTACCTCCATAGTCGATGGTACTGATAGGAAGCTGGCGTCCCCTTTGTAACCATCCAGTATTCTTTCCACCTTCTCCTGGGTGTAGGAAAAAAGGTTTGGTGAAATGTCTCCATCAGAAGTCATTGTAGAGAGAAATAGCGTGCCCGTCCACCTGTAGTCCACAGTATATAGAAACGAAAAAACTGGTGAACCGCACCGCTTGTAAATCGCTTGGTGTGCCTGTGGTGCAGAGAGGGACTTCAACTCTCTGAATACATAGAAGAAAAACAGAATCCACGGCACCACCTTCAGTAATCTGTGTCTTTATTTCATTTCTATATATATATATATATATATATATATAGTGATTCACCAAATCAAACCTATATATTAGGTGGTTTATTGAATGGGTTCTAACTAATATACTAGGTGATTCACTGAATATATTTGAACTTGCATAAAATCTGACATATATGGTGAAAACAACCGCAAATGATAGATCCATATATTCATATGGGTGCAGGTATAAACACAAATTCAGCTCTCTCAATTACTAGAAGAAACACATTATTGTAATAAAAACGTTGCGTTACCGCAAGTTTAAAATTAGTGTCATCCAACGCTGCGTATACCGCAAGTTTGGAAAATAGTGTCGGCCAACGTTGTACTACCGTTACCGCAGATAGGAGAAATAGTGTCAGTTAACGTTGCGTTACGGCAGACTTGAAAAAGAGTGTCAATCTTGCCAATCATTTACTGAGGGACGAATGCGGCGTCATGTTGGATTCACTGTTATATTCGGGCTGGTGTAATTCACACAGAGGAATCTTGCAACATAAAAAGTCGCTGGTTAAATAGTCATTTGTAAGCATGCGGATCACATATAAAGCATTCCTTTCAAGTAGGTGACCAGTCTATATCTATCCACTCCGGACAATACAGGAAACGGGACCTTCATATATTACAACAAGGTCACATAGATGTACATCACAAAGAGTGCTACATAAATGTATACAGTTTTAACGTGTCTTCACCGCATGTAAGCGGCTATGCTGCTCCTCAGTGACTCCGATCGGCAGTAGGTTGAAAAAACTTAATGTAGCAATACTTGTAATACTTGTAGCAAACGGCGTTTTCTCCTGACGATTCAACAGCGCGTACCTGAGGCGTACCACGTGGTATGCGCCAACATGCAGTGGCGGCTAATTACAAAGAAGAGCGCTTTTCTAGCTTTTCTAGATGTAGTTGAATAATAATAATAAGTCTCTCTCAATATGCCAATGCCATACGCGTTTCGAGACCACAGATCCCTTCTTCAGTGGCTTTATTTTTTTTTATATGTAATGGATGTGTGATTTATATAGCCCCACTAGCAATGCCATTGGTGAATCACTTGATCATCAGGACTTAAAGCAGCGCTCCGTATAGAGCAAGAAGTTTAATTTAAAAAGGCAATCCCATACTGGTATAGAGAGTGCCGTACATCTGTGTATAGATCTGCTCACTGTAAAGTCATATATAAAATCATATATAAAATAAAAGAAATAAAATGAAGTAGACTAAAATATAAAATAAGCAGATATATGCTAAAAATATGCAAAAAACACCAAATCACATGATAAACGCATAGAAGCCGCATGTGCGGTACTTTATATACTGAATGTTTTTCCATTTCATTGAGGGAATGCGGACCTCTACATGTAGTAATTATTTATGTATTTATTCTTAGATTACTCTATCAGCATTCCTTTTGGGGGAAAAATTAGAAAAAAATATTTTTTTTTTTTTTTTTGAAAAAAATATTTTTCTATTTTTTGATTTTCCAAAATACCCTTTTTTCATATTACATATCAAGTGATCAGTGACAATACTCCAAAGGAAAGATATTATGGACAAGCAGGGTGAGAAGATGGATAAGGAAAGGGAAAAGGGAACCCGCCCCAGAGGGAGCATGGAGATGTTGATACACAACCAGACTCTCCATGCTACATCGGAGGGGGGAACCTTTTGGTATAAGAGATTCAAATTCAAATATACGCTGTGATTCCAATCTAGACATGGCTGCGATATGATCGCCACCGCGCCATGCTTTTTTCACTCTTTCTAAGGCGCGGAAGGTTAAACTGGACGGATCTTTTCCATGAAATTCTTTAAAGTGACGAGATAAAGAATGTAGAACATATCCCTTTCTTATATTATTTACGTGTTCAGACACCCTTTTTTTTAAAGTACGTTTTGTACGACCAATGTATTGTTTAGGACAGCTGTATTGTAATAAATATACCACATCGGTCGAATTACAGGACAGATGTTCCTTAATATCCATATGGTAATTATTTGAGGTAGATTGCATCCCAAGGGTCTTTTTAGGAAATTTAGTGATCTTGTAGTTCATACATGAACCACATCTATAAAAGCCTTTCATTTCTGGCCAAAAGGTGTTCTGTCTATTTTTCAATTTAGTACATGTGGGTGCAACTTTCTGTCCTAATGTAGACGCCTTTGTGTATGTAATTTTTGGAATCAAGCTTAAACGTGGTCCTATTATTTTGTCAGTAAAAAGATATTGCCAGTGTCTTTTTAAATTTTTTTCTACCTTTATATAATGACTGTTAAAGGGTAATATTAAATGAGGTGCTTCCTCGTTCCAATGTTTCGTTTCCTTTTATTTTTATTTTTGATTGAAAAAAAGATTCACAATCCATCTCTACGACTTTCTGAAAGGATTTTTCTATCACTTCAGGTGGATATTGCTTCGCTAAAAAGTGTTTCTTCAACGTATTTGCTTCTTCTATAAATTGTGCGTCTACTGTACAATTTCTCTTTAAACGTCTGAACTGGCTGGTAGGAATGTTTACCAGCCAGTGCGGAAGGAGAGAGCTGGAGTATAGTATATAGCTGTTCCTCCAAGTAGACTTTTGATAAGTCTTACACAATAATTTATGATCTTGTTTATAGATGGTAATGTCCAAAAAATCTATACTATTTTTGCTGTATTGTGATGTAAATTTTAAATTTCTATCATTGTTATTAATAATTTCCAAAATTCCTTTAGAATATCTTCTGGTCCCCTCCAGACGAAGAGGACATCATTGATGTATCTACGCCAGAGCACCAGGTCCGCTCCCAGTCACGGGAGGATAACCTCATCCTCCCAGTTGGACATTAATAAATTAGCATAACTGGGGGCGAACCTGGTGCCCATGGCGGTCCCCCTCGTCTGGAGGTAATAGTTGGAATGAAACCAAAAAAATTATGGGTTAATATATATTTAATACTATCCAACACAAACTGTATTTGTTCACTCTGCAAAGCATTTTCTTGATTCAATTTCTTCCGTATAGCATTCAGCCCTTGTGCATGGTCTATAACAGTATACAAAGAACTGACATCTGATGTACCCAATATCCAATGTTCTTCACATTCTAATGTTTCAAGAGTGGTCATTATATCAGTAGTGTCTTTAATATAAGAGAAAGATCTTGTCACAAAAGGCTGAAGGATCTTGTCTATATATTGAGACAGATTTACTGAAATGGAACCAATCCCCAAAATTATTGGTCTGCCAGGGGGGTTCTGGACGTCTTTATGGATCTTCGGTAGACAATAAAAAATAGGAATTCGCTGTTGTGTATTAGTAATATATGTATATTCTTGTTTATTTAGGATGCCAGTATCTAAACCCCCCTGGCAGACTCGCAACATTTCTACCATATATTCTTCAGTAGGGTTATTCCCCAATTGTCTATATGTATCCACGTCTGATAACTGTCTAATGCATTCACGGTCATATTTTTCACGATCTTTTATTACAATGGCCCCGCCTTTATCGGCGGGCCTTATTACTATTTGTTCTGCCTTTTGCAATTGTTTTAATGCAATAATTTCATTTTTATTCAAATTATTCTGATGTCTAACATTTAATTTCCTTAAATCAGTTTCAAATAGCTTTTTTGAAAGCAGTCATTTCTTCACTAGTTTCTTAAAGTGGATATTTTTTAGACTTTGGTTTTAGGTCCGTGTGTACATATTTTAAAATTGGAGGGTCTTCCTCTCTCAAAATGGGATTTTTTAGAAAATATTTCTTCAAGCAGATTTTTCTCATATATTTCTCAATGCTTATATATGTCTGAAATTTATCTAGACGTGCAGTTGGCGTAAGTTAATAATAGAATCATCTGTTATGGACGTGCCTTCCCCCTTCTTTGTGAATTTATTGTGTCGTCCTCTTCTAGTCTTCCTGATCTTTGGTGATCGTGACGTGATTGGTAAAAATAGTGATCCCTCTGTGTTGGTGTGTATTCTCGCTGTCGCTGTGTGTTTTGATGATAAATCCTCTTTTGTGTATTTAGTGACTGATAAGATTGTCTGTGTGTCTCGTGTTCGTATCTTTGTCGTAAGTTGTAATTTTGAATTGGTGACTTCCTCTCCCGTATGAATTTGTGTGGTGATTGATGACGTTGATGGTGTGATGTTTGGTGTCAAGTTTGATGATGTGGGGGTGTCCAATCTAAAAAAAGGGGTTCATTCAGAGATTCATATCTGTTGTTAACAGGTATATCAATTTGATATTCTTCAGTGGAATGTGACCTATCCATTTGTGTTCTGTTAGTCAAATTTTTTGATGAAAAATTTTTTGATGAATTTTTCGATTTCCTTTCTGGTGTTTTTATGCCGCTATCTTTATTTTTCACAGTATTACCCCCTCTTAATTTCTTAGTTTTTTTTAGTAATAATTTCAGCATCCAAATTGTCCAGGCGCTTACAAATCCGTGACTGCCATTCCATATATTCAGCATTTTTATTAAATGTATCTACATGTAGTTTTAAATTGTTAATTTGTTCTATAGTTTCATCTAAAATTTCAGTTCTTCTTCTAATAATCATCTGTATCAGACCCACAGACTGATCTTTCAAGAATGTGTCCCACTCTATTTGGAATTTCTCATTCACCAGATCTGTTGCTGAATTTTTGATAAATAATAGACCCTTCGGTATTGAATTACTTTCTATATATTTATTCAATGCTTTTATCTCCCATTTTTGTCTGAGTTTTCTGTGTAACAGATACTCTAATTCTCTTAAAGTATCCTTAACTGATCTGGTGGATGATCCTCTATCATTTTCACATTCAGTATCAAATGTAAACATGTCCACTTTGGATCATTTAGTGTCAATGCAGTTCCATATATCCATTTTGTATCACTGGAGCTCAATCTGAAAATTATGGGGTAGCATAGAATAAAGTCCAAGGTACAAATGGATCACTGATGACACAATCTGGTATGCGGTGCCACGTATATAGGTTACCCCACAATAACCGAATAGAAAGTAAGTATAAAAACAAAGATTAAGGGCACTCAACTATATGTCTCTGCAGTGAGCTTTTTAATAGTCTAAAATGGCATAAAGAAACAATATACATAAATTAGAGCTTCAATATTATAGATAAATAAAATCCCACGTGGGTATTGCAATGATAATCAATCTGTATATTCGGCTTCTTATAGATGGCTGAAAAATCGCAAAGATGGTATACTACTATACTATATATATACTACCCAAAAAAGTTCAGGGGCACACACTCACAAATAATGAAATGGAGTGCAATCCATAGTCCGAAAACAACAATATGCACAGATAAGGACTACAAGAGAGTCCAAGAAGACTATTATATGAATGCACATCCAATCATACAGTTAGTAAAATTCAATTTATTAATATAAACAAAAAGGAGACACACAAAAGAACATTAAAAATTGTATACAATGGCATCCAGTGTGGGTATACAATGACCCAACACTGCGGCGGAGTCCGGGGCACAATACAGTGTCAAAATTACATGCCAAATAGCTTAGCACAGGCATGAACAAATACATGCAATCAATCAAGAGATGAGCATAATGTAGAATAAAAGACTGAGCAGCATCAATAAGAGTTAAAGCAATGCATCACACCCTGTGCCAAATACCCACACATGGACTACCGCCGGATAAGAGAAAGCGCCCCACGCGTATCGCCGGCAACGTCCGGCTTCGTCAGCGGTAACAGGTCCAATGTGCATACGTCCTTATATATCATAAATAAGGTGGATAAATGATTCTCACCTGCCCATGATAGCAAAAGTATTTTCTGGCGGCGTGTCCTGCGCCAGAGTACGAATATGTGTGACGTATACCTAAAGCGGCGTGTCCTGCGCTAGACTGCGCCTGTGTGTGACGTGTACCAGAAGTCAGGTGACCGTAATTATGCTCAAGATCCGAGATGGAGCGCATTGCGCACCACATACAGGAAACACTGGTCACCCGACCGCCGTTGGAACGCAAATGCGCTCCACAACCTAGAAATGGATGTGGGACAACCATACATGAGACACAAACAAACAGAACACAAAGATAAACAATATATTAGGAGAATAAGTTATATATATAGCAATGCATAACATGACGGCAGCATTCAATTTGTAGCAATGGATATTAAAGGGAACTTAAATCGTGAAAGACCCATAGAAAGTGCAAGTGCAAAAACCGTGCAAAGTGCTTAAAGTGCAAAGTGATGATAGTGCCAGAAAGATGTGAAGAGAAATTATGATAAAAATAAATATAAATATATATATAAAAACACTCAATAATTTCATATAATAAGGAAAAATCACAAAAATCAATGATTTATACACATAATTAAGACAATAAGGGATCCCTTATACATAAGACACGTGTATAAATATAGCACCAGTGTCCCATCAAGGGGATGATTCCATATAATGGAACAAAAATATCCATCCATCACTGAATTTTTTAAATATACACATGATTAAGAATGATGTAGAAAAAAAAAGGGAGAACAATTTTTTTTTTTTTTAAATAATTATGTAATTAGGCCTATGTGAACAGGTGCAAGACCTGCTTTCATCAATTGTAAAATCTCCGTGATAAAGTGAATAAAGTGTAAAACTAGTGAACAGAGGCTGAATTCACAACCAACAGGCCCCAAAAACGTTGTAAAAGTGGAAAAAAAAAACAAAAACAAAAAAAAAACAGCTAGGGGGTTTCAAGTCCAAGTATCCAAACTATCCATAAAAACCCACAAATGTGAGTTCCTCATTGAGGCCATGTGGTGTCAATGAGTTCAAAGTGAATATCCATCTAGATTCTGAACTTAATAATTGAGAGGTAACCGAACCTCCTCTGATATTTACACTAATGTTAGTAAGGCCCACAACCCTTAGGCCCTGGACATTACACTGATGCTCATTCAAAAAGTGTGTCGCCACTGAAGTGAGAGCTTTGTCACCACGCTCCCTATCACGTCTAGCTAATGCGATTGCAGATAAATGTTGCTGTATTCTCTTTATTAGTTCTTGACCAGTCTGTCCCACATAAACCTTATCACAATGACATAGAAGCGCATAAACAACATTTTTGGTACGGCAATTCACATATTGCCTAAGAGTGAACGTGCGGTTATCAGGTAAATCAAAAGAGTCACTACCAATCATAAGATGACAAACATTACAGTTCCCACAGCGGAAAGTCCCCCGTAATCTAATTCCACGCCCCAAACGTGAAGAAGGCCTTTGGAAATGACTCCGTGTAAGCATGTCCTTCAAGTTGGGGGCACGGCGTGCTGTGAGATGTGGACGTGGATCAATATGTTCCAAAAGTTTTGTGTCCGTGGATAGTAAGTACCAATGGGTGTGCAACATTTTATACAGGTCCTGCCACTGGCTATTGTATTTAGTGACCAATCGGACCATATTGGACTGTGTCCTGAGCTTAGGTTGCAAAAGATCTTTACGTTCCACTGTGTTAGCATATTCAAAAGCCCGGACCACCACCTTTTTCGGATAACCCCTTGCTCGAAAGCGGGTGGTCAGATCTTTAGATGTCTCCTTGAGCAATTGCCTTCTTGCTTCCCGCACATAAAGTTCTGTGCCCCATAAAACAACATTACCTCCCTTATCAGCCTCTTTATCTTTGCAACAGTATCCCTAAGGGACAGTTCTCGAGGATTCGTCACAACTGCTCAACTGACCAGGATTTTAAGGAGACATCTAAAGATTTGACCACCCGCTTTTGAGCAAGTGGTTATCCGAAAAAGGTGGTGGCACGGGCTTTTGAATATTGAATATTTGAATAGTGTTTTTTAGGAAAATAAAGCCACAGTTCAATTTGATAAGGCCAGCTTAGGAATCCTCAGATTACCCTGGACATGAACATATGTTTAGGTTAGAGGGGTTATATGTGATGACAGAATCCCTTTAAATGGATTTATTGACAATAGATGAGACAAATATATATATATATATATATATATATATATATATACACAGTTGTGTTCAAAATTATTCAACCCCCACTGAAATTAAGTGTTTTGGCCAGTTTGACATTGATTTTGATAATTTCAGTTAAATCAAAGAGGCACTTGTAAGTCATACAAATATAACATAACATTTATAATGAAATAACCACAAATGTCTTTTCTGTGCTCACATCATTATCAGTTTTATTCAACCCCCAAGTGACATTCAATCTTAGTACTTAGTACAACATCCTTTTCCAGTTATAACAGCTTTTAAACGTGAAGCATAGCTTGACACAAGTGTCTTGCAGCGATCTACGGCTATCTTTGCCCATTCTTCATGGGCAAAAGCCTCTAGTTCAGTCACATTCTTAGGCTTGCGTGCTGCAACTGCTTTCTTTAAGTCCCACTAGAGGTTCTCAATCGGATTTAAGTCTGGTGACTGCGATGGCTACTTCAAAATGTCCCAGCCTTTAATCTGCAACCATGCTCTAGTGGACTTAGAGGTATGCTTGGGATCATTGTCCTGTTGAAAGGTCCAACGTCTCCCAAGCCTCATGTTTGTGACGGACTGCATCACATTTTCATCCAATATCTCCTGGTACTGAAGAGAATTCATGGTACCTTGCACACGCTGAAGCTTCCCTGTACCTGTAGAAGCAAAACAGCCCCAAAGCATGATTGACCCCCCGCCATGCTTTATAGTAGGCAAGGTGTCCTTCTTTTCATAGGCCTTGTTCTTCCTCCTCCAAACATAGCGTTGATCCATGTGCCCAAACAGTTCTAATTTTGTTTCATCAGTCCACAGAACACTATCCCAAAACTTTTGTGGTTTGTCCACATGACTTTTGGCATACTGCAGTCGACTCTTCTTATTCTTTGGAGACAGCAAGGGGGTGCGCCTGGGAGTTCTGGCATGGAGGCCTTCATTACGCAGTGTGCGCCTTATTGTCTGAGCTGAAACTTCAGTACCCGCATCTGACAAATCTTTTTTCAGATGCGGGAGCTTCTGGCTAGCCTCGTGTGGTCACAATGCTTTTGGCATCTTGATGCTGCGCATACATTCTACTTCTTCCCATCTCATGTCTTGCACCATATGAATGTTGTTAATGGTGTTCTCTAGGAGTTGGCTGAGCTCCTATATATCCTGCTGTGTTTCCACTGCTGTAGGCAATAAACTCCTTGCTGTAATCTGTGGTACGAGAGGATTACAGCAACTTGTCTGTTTTATAGATGCCTTATACCACCTGCTTGCTGGGATAGAGTAATTATCCAAAGAAAAATAAAATAAGTAAGTTCATCTACTATCTTCTAGATAAGTTTCAAGGAGCCTGTCCCCTCTTGAGTAGCTTTTGCAGTCTTTGAAAATGTTAGGTCCCTTTTACACGGGTGAGTTTTCCATGCGGGTGCAATGCGTGACTGCACCCACACTGAATCCGGACCTATTCACTTCAATGGGGCTGTGCAGATGAGCGGTGATTTTCACGCATAGAAATGAATGGGGCTGCGTAAAAATAGCATAGAATCCACAAGCAAGTGAGAATGCAATGCAATTTTCACGCATGGTTGCTGCAAGATGATGTTAGTAAATTGATTAAAGTCAATTTACTGTATTATTTTCCCTTATAACATATTTTTATTTGTCTGAAGAAGGCTTTCTTAAGCCAAAACGCATCACAAAAAGAATGATGTGACAATAAAGAATATATAATTGCATCGACAAGTGAGTGCCGGTTAATTATTTAGATGTGAACGGAGTGCCTCTCCTAGATGTGAGCACCACTTCCCATTGATACAGGAGTGCAGACCTATGAATGCTATACATTCCTAAATAGTGGCATAGCCTGGCAGATTTGCCTTTCAGGATCCAGGAAGAGTTGGGTTGCAATCTTGATGACTTGTTTTGTAGTAGACTACAAAATACTAAATCTACCAAGATAAATCTCCCACCCCTTTTGTAAATAGTGCCATTGCTAGTTAGGTGATTTGCCTTTCAGGATCCTGGTAAAGCTGGGTTACCACAATGTTTAACTGTAATAGACTGCATGATATTAAATCTAAGCAGATAAATCTCCCTCCCTATTCCTAAATAGTGCAGTAGCATGGAAGATTTGCCTTCCAGGATAGTGGGAAAGCTGGTTTACCACGATGTGGAGTTGTAATAGACTACATAATACTAAATCAACCAAGATAAATCCCCTTCCGTACTCAAATATATATAAATATAACCCAGACAAGGCTATGTAGTGACAGTCAGTGAGAAAAAATGTCTGTTCTGATGGAAACCTTCTGAATGTGTTAGAAATCAGATCTTCCTCTCTTGTGATAGTTGTTATTACTGAAGAGTAGGGGTGAGCAAATCACACGTCGGATTCAAGATCCAAAGTCGATTAGTTCCCCAACTTCATTTTAATGCTCTACGGAGACCTGTCTACCCATACTGAAGAGTGTAAGGGCAGGTTCGCATTGGCGTTATGGCATCCTGTTATAGGTTCCGTTATAACAGACAGAATTTTAGTACGGAAAGCAAAACAGAAACCTTTAAGAGGCATTCTGTTTTGCTCTGTCCTAATACATCTCTATGGGGACACTTAACGGTTCTGTTTGGTTCCGTTAAACATGACAGAAAAAAATAGTCTTGATGACAGGACTATTTTTTCCGTCATTTATAACGGAACCAAATGGAGCCGTTATGTGTCCCCATAGACAGGGGTATAAAAGGAAAGAACTAAAACTCCCAGCATGTCCAGACTGTTATATGGGGCTTCAGTGACCATTACATGGAGAGGGATATAAGAGTATCAAACTACAACTCTCAGCATTTCTTGGATGCTATTATAGGCTGTCGGAGGACAATACAGCGAGTAAGTACAAAGAAGGAGTATCTTATGGAGAGAAACCAATAACCTCTCACACACAGAATATGAGATCCATGCCAAAGGCATATCTAGGGGTTTAGCACAGGGAAGTAGGGGTCAAATCACATCTGAGTGGGCCCCCAACCCAATACCCCTACACACACCCAAATTCATATTTGGCATATTGCTTCATAAGCAAAGTTAGTACATATAATGTAGATAATCACATACATGCAGTCCTATGTAGCACCCTAGTTAACTCAGTGATCATCCTCTCCGTGCTACTGTTGCATGAGGACCAAAGGCAGTGTGATGTTGTGACCTCAAGCCCAGCCAAACCAGTCCTAATGGTTAAAGGAACCACTGCTAGAAAGTCAAAAAAGAGACGTGGCCCTGGTCATGGTGCTGCTGATGTTGGTGGAGCTCCGGTTGCAGGGAGATCCGTGCCAGCTACACGCCCTCAGGTGCGCGTAGACGACAGAGCCTTATTTAGTAGGCCCGAATGCCGCTCTACAAATGGTGAGGCCAGAACAAGTACAGTCGCTAGTAGATTGGGTGGCTGACATTGCCTCCAGTATCTTCACATTGTCTCCCACCCGGTCCACTGCTGAAAGCTCAGAGTAGGTGCCTGCAGGCCAAGGGTATCTATCTAGCACCTCACCCCCTTGCAAATCAGCCAATCAGTCTGAGCCCCAAGTCATGCAGTAGTCTCTTATGCTTTTTGATGAGTCTGCTGGCAGGGATTCCCAGGGCCAACCACCTAGCCCTGCCCCAGAAGCGGAAGTGATTGAGTGCACCTATACCCAACCACTTATGTTTCAGGATGAGGACATGGGAAGACCACCGCAGCACGTCTCTGATGATGATGAAACACAGTTGCCAACTGCTGTGGCTTTCTGCAGTGAGCAAACCGACAAGGAGGGCAGGGGTCAAGACTGGGTGGAAGATGATGTGGAAGATGATGAGGTCCTAGACCCCACATGGAATCAAGGTCATGCGAGTGACCTGTGCAGTTCGGAGGGAGAGATGGTGGTCATACAGAGCCACCAGCACAGCAAAAGAGGGAGCAGGGTGCCAAAGCAGAGCGGCCATCCCCTAGACCCTACGCCTGCTACTGCCACCGGAACCAGGGACCGAGCACAACAAAGCCAGCTCCAAGGAGTTCCCTGGTGTGGCATTTCTTCAGACAATGTGCAGACGACAAGACACAAGTGGTTTGAGAGCCTGAAGCGAGGCATAAACGTTCTAAACCTGAGCACAACCTGCATGACCAGGCATCTAAGTGCAAAGCATGAGCTGCAGCGGAGTAAACACCTCCAAAACCAAGAAAGGTCTCAGGCTCCTCCTGCTCCTTCTGCTGCAGTCTCGGCCTCTTCCTCCACCTCTGGAGTGACAGTGGCACTGGCCATCCCACAAACAGAGGATGAGTCAGCAAAGCCATCACTTCCGTCACCTTCAACAAACATCTCCACTGTGTCCCATGGTAGCGTTCAGCTGTTCATCTTCCAAACAATGGAGCAAAAGAGGAAGTACCCCTCTACCTACCTGTAATGCCTGGCCCTGAATGCCATCATTTCAAAATTCCTGGCCTTTGAAATGCTGTCATTCCGTCTGGTGGCGACGGAGAGTTTTAAAAACCTTATGGCGTTGGCCGTCGCACAGTATGTTGTTCCCAGCCGCCACTGCTTTTTTCAGGGAGCCATCCCTTACCTGCACAAACAAGTCGGGGACAAAATCAGGTGTGCACTGTACAATTCCATCTGTGGCAAGGTCCACATAACCACCGATACATGGACCAGTAAGCAAGGGCAGAGACGTTTTATCTCTGGCTTCAGGCCATAACCTCTAATGTTTTATATGGTCTGCTCACCTGTAGGCCATCACTGCAATGTCTTATGGGGTTCGCTAGGCTTCAAGCTCTCACCTCCAATGCTTCATACAGTCTGCTCACCTGTAGGCCATCGCTGCAATGTTTTATGGGGTTCGCTAGGCTTAAGGCCCTCAACTCCAATGCTTTATACGGTTTGCTCACCTGTAGGCCATTACTGCAATGTTTTATGGGGTTCGCTTACCTTCAGTCCCTCACCTTCAATGTTTTATACCATCTGCTCACCTGTAGGACATCACTGCAATGTTTTATAGGGTTTGCTAGGCTGTAGGCCATAACCACTAATGGTTTATATGGTCTGCTAACCTGTACGCCATCACTGCAATGTTTTATGGGGTTCACTAGGCTTCAGGACCTCACCTCCAATGCTTTATAGGGTCTGCTCCCCTGTAGGCCATTTCTGCAATATTCTATGGGGTTCGCTCACCTTCAGTCCGTCACCTACAATGTTTTATACGGTCTGCTCACCTGTAGGTCATCACTGCAATATTGTATGGGGTTTGCTCAACTTCAGTCCCTCACCTCCAATACTTTATACGGTCTGCTAACCTATAGGCCATTACTGCAATGCTTTATGGGATTTGCTTACCTTCAGTCCCTCACCTTCAATGTTTTATACCGTCTGCCCACCTGTAGGCCATCACTGCAATGTTTTATTGGTTTTGCTCACCTTCAGTCCCTCAACACTAATGCTTTATATGGTCTGCTCACCTGTAGGCCATCGATGCAATGTTTAATTGGGTTCGCTCATCTTCAGTCCCTCACCTCCAATGCTTTATACGGTCTGCTCACCTGTAGGCCATCACTGCAATGTTTTATTGGTTTTGCTCACCCTCAGTCCCTCAACACTAAAGCTTTATACCGTCTGCTCAGCTGTGGGCCATCATTGCAATGTTTTATGGGGTTTGCTAGGCTTCAGGACTTCACCTCCAATGCTTTATACGATCTGCTTACCATGGCTTTAGGCCATAAACAGTAATGTTTAAAATGGTTTGCTCACCTGTAGGCCATCACTGCAATGTTTTATTGGTTTTGCTCACCTTCAGTCCCTCAACACCAATGCTTTATATGGACTTTATCATCGCTGCAATGTTTAATGGGGTTCACTCACCTTCAGTCCCTGACCTCCAATACTTTATAGGGTCTGCTCACCTGTAGGCCATTACTGCAATGTTTCTTGGGGTTTGCAGGGCTTCGGGCACTGACCTCTAATTTTTGTTATGGTCTGCTCACCTGTAGGCCATCACTGCAATGTTTAATGGGGTTTGCAAGGCTTCAGGCCCTCACGTTCAATGTTTTATACCGTCTGCTAACCTGTAGGCCATCACTGCAATGTTTTATGGGGTGCGCTAGGCTTCAGGACCTCACCTCCAATGCTTTATATGGTCTGCTCACCTGTAGGCCATCGATGCAATGTTTTATTGGTTCTGCTCACCTTCAGTCCTTCAACACCAATGCTTTATACTGTCTGCTCACCTAAAGGCCATCACTGCAATGTTTTTTGGGGTTCACTAGGCTTCAGGCCATAACCTCTAATATTTTATATGGTCTGCTCACCTGTCGCCCATCACTGCAATGTTTAATGGGTTTGGCTAGGCTTCAGGCCCTCACTTCCAATGCTTTTTACAGTCTGCTCACCTGTAGGCCATCACTGCAATGTTTTATGGGGTTCGCTAGGCTTCAGGCCCTCACCTCTAATGCTTTATACTGTCTGCTCACTTGTAGGCCATCACTGCAATGTTTTATGGGGTTTGCTCACCTTCAGTCCCTCACCTCAAATACTTTATACGGTCTGCTCATCTGTAGGCCAATACTGCTATGTTTTATGAGGTTCGCTCACCCTCAGGCACCTAACACCAATGCTTTATACGTTCTGCTCACCTGGAGGCCATCACTGCAATGTTTTATGGGGTTCGCTAGGCTTCAGCCCCCCCTCCTCTAATGTTTTATACTGACTGCTCACCTGTAGGCCATCACTGCTATGTTTTATGAGGTTCGCTCATCCTCAGGCACCTAACACCAATGCTTTATACGTTCTGCTCACCTGGAGGCCATCACTGTAATGTTTTATGGGGTTCGCTAGGCTTCAGCCCCCCCTCCTCTAATGTTTTATACTGACTGCTCACCTGTAGGCCATCACTGCAATGTTTTATGTGGTTTGCTAGGCTTCAGGTCCTCACCTCTAATGTATTATACGGTCTGCTCACCTGAAGGCCCTCACTGCAATGTTTTATGGGGTTCGCTCACCTTCAGTCCCTCACCTCCAAAGCTTTATACGCTCTGCTCATCTGTAGGCCATCACTGCAATGTTTTATGGGGTTCGCTCACCTTCAGTCCCTCACCTCCAATACTTTATATAGTCTGCTCACCTGTAGACCATCACTGCAATGTTTTATGGGGTTCACTCACCTTCAGTCCCTCACCTCCAAAACTTTATACAGTCTGCTCACCTGTAGGCCATCACTGCAATGTTTTATGGGGTAACAAGCACGCCCTTTCTCCAAATGTTTGTGAGGGTCACCAGTTGGCCATCAATGATAATTTTTCAAGGGTGTGTATGATACCCTCCTTTATGTGTAATAAAGGGTATATTGTAGTGCCGGTTCCGTGTAATTTTTGACAGCTCTTTCAATTAGTGCATAGGCTTCAAGAGTGCAGCAGTGTACCTGAACAATTGTAGCACCATGTTAATGAGGCACTCCTTTATTTGATATACAGGCTGTATCGGAGTGCTTCTTCCTTGTAATTTTTGGCAGCATTTGCACTGTACATACAATTGAATTTACAGGAAAGAATGTTTCCTACCAATTTTACCTCTAAAAATGTATTTTTTTTGTTGTTGAGTAGGCGTGATGTTGTCGCTGTGTAAAAGTGGCAGACAACTGGGACATATGGTTCTCAACAGCGACATTTGAGTCCAATATGCACCCAGACATGGTCCCCATGCTGTTCCAGATGCATTTTGGAGATGTTTCTGTCACTTTCTGACCTTTTCCAATGGACCAGGCACCCTCCCCTCATCCGAGCAGGGGAGTTTGGTTGTCTCCAATTGACTTCCATTATACTCGGGTGCTCAGCCGAGCGCACAAATATCGCTATATGCTTGGACCGAGTCAAAAGAACGTAGTAGGACAATTAAAACATAACTTTTACTCAAAAGCTTATAAAAAATACACAATCCCTTTGATGAAATACAAAAACCAATGGCACAAGTGCCTGCCAATAATATAAATAAAGGACAATAACAACAGTACCTCTTGAAGATCAAAAAGGGTGCACGGCGGCACCATAGAAATACGTATAAAAACCGTTGGTCCTACCTTATAGATGTCAGCAGGATATTGCAAGGAGTATAAAGATGGAGGGGAACAGAAAAAAGAGACAGGGGTACAGGATATTGATACAAGACCCTAGACGTCCCTACGATAGAAGGGCTACTCTGTCCCCTATAGTCCTAACCACAGGGAAACCGCCCTGAAAAGAACGACCCCGTCCGGAACCTTTCCCTCAACGTTTAAAGACCCTGTAGCACCCTAATGCAGCTAGACCCTACATGCATGTTTCATCAGGTAGAATCATCAGGGGACTAATGTACACAGGGAGAAACAGAAAAAGATATGACAGGCACAGGCAGCATATAAACATATAGATAATATATAGCATACCAGGGGGTGCCTATATATCACCCTTGAATTGACATTCAGGTTAAGGTCACCAAGATGATAGCAAAGTGGCCTACAGGTGAATAGTCAGGGTCAAAGAAATAGGGACGCTGTTAATGGACCTGGACATTAAAGACACCATTCATGACTACCCACAGGTGACATTTAGGCGGGGAAAAAGCCTTAAGGACTTGCTGGTACACAGCCACTACAAACCTGAGCCCACCGGCTGCTCCTGGTTACAACGCAGACCTGTGGGTTAATTTAAATGTGTGTTTGTGTAGCCTGTGCCTCTATTCAAACTGGAAGGACATTTTTCAGCAATAATCTAAAGTCTTTTCAAATAAAAGATTTTATCAACTGCCGCAAGAAATAGTCATTTACAAAATCACTTGTACTTGCCGACTGGAGTATATCGGCAAAACAAGAAGGGAACTACGGAGGCGTGTTGGTGAACACCTTTGCGATATCTCCAGCAAAAGAGATACAACAGTGTCCCGTCACATACATGAGGTCCACTCTGGGGATGCCACCTGTATCAGATTCATGGGGATTGCTACTATATTCTCTCCAGTGCGAGGAGGTGACTGGGATAGATCTCTTCTCCAACTGGAGGCACGCTGGATTCACACCCTCCGTACAGTGTACCCTTCAGGGCTAAATGAACAGCTCAATTTTGCATGCTTCCTCTAAATATTTGGCAGTGACTCTGCGGTCTTACTAGCGCTCAATTATATTTCTAATACCTAGCGGAGTCTCTGTGGTTTGAATAATGCTTATATATGGTTCATCAAATCTACCATTATTCAATATTTTTTTCAATATTAATGTATTCCTGCCTGTTAAAGGTAGATGTAAGCCATTCTTGATATATCGTCTTGCCGCCTTGCCAATGTTGCTACAATTATCTAACGCCATTTAAATGCCCTTTATAGATGGCTTTGTTTCAGCCTGCACCATTGCTAGTTTGGGCTTTGTTACCTCCCCTGACAGCTTTCACTCCGGTTGCCAGGTGACGGGATAACAATCATATCCGTGCGTATCGCGTCATTGGAAGACGCATTGCACGGCTACGTGCAGGTGATTGGTCACATGACCGTGAGATCACCACGCCTTATATTGTTTCATACATGCGGATCTACCGGCGCGCTTATAACGATGGCGCGCTGACCGATGATGTCATGTGGGTATAAAGGTTCATTTTGGGTGCACACTTTTGCAGGACATCAACTGCCCCAGTATTAGCGGTCCATCAGCTGGTAGGACGGCCCTCCAGTCCATCATATACTGGAGTGCGTCCTCTATTGGTAGCCCTTATCTTTGGGGCACCACCTATTTCTTTGACCCTGACTATTCACCTGTAGACAACTTTGCTATCATCTTGGTGACCTTAACCTGAATGTCAATTCAAGGGTGATATATAGGCACCCCCTGGTATGCTATATATTATCTATACAGTTGTGTTCAAAATTATTCAACCCCCAATGCTTTAAAGGGTTTTGGGAATTTAGTGTACATTTGTAATTGTGTTCAGAATGAAATCTTACAAGGAATTTTTAAAGAACCAAATGCAACTAAAATGACATCAATTGTTTTTGTAATACAGTATTAAATGTTTTTTTTGTGATTTCTTCATTGACACAATTATTCAACCCCTTAAAGACTACCACTCTTAAGAACAGAGGTTCATTCAAGTGTTATCGATCAGGTATTGAAAACACCAATGGATGTCAAGGAGCAGCAATCAAGCATAATAAGCACCAATTAGGCAGATTTAAAATGACTGTGATACTCAGCTCCTTCTAGACATTTACTGGTGTGTTTACAAACATGGTGAAGTCAAGAGAATGGTCCAGGAGGACAAGAGAAGAGGTGATTTCTCTTCACAGGAAGGGCAATGGCTATAAGAAGATTGCAAAGATGTTAAACATACCAAGAGACACCATAGGAAACATCATTCGCAAATTCAAGGCAAAGGGCACTGTTGAAACACTCCCTGGTCGTGGCAGAAAGAAGATGCTGACTTTGACTGCTGTGCGCTACCTGAAGCGCAAAGTGTTGAAAAGTCCCCGTGTGACTGCTGAGGAACTGAAAAAAGATTTGTCAGATGCGGGTACTGAAGTTTCAGCTCAGACAATAAGGCGCACACTGCGTAATGAAGGCCTCCATGCCAGAACTCCCAGGCAACCCCCTTGCTGTCTCCAAAGAATAAGAAGAGTCGACTGCAGTATGCCAAAAGTCATGTGAACAAACCACAAAAGTTTTGGGATAGTGTTCTGTGGATGATGAAACAAAATTAGAACTGTTTGGGCCCATGGATCAACGCTATGTTTGGAGGAGAAAGAACAAGGCCTATGAAGAAAAGAACACCTTGCCTACTGTGAAGCATGGCGGGGGTCAATCATGCTTTGGGGCTGTTTTGCTTCTACAGGTACAGAGAAGCTTCAGCGTGTGCAAGGTACCATGAATTCTCTTCAGTACCAGGAGATATCGGATGAAAATGTGATGCAGTCCTTCACAAACCAGAGGCTTGGGAGACGTTGGACCTTTCAACAGGACAATGATCCCAAGCATACCTCTAAGTCCACTAGAGCATGGTTGCAGATTAAAGGCTGGGACATTTTGAAGTAGCCATCGCAGTCACCAGACTTAAATCCGATTGAGAACCTCTGGTGGTACTTAAAGAAAGCAGTTGCAGCGCGCAAGCCTAACAATGTGACTGAACTGGAGGCTTTTGCCCATGAAGAATGGGCGAAGATACCCATAGATCGCTGCAAGACACTTGTGTCAAGCTATGCTTCACGTTTAAAAGCTGTTATAACTGGAAAAGGATGTTGTACTAAGTACTAAGATTGAATGTCACTTGGGGGTTGAATAAAACTGATAATGATGTGAGCACAGAAAATAAATTTGTGGTTATTTCATTATAAATGTTATGTTATATTTGTGGTCGTGGCTTACTAAAGCGGGGGACGAGACCCCTGAAGTACCCTGCTCCCAGCGGTTGGAGTTGTGCCGTAACCGCGCATGTGGTAGGGACGCCTGAAAGAGGGCATCCCCTTCATGTAGGTTGTTTAAGAAGGGGAGGGTGGGTGGCCGAAACGCTGAGCGACGTACACAGGGGGAGTGGCGCTGTCGTGCTTTATGCAAACGGCAGCGCCACGCCCACAAATACAGGCCAATTAACTGCCCTTTAACACTTGTGGTCGTGGCTTACTAAAGCGGGGGATGAGACCCCTGAAGTACCCTGCTCCCAGCGGTTGGAGTTGTGCTGTAACCGCGCATGTGGTGGGGACGCCTGAAAGAGGGCAAAAACCCAGGCTGGTTAGGTAAGGATGTTTTTATTGCATAACTTAATCACACACTAAAGATTCAAAGGCTAATGACATCTCGGCCTTGGGGTAAGGAATGTATCGGCTGAAACATGTGGAACGCCAACGACCCAACTTCTGGATGACATGTGCTGGAACCCGATTCTTTGAGGCAGCGGATGCGGCTCCTATGCGGAAGGAGTGACCCGAGATCGAAGAAGGGTCTGCTCCCAGGCAGGTGGCTAGGGATCAAACATGAGTGATGAACTGATGGGTGCTGAGGGGCAACTCCCCGAATGGCAACAGAAGACTGTCCTGCCTACGTCCTGCTAAGGCCGTCTGTAACTGGTGAAGGACCTGCACCGGACACCACCGGTGGGATGTGGGGAAATAAGAAATCGCGACCGGGGGACCGACCTGAGAGGTTTTAGAAGAACGTAGAAGGAGCGTGAAACCCTCGGGCCATCGGACCAGCTGACTGATCGTGGGGAACCCAGAGTTATTGGAGGAGCACGTGAACTTGCCAGGTCTTAGGAAGCTTCCGGCATCACCTGCAAGAAAAGGGAGAGATTAGCCCTCGATAAGGCATCGGCTGCCACATTCTGGGTCCCGGGCACGTGGGAACTGAGGAAATGGAAGTTGTGAACAAGTGACAGGTACACTAGCCTCCTCATGAGACGTGTGGAGACTTGGACAGGCCGTTCGTGATGATATCGACTAGTGATGAGCGGCAGGTGCCATATTCGATTTCGACGAAATTCGCGAATATTCGAATGAATATTCGTTTCGTATTCGTCGAAATCGAATATTCGTCATTTTTTCTAGTTATCGCGATTAAAATGCGATTTAAATAATCGCATATTGCGATTTGTACTTAAGGCTACTTTCCTATTGGTTTCATATCTAGAATTAGCGAGGATGACGAATATGACGAATTTATTCGTCATATTCCTCAAAACGAAGATAACGAAGTATTCTACATCTTCGCTTTAGCAACCTATTCGTCAACCTCGCTAATTCTAGCAATCAAATAGGAAGGTTGACTATAGAGACAGCTGTGTTAAATTCGCTATGCGATTTTTTTTTAATACAATAATTATATTACTTGATATGATAATATTATTATAAGTATTCTATTTATTAAAAAAAAAAAAATCGCATAGCTGAATTTAACACAGCTGTCTGGTAAGTCAACCTTCCTATTTGATTGCTAGAATTAGCGAGGTTGACGAATAGGTTGCTAAAACGAAGATGTAGAATACTGCTATCTTCGTTTTGAGGAATATGACGAATACATTCGTCATATTCGTCATCCTCGCTAATTCTACCAAGCCAACCATAACTTCTGTGCTCATGGAGCGTCCCCATCACCATGGGAACGTCTCCATATACTAAAATGTACTGTCGGATTTGAGGAATTACGTTGAAATCGCAATGCGATTAATTCAAGTTATATTAATCGCATTGCGATTTCAACTTAGAGCTGGGTTTATAATGGGTCAGCTTGCTAGAATTAACGAGTTAACGAATATGGAATATAGCAGCAGTGCTAAGTTGAAATCGCAATGCGATTAATTTAACTTAAAGTATTCGCATTAGTGATTTCAACTTAGCACTGCTAGTGCATAGCTATACTATATATTCCATATTCGTTAATTCTAGCCTATGTAAGATAGCAGTGCTAAGTTGTAATCGCAATGCGATTAATATAACTTGAATTAATCGCATTGCGATTTCAACGTAATTCCTCAAATCCGACAGTACATTTTAGTATATAGAGATTTTCCCATGGAAGGGGACGCTCCATGAGCACGGAAGTCGGCAGAAGCGGCAACGGGCACTGACTGGAGCAGCCAGGAAGCCAGGAATCCTCATGACAGGTAAGAACTACTTTTGGGAAGTGGGAAAGAAAAAAATATAACTAAAAAAAAAAAAAAAAAAAACGAATATTCGAAATAGCGAATTTATAGCGCTATATTCGAAATATTCGCGAATTAGCGAAGTGCCGATATTCGCTAAAAAAATTCGCTTTTCGAATATTCGCGCTCAACACTAATATCGACCACCGCGGCATTATCCAAGATGAACAGAACAGTACTGCCCTTCCACTCACTGCCCCAAACGCATGTGGCGGCCACTATGGGATAAAACTCGAACAGGGCAGAGGTCTGCAGGAACCCTGGAATCTCCATGACCTCCGCAGGCCACTTACCTGCGAGCCAATGGGAGCCAAAAATAGCAGCAAACCCTGTGGTGGCTGCTGCATCAGAAAAAAACTACGGGGGATGAGCTAGACAACTCTGGAACGAAGAGTGACACCCCATTCAAGTGGCAGAGGAAAAGATCCCACATGTGGAGATCCGCACGGGCCTGGCTACCCAAACGGACCGGGCTATCCTGACTAGGAGCGGAAGCGAGGAGCGACAGTAACCGGGAAATGAACGACCTCCCCTGCGGGATGATCCTCACGGCGAAGTTCAGCATGCCTAACAACGACTGCAACTCGACCTTGACTATTGGCGTGACGGTGAACTTATGGACAACTTCCTGGATCCTAGCCAATTTATCGGATGGCAACCTAGCTATCATGTGTAGTGCGTCTAGTTCTATGCCCAGAAACGTGATGGTGGTGGACGGGCCCTCAACCTTCTTGGGGGAGATGGGAACTCCTAACTGTGAAAAACAACACAACAGGTTCCCCAACCCTACAGGGGCAGACCCCGGCCTCTCAATGAGCAGGAAATCGTCCAGGTAGTGTATGACGAATTTGCAGCGGACTTTGTTCTCTAGGATCCAGTGTAAGGCCTGGGCCAGCTGGTCAAACAGCCACGGGCGGCTTTTGGAACCAAACGTCAGCTTGGTAGCGAAATAATATTGTTCCCTCTATTTGATGCCATGCCATTGCCAGAGTGACGGCATTATGGGTAGCAACTTGAAAGCGTCGAATATGTCGGCTTTCGACAATGACGCTCCAGGTCCTAGACGGGTGAGAATGGTGATTGCCTGGTCGATAGAGGAGTACCTCATGCTTACCTCCTCAGACGGGATGAGGGAGTTGAGACTGGGTATGGGAATACCATGAGGGCCTGACAGGTCTACCACGAGACGCTCTTTATTGCTGAACTTCCCCGTGACCACCCCAATGGGACTAACTCTCCACCGTTTAAAAGGGGGTTCGGAGAACGGAACGACCACGAACCCCTTGTCTAGATCGGCTTTAACTAGTCTATCAACAGCGTCGGGTTTCCTGCCGGCGGACTGTAGGTTATTGCATTCGTAGGTGCTCTCAGGCGTGGTGATCAGCCCCATATGGAAGCCCACCTGGAACCCCGAAATTAAGAATTCCACAAACGGAAGCGGGAAAGGGTATACCCCTCCTATTCAATTCTGAGGTAAGCCTAGAGATGGTCCAGAATCGCAGGGACCGAACGCTGCCCCCTTCTGAGAACCCCGGCACATTCTCATCTACGGACGCCTCCACGATGTCAGAAGCGCGTGACATACTGGCAGCAAAGACAGAATGTAAACGATTGGCCATAGTACACGACCTTACCCTCTAGGGAAGACACCGTGCAACCGGAACCCTCACAACCCTGACACCCGTGAACCATAACAGGAATGGTGGGAGAAGGAAGACCGTGGGGTAGAGGAGCCGACCCAACACCAGGAAGACACCCGTGGAGTCAGGCAGACAGCTTACCAATTCTGAACGTCGATGAACAAGCCAAATATTTGAGGGGCTGGCCTGCGGCTGGAGTAGCGAGACCTGAACGTAAATAGTGGACGAGATATAGTTATGTCAACATCACTCCCCTCACCCTTACGTGACAAGTACCCTTCTACCTGGCAGAAAGCCAACACTGGACGTAACTGAAGTAACACTTGCACCTAGGAACAAACAACGGCACTGGTCAGCACAACGTAAGCAGAATATTGCAAGTGCAACATGCGCTACCGAGAACTGCCATGAGCGGCAATTCTGCTCATTCCCCCCCTTCCATGTGTTGGCGTGAGGGCCCGTTAAGGACCATGATCATTAAGGGTGTTTAAACTAAGGGGTTTAAGGAGTCTGTGCGGACTCATCCCCCGGCATCAGACCAGCGAATTTTGACGGACACGTAAACGCAGCGGTGTGCACCTGCACCTATGTGACTTGTCCCTCATTTCATTCCTACACCCTCAGCAACATAATCTAACTGCCCCTTTTTTTCTTTTTTTTAATAAAAAAAAAAAATTTTGGTCGTTTTTTTTTTTTTTTTTTATGTACTTCTTAAAATTACTCCTTTATCTATGGCACTTAACCCTTACTCCCACCTCCACTAGTACACATCACAACTTTATTTATTACCCTCACACTCCTCCTCTTACATCCCTTCCAGCCTTTATATTACTTGAACAGTGCCCATGAATGAGCCTAAGGGAGGCTCTGCCTTTGTATCCCTGCCTAACTAACGGCACTGCGGCCAGTGCCAGACTTTATTAATGTGAGAGGCCGGTGTTGCGGGGATACGCTCTCCCCTGTGCCTCTGACGTGACGCCACGTGGGGAGCGTACACAGCTCCCGGCACAGAGCTCAGTGCGGACTGCTCCCCCTTCGCCGTGGGGAAGCCGGGCCTCGCCGGCTGACGCTCTGTGTGCCGGGGGAAGCTGCGACACCCCCTGGCAGACCGTGCCGGTGCAGGGGTGTCCCCCCTCACCAAGGGGACCGGCCCCCGCCGGCCGGCAACGGAGGTGGGCTGCAGAAGGTGGCAGCAACATACCTGTGAGAAGCTGACCCGGGATGATGACGCGATCATTTCTTTCCACACTGCAGGTACGTCTGTCGCTCTGAACGCTGAGCGACGTACACAGGGGGAGTGGCGCTATCGTGCTTTATGCAAACGGCAGCGCCACGCCCACAAATACAGGCCAATTAACTGGCCTTTAACACTTGTCTGACTTACAAGTGCCTCTTTGATTTAATTGTAAACACGATGACTGAAGTGATCAAAATCAATGTCAAACTGGCCTAAACACTCAATTTCAGTGGGGGTTGAATAATTTTGAACACAACTGTATGTTTATATGCTGCCTGTGCCTGTCATATCTTTTTCTGTTTCTCCGTGTGTACATTAGTCCCCTGATGATTCTACCTGATGAAACATGCATGTAGGGTCTAGCTGCACTAGGGTGCTACAGGGTCTTTAACCGTTGAGGGAAAGGTTCCGGACGGGGTCATTCTTTTCAGGGCGGTTGCCCTGTGGTTAGGACTATAGGGGACAGAGTAGCCCTTCTATCGTAGGGACGTCTAGGGTCTTGTATCAATATCCTGTACCCCTGTCTCTTTTTTCTGTTCCCCTCCATCTACCCCGTCCGGCCCTGCCTATATACTCCTTGCAATATCCTGCTGACATCTATAAGGTAGGACCAACGGTTGTTATACGTATTTCAATGGTGCCGCCGTGCACCCTTTTTGATCTTCAAGAGGTACTGTTGTTATTGTCCTTTATTTATATTATTGACAGCCACTTGTGCCAATGGTTTTTGTATTTCATCAAAGGGATTGTGTATTTTTTATAAGCTTTTGAGTAAAAATTATGTTTTAATTGTCCTACCACGTTCTTTTGACTTTGCTTTAAACCCCTCATGGTCAATCAAGCCTCCAGAAGCTTATTCTGGCTATTGTGTTTTTCGCATGCTCGGACCGAGTACCTGAACACATGAACACTTTGGTGCTCTCTCATCACCAATTTCCAGATGTTTGCTCAACTCTACTGGTGAGCTCTATCTCAGTGGACAAATGGGATGACATAAATTTGGCTGCAGAGGAATGTGCAAGATGAAAAGGCTGAGAGGCAGATGATAAAACTCAGGAGACTGGGAGAGAAAATGGTTGTGGGGACCAAGGGCAAGAACTTCTATAGCAGTGCAGGCAGATCAATCTTCCGGCATTTCAATGTCATTAAGCCCTGCTCCTCTCCTGAACTTCTTGCTCAGTTAGTGTGTGTGTTACAGCAGGCTCCTTCACTTATGACAGCAGTGTAAGGAGCACTTTGTAGACATAGCTGTGTGTGCACTATGGATGAAATATATTTGTGTGATTTATTTCTTTTTTCATGGTTTGGATTGAACATTTTTAATGTTATTAACTGTTTTTTTTAAATCAAATATCTAATTTCTCTCTACAATCTTACTTACTTCTACTTCATTTTTTATAGTTCATGTTCTTTGTATAATTCCTGGATCAAAGCTCATAGCTATGTGCATGCACACTACACAAACATATGACTGTATTATAAGGCACCTCATAGAAACTGTGCTTGCTGGGTCTGTTTAAGGTGAGGACATATACAGAAATTAATTAGCCATATGAGAGCCTGTTTTTGCAGAAAAAGTTGTATATTTCAGTAGTCCAATTTAATATTCCATACAATGTATTGGAAAGCATTAAAAAATTACTAATGGGGTGGAATTGAAAAAAATGCAATTCTGCCACTGTCTTACAGGTTTTGTTTTTACAGGCTTGCATTTATAGTGTTAATTTGGCAGTTAACATGTTATTTTATCTGAAAGGGATTTTTTGGTTTTGTGAATTTAATGACCTATTCTCAGGATATATCATCAATTTTAGATTGGTGGAGGTCTGACTCTGCACCCTGCCAATCAGCTGTTTGAGGGGACGTTGGTGTTAGTGTGAAAGCTGCCTTCTCTTTAATGTTTACCTGTACGCTGTTTACCTTGTAGTGTTGGTGCAGATAATTATAGCTCCCTCTCATATTCACTTGAATGTGACAAACTTAAAAAAAAACTTGTTTGCACCGCCATTAGACTGACACCAGTATTTATTTATTTTTATAGTTTTATTTTTATTTCCATAGATGGTGGGAAAATTCGATTTGATTCACCGCAAAGACAAATTTCCAAGTGCTTTGTGGTAACGAATAGAGTTGAGCGAACACCTGGAAGTTCGGGTTCGCCGGGTTCGGCCGAACTTCGCCACAAAGTTCGAGTTCGGGACCCAAACTTGACCCCGAACCCCATTGAAGTAAATGGGGACCCAAACTTTGGGGCACTAAAATGGCTCTAAAAAAGTAATGTAAAGGGCTAGAGGTCTGCAAATGAAAGAAAAATGGGGATAAGAGCTGGACAATTGCCCTGCAAACAAATGTGGATAGGTAAATTACTTAAAATAACATAAAATACATAAAAAATAAAAATAATAATCTTGAACTAGGAGGAGGAGGTCCATATGGAGTACGAGGTTGAGGAGGTGGTGGAAGTGGCGGTGTGGTGGAAGCGGTGGTGGAGGAGGTGGTCGCCAATGATAGGATGATTAGATGCATCAGCTTGGATTAAGTCTTTTCTGGCACCAGGAGAGTGAAATAGACCATATCAGACACGACATATGATGATCAAAATCACATGTCCATATCTAACATCATGTTCTTCTAAATCAGTGTCATTCCACTGGGAACGGAGGAACCCTGTCCATATAGACACTAGAGTGGGCACTGCTACCATGCAGGTTTCTAGAATATTGGATGCAGACAAGGTAGTTCGAAGACAGAAATCAGTTAGGTTCGGGGTCTTGGCCAGGTACAGCCACAGATTCTCCTATGTCTTCCACAGGTTGTCCTCCCCTCTGCATCCTGTTGTTAGGTACGTCTGTCTGTCCCATGATCGCAGAACAGATTCAGATGGAAACGGATGTGCAGTAAATCCGCACTTCCAATGGGGTACCAAAGGGCGCACTTAAACAACCTCAAGCAAGGGTAATCTTTTTTAAAAGAGTTTATTGACTTTCGTACTGTAGGACTTTTGTGGTGATAAGGCGGTCAAATTTAATAAATTCGCTATGGGTAACATATTGAGCTAGATCTATTATTTTTTCCTCTATTGAAATTTTGAGGTCATCACACAGCGCCTTCCTTTTGTTTAGGAGTAACATGATCATACCCCTGGCGCATGTGAGCATATAGTTATCGCAGAACAGTTATTAGGAGGCATAAGGCTGCAATTGTCAGAACTGCACGTCTCAGCCATTTTAAGAAATTCTCCGACTGTGTCATCTTGTTGGGGGTCAAGGCTGTCTGCCTCCGTTAGTACCCCTTCTTGTCATTCCTTCTCAGTTGCCTTGTTCCTCTCTACCAATTTTATTCGCATAGCGTGGATCCATGTGGGCGATTGCTCTGTCAGCATTGCTGTCCTGGTTACTGCCACGACGGGGGTGGGGGCGCTGTAGGCAAATTCACCCGGTCTTTTCCCCTTTTTCAGTATCTTCATCAGCACAATATCACCAGTCCTGAATGGGGGCTTGGGTTCCTGTGGAAGAGAGGGAGATTTACAAGCAACTTTTTCCTCAGTTTTGCTAAGGATTCGGATAAGATTAGTAACGTATTCCTCCCTAATCTGGTCAATGTCTCCTTTCTGTGAAGGCTCAATTACCAAGGGGCAACCCCACCTAGGGATAATTTGTTGGGTGAGTATTTTTGCTGTTGTTTTTGCATCCTCTGCCCTGGTGGGGAATACTTCTGGCCATCTTGAGAACATGTCTACTATTACCAATGCATATTCTTGTTTACCCTTTGTTTTGGGGATATGTGTGTAGTCTACCTGCATATGGGTGAAAGGTGTAGTAGGGTAGTCCAGGCACTGATGTGGGATCTTAAGAGGGTTGTTTGGATTGTTTCTCAAACATGTAAGATATCTCCCTACATAATCAGCTACCAGTCTATTCATGTTGGTGATTTAAAAGTTTTGACCAAGGAGTAAACTTGCAGTTTGTATGCTGTTGTGTCCTACACCATGAAAATGAGCAATGAAGAGGGCAGCACTATGTTGCGGTATACAGGGTTTCCCATCTTTGCAGATCAATCCAGTTTGTGGATTTTTCTGCAACGCAGGGTACACCCAATCCTTCTTTTCCTCCTGTGATACATATCGTTGCAGGTCAGTGATCATTTTGACCGTGTCCAAAGAGGGTGGTTTGAGGCATGCCATTTCCCATGAATCTTTGTGAATCCTAGTGGGGTTTTCTTTCGCAACTTGTTTCGCTATCTTGTCAGCTAAAACATTGCCCTGGGACACTCTATCCTTGCCCTGTGTGTGTGCCTTGCAATGTACTATGGCCAGGCTAGAGGGTAGTTTAAGGGCAGCTAAAAGATCATCAATGAGGAGTGAATGAGAGATCTTCTTCCCATCTGCAGCAGTGAACCCCTGCCTTTGCCATATTACTCCATGATCCCACACTACCCCATGTGCATATCTACTGTCTGTGTAGATTGTGACTGGTTTGTCTGTATGTAGTATACATGCTCTGGTGAGTGAAATTAGTTAGGCAGCCTGGGCTGATTGGACATGTATTGGTCTTGCTTCTATGTTGGGTAACATGACTATGGCATAGGCTGCGCAGAAGACAGTATTGAGTGGGCGTGAGCATGAGCCGTCAACAAATACTTCAGGTGCCCCTGTCACAGGCGTCACTGACAAATCCATTCTGGGGGAAGTCTCATACTCTAACAATTTGAGGCAGTCATGTGCGTCGGGCAGGGCGTCTTCTTCTTCTTTTAGCCCTATGAGTGCATTCAATATCGGTGCTGGCCCTGCCGAATGTGGGGCATATTTGATTTGTAAGGAAGGGTCACTTAACAAGAGTATCTCATATCCTGACAGTCGCTGGGCTGACATGTGTTGGGTGTGTATGCCTCATAGTAACCCCACTACATCATGAGATGTGTGTAGGATGGTGGGGTACCCCAGTGTGAGGGGGGGTCTTGAGCTCCACCATCATAGCACAAGCCGCAAGAGTACGCAGATATGCCGGCATGCCTTGTACGGATACCGGCATTATCTTTGAGAAAAAAGCACAAGGACGCAACTTGCTTCCATGTTCTTGTGTTAGCCCCCCCGCCATGGTTTTACAATTTTGGCGCGCAAACATGTGGAACGGCAGCTTATAGTAAGGGAGGCCCAATCCTGGGCTACACATCAGAGAACATTTTAACATATCAAAAGCATTTAACATTTCCTCAGACCATCTTATGAGCTCTGGTTTGTCTTCCAGAGTGGCTTGCCTCAGGATATTATCATAGTAGGAACAGTCAGGGATCTATTGTCTGCAATAATTTATCATACCAAGGAAGGACAGCATTTCCTTCTTGGTGTGTGGGGTGACCAGTCCTGCTACAGACTGGACTCGCTCCGGACTGATCCGCCTTTCGCCTTCTGTGAGGACAAAGCCTAAGTACACAACTTGCTTTTAACACCGTTGCATTTTCTTGCATGACACCTTGTGTCCACATTCTGATAACCATTTTAACAAAGATACACCATCAGTAACATTGGCCTCCTCTGACATACTGCACAGTAACAAATCATCCACATATTGTATCAGCACCGAACCTAGGGGGGTGCCATGATTTCAAAGTGGCTTGGAGGACAATCAAAGAAAGTCCCTCAAAGAAAAAAGCAAAAAATAGTCTGGTACTCTTATTAACTGGGATTGAGAAGAAGGCATTCTTCAAATCAATAACACTAAACCAGGCGGATTCTGCGGGGATGGAGGATAAGAGGGTGGTGATGTCTGGAACTACGGGTGCAATGGGTACAATGAGATTGTTGATTGACCTCAAATCCTGTAGAGAGGCCTGACTCTCTCAAAGGTCCCTTGTACAAATCTTTGTTTAACACTCTAGAGGTGGCACCGCTGTCTACCATAAAACCTGTTTTTCTTCCTGCTACTTTAAGTAAGATTATAGGCGTGTCTTTCCAGTGTGATGTGACCTGTGTAAAAGTTGGGGTGACTCCCTCCGGGCCCCGTCAGTAGGCTTGCTGATTGTTCCAGTCAATAGGGAATCTGGGCTGGTTCTGTGTGTTCTGTTTTGGCTGTTGTTGGTTATGTGCTACGTGCACTAATGTGTTTCTACGTGGTGCCGTGCACTGCCTTGCCCAGTGTCCTTCCTGCCCAAAATTATAACAGCTGGTGTTTGAATATGGGTTTGTGATCTGTTCTCTGTCTCCTTGTCTGTAGTAACCCCCTCTCCCCCTGCGTCTGCCTCTACCCCTCCCCCTTGTGCCTGCATACAAGTGTGTAGCTGCTTCCTTTTCATAAAGATGTTTCTCAAAGTCCTTCGTGTTATCGGATGTCCATGATGAAACATTTTGTTTAACAGTGAGGATCAGTTTATCAGACAGGTTGTTAATGAATGTTGAAATGATTATGCTGTCATTCTGGTGCACGGGTAAACCGGCCTCCAGCTTCCAGCAATCCATGAATCGTTTCCAGAATTCAGTGACAGTCTCAGCAGGTTTTTGTTTACATGCCACTGCTACAGGAAGTGGTGACTTCTGTTTGAACACTTCCCTCATGTGTTCCTGTACCTGTGTCCATATCTCTTTTATGCCATTGGGTGTGTTACAGATGTAATTATCTGCATCTGAGCTTGGTTGGATTTCTAAGATGGTTTTCACCTTTTTCGAATCCAATTCTGTGGGTGTACCTATAATTCCATCAGCAGCCTCGATTGTCTCAGTCCACCCTGCTAAGTTGCCTACCCATGGGTTTACTAAATAGTAGTTGGTAGGACTAACTCTTGACACATAAATTTTACATGTTTCACCAGGTTCAGGTTTGGGGTAATCAGTCTTGTATCCCCGCCCTCCCATTGTTGTATTCAGAGAATATTTGGAACAATATCTGCCCAGGGCTAGCTGTGCTGAATATGAGGAATATTCCTCTGAATCCCTAACGACCAGCGCTGTTTCGAAATGCCACTTGCGTTCGGTATTTCTGGGTTATAACGGATTTCTCCTCGCCAGAGTACCGGGGCGTCTAACGATTCTCACAACGCATACAAGTTTACTCAACACAATTTCACAGAGTATTAATAACAATGAAGAGCGACTGTGCACTTACCAACCAGTCTGCAGTTCATACAAACAGATAATCTTATACTTCTACAAGATCTTATAACATCTATGCATATTTGACATGTAAGAGTTAATCCAAGCTTTCCCTGAACAGCGGTATTTTGGAGTGTACTCCCCTCTTTGTCTTTGTATCTTTGCACAACTTCCTGAGTTGTGTTACATGTGTCCCTGACACAGCTTCTGTAGCTCTCTAGTCTAAAATAGGGTTCATCTGTACTTACTATTGTAGATCGAGACGTGGCCGGTGCCCTCGGATCGGGCAGGGAACAAAAATCGATGTCACTTCTCACCAGACCCGAGAACGACCTCTCGATCCCGGATTCGAGCCCCCCAACACTGTTTTTTTGTTTTTGTTTTTTGGGTAGACCCCAAAACAGAGAACATGGGACATATTGAAAATAAAACAAAGAGAAAGTGCGCTGGAGCATAACAAAGGCTGGGTGAGACTGGTATACATGTCTATTCTGCACATGGTACGGACAAGTCGTGTGGGATCCATGCCTAGTTAATTTTAATGAATGTGAGCTCATCCACATTGGCTGTGGACAGGCCGGTGCGCTTGTCTGTAATAACGCCCCCTGCCGTGCTAAACACACGTTCAGACAATACATTGGCTGCAGGGCAGGCCAGCACCTCCAAGGCGTAAAGGGCAAGCTCAGGCCATGTGCCCAATTTGGAGACCCAGAAGTTGAATGGGGCACATATACTGTTTCACCATGTTGCTGAAATTCTGCCTCCTGCTAAGATGTTCCATATCAGCTGGTGGTTCTGGTTCTTGTGGTGTGCTGACAAAGCTTTTCCACATTTTGGCCATTCTAACCTTGCCTTCTGAGGTGCTGGTGGTGCCCTCTTCCTCCTCCTCTGCCTTCGCCTTTGGTTTCCACTGAGGCCCCAGTGTCAGTTGGGAATGCCATCAGCAGCACGTCTAACAGCATGTGCTTGTAGTCGCACATCTTCCGGTCACGCTCCAGTGAGGGAATTAAGGACGGCACGTTGTCCTTGTAACGAGGATCTAGCAGGGTGTCCACCTTGTAATCAGCACTGGTTAGAATGTGGGCAACTAGGTGGTCGTTGCGCAGGCACTGCAGCATGTAGTCACTCATGTGTGCCAGGCTACCCAGAGGCAACGACAAGCTGTCCTCTGTGGAAGGTGTATGGTCTGTGTCTTCTGTATCCCCCCAGCCATGCTCCAGTGATGCCCATGAGCTGCTTTGGGTGCCACCCTGCTGTGAACTAGTGTTGAGCGGCAGAGGCAATATTCGAATTTGCGATATTTCGCAAATATGTGGTAGAATATTCATCATATATTTGTATTCTAGATTATTCTCTTGATTGCGAAAAATCTATGTAAAAATCACATAATGCGATTTTGTAACGCGAAATACAGGCGTGGGTCACTTTTGCTACATTGTCCACCTTGTGGGCACGTCGCATATGAGGCGGTGAGCGGGAAGGCCGAAGTTACGCTGCAGCTCAGACAGGCGAGCAGCAGCAGGGTGAGAACGCCGAAAGCACGCACAGATGGCCCATACTTTCTGCAGCATCTCTGACATATCGGGGTAATTTTTTAGGAATTTCTGCACCACTAAATTCAGCACATGTGCCAGGCAAGGGATGTGCGTTAAACCGGCTAGGCCCAGAGCTGCTACGAGTTTTCGCCCATTATCGTACACCACCTGGCCGGGCTTGAGGCTCAGTGGCACCAACCACTCATCGGTCTGTTGTTCCATGCCCGTCCACAGCTCCTGCTCGGTGTGGGGTTTTCCCCCCAAACAGATGAATTTTTAAACAGACTGCTGTTGTTTATGCCTGCCTGTGCTATAGTTGGTGGTGAAGGTGTTACGCTGACTGGATGAGGAGGTGGTAGAGGAGGAAGCAGAGTAGTAGGAGGAGGCAAAGAGAAATGCCCTGCAATCCTCGGTGGCGGAAGGACATGCGGCAAACTGTTATACGCCTCAGGTCCAGCCATTACTGCATTTACCCAGTGTGCTATTAGGGAGATATAACATCCCTGCCCGTGCTTACTCGTCCACGTATCGGTGGTTATGTGGCCCTTGCCACAGATGGTGTTGCGCAGTGCACACTTGATTTTGTCCGACACTTGTTTGTGCAGGGAAGGGATGGCTAGCCTGGAAAAGTACTAGCGGCTGGGAAACACGTACCGGGACAGCCACCGCCATAAGGTTTTTAAAAGTCTCCGTCTCCACCAGACAGAATGACAGCATTTCAAAGGCCAAGAATTTTGAAATGCTGGCATTCAGGGCCAGGGATCGGGGGTGGGTAGGGGGGTACTTCCTCTTTCTCTCCAGTGTTTGGGAGATGGACAGCTGAACGTTTCCATCTAACATTGTGGAGATACTTGGTGACGGTGACGGACGTGGTAGCGTGGTAACCTGCCACATCCTCTCTTTGCGAGGTGGCAGGTTTCACTGTCACTCCAGAGGTGAAGGAAGAGGCCGAAACTGCAGCAGAAGAGGGAGCAGGAGGAGCTTGAGACCTTTCTTGGTTTTGGAGGTGTTTACTCCACTGCAGCTCATGCCTTGCATTTAGATGCCTGGTCATGTAGGTTGTGCTCAGGTTTAGAATGTTTATGGCTCTCTTCAGGCTCTGATGTGCAGCGTGCAAACCACTTGTGTCTTGTCGTCAGCAAATGGTCTGAAGAACTACCATGCCAGGGAACTCCTTGAAGCTGGCTTTGGTGTGCTCAGTCCCTGGGGGGGTGGGCAGTAGCAGGTGTACTGTCTAGGGGACGGCCGCTCTGCTTTTGCACCCTGCTCCCTCTTTTGCTGTTCTGGTGGCTCTGTGTGACCACCACCTCTTTCTTTCGAGTGGCACACGTCACTTGCATGACCTTGATTAGATGTGGGGTCTAGGATCTCATCATCCCCCACATCATCTTCCACCCACTCTTCACCCCTGCCCTCCTTGTCAGTCTGCACACTGCAGAAAGCCACAGCAGTTGGCATATATGTTTGGTCATTATCAGAGACGTGCTGCAGTGGTCTTCCCATGTCCACATCCGAAAGCATAAGTGGTTGGGCATCGGTGCACTCAATCTCTTCCACTTCTGATGCAGGGCTATGTGGATGGGCAAAAGGAAACCTTGCCAGCAGAGTCATCATAAAGCGTAAGAGACTGCTGCATGACTTGAGGCTCAGACTGCTCGGCTGATTTGCAAGGGGGTGAGGTGAAAGACAGATGCCAATGGTCTGCAGATGCAAACCCTGAGCTTTCAGCAGGGGACCGAGTGGGAGACAATGTGAAGAAATTGGAGGCACTGTCAGCCACCCAATCTACTACCGCCTGTACTTGTTCTGGCCTCACCATTCGTAAAACGGTATTCGGACCTACAAAATAACGCTGAACGTTCTGTCGCCTACACGCACTTGAGGAAGGTGTTTCATTTGGGCGTGTAGCTGGCACAGATCGACCACATCCTCTACCTGCAACAGGAGCTCCACCAACACCAGCAGCACCAAGACCAGGGCCACGTCCCTTATGTGACCCTCTCCTCATTCTTTGCGGTCACCCACCAAACTAACAGATGGATTTTCTAAATTTATTTCCCTGTCAGGTATGCAGCGCAGGTGTACTTAAAACAAAAAATGGGTATGTCACCCAACAATGTAACAGACAGATTTACTAAATTTATTTCCCTCTCAGGTGTGCAGGGCAGGGGTACTTCCCAGCAAAAAATGGGTATATGTCACCCAACAATCTAACCGACAAATCTACTTAATTTATTTCCCTGTCAGGTATGCAGTTTAGGGGTACTTCACAGCAAAAAATGGGTATATGTCACCCACTGAAGTAATAGACGGATTTACAAAATGTATTTCTCTGTCAGGTATGCAGTGCAGGTGTACTTAAAAGAAAAAATGGGTTTATGTCACCGAACAATGTAACAGACGAATTTAATAAATGTATTTCCCTGTCAGGTATGCAGTGCAGGTGCACTTCCCACAAAATTTGTTTGTCACCCGCCTAACTAACAGACGGATTTCATATCAGATTTGTGTGTCAGGGGTACAAAGATGTTGCATTTCACCCACAAATAAATAGCAGTAAGAAGGTCACCCACAGAATTAACAGCCAGAAAAATTATCTTTCTGTGTCAGGGTTGTAAAAATGGTATATTGCACATGTACCCTAGCTGGACAATTGTGTACCTGGCCTATGTTTGTGCATGAACCCACCCTCCGAGTCACTTGTGAATGACTGGCCTGATAACCGCGGAAATGTCACTCAACAATCTAACCAACAAATTTAAGAAATGTATTTCCCTGTCAGGTATGCTGTGCATGGGTACTTCACAGCAAAAAATGTGAATATGTCACCCCACAATTTAACAGATGGATTTACTGAATTTATTTCCCTGTTAGGTATGCAGTGCAGGGGTACTTCACAGCAAATAATGTGAATATGTCACCCCACAATCTAACAGATGGATTTACAGAATTTTTTTCCCTGTCAGGTATGCAGCGCAGGGGTATTTCACAGCAAAAAAGAGAATATTTCACCTAACAATTTCACATCAAAAATGTTGCATTGCACCCACAAAAAAATTGCTGTATGTCACAGATTTAACAGCCAGTTCGGATTCCTTCCTACTTTCTCCCTCGCAGCAGCAGCCTGCTTCCTATCCCTGCACTAGTAAGAGCTGACGTGACATCCAGCTTATATAGAGGCTGGGTCACATGTCGCACTACCCAATCACAGCCAAGCCATTAGTAGGCATGGCTGTGATGGCTTCTAAGGGCACACAGCTTAAATGCTTGTTCATTGGCTGCCCTGCAGCTTTATTAAACGCCCGAACACCAAACTCGAACCTGAACTTTTACGGCAAAGTTCGAGTACAGGTACAAAAAACCCTAAAGTCCGCTCAACACTATAGCTGATAGGTTCCAGTGCAGGGAGTTAGGTAGTGTTTAGGTTCTGCTGTCGATACATACATGCTACAGACATAGTGCTGTGATGTCACAAGTTCACAACAATACTTAGTTAATAAATCTCTAACATGTAGTCAGACCAGCTAAAATGTGAAGTTGCACGCATTGTGCAAAAGAATGTGCATCATTAATTGCCGATTTGCGAAATATTGGTCAGGGGACTGGAGACGTGGCGACTATATCTCATGGCCACATGAGCCCTGTGGAGGCTGAACTGAAAGAGGAGGACATTGAAGTGACAAGCAATGTGTAGCAAACTGGGTGGTTTTTCTACACAGGTGACAGGAGAGGAGGATCAGGAGCAGTGGTAGAAGCAAGAGGGAGATGAAGAAGACTAGTCAGATGAAGCAGACATATTGTGGCAGGATGCAGTGGAGATGGAGGCAGGGAGTCCCTTAGAGTTACTTTGGCAAATGGCACAATGCATGTTCACTTGCTTCCGTAGTGACAGCTGAATTGTCACCATTCGGCATAGGGATGACTACTTACTCTCCTCCATGTTAGACCCTTCCTACCTCCCCTTTTTACACCCGCTGAGAGGGAGGACAAACTGAAATACTATAGAGACATCTTATGCAATCAGTTGGCTGCTACCTATCTGCGCCATCGTCCATCCTCTTGCAGGTCTGACCCAAGGGGCCCTCTGCGCTCACGTTCCATGGCCATGGCTGTGGGGGGGGGGTGACAGGAGCAGTACCAGCTCCATCAGCAGCAGCCTGAGTCTAGAGTCACTGATGAGCAGCTTTCTTCACCCACATAGTGAAGAAACTACTCACCAGCAGCTAGACATAAAGCAGAACCTGAACCGGCATGTTGTGGCTTACTTGGAGTGCACCCTGCCAGTCGTCGTTTAAGATCCACTGGACTACTCAGCAGCCAAACTGGATTTGTGGCCACAACTGGCCAAGTTTACCCTGGAAAAGCTGTCCTGACTGGCCAGTAGTATGGCATTAGAGCGGGTGTTTAGTGTGGCGGGTGCAATAGGAGAATTTGCCTGTCCACCCAAAATGGGGAAAGACTGACCTTTGTCAAGATGAATCAGGTGTGGATCAGCCAGGATTTCCACACACCAATGCCTCATGCATCAGACTGGATCATCCATGCTGCCTCACCCAAACTTTCACAAAAGAGACAGGCTTCTTCTGGCCACCTGCCTCAGCTACTATTCTGATGCTGCCACCCGCCTGATGCCAAGTGCTCCTTCTTACACACACCATTGTCAGCGGGTACTGTTAGTGCTACCCATCTCCCCACTCTGTCACCGGGTCACTCTGTGGTCTCCTGATGATGCTGCCTAGAGATGAGCTAATTTTTCAAAAATTCGATTTGCCTGCTCGCCAAATTTTTGGGGAAAAATTAGATCTGATCCGAATATATTTGTGGTGAATTACATAAAAAAAGGCTATTTCCTGCTTCCTAGCCTTTAGTGGTGTAGAACAATGTGCTTTTCAGTAGCACGCATAGGGAGTCTTCAGTGGTCGTGAAATAATACTGTGAGTCCATATGACATGCAGATGACAGGCGTCACTCTTAGAATCATTGCACACCTCACTTATTTGAGGTGGTCACGGGGCCAAAACTGACCAAATAACTCAAGTATCAACTCATCCTTACAGGTAGATGTTAACGTCAAGAAGAAGCACACTCCTTTTACACCCTCGTCAGCTGATTCCACATAGATGTAACCAGAACCTGTTCTTTTAAATGCCTATACAAGTAGAGCTCCCCCGACAGAGTGGAGAGGGTGTTAGCAGTAAGTTTGTGTTGACATCACTGATTAATTTTCCCCATTCTCTGATCCATCAGAACAATTACCCTGAAAAAAAAGAATCCTGACTGTGAAGCATACGCCTGCATTTACTCAATAATCCTTCTGTATTGCTAAAGGCAAAAAAAAACAACTGAGTGGATCTAAAACAGAGATGACACATTTATGGAATATTTGCATGTCTTTTGTGCTTTCTACCCACTTCTACTTTTGGCTACCAAATCATTAGCCAATTCTGATGGGAACATACAGGCCTTAAAGCTGCTACACAGACCTGATCAGTTGGGTGCCTTGTTTTTCTTTACTTCTAACAGATCAGATGGTGTCAAATAAATGATGATGTCAGCCAGGTCAAAAGGCAAAATAGTGGCCCAGTCATGAAGTGGGGAGGGTGGGGAGAGCATGAGAAGTCCACAGAGTGAACCTATGACATAGTGGTGAGGTGAAAGCAGCATGAGGAGAAAACAGAGTGGCCCAATGACAGGGTCTGGAGGTGGAAGCAGTATAAGGAGGCCACCGAGTCTCACAATGACAGAGCCGGTAGGTGGTGGCAGCAGCAGCATTAGGAGAAGGCCAATGAGTGGCACAATGACAGAGTCTGGAGGTGGCAGCAGCATAAGAAGACCACAATGAACAAGTGTTTAGGGGACGTCAGCATAAGGAAACCACGGAGCGGCAAAATGACAGAGTCTGGAGGTGGTAGCAGCATGAGTAAACCACAGAGCAGCACAATGACAGAGTATGGAGATGGTAGCAGCATGAGGAGACCACAGAGCGGCACAATGACAGAGCCTGGAGGTGGCAGCAGCATGAGTAGGCCACAGAGTGGCAAAATGACAGAGTGTGGAGTTGGCAGAATCATAAGTAGGCCCCAGAGCGGCACAATCACAGAGTGTGAAGGTAGCAGCAGCATGAGTAGGCCAGTAAGGGGCACAGTGACCAAGTCTGGAGGTGGCAACAGCATGAGGAGACCACAGAGTGGCACAATGACAGAGTCTGGAGGTGACGGCAGCATGAGTCGGCCAGAGAGTGGCACAATTACGGAGTCTGGAGGTGGCAGCAGCATGAGTAGACCACAGAGTGGCAAGGTGACATAGGCTGGAGGTGGCGGCAGCATGAGTAGGCCAAAGAGTGGCACAATGACAGAGTGTGGAGGTGACGGCAGCATGAGTATGCCAGAGAGTGGGACAATGACGGAGTCTGGAGGTGGCAGCAGCATTAGGAGACCACAGAGCGGCACAATAACAGAGTCTGGAGGTGGCAGCAGCATAAGGAGACCACAGAGCGGCACAATGACAGAGTCTGGAGGTGGCAGCAGCATGAGATGACCACAGAGTGGCAAGGTGACATAGTGTGCAGGAGGTAGAAGCATGAGTAGGCCACAGAGTGGCATAATGACAGAGTGTAGAGGTGACAGCAGCATGAGTAGGCCAGACAGTGGCACAATGACCAAGTCTGGAGGTGGCAGCAGCATGAGGAGACCTCAAAGCGGCATAAAGACAGAGTCTGGAGATGGTGGCAGCATGAGTAGGCCACAGAGTGGCACAGTGACATAGTCTGGTAGTGGTGGCAGTATGAGGAGGCTACCGAGTGGCACAATGACCGAGTCTGTAGGAGGCAGAAGCATGAGGAAGCCACAGAATGAAACGATGACAGAGTTTCGATCAACCAAGATTCTTCTGGGGGAACCTGCGTGGCACGAACAGGCCTCTAGTAGCTCCAGACAATGAGAATGGCCCTTTCTCTCTGGTCACTCCCTAGTAAATCAGGTAATGGTATGTTATCCCTATCCTCAAATGCTGGGGCACATACGGCCCCCACTTCTTTCTCTATCCCTTTGTACTCTTGAGCATGTTGATGTGAAATGTGCGCTTCACATCCTCGTTCATACAGCTGGCGACAGTGTAAGTAGTGTCACATATCTTCTCAATAATCTGGTATGGTTCCTGCCAGGCAGCCTGTAGTTTGTCATGCCGAACCGGTTTAAGTACTATAACCTTCTGTTCCAATTTAAAACTATTGTGTCGGGCCATCCGGTCATACCACACACGCTGGCGCTGCTGGGCCCCCTAAAGATTCTAGTGTACAATCTGCGTCTATGCCTCCATTCGGTTCCTCAATTCCAGCACATATGGTACCACCTGGGTCCTTGCCAATTCTGTGCCCCCCTCCAAATGCTCCTTAATTATATCTAGGGGTCCCCTCACTCACCGCCCATATAGCAGCTTGAAGGGCATGAATCCTGCAGCACCTCGCTATAAGCAAAGAGGAGGTGAGGCAGGAACCGCCCCCAGTCTCGGTAAACGGCCATGAACATCTTCGGCATTTGCTTCAGAGTTCCATTAAATCGCTCACAGAGACCGTGGGGTTATCAGGGGTTTTATCCCACACACCTTCCATAGCTGATTTGTTACAGACGCTGTGAATTGGGTACCCTGGTCAGATAGAATTTCTTGGGTAAATACTCTTGAGAATATCTGAAACCGGCATCTGCTACTGTTTCAGTCTCAATATTAGGCACCGCTACCGCTTCAGGGTACCTAGTGGCGTAATCCACTCTGGTCAGGATGTAATGTTTACCGGAGCTGCTAGGTTGAACCAGGGGCCCTATTAAATCCACCGCTACCCGACTAAAGGGTTCTTAAATTATGGGCATGGGGATAATTTTGGCCCTAGGGTGGTAACCTCTCTTGCCAACCCACTGGCATACTTCACAAGTTTGACAATACTGTCGGACATCATTGGAGATTCCTGGCCAGAAAAAATGTTAGGTCACCCTGTATGACGTTCACCGGATGCCCAAATGCACAGCTAAAAGGATGTTGTGCCCAATTCTCAACAGCTCCTGCCTACTTTTTGAGGATAACTAGCTGACATTTCGGCTTGGGCCCTGAGGCATTTGTCCTAGAATCGGTTAGCCTATACAATCTGCTACCTTACCACACAGACTGCTCCCCCTCCAGTCCTCCTTGATCAGTTACAGATTATTCCCGGCACATTAGTAAGGTGGGGTCTGTCGCTACCTCTTTCCCAAAATCCTCAGGGGTGTCCCAGGATAGGGGCTCTACTGTCGATGTCGGGAAAGTGGACCTTACCTGGGTCTCCAGAGTTTGTGAGGGGCCTTCTGCAGCGTGACTTTGGGCTCTGGTAGCTACAGCATACACCTCCTGGTTGTGTGTAGGCATAAAGGCAGACTGAAGAGGACCCACGAAGGTGTTGTTGTTTATCCTTACTGGCCGTCTGTACCAGATTGGCTTCATGCGCTGAACGCAGAACATATTTTTATTTTTCCATATGCTTTTCAACAGATAACTGCAGCGCTGAATGCAGAATAATGTTTCCCTGCACTTTAAAATCGCTTTTTTTTCACAATTCCTATCACTGTCCCTAGCGCCTTCAGACCTCTCTCCCTGCACTAAGATGCTGTGAATTGATTCCTCCCTATGCTTACCCTCCACTTTTAAATTGCTTTTTTAGCACTGTCCCTAGCACCTTCTGACGTCTATCTTTGCACTAAGATGCTGTGAAATGATTCCTCCCTATCCTTTCCCTGCACTTATAAATCGTTATTTTTTTGTCTTTTTTTCCACTTGCTGTACCTAGAGCCTCCACACGTCTGTCCCTGCACTCTCAACGCTAAAAAATGTCTGACTGTAAGATGGGCGCCATATTTATAGGGGTGTGATATCACAGGGCTGGCTGTCTACTGATTGGCTGCATACAGGCATGTCAATCTGGGTGATCCTGCCTTCCCAGAGTTCCTTGCCCCATGTCCTCAGTCCTCACACGTGTAGCCACCATTTTAGCAAAATTGCGATTTGTTAACACAAAGCACGAGGGAATTTGCATTTGTTGCGAATTGAAGTTTTCCTGAAATTCTAAAAGAATTCCACTTTGTCAGCTTCAATTCGCTCATCTCTACTGCTGCCACCTCCACACTATGTCACCTTGCCACTCTGTGGTATCCTGATGTTGCTGCCACCTCTACACTATGTCACCTTGCCACCTCCACACTATGTCACCTTGCTACTCTGTGGTCTCCTGATGCTGTTCCCACCTACACACTATATTACCTTGCCACTCTGTGGTCTCCTGATGCTGCTGCTACCTCCACACTATGTCACCTTGCCACTCTGTGGTCTACTGAGGCTGCTGCTACCTCCACACTATGTCACATTGCCACTCTGTGGTCTCCTGATGCTTCTGCCAACTTCACACCGTGTCACCTTGCCACTCTGTGGTCTCCAGATGCTGCCACCTTCACACTATATCACCTTGCCACTCTGAACTTCTGATGCTACGTCACCTTGCCACTCTGTGGTCTGGTGATGCTACCACTTCCACACTATGTCACCTTGCTACTCTATGATCTTCTTATGCTACTGCTACCTCAACACTATGTCACCTTGACACTCTGTGGTCTCCTGAGGCTGCTGCTACCTCCACAATATGTCACATTGCCACTCTGTGGTCTCCTGATGCTTCTGCTACCTTCACACTATGTCACCTTGCCACTCTGTGATCCTTTGACGCTACTGCTACCTCAACACTATGTCATTTTGCCACTCTGTGGCCTACTCATGCTGCTGCTGCCACCTCCACACTTTGTCATTGTGCCACTCTGTGGTCTCCTGATGCTGCTGCTACGTCCACACTATGTCACCTTGCCATTCTGTGGTCTGGTGATGCTACTACCTCCACACTATGTCACCTTGCCACTCAGTGATCTTCTTATGCTACTGCTACCTCAACACTATGTCATCTTGCCACTCTGTGGACTCCCGATGCTGCTGCTACCTCCACACTATGTCACCTTGTCATTATGTGGTCTTCTGATGCTGCTGCCACCTCCACACTATGTCAGCTTGCTACTCTGTAGTCTCCTAATGCTGCTGCCACCTCCACAATATGTCATTGGGCCACTCTGTGGACTTCTCATGCTTTTCCCACCCTCCCCACTTCATGACTGGGCCACTATTTTACCTTTTTATTCAACCCTTCTTCTCATCTGTAAAAAGGAAGGAAAAATGAGACACACAACTGATCATATCTGTGTAGCAGCTGTAAAGCCTGTATGGTCCCATCAGAATTGGCTTATGATTTGGTAGCCAAAAGCAGGAGTGGGTACAAAACACAGAAGACATGAAAATATTCCATTCACGTGCCATCTCACTTTGTCAGAGGGGCTCTACTTTTATAAGTGTTTAATGGAGAAGGTTCTGTAGACATCTATGTGGATTCAGCTGACGATGTTGTAAAAGAAGTGCGCTCTTTCATGCTATAGTAGGATCTTGGGCCTCTGCACGGTTCTTTATACCTGACGCTAACATCGACCTGTAAGTCTCAGTTCACACTTGAGCTATGTGGTCAGTTTTGGCCCCTCAACTGCCCAATGAAGTGAAATGTGCAGTGAATCTAAGAGCGAAGCCTGTCATCTGTTTGTCATACTGACTCCCAGTATTGTTTCACTACCCTAGCAGACTTACTATGCGTGTTGCTGTAAGGCACAGTGTTCTACACTACTATACAGGCTCTCTGCAGCCAGGAAATAGCTGTTTTTTTTATGCAATTCGCCACAAATTAACTTGAATCGAATTGAATACTTTCGGAACATTAGGCAAACCGACCGAATCAAATTTTTGAGAAATTTGCTCATCTCTAGTCTACAGTCTAGCCTGTCACTCATTGAGATCATGCTCACTCACTTGTTACTAGAAATGGGGTAATAATAATCAGCAAAGTGTATACCATATACCAACAGTGAATATACAATATAGTAAAATTACTCTACTTATTCAACAGAATTGTCATGAGAAAAAAAAAAAAATTTAATATTCACAATGCTTTACAGATTTACTTTTATAATATATCAATGTTTAAGTCCATTTTAAGTTTTTTTTTTAAATGAATGCTAAAACCTAATATTTTAAGTCATACATTGATTGAAATAGGCTTTAATTATTTTAGAAGGAAATTAAGCTAATTATCTCATTATAAACTAGCATTGACATGCAGGTGAACATAATTAAGATTTTGTATAAAACAATTTAAAAAAAACATTTTTTTTAGTGTATAGATGACCTTTTCAGTATAATTTATTAACATACTCTATTTGCATTATTCATACAATGTCTGTACAACATTTGGCAATTAATTCTTCAACTGTCATAGGTCTTGTATGCAACAAGGGAAATTTACTTCAGCAGTGTTTTTTTTTTTCTCCTCAGCAACACAATATTTTAGCATTCACAAATTATTTTCATAATAGTATTACAAATTCTGAAGAAACAGAAATATTTTTTAACAAATCTAGGTCTCATGCACACAACCTTTGGATGTTTTGCGGTCTGCAAAACACGGATACTGGCCATGTTTTAAAAAAAAAAAATAATTTGAACTGCCATGTGGACATACAAACATAGAATTCACATGGTCATTTACTTTTTCTTTTTTATGGGATATGGGCTACAAAAATAAATTAAAAATTGACTGGACACTGAAATAAAATGTGAGCATGAGCCCTTAAAATGTTTTTAATAAAGCAAGATGTAAGTTTTGAAAAGTTATGGATTTGAATAAGAAACATTTATGTTCTTAAAGCGGCTCTGTCACCAGGATCAACCCTAGTAAACCAGACATACTGGCTGGTAGAAATATAGTATTATTCCAGCTCACCTTATCAGCCCAATAGTGCACAGAAACAGCCGAGTTAGACTTGTACAGACATCAAATGGAAGAAAAAGTATTCCAGCACTTCTAGGATGAAGATAAAACAATTTTCCTTTATTTCTTTGCTTGGTAAAATAGCATGGCATCGGGCATAGTTCACATAGCAGGCAGTGCAGTTGCGACTGTTTAGGACGCGTTTCGAACTCAAGGTTCTTTATCTTTGCAATGCAAAGGAAACTAAGTCTATACAGGGTATAAATAATCAGCTATGGTTGCATGGAAACTCCCACTATGAGGTGGGAACAATTGTTCCAAACACCTGTGCACTTGGCTAAAAAAGAAAACACCCCTTAAAAGACTAGTTACCGCATTGCTGCACTATAAATGTTCACATAGTAACATAGTATATAAGACCGAAAAAAGACATTTGTCCATCCAGTTCGGCCTGTTTCCTACAAGTTGATCCAGAGGAAGGCAAAAAACCCCTGTGAGGCAGAAGCCAATTTTCCTCACTTAAGGGGAAAAAAAAATTCCTTCCCGACTCCAATCAGGCAATCAGAATAACTCCCTGGATCAACGACCCCTCTCTAGTACCTATAGCCTGTAATATTATTACACTCCAGAAATAAATCCAGTCCCCTCTTGAATTCCTTTATTGTACTCACCATCACCACCTCCTCAGGCAGAGAGTTCCATAGTCTCACTGCTCTTACAGTGAAGAATCCTTTTCTATGTTTGTGTACAAACCTTCTTTCCTCCAGACGCAGAGGATGTCCCCTTGTCACAGTCACAGTCCTGGGGATAAATAGATGATGGGACAGATCTCTATACTGACCCCTGATATATTTATACATAGTTATTAGATCTCCCCTCAGTCGTCTTTTTTCTAAAGTGAATAACCCTAATTTTGATAACCTTTCAGGGTACTGTAGATCCCTCATTCCAGTTATTACTTTAGTTGCCCTCCTCTGAACTCTCTCCAGCTCTGCTATGTCTGTCTTGTTCACAGGACACAGGACACAGGACATATAACATACATTCATATAAAAAAAATATATATAACGTAGAAAACATTGTAAAGTGTGATGTTAGGTGCTCCCAAAACATATTAATAACAGTACATTAATTCTTTGCGTAAATTTAAACCAGATGGGTATCTTGTTCCTAGCTTATAAATCCAAAAAGCTTCCCTTAATCTCACTAATTTTTCACGATTTCCACCTCTTAAAGATACAAATCTGCATCCCTGTTGCAGGGTTGTTTTAATGCAGGTGTCATCAAATAGAATAGGCAAATCGTTTTTAACCATCTTTTGAATTTTATCAAATTGGTTACTATAAACTAGTGACAAAGTTGGAATATTGTATTGAGATTTTTCCAAATCCTTCAGATTTTTATTCTGATTATTTTTACACTCCTTGGGGTTTTTATTTTGTGCATTTTAATTTTTGTTATTTTTAATTTTTTATAGAACTAGCAGGCACTCTCTTTTTTTTGTTTTTTGCGATGACATATCCCCTATTTATCATCCAGTCCTTGTAACCTCTTTTTTTTAAAACAATGGTAGATATTAGCACATTCTTTATCAAAGGATGCCTGGTTGCTACAATTTCGGCGTGCACGTGTGAACTCTCCTACTGGGATAGCCTTTAGAGTGTGTAGAGGGTGATGACTACGTGCATGTAAAATAGTGTTACCTGCGATTTTTGACTATTGACTATTGAATTTGACTATTGTGCGGCACTTTTATGATGATAATGTGAACAAGGACCAGTCCGGAGATCCGATTTCAGCAGAAGTTAGGCCATTGAAAAATGAATTTGAAGGTAAAATATTTGCAGAACAACTAGCCTTAACCTGCTTGTCGGATCTTGGGACTGACACAGTTGGTTCTTATGTGACCTCTGATCCCCAGGGTTTCATGACTTCCAACCCGGATTTTTATCCAGTGATGTCCAGAATACCCAGTATGGACATTTTCCAAGAACGTATAGAGGAAGAGTTAAATGATATGTGCCATACTCACGGAAACAACGGTAGAAGCAATCTCAGTAAAGCAGAGCATATTGCCCTGCAGGAATTAAAAAATAATAAAAATATTATAATAAAAATGGCCGATAAAGGAGGTGCCGTTGTTGTCCTAGACTCTGACACATATCATAACCAGATTATGGAGATGTTATCTGACAAATCTACTTACTGTAAACTAAAAGGCAACCCTACAAATGAATATAAACAGCAGCTTCTACATATACTCAGACGAGGTTTAGATGAGGGTCATTTTTCCCAAAAACAATTCAATTATTTCAATGTAGAGTTTCCTATTATTTCAATTCTACATGCACTCCCCAAAGTGCACAAAGGGTTAAACCCTCCCCCTTTTCGTCCCATTGTAAGTGGCATTGGATCCCTTACTGAAAAATTGGGGGATTGGTTAGATTACATTCTGCAGCCCTTAGTTAAACGTACACCAGGCTATATTAGGGATACTAGGGAAGTACTGCGGGGACTATATGATCTAGAATATGATTTATACCTGGCTTACAATTGATGTTGTAGCATTATACCCTTCAATACCTCACAACATTGCCTTACTGGCCTTAGAATTTCACCTGCATAAATATTCCAGTTTTTCTGTGGATTTCATAGACTTCATTCTCGATGTGACCAATTTTTTATTGACACATAATTTTTTTGAGTTTGATCAGACTTGTTATGTTCAAGTCAATGGTGTTTCTATGGGCGCAAAATACTCCCCCCCCCCCCTAGCCAATTTAACTATGGCTTATTGGGAAGAGAGGTACATTTACACCACAGATAATCCATTTGCAGAGTGTATAAAATGGTATGGCAGGTACATCGATGACCTGCTCCTTATTTGGGGGTCTGATGTGCCTGCCATGCATGAGTTTATGGTGTACCTTAATAACAACACATATGGTTTGAGATTTACTCATTGCATTGATCAAGTAAGCATTGTCTTTTTGGATTTAACCCTAACTGGTCAACCAGGACACACAGTGTGTACAGAGACATACCGCAAAAAAATCGCAGGTAACACTATTTTACTTGCACGTAGTCATCACCCTCTATACACTCCAAAGGCTATCCCAGTAGGAGAGTTCACACATGCACGCCGAAATTGTAGCAGCCAGGCATCCTTTGATAAAGAATGTGCTAATATCTACCATCGTTTAAAAAAAAGAGGTTACAAGGACTGGATGATAAATAGGGGATATGTCATCGCAAAAAACAAAAAAAGAGAGTGGCTGCTATTTCCAGAAAAAATTTAAAATAACAAAAATAAAAATAAAAATGCACAAAATAAAACCCCAAGGAGTGTAAAAATAATCAGAATAAAAATCTGAAGAATTTGGAAAAATCTCCATACAATATTCCAACTTTGTCACTAGTTTATAGTAACCAATTTGATAAAATTCAAACGATGGTTAAAAACTATTTGCCTATTCTATTTGATGACACCTGCATTAAAACAACTCTGCAACAGGGATGCAGATTTGTATCTAGAAGACCTCCAACTATTGGCAACACCCTATCTCCATCCCTGTTCACACACAGTGTGGTTTCCAAACACAAACCATGGTTAAAATATGCATGTTTCACCAAATGCGGGAGTTCCCGCTGCCGTACATGTCATCATGTTTTGAATACCAAAGTTTTCTCTGATGCAACGGAACAACAGACTTTCCCTATAAAAATATATATTAACTGTAATACAATGTATACAGTCTATATCGTTGAATGCACTGAATGTAAATGAAAATATGTTGGCAGCACAATAAGAAAATTTAAAACAAGAATACTTGAACATCTTAATTATATATCAAATAAATCGAGTGTGAATATTTCTAGTGCCATGCGACATTTTATTAATATTCATAATGGCGATATAAGACACCTGAGAGCCTATGCTATAGAGGAGGCTAAAAGTCCTTTAAGAGGTGGAAATCGTGAAGCTAGGAACAAGATACCCATCTGGTTTAAATTTACGCAAAGAATTAATGTACTGTTATTAATATGTTTTGGGAACACCTAACATCACACTTTACAATGTTTTCTACGTTATATTTTTTTTTTATATGAATGTATGTTATATGTGAACATTTATAGTGCAGCAATGCGGTAACTAGTCTTTTAAGGGGGTGTTTTATTTTTCAGCCAAGTGCACAGGTGTTTGGAACAATTGTTCCCACCTCATAGTGGGAGGTTCCATGCAACAATAGCTGATTATTTATACCCTGTATAGACTTAGTTTCCTTTGCATTGCAAAGATAAAGAACCTTGAGTTCGAAACGCGTCCTAAACAGTCGCAACTGCACTGCCTGCTATGTGAACTATGCCCAATGCCATGCTATTTTACCAAGCAAAGAAATTTGATACTGGCTGGTAGGGCTCATCATGCTAAGTAAAACAATATCTATCTTTTGTCTGTATGGTAAACAGCTGCAAAGAAATCTGCATTTTTATTAATATGCAAATGAAAAATTCAAGCACCAGGAGGTAGCGCTGAACCGTTTGAGCACTGCTTTGTAATACCCCTTCTGCTCTACACACTCACCCCTCCTCTTGATTGACAGGGCTAGACATCTGTGTCCTAGCATCTACATATCATATACACGATGTACTATAGCTTCACCACACAGATATGTGCTCAAAAAGCTAATATACATATTACTGCTTTATTCACTAGCACAATATATGATTATAAAGGCACTAGTAATGTGTATGAGTAGTGTTGAGCGAACAGTTCGAGCATAGTTCGGGTTTGTACCAAATTTTGGGGTGTTCGGGACCCGGACCCGGACTCGAACATTTTCAAAAAAGTTTGGGTTCGGGTCCGTTGTTCGGCGATTTTTCCCACCTTCTGAAGGGCTACACAGCAGCCAATAAGCTAGTGTTTTACTTCTTGCCATAAGAAGCTATCACAGCCATGCCTACTAATGGCATGGCTGTGATTGGCCAAGTGCAGCATTTGACCCAGCCTCTATTTAAGCTGGAGTCACAAAGCGCCACACATCACACTGCTCTGATTAGTGTAGGGAGAGGAGGCAGCTTCTGTGAGGGCGAGATTAGGCAGGGAAAAGTCAGCAAAAGCACCTAATGAAGTGATCGATCTACAGCTGTGAATCATTCAACTTCTGCTAGTTAATTGCTCAATGGTTTTTAGGCTGCACAGAGCGTTTTTCTGTCACTTTTTTCTGGGGTGATCGGCGGCCATTTTGTGACTTGTGGTGCCCCAGATCAAGCTGCCACCAAGTCCATCAATCAATTTTATTTTGCTATATCCTACATCAGGGGCTTGGCTGTGCATATTGTCAACTCTAGAAACTCAGGATAGCAATTTCTATATTTTATTAAGGGGTTAAATTCAATTGCCAAAATAGCAATCCCGAAAATCTGGTGTTCCAGCTTTGGCTAGCCCAGTGTAATACTGTCTGCTGTCTGTCAAAGGATAGATTATGTTCTATGGTGAAATTCAATTGCCAAAATAGCAATCCCCTAAATCTGGTGTCCCAGCAGTGGCTGGCCAAGTTTAATAGTGTCTGGCAAAGGATATATTTTGTTCTGGGGTGAAATTCAATAGCCAAAATAGCAATACCGTAAATCAGTGGTTTCAGCTGTGGCTGGCCAAGTTTAATAGTGATCTGCACAGGATATATTTTGTTCTGGGGTGAAATTCAATTGCCAAAGTAGCAATACCATAAATCAGTGGTTTCAGCTGTGGCTGGCCAAGTTTAATAGTGTCCGGCAAAGTATATATATTTTTTTCTGGGGTGAAATTCAAATGCCAAAATAGCAATACCATAAATCAGTGGTTTCAGCTGTGGCTGGCCAAGTTTCATAGTGTCCAGCAAAGGATATATTTGTTCTGGGGTTAAATTCAAATGCCAAAATAGCAATACACTGAATCTGGTGTTCCAGTTGTTGCAGGCCGAGTTTAGATCTGTCCGGCAAAGGATATATTTTGTTGTGGGGTGAAATTTAATTCCCAAAATAGCAATACCATAAATCAGTGGTTGCAGATATGGCTGGACAAGTTTAATAGTGTCCGGCAAAGGATATATTTTGTTCTGGGGTGAAATTCAATTGCCAAAATAGCAATACCATAAATCGGTGGTTTCAGCAGTGGCTGGCCAAGTTTAATAGTGTAAGGCAAAGGATATATTTTTTTTCTGGGGTGAAATTCAATTGCCAAAATAGCAATACCATAAATCAGTGGTTTCAGCTGTGGCTGGCCAAGTTTAGTAGTGTCCGGCAAACGATATATTGTGTTCTGGGCCGAAATTCAATTGCCAAAATAGCAATACCATAAATCAGTGGTTTCAGCTGTGGCTGGCCAAGTTTAATAGTGTCCGGAAAATATATATTTTGTTCTGGGGTGAAATTCAATTGCCAAACTAGCAATACCGTAAATCTGGTGTCCCAGCAGTGGCTGGCCAAGTTTAATAGTGTCTGGCAAAGGATATATTTTGTTCTGGGGTGAAATTCAATAGCCAAAATAGAAATTCCGTAAATCAGTGGTTTCAGCTGTGGCTGGCCAAGTTTAATAGTGATCTGCACAGGATATATTTTGTTCTGGGGTGAAATTCAATTGCCAAAGTAGCAATACCATAAGTCAGTGGTTTCAGCTGTGGCTGGCCAAGTTTAATAGTGTCCGGCAAAGTATATATATTTTTTCTGGGGTGAAATTCAAATGCCAAAATAGCAATACCATAAATCAGTGGTTTCAGCTGTGGCTGGCCAAGTTTCATAGTGTCCAGCAACGGATATATTTTGTTCTGGGGTTAAATTCAAATGCCAAAATAGCAATACCCTGAATCTGGTGTTCCAGCTGTTGCAGGCCTAGTTTAGATCTGTCCGGCAAAGGATATATTTTGTTCTGGGGTGAAATTTAATTCCCAAAATAGCAATACCATAAATCAGTGGTTTCAGCTATGGCTGGACAAGTTTAATAGTGTCCGGCAAAGGATATATTTTGTTCTGGGGTGAAATTCAATTGCCAAAATAGCAATACCATAAATCGGTGGTTTCAGCAGTGGCTGGCCATGTTTAATAGTGTAAGGCAAAGGATATTTTTTTTTTCTGGGGTGAAATTCAATTGCCAAAGTAGCAATACCATAAATCAGTGGTTTCAGCTGTGGCTGTTCAAGTTTAAGAGTGTCCGGCAAAGGATATATTTTTTTCTGGGGTGAAATTCAATTGCCAAAATAGCAATACCATAAATCAGTGGTTTCAGCTGTGGCTGGCCAAGTTTCATAGTGTCCAGCAAAGGATATATTTTGTTCTCGGGTTAAATTCAAATGCCAAAATAGCAATACCCTGAATCTGGTGTTCCAGCTGTTGCAGGCCTAGTTTAGATCTGTCCGGCAAAGGATATATTTTGTTCTGGGGTGAAATTTAATTCCCAAAATAGCAGTACCATAAATCAGTGGTTTCAGCTATGGCTGGACAAGTTTAATAGTGTCCGGCAAAGGATATATTTTGTTCTGGGGTGAAATTCAATTGCCAAAATAGCAATACCATAAATCGGTGGTTTCAGCAGTGGCTGGCCATGTTTAATAGTGTAAGGCAAAGGATATATTTTTTTTTCTGGGGTGAAATTCAATTGCCAAAGTAGCAATACCATAAATCAGTGGTTTCAGCTGTGGCTGTTCAAGTTTAAGAATGTCCGGCAAAGGATATATTTTTTTCTGGGGTGAAATTCAATTGCCAAAATAGCAATACCATAAATCAGTGGTTTCAGCTGTGGTTGGCCAAGTTTCATAGTGTCCAGCAAAGAATATATATTTTGTTCTCGGGTTAAATTCAAATGCCAAAATAGCAATACCCTGAATCTGGTGTTCCAGCTGTTGCAGGCCGAGTTTAGATCTGCCCGGCAAAGGATATATTTTGTTCTGGGGTGAAACTTAATTCCCAAAATAGGCATACCATAAATCAGTGGTTTCAGCTATGGCTGGACAAGTTTAATAGTGTCCGGCAAAGGATATATTTTGAACTGGGGTGAAATTTAATTGCAAAGATAGCATTACCATAAATTGGTGGTTTCAGCAGTGGCTGGCCAAGTTTAATAGTGTAAGGCAAAGGATATTTTTTTTTTCTGGGGTGAAATTCAATTGCCAAAATAGCAATACCATAAATCAGTGGTTTCAGCTGTGGCTGGCCAAGTTTAATAGTGTCCGGCAAACGATATATTGTGTTCTGGGCCGAAATTCAATTGCCAAAATAGCAATACCATAAATCAGTGGTTTCAGCTGTGGCTGGCTAAGTTTAATAGTGTCCGGCAAAAGATATATTATGTTCTGGGGTGAAATTCAATTGCCAAAATAGCAATACCGTAAATTAGTGGTTTCAGCTGTGACTGGCCAAGTTTATTAGTGTAAGGCAAAGGATATATTTTTTTCTGGGGTGAAATTAAATTGGCAAAATAGCAATACCATGAATCTGGTGTTCCAGCTGCTGCGGCCTAGTTTAAATCTGTCCGTAAAATGGTATATTTTTGCTGGGGTGAAATTAAGTTGCCAAAATAGAAATACAGTAAATCTGGTGTTCTAGCTGTGAATGGACATGTTTAATAGTATCCGTCAAAGGATAGATTTTGTTCTGGGGTGAAATTCACTTGCCAATATAGCAATACCCTGAATCTGGTGTTCCAGCTGTTGCAGGCCAAGTGTTAATCTGTCCGTAAAAGGGTATATTACACTCAAGGTGTATATACAAGTGCTGAGAGGGTCATCCTCAATAACTTCACACGCTACCGTGCATCTCCCATTGTATTTCTGTCCGTTAAAGGGTATATTACACAAAGTGTTAAAATACAATTGCTGAGGGCATAATTATACATATTTTTTCACACGCTAATGTGCATCTCCAAGTGTAAATCCTGTCCATAAAAGGATACCTTTCATCCAGGGCCTAAATACTAGGCCTACAATTGATATTCCCTTAAATCAGTGGTTACTGCTGTGCCTGGATTATTGTAATACGCTACATAAATAAATTGGCAGATAGTGTTAGGTGCCTGTAAAAAATGGCCTGAATTTGAAACAAATATTTTTTTTCTAATTGTGGTGCTTGGTGAACGGTAACAATGAGGAAAACATCTAGTAAGGGATGCGGTTGTGGTGGTGTTAGTGGACCCTCGGGTGCTGGGAGAGGACGTGGCCATTCTGCCACAGCCACACGTCCTAGTGAACCAACTACCTCAGGTTCCAGTACCCGCCAGAATTTACAGCGATATTTGGTGGGGCCCAATGCCGTTCTACGGATGGTAAGGCCTGAGCAGCTACAGGCGCTAGTCAATTGGATGTCCGACAGTGAATCCAGCACTTTCACAACATTATCTCCCACCCAGTCTTCTGCAGAAAGCGCACAGGTTGCGCCTGAAAACCAAGCCCATCAGTCTGTCACATCACCCCCATGCAATCAGGGAAACTGTCTGAGCCTCAAGTTATGCAGCAGTCTCTTATGCTGTTTGAAGACTCTGCTGGCAGGGTTTCCCAAGGGAATCCACCTAGCCCTTCCCCAGTGGTAGAAGACATAGAATGCACTGATGCACAACCACTTATGTTTCCTGATGATGAGGACATGGGAATATCACCTCATCGGAGTCCGCACATCTCTGATGATGACTAAACACAGGTGTCGATGCACAAATGAGAAGAACTGAAAGAAAGTTGCGGCACTCACCCAAGACCGGTACAAGCTGAAATCCTTTATTAAACAGGCAGAGTTAAGACAATCTCGCCATGGTGTAGGTGCGAGGGGGGGACAGCCTCCCGGCGTGCAGTGGCGGTGACGGCCGTTTCGCTCACAATGCGCTTCTTCTGACCGCGATGAGTGCTGGCGCATAACTAGCGCGTCATTTATATCCAAAAGAGGAAGCCTAATCGAGCGTCGATGCGGCCGTAACCATACCGACGCCCGACGCTGCCCACGTAAACAGTACAGTGGAATATAAAAACATAGATGAAAAGGAACATCAAGAAAAACAAAAAACATGTAAAAAGGGGGAAGCCCAAAGGACACATCGTAGCAAAACAACTACATAGGTGAGTAGAGTACATATTACAAGGGTAATAATATCTCAAAAGAACAAAATTAAAGAAACACTGCCATATCATTCTTTTCATTAAGGCCGAGGGGACCCATTGCTTTAGATCTTATGATCCACCGTGCCTCTCTCTGAAGAAGTGCGCGATGGTGGTCACCACCCCGAAAATTGGGGTGGACCACCTCAACTCCAGCAAAGCGCAGAGAGCAAGGGTCACCATTGTGAGTGTCCTGAACATGCTCCACCAACCTGGGAGCACCCCTGGTGTTGAGGTGGTCCACCCCAATTTTCGGGGTGGTGACCACCATCGCGCACTTCTTCAGAGAGAGGCACGGTGGATCATAAGATCTAAAGCAATGGGTCCCCTCGGCCTTAATGAAAAGAACGATATGGCAGTGTTTCTTTAATTTTGTTCTTTTCCTTTTGAGATATTATTACCCTTGTAATATGTACTCTACTCACCTATGTAGTTGTTTTGCTACGATGTGTCCTTTGGGCTTCCCCCTTTTTACATGTTTTTTGTTTTTCTTGATGTTCCTTTTCATCTATGTTTTTATATTCCACTGTGCTGTTTACGTGGGCAGCGTCGGGCGTCGGTATGGTTACGGCCGCATCGACGCTCGATTAGGCTTCCTCTTTTGGATATAAATGACGCGCTAGTTATGCGCCAGCACTCATCGCGGTCAGAAGAAGCGCATCAGCGCGAAACGGCCGTCACCGCCACTGCACGCCGGGAGGCTGTCCCCCTCGCACCTACACCATGGCGAGATTGTCTTAACTCTGCCTGTTTAATAAAGGATTTCAGCTTGTACCGGTCTTGGGTGAGTGCCGCAACTTTCTTTCAGTTCTTCTCATTTGTGCATCAGTACTCAGACTTTTGCAGCTAGCTGAGCACCACCGCTGTCAAGCCGGATTTTCACAGACCTGCCGTTACCTCCCCAGCACTATATTCATGCATGTGTTCCCTTTTGGATATCGGTGTCTTAGCATATTATTGGGGTTGACAGTGCCACCTTTTCTTTATCTATCTATTATCCATTATAAACACAGGTGTCAACTGCTGTGTCGTTTTGCAGTGTGCAGAACGAACAGGAGGTCAGGGAGTAAGACTGTGTGGAAGATGATGCAGGGGACGATGAGGACCTAGACCCCACATGGAATTAAGGTCGTGCCACTGACTTTAATAGTTCAGAGGAAGAGGCAGTGGTGAGACCGAGCCAACAGCGTAGCAAAAGAGGGAGCAGGGGGAAAAAGCAGAACAGCCGCCGCCAAGAGAGTTTTCCTGCTACTGGCCACTGCCACCAGGGACCCAGCACCCCAAAGGCAGCTTCAAGGAGTTAGCTAGCATGGCACTTCTTCAAACAATGTGCTGACCTGCATGACCAGGCATCTACATGAAAAGCATGAACTGCAGTTGAGTAAACATGTTAAAAACAAGGAACTCACACAGGCTCCCCCTGCTCCCTCTTCTGCTGCTGCCTTGGCCCTTCCTCCGCATCGGGAGGAATGTTGGCACCTGCAGCCCACCAAACAGAGGATGTGCCACCGACACCACCACCTGAGTCAACAAGCATCTCCACCATGTCACACGGAAGCGTTCAGCTCTCCATCTCACACACCTTGGAGAGAAAGCGTAAATTCCCACCAAACCAACCTCGAGCCCTGGGCCTGAATGCCAGCAATATTAAACTACTGGCCTTTGAAATGCTGTCATTAAGGCTGGTGGACACAGACAGCTTCAAATAGCTGATGGCCATGGCTGTCCCACAGTATGTTGTTCCCAGCCTCCACTACTTCTCCAAGACAGCCGTGCCTTCCCTGCACAACCAAGTATCCGATAAAATCCAGTGTACACTGCGCAACGCCATCTGTGGCAGGGTCCACCTAACCACAGATACGTGGACCAGTAAGCACGGCCAGGGATGCTATATCTCCCTAACTGCACACTGGGTAAATGTAGTGGCGGCTGGGCCCCAGGCGGAAAGTTCCTTGGCGCAAGTCCTTCCGCCTCCAAGGATCGCAGGGCATCATTCTTTGCCTCCTGTAGCCTCCTCCTCCTACTCGGCTTCCTCCTCCTCTGCTTTCACCAGCTCATCCAGTCAGCCACACACCTTCACCAAAAACTTCAGCACAGCCCGGGGTAAACGTCAGCAGTCCATTCTGCAACTCATATGTTTGGGGGCCATGCCCCACACTGCGCAGGAGTTGTGGCGGGGCATTTAACAACAGACCGATAAGTGGTTTCTCTCGGTGGGCCTCAAGCCCGGCCTGGTGGTGTGCGATAATGGGCAAAATCTCGTCACAGCTCTGGGACTAGCCGGTTTGACGCACATCTCTTGCCTGGTGCATGTGCTGAATTTGGTGGTGCAGAAGTTCATTCACAACTACTCTGACATGTCAGAGCTGTTGCATAAAGTGCGGGCCGTCTGTGCACGCTTCCGGCGTTCACATCCTGCCGCTGCTCGCCTGTCTGCGCTACAGCATAACTTCGGTCTTCCCGATCACCGCCTCATATGCGACGTACCCACCAGGTGGAACTCCACCTTGCACATGCTGGAGAGACTGTGCGAGCAGCAGCAGGCCATAGTGGAGTTTCAGCTGCAGCACACACGCGTCAGTCGCATTGCAGAACAGCAACACTTCACCACCAATGATTGGGCCTCCATGCGAAACCTGTGTGCCCTGTTGCACTGTTTTGAGTACTCCACCAACATGGCCAGTGGCGATGACACCGTTATCAGATTTACAATACCACTTCTATGTCTCCTTGAGAAAACGCTTAGGGCGATGATGGAAGAGGAGGTGGCCCAGGAGGAGGAGGAGGATGAGGGGTCATTTTTAGCACTTTCAGGCCAGTCTGTTAGAAGTGGCTCAGAGGGATGTTTTTGCAACAGCAGAGGCCAGGTACAAATCTGGCCAGCCAGGGTCCACTACTGGAGGATGAGGAGGATGTGGAGGAGGTGGAGGAGGATGAGGATGAAGCAGGTTCACAGTGGGGTGTCACCAGACACAGCTCAGGCCCATCACTGATGCGTATCTGGGGGATACGGAGGACGATGATGATACGCCTCCCACAGAGGACAGCTTGTCCTTACCTCTGGGGAGCCTGGCACACATGAGCGACTACATGCTGCAGTGCCTGCGCAGCGACAGCAGAGTTGCCCACATTTTAACGTGTGCTGACTTCTGGGTTGCCACCCTGCTGGATCCCCGGTACAAAGACAATGTGCCCACCTTACTTGCTGTACTGGAGCGTGATAGGAAGATGCGCGAGTACAAGCGCACGCTGGTAGACGTGCTCCTGAGAGCATTCCCAAATGTCACAGGGGAACAGGTGGAAGCCCAAGGCGAAGGCAGAGGAGGAGCAAGAGGTCGCCAATGATGCTGTGTCATGGCCAACTCCTCTGAGGGCAGGGTTAGCATGGCAGAATTGTGGAAAAGTTTTGTCTCCACGCCAAAGCTAACTGCACCACCACCTGATACGGAACGTGTTAGCAGGAGGCAGCATTTCACTAACATGGTTGAACAGTACTTCTGCACACCCCTCCACGTACTGACTGATGGTTCGGCCCCATTCAACTTCTGGGTCTCCAAATTGTCCACAAGGCCGGAGTTAGCATTTTATGCCTTGGAGGTGCTGGCCTGCCCGGCGGCCAGCATTTTGTCTGAACGTGTATTCAGCACGGCAGGGGGCGTCATTACTGACAAACGCAGCCGCCTGTCCACAGCCAACGTGGACAAGCTGACGTTCATAAAAATTAACCAGGCATGGATCCCACAGGACCTGTCCCTCCCTTGTGCAGAATAGACATTTATAACTGCCTCCCCCTCAACCATGTATTCTTGTACTCCGGGGCACTTCTTTATTGAATCCTCATTTTTTTAACTTTACTATGATCTTGCGGTGCAACCCAAAGTTTAATGAACCTCTCTTCAATCTGGGCGCCGGGGCCTAAATAACTGAAAGTGGCCTTCTCCAGTGGTGGGTGATATAATGCCTTATTCCTTGCTGTGGGACCTCTCTCCTCTGTCTGGGTGCTGGGGCCTAAATAACTGAAAGTGGCCTTCTCTAGTGGTGGGTGATATGACACCTTATTCTTTGCTGTAGGACCTCTCTCCTCTATTTGGCTGCTGGGGCCTAAATAACTGAAAGTGGCCTTCTCCAGTGGTGGGTGATATGACGCCATGTTCCTTGCTATGGGACTTCTCTCCTCTTTCTGGGTGCTGGGGCCTAAATAACTGAAAGTGGCCTTCTCCAGTGGTGGGTGACATGACGCATGATTCCTTGCTGTGGGACCTCTCTCCTCTGTTCGGGTGCTGGGGCCTAAATAACTGAAAGTGGCCTTCTCCAGTGATGGGTGATATGATGCCTTATTCCTTGCTGTGGGACCCCTCTCCTCTCTCTGGGTGCTGGGGCCTAAATAACTGAAAGTGACCTTCTCCATTGGTGGGTGACTTGAAACCTGATTCTCTGCTATGGGACCTCTCTCCAATTGATATTGGTTAATTTTTATTTATTTTATTTTAATTCATTTCCCTATCCACATTTGTTTGCAGGGCATTTACCTACATTTTGCAGCCTTTTGCAGCCCTCTCGCCCTTTCCTGGACTATTTTACAGCCATTTTAGTGCCCAAAAGTTCGGGTCCCCATTGACTTTAATTGAACTCGAACTTTTTTTTAGGAAGTTCAGCCGAATTTTTCGAACCCAAACATCCAGGTGTTCGCTCAACTCTATGTATGAGCTTATAGGCATATAGAAAACATATATCTCTATGTGATAATGCAATAGCTTTGTGATAAGTGAATGGTTCTGCATTTAGAGATCCCATTTTTGAATCCTCTTATTTAACACATAAAAAAAATATATGCTAGAATAAATAATATACAATCATATAATAACAATATAAGGCCTTACTAGATTGAGAAGTGTGTGTTTTTTTTCTTGTTTGCTTAGAAACCTGAAAACGATTTCTGGTTTTCTTCACAGGTATAATAGGTCTTATGTCTATACCCCTAAGAAAAAAGTTAATAATGATATGACTATTATTTGCTGCTAAAAAGGCTTACAATTGGGAGAAAATTTCTGAATGGTATAGAAATCACATGGAATGGTAATAGATACCATTGCTCCAAGGAGAAGTGGCAGAAGCTGCTTTCTACAGTACAAGAGTCACTGAGGCAGCAAAGGAGGGGAACTTCCTGTATATTATCAGGGAACACGGAGAGAGTAACAGCCATAAACTGGAGCAATGGGGGGGGGGGCAGTCAGAAACTTTGGAGATCCGCAGATGGATGAAGGTAAGTGGAGATCCGCAGGTGTTACATACCACCAGATCAAGAAAGAGCAGAAACCCTGGCCTGTGCATCAATCCCTTGAAGCTTAAATGGATATGTGACTGAGCAGTCGGAAAAACGCAAAGCTAATGAGCACACTGGGGCTAGAAAAATGCCTGTGGCATAACCATGCATCAATGTGGAGTCGCTAATTTAGGGTAATCAAGGAATGAGCCTAGGGGTCATGCACACGAACGGATGGCTTTCTCAGTATTTTGCGGTCCACAAAAAACGGATCTGCAAAAAGTACGGATGACGTCCGTGTGCATTCCATTTTTTGCGGAAAGGAACAGCTGTCCTCTGATAGAACAGTACTATAATAGGACATGTTCTATCTTTGATCGGAAGATAAAAACGGAAATACGAAAACGAAAGGCATACAGAGTACCTTCTTTTTTTTTTTTTTTTGTAGATCGATTGAAATGAATGGAACACAAAAAACGGAATGTAAACGGAAAGAAAATACGTTCGTGTGCATGAGCCCTAACTAAGAAAATACAAAGAGTATGGACAGTGTAAATATGTAGATGAAACAATAATGCTTTATATTCCTGAATACTGAGTAAAATATGTTATGTTTCCGCATATGAACTATGCCACTTGCCATTCATTTCAAGCCATTCAAAGATCCTGCATGAAACATACCCCCGTTGCACATATTAACATACTTTACATGGCAATATACTATGTATGTCAAAATTGTTCTATGATGTCAATATATCTTTTAAAGAGCATAACTAGTTCACAGCCTTTTTTTTTTCTAAGAAATAATAATGCATTTTGTACAATGTTTTTTTTTTTTTTTTTTCTAGTAGATAAATGCCATCACCTTTTCCTGTTTAACTTTGAACATTTAACTTCTATCCTATACAAACTCTTACTTAAGCTGCTCCTTAATCCTGTTATAAATTCATTCCCTTTCATTTTATTTAAATCCTTCAATTTAATTCTATCCTGTACAGACCTGTCAACTGATTTATATTGGATGGCCACACAAGGACTTAATTTGCTACTTTTGACTGTTTTCTACAACAGAAGACATATGGATCAGTAGCTATGTAGTAGATAAGCTTTTTAGGTGCAAAAGTGCACACGACTGCAAGAGTCAAAGCTCAAATCAACTCATGAAGGTTTGGTTGACAATGGGATTAACTAGCTTAAGTGCATTGGTCTACTGTTTCTGCCGGAGACATCCATGCTTCATAGAGCAATGACATATTACATTATTAATTTTTTTTTTTTTTTATAATTTTGTCTAGTATAAAAAGTTTGGAATAACTCAAAAAGTTACATGTTTTTTTCTGCATTTGTCTGTTTATTTTGCAAAACAGCTTTGCAGCCCTAGGGTCCTTGGTTCAAATCTGACCAAAGATAAGGTCTGCATGGAGTTTGTATGTTCTCCCTGTATTTGTGTGGGTTTCATCTGGGTTCTCCGGTTTCCTGCAACACCGAGTCATAAATACCACACATGTAATATAGACAAAAATCTTTATTCATTATCTCCAAAAAGATATACAATATAAATATCAGGACAGATAGTAAAAACCATGCAGGTAAGTGCTGTGAGAGTGATATTCCCAGCAAACACCTGGTCAGCAAAAAGTCCCACTTTATCTAAAGAGAGCACATATACTATATAAGCTGTGACTCCCATTCATATCAGTGTCACAATCATTAATTCATGATTGAACATGAGTGAACACCTGGAAGTTTGGGTTCCACCGAACTTTACAAAAAAGTTTGGGTTCGGGATCGGAACTCAACCCGAATTTGACCCCGAACCAGAGCCCCATTGAAGTCAATGGGGACCCGAACTTTTGGGCACTAAAATGGCTATAATATAGCCCTGGAAGGGGCTAGAGGGCTGCAAAAGGCAGCAAAATGTAGGTAGATGCCCTGCAAACAAAAGTGGATAGGGAAATGACTTAAAATAACATAAAATACAGAAAAATAATAAATAAACGTTCCAAACCTGAGCTCAAGTGAGTGACAGTTGCACCTGCCACCCAGAAAACAGAGGATGTGGCGGCAACACCACCACTTCTGGCACCGTCACCAAGCATCTCCACCGAATCCCATGGAAGTGTTCAGCTATTAGCTGTCCATCTCCCAAACACTGGATAGAAAGAGAAATAGAAAGAGTAAGTACGCCCCTACCCACCCTCAATCCCTGGCTCTGAATGCCTTGATTTCAAAATTCCTGGTCCTTTGAAATGCTGTCATTCTGTCTGGTGGACAGTTTTAAAAACCTGATGGCGGTGGATGTCCCACAGTACGTGGATCCCAGCCGACACTACTTTTGCAGGCGAGCCTTCCCTTCCTTGCACAACCAAGTGGCAGACAAAATCAGGTGTGCACTGCGCAACGCCATCTGTGGCAAGATCCACATAACAACCGATACATGGACCAGTAAGCACAGGCAGGGATGTTATATCTCTCCTAACAGCACACTGGTTAAATGCAGTGGTGGCTGGGCCTGAGGCACATAGCATTTTTGCGAATGTCCTTCCACTCCAGAGGATTGCAGGGCATTTCTCTTTGCCTCCTGTTACCTCCTCCTCCTCCTACTTGGCTTCCCCCTCCTCCTCTACCACCCCCTCATCCACTCAGCATAACACCTTCACCACCCACAGCAGCACAGCCAGGGGAACGACAGCAGGCTGTTTTGAAACTTGTGTGTTTGTGGGACAAACCCCACACAGCGCAGGAGCTGTGTACAGGCATGGAACAACAGACTGATGATAGGTTGGTGCCCCTGAGCCTCTAGCCCGGCCTGGTGTTGTGCACTAATGGGCAAAATATAATAGCAGGTCTGGGCCTAGCCGGTTTGACTCACATCCCCTGCCTGCCACATATGCTGAATTTGGGGTGCAGAAATTCCTGAACACCAGACAGTAAAAATCAATTCAGTTAATCGTACACACACAACACCCCCACCCCCCCTTTCACTCAAACCATTGTGGGGAGTCGCTCTGGTAGACAGCGGTGCGGGTGCAGTTTAGAGGCAAAACAAGGAGTCCAGATTGTGCATCAAACAGTGTTTTATTCACACTTGCACACCAGAAATGAAAACAGTCTCTTGGTGACAGTTCACACACAACAGAAATCATGTGGCAAAACCAAAAACAGGCCAACACAGGGCCAACATTCACCCCCAGTCTTGCCAGGATCTCACCTTTCACAGTCGGGTAGTCAGCTGCTTGGTCACCTGGGAGGTCAAAAAATACTTGCTGGGGTCCAGACGCCAGGAACGGAGCGACGACCTCTGCCCACTGTTCTCGGGGTAATTTCTCCCTCACGGCCACCTTCTCGAACACCGCCAGATAGGTCTCAACATCATCCGAGGGGGTCATCTTAGGGATCGCGGCACGGACAGCTTTCCGGGCATCGTGGACGCGGTGGGACGCTCCTGCCGCTTGCAACGCCATCACGTGCTGTAGCAGTAGCTGGTTGGTCTCCCGCTGCTGCACGTTAGCCTCTATGAGGGCTTTCACAGCCGCCTCCATTTTGTCGGGGATCACAGGCTGCAACTTTGCCGGCTTAATATAGGACATTCACTTTTGCTCAGCAAAAACAAAGTTCGGCGTTCACGCCAGCCTCACTGCGCATGCCCGCATCCTCCACCAAATGTGGGGAGTCGCTCTGGTAGACAGCGGTGCGGGTGCAGTTTAGAGGCAAAACAAGGAGTCCAGATTGTGCATCAAACAGTGTTTTATTCACACTTGCACACCAGAAATGAAAACAGTCTCTTGGTGACAGTTCACACACAACAGAAATCATGTGGCAAAACCAAAAACAGGCCAACACAGGGTCCAGTCACCTTGGGTGGTTTAAGTGCGGGTTCACACCTAGCAGTCGGTTCAGCCGCAGGCGATTCCTCCTTCAGGTTGCAGGGAAACACCACCTTGCTGAGCTCCGTCCTCCAGCACAGAGAACTCCTCAGCCCTGTTAGCAGGCTCCAGGATAATCACCGCCTCAGACACAGCTGATGGCTGTGTTTTATACCCAGCCCAAAACTCGGACTGGACCGTGGGAGCAGCCACCCACCCTACTCTTTAGCTGCTCCCAGTAAGAGCCGGCCCGGATCGGCTTTGCAGCCATGCTATTTAAAAGAGTCAAACAGCACTAGCTGCTGCAGACAAAAACCCGGCTCTCACCTCACCGAGGCCAGCAACCTCGGTGACACGTACCTGCCATCGCATATGACACCTTGCACCTTACCACATACCCCCCTTTGTTCAGCCCTGAGGGGTGAACACACGTAAGGCAGTGGACGCGGGACAGGGCATCTGCGTTGCCCTGCAAGCGGCCTGCCCTGTGTTCCACGGAAAACTTGAAATTTTGAAGAGATAGGAACCACCTGGTGACCCGAGCATTCCTCTCCTTGGCCTGACTCATCCATTTGAGGGGAATGGTCGGTCACCAGACAGAACCTCCTCCTAACAGGTAGTAGCGGAGAGATTCGAGTGCCCACTTGATAGCCAGGCACTCCCTCTCCACTATACTATATCTGGACTCGGCGGGACTGAGCTTACGGCTCAGGAAGACAACGGGATGTTCTTCCCCGTTGACCTCCTGCGACAGTACCGCACCGAGGCCTACCTCCAGGCGTCGGTCTGTACGACAAACTCCTTGTTGAAGTCGGGTGTCACCAAAACCGGGGACCCACACAGGGCCGACTTCAACGCGGAGAAAGCCTCCTCCGCCTTCTCACTCCAGCTAACCCTCCCAGACTTTCGCCCCTTCAACAGGTCTGTCAATGGCGCTGCTATTGTGGCAAAGTGGGGCACAAACCTCATGTAGTAACCTACAATCCCCAGGAACGACTTTACCTGCCTGGTGGTGACCGGTCGGGGCCAGTTACGAATGGCCTCTACCTTAGTTACCTGAGGTTTGATGACTCCCGCCCAATTATATATCCCAGATATTTTGTCTCCTCTAACCCTATGGAGCACTTCTTTGGGTTAGCGGTCAGTCCGGCTTTCCTCAGGGCATCCACTACCGCCTGCACCTTGGGTAAATGGCTTTCCCAGTCGGTGCTGTGGATGACTACATCATCTAAGTAGGCCGAGGCGTACCGACGATGTGGTCGCAGCACTATGTCCATTAACCTTTGGAAAGTGGCGGGCGCCATGCAGGCCAAAGGTAACACCTTGTAGTGATACAGGCCCTGCGAGGTAACAAATGCGGTTTTTCCTTAGCCGACTCCGTTAAGGGTACCTGCCAGTACCCTTTAGTGAGGTCCAGCACGGAAAAATAACGGGCTTGTCCTAAACTTTCAACCAGCTCGTCTACTCGGGGCATGGGATACGCGTCAAACTTGGATACTTCATTTAACTTGCGAAAGTCGTTGCAGAACCGTAGCGTCCCATCCGGCTTAGGTATTAGGACTATGGGACTGGCCCACTCACTTTTCGACTCCTCAATGACCTTGAGCTTCAACATTAACTGTACTTCCTCCGCGATGGCCCGTCGCCGAGCCTCGGGTACCCGGTATGGTTTTAACCGGATCTTGGCCTGAGGCTCAGTGGCGATGTCATGTTGGATGAGAGACGTGCGGCCAGGGAGGTCCGAGAACACATCCGTGTTCCGACTGATGAACTCCTGACTTCCTGAACTTGTTTGGAAGACAGGCTGTCTGCAATTTTTACCGTGGTTACTGCTTCACAGGCCTCGAACTGTGGGGCTGGACCCTTTTCACCTAGAAGCCCTGGCCGGGGGCTGTGGTCGTCGGCTGTGTCCCTATCTTTCCACGGCTTAAGTAAATTCACGTGGTACACCTGCTCCGGCTTGCGCCGCCTGGCTGGTGTACTTTGTAATTACTTCCCCTACCTTCTCGATCACCTCATAGGGGCCCTGCCACCTAGCTAGGAACTTGCTGTCAAGGGTGGGTACCAGAACCAAAACCCGATCTCCCGGATGGAAGCCCGTACCCGAGCCTGACGATTATACACCCTACTCTGGGCTTGTTGCGCTGCCTCCATATGCTCCCGGACCAGCGGCAACACCCTTTCTATCCGTTCCTGCATCTGGGTGACATACTCAATGACACTTTTGTGGGGGACAGGCTGTTGTTCCCATGCTTCCTTGGCGATATCCAACAGGCCCGAGGGTGTCTGCCATAAAGCAGTTCGAAGGGCGAGAACCCAGTAGAGGCCTGGGGTACCTCTCGCACTGCGAACATGAGATAGGGCAGAAGCAGGTCCCAGTCCTTCCCATCTCTAGACACCACCCTTTTTAACATATTTTTTAGAGTTTGGTTAAACCTCTCAACAAGACCGTCTGTTTGCGGATGGTAAACGGACGTCCGTAACTGCTTTATACGCAACAATTTACACAGTTCCTTCATTACTTTGGACATAAAGGGGTCCCTTGGTCTGTCAGAACCTCTTTTGGCAGGCCCACACGGGAAAACATCTCCATTAACTCTTTGGCAATGAGCCTAGCTGAGGTATGTCGCAGAGGCACCGCCTCCGGATGCCAGTGGCATAGTCGAGAACTACCAGAATGTGTTGGTGGCCCCTGGCAGACTTTGGTACAGGCCCAATTAAATCCATAGCGATTCGCTCAAACGGTACTTCAATAATTGGCAGAGGTACCAGAGGACTACGGAAATGAGGCTGGGGGCTAGTTATCTGACAGGTTGGACAGGACTTACAATAATTTTCTACCTCCTTGAACACACTGGGCCAATAAAACCGCTGCAGTATGCGGTCCTGGGTTTTCTGCCACCCCAGGTGTCCCCAAGAACATGTTGGTGGGCAAGCTCCATGACAAGCTTGCGATACGCTGTGGGCACCACCAACTGTTCAACAGGTTCACCTCGGACTTGGTTCACCCGATACAACATATCCTGTAGAACAATAAATCGTGGGAACATTAATTCAGCCCCTGGTTTCTGGGGTTTACCATCAATTTCCAGCACATTCTCCCAGGCCCTGGTTAGGGTTTGGTCCCGGTGTTGTGCGGTCCCAAAATTTTCCCGGAGACATTGAGGTCTGCCAACTCAGGTCCCGGTGGCAAGTCCTCCGTGTCTCCCACCATTACACTCAGTGGGGTTGTCTCCCCCTCTACCGCTGGAGCAGTGGTCACCCCTACCGCCCGGCCCTTCAGACTCGGGCTCCCAGGGTTCTGGCCTTCCAGCGGTATCAGGCCACTCTACTAGGGTCACCCCTGTCTCGGGTCCCTCAGATACCTTTATTGCCGGCCACAGCGCCGGAAAAGCCGGGAAGTCCCTCCCAAGTATTAGTTCATGTGGGAGTTTAGTAGCGACAGCCACCTCGTGGGTCCACCTACCAGCCGCTGTGGACAAAGTCACTAGTGCAGTGGGGTAGTCTTTCAGGTCTCCGTGGATGCACAGGACCCCGACTTTACGGCCAGTATACTCCACAGGCCGTACAAGGGCAGCCCTTACCAGGAGACTAAACTCCCGGAGTCCAGCAGAGCCACCGCCAGCGAATCTCCCACCTCTACCTGACACAGGTGGTTATGGTCTTGCACCTCACGGGTGCCAGTTGCGCACAGCTTCCGTGCATACAAGGAGTGGCGACCCCGTAGTTCACCTCCATCGGCTCATCCCGATGCGGACAGTCGGCCCTGATGTGGCCTGGCTCCTGACACCTCCAGCATACCACGGGAGGCGGACTCGCAGGGGTATATTCCGTGCAGGCCGCTCTGTCGCCGGACGTCGGAACTGGGGCAGAGGCCTCCGGGGTTTGACTGACCCCTTCCCAGCAAGACTCCCCTGCAGGTTTCTGGTGGCCTCGTACCGCTCCACCAGGTCGACCATCTCCAGGGCATTGGTGGGCGATACCTGGCCGATCCAGTGCTGGAGAGGGTAAGGCAAAGCCCTCCAGAAGACATCGGCTAACAGACGGTCGAGCATAGCAGTGGGAGTCAGTATGTCTGGCTGCAGCCATTTTGCAACCGTTGTAGCAAGTCATAGTATTGTGGCCTGGCGGGTTCAGCCGGGTTAAACTCCCACTGATGCACCCGCTGGGCCGGACCAAAACATTCACCCCAGTCTTGCCAGGATCTCACCTTTCACAGTCGGGTAGTCAGCTGCTTGGTCACCTGGGAGGTCAAAAATACTTGCTGGGGTCCAGACGCCAGGAACGGAGCGACGACCTCTGCCCACTGTTCTCGGGTAATTTCTCCCTCACGGCCACCTTCTCGAACACCGCCAGATAGGTCTCAACATCATCCGAGGGGTCATCTTAGGGATCGCGGCACGGACAGCTTTCCGGGCATCGTGGGCGCGGTGGGACGCTCCTGCCGCTTGCAACGCCATCACGTGCTGTAGCAGTAGCTGGTTGGTCTCCCGCTGCTGCACGTTAGCCTCTATGAGGGCTTTCACAGCCGCCTCCATTTTGTCGGGGATCACAGGCTGCAACTTTGCCGGCTTAATATAGGACATTCACTTTTGCTCAGCAAAAACAAAGTTCGGCGTTCACGCCAGCCTCACTGCGCATGCCCGCATCCGACACCAAATGTGGGAGTCGCTCTGGTAGACAGCGGTGCGGGTGCAGTTTAGAGGCAAAACAAGGAGTCCAGATTGTGCATCAAACAGTGTTTTATTCACACTTGCACACCAGAAATGAAAACAGTCTCTTGGTGACAGTTCACACACAACAGAAATCATGTGGCAAAACCAAAAACAGGCCAACACAGGGTCCAGTCACCTTGGGTGGTTTAAGTGCGGGTTCACACCTAGCAGTCGGTTCAGCCGCAGGCGATTCCTCCTTCAGGTTGCAGGGAAACACCACCTTGCTGAGCTCCGTCCTCTAGCACAGAGAACTCCTCAGCCCTGTTAGCAGGCTCCAGGATAATCACCGCCTCAGGCACAGCTGATGGCTGTGTTTTATACCCAGCCCAAAACTCGGACTGGACCGTGGGGAGCAGCCACCCACCCTACTCTTTAGCTGCTCCCAGTAAGAGCCGGCCCGGATCGGCTTTGCAGCCATGCTATTTAAAAGAGTCAAACAGCACTAGCTGCTGCAGACAAAAACCCGGCTCTCACCTCACCGAGGCCAGCAACCTCGGTGACACGTACCTGCCATCGCATATGACACCTTGCACCTTACCACACCATTAACAAACTATTTACAAATTTATTTAAAAACATATTAAAATAACTATAATGCAGCTAAACTAACTATATAAACAAACAAAACTATATACACGCCTTATCTTTAACTTAAGGCCAGCCAAATACAAGTGGCTCGGAGGGTGGGTTCCTGCACCAACATAGGCCCTGGTCTGGAACACAATTGTCCAGCCAGGGCACAGTTCGGGAAGATGAGGAGAAGGAGGAGGAGGTGCGGTATGAGGAAAGCTGGGGGATACAGAGGACACAGACGATACACCTCCCTCAAAAAGGCCCGCTTTCCTTGCCTCTGGGCAGCCTGGCACACATGAGCGACTACATGCTGCAGTAAATGCGCAACGACCATCGAGTTACTGCCATATTTTAACTTGTGCTGATTACTGGGTGGCCACCCTGCTGAATCCCCGTTACAAGGACAACATGCCGTCCTTAATTTCCTCACTGGAGTGTGGTAGAAAGATGCGCCTGCCAGTAGACACGCTGTTGATGGCATTTACACCTGACACCAGGTACTCAGTGGAAGCACAAGGTTAAGGCAGAGGAGGAGGAGAAAGAAGTCGACAACACAGCTGGGTCACCACCAACACCTCAGACGGCAGGGTTATCATGGGCGAACTGTGGAAAAGCTTTGTCATTATCCACAACAACCTGCACCACCAGCAGATCTGGAATGTCAGCAGGAGGCAGCATTTCAGGAACATGGTGGAACAGTACACATACTGACTCTTGGGTCTGCCCAGGGGCATAGCTACAGGGGAAGCAGGGGAAGCTACTGCTTTGGGGCCCTGACCTAGAAGGGGCCCATCCAGGAAGAGGAGGAGGACTAAAAGACTTTGTCAGGGCCCACTTAGCAGTATTATTCAATGAAATTATATACAGTGACAGTACAGACAGTGTAGACAGCGGATGGAACAGCTGCTGGGCCTGGTCTGAGAGAGCGAGCTTTAGTAGCCCCAGGAATGGGGGCGGCATGAAAGGAAGGGGTTGCGAAAAAATTACAGTGAAGGGGGGGCCCCAGTCAAATATTTGCTGTGGTGCCCAATCATTTCTAGCTATGCCACTGGGTCTGCGCCATTCAACTTCTGGGTCTTCAAATTGGGCACATGTACTGAGGTTGCCCTTTACGCCTTGGAGGCACTGGCCTACCCTGCAGCCACTGTAATGTCTGAACGTGTGTTTAGCATGGCTGGGGGCATTATCACAGACAAGCACAGATGCCTGTCTGCAGCCAATGTGGGCAAGCTTTCGTTTATTAAAAAGAACCAGGCATGGATCCCACAGGACTTGTTTGTACCTTATGCAGAATAGACATGTATACCGGCCTCACCAAACCATTGTTATACTACCGTGCACTTACACTTTGTTTTTATTGTTATCTGTTATTTTTTATCTTCCCAATTTTTGGGGGTCCACAGCAATTTATTTAAAGAAAATAAAAAATAAAAAACATGTTGTTGGCAACTGGTACCTTTGGCTTCACAGCCCAAAAAGGCTTTATATTATGCAAGAATGTAACCACCAATTGTAAGTTCCCTGACAGTTAGGCAGTGCAGGGGTTTGTACCTGGCAAAAATGGTAATATTTCACCTAACAATTTAAAAGAGGATTATTCAAATTTTCGGTCACTGTCACCTTTGCATTGCAAGGTTACTTGACAGCAAATAATTTGAATATGTCAACCCCTGAAATCCCAGACGGATTAACTGTATTATTGTCCCCGGCACATATGCAGCGCACGCCGCAAAAGTAATTCCTGGCCTAAAAAATTATGATTTTATCACCACCCACGGAAAACATGGATTTCAGTGGTATATTTTGGAGTGTATGGATTATGACTGGGCACACTCAGGGAACTCGGACCATAGAGAAGTAATCTGAATGTTGTCAGAATTAATCTAAAATTTTATTCAAAATTAAAAAATTAATAAAAGTATATAGACACAAAAAACGCACTTTGGAAGGTGCAAATAGCTAGAGTAGCAGCAGGTATGTGCAAATAAGCAATTAAACAGTATGCATTGGATATATAGATACACAGTGTCTATTAGATGCCAGCTGGTTGCTGCAACCGAATGGATAGAAAGCTGAATGGATAGGAAACTGATCTATGCGCACTGGAATTAATGTTGCCAAAGGTTTTGTGCAAATGAGTGTTCCACCAGGAGTCAGAGGGTCTTGTAACGATCTCCTGGATTAATAAACAATAGACCTGGATCCCAAATCCAAGCGTCAGTCAATGTATCCAGAGGGATCCCTATCAATATGAAAGTGTTCAAGTCCGGAGCAGCGTCCTGCTCCCAATAGTATGTGGCGGCGTCCCGTCACTGCTTATTGATACAGTTTGTAACTACCAGAGTAGATCTTACCCAACCGCAGGATAGCTTGGTCCCCTCCGGTGTGGTCTCCTTCGGTATAGTATCCGCCTCGGTCTCGGGGATCTTACTTTGTAGCAGCGGACGTCCGGTCAGCGCTCTCCCGCTTGGGTAACACGTGTTATTTCTTTTTAGGCCGGCGTCCGAGCGGTTTTTCTGCGGTTGGTAGTAGTAGTAAAATTCTCCGGTTTATTGTGAAAGGGGATCCTTCTCATGCGGTCTTTTAATCATAGGGAAATACACCAAACGCGTTTCAGGGTTTTACATTTCACCCCTTCCTCAGTGGTGACTATTTCCCTGTAAATATCCCTCTTATATAGGGGTTAATGTCATTCAAAAACTCTGGACTGGATTGGAAATCTTCCATTCTTAGGACAATAAGTGGAGAATTCCAGTCTCTCTTAACCTCACACCTCCCATCGGGTAGCTGTCTTCCTTTCATTATCCAATGTCAGTATTGGCAGTATATAATGACTCACAATTAAATAAAACATATATAACAATATATATAAAATATAAGAAGCAACATTCGATTTAAAAATGCTCACATACAATTGTTATTGAGAAACCTCTCTATATCAGGCAACAAAAACGCTATAATAGTTATAATGCGTTTTCTATGCGTTTTTGGTGCGTTTTCAATAAAATGGTCGAAAAAATGTTTAATTATGATTTGCAATCTAATTTACATGATTAAAAAAGGAGAACTAGATCAATATATTGCCATATTCACATTTAAAATATGGAAAATGCCCCTATATCATGGTCAAAATAGTATAATTAAATAATAAAAGATTCTAATACAGTGTAAATAGAGAATAACGAATATAAGTTAATTGCTTAAATAAGATACAGTGAAATAAATAACAAAAAATATATATATGTCGATGTAAACTCATGTTCTCTCGTATAGGGTATCCTTGATTGTTTGTAGGCTTAGATGGGGGGCTATATGTCAAGGAACGCCCGACTGTGGTAATCACACGTCTGGCAATTCGTCGGCACATAGTCACCCACCTCTCATAAAAATCCAAACAATTCAAATTCTGAGTTAAGCCCCTGAGGTATGAGTGTATCCAATTCAAAGATTCTCTTTGTTTCTAGTCTGGACATTTTCTCTACATGATTACCACCCCTCCAATTTTTATCCACTTTATCTATCGCCATAAATTTAATTCCTGTGGGGTCTTGATTATGTGCATTTTTAAAATGAGACGATAGTGAATGGTTTTCAAAGCCCTTCTTAATATTTGCAACATGTTCCCCAATACGTTTTTTTAGGGTCCTCTTAGTTCTACCCACATACTGGCGATTGCAGGGACATTGAACAACATAAATTACGTTTTCAGAAGTGCAGGTAAGGAACTCCTTGATAACATGTTTATAGTTGTTTGTGGTTGAAACAATTTCTTTTGAGACTCTTGGGGAAGATGTAATTTTACAATTTCCACATTTCCCGCACCTGTGAAAACCTTTTAGATCAACCCAATTCGTGATCGTATTTTTCTTAGAAATGGGGTTTTTCACAGTCGGGGCTACTAATAACCCCAAGTTCGGAGCTTTTGTGAAGTTAATCCTGGGAACATCTGATAAAATTGAACCTAGAACTTTATCTCTTTGTAACAAGTGCCAATGTTTTGTAATTATTTGGCGTATCTTCTTATGGTCATCACTAAACGGGAGAATAATACGTATAATTTCTTGCTCTACTTCCATTGTGTTTACTGCTTTATCTTCAAAAAAAGTGCTTCTATCTAAATTCTTAACTTTATTCATGGCTGAATCTAGGATGTCATTAGGGTAATTCTTCTCTTCAAATTGTTTCCTCATTTTATCTGCCTCTTTCTCAAAGTCTGCATCCAATGTGCAGTTACGTTTGATTCTACGTAGTTGACCCTGAGGAATATTGGACAACCAGCTAGGTAAGTGACAGCTATTGTATAGGATAAAGCTGTTTCTAGCCATTGGTTTCGTATATGTGTTACATATTAGGTGTCCATCTTGAACCGAGATTCTTAAGTCCAGGAATTCAATAGATTCCTGACTCGTAGTTCCAGAGAATCTAAGATTTTTATCATTGACATTTATTGCTTCCAAAAGTTCTTAAGTCCCACTTCCCTGAGCGCCAAATGAAAAAACGTCATCTATATAACGTTGCCAGAGCACTAGGTCCGCCCCCATATATGGTGCAATAACCTGCTCCTCCCAATCCGCCATGAACAAGTTAGCATAACTGGGTGCGAACCTAGTGCCCATGGCTGTCCCTAAAATTTGTAAGTAAAATTCTCCATCAAAATTAAAATAATTGTGTGTCAGGATAAAATCAATCCCTTTTACTAAAAATCAACCTGTGCACTGGAAAGTCTTCTTTCTGCGGTCATTTGCCTATTAATGGCCTCTATACCATCTTTATGCTTAATGATGGTATAGAGTGATTGAACATCCAATGACCCTATAATCCAATCATTCCGATATTCCAGGTTCTCTATAATCCTTATTATTTGGGTAGTATCCCTTGTATAGGATGGCATTTTTTTAACTTTTGGTTGAAGTAACTCGTCAATATAATGTGATAGATTAGACGTTAATGAGCCTATCCCTGAGATTATAGGGCGTCCTGGTGGATTCATCTGATCTTTATGTATTTTAGGCAGGCAATAAAATACTGGTATCCGTGGTGTTCTGTTCATAATAAAATTGAATTCATCATTGGTCAGGATGCCCTGTGATTTGCCTTGAGGGCATCCTGACCAATGATGAATTCAATTTTATTATGAACAGAACACCACGGATACCAGTATTTTATTGCCTGCCTAAAATACATAAAGATCAGATGAATCCACCAGGACGCCCTATAATCTCAGGGATAGGCTCATTAACGTCTAATCTATCACATTATATTGACGAGTTACTTCAACCAAAAGTTAAAAAAATGCCATCCTATACAAGGGATACTACCCAAATAATAAGGATTATAGAGAACCTGGAATATCGGAATGATTGGATTATAGGGTCATTGGATGTTCAATCACTCTATACCATCATTAAGCATAAAGATGGTATAGAGGCCATTAATAGGCAAATGACCGCAGAAAGAAGACTTTCCAGTGCACAGGTTGATTTTTTAGTAAAAGGGATTGATTTTATCCTTACACACAATTATTTTAATTTTGATGGAGAATTTTACTTACAAATTTTAGGGACAGCCATGGGCACTAGGTTCGCACCCAGTTATGCTAACTTGTTCATGGCGGATTGGGAGGAGCAGGTTATTGCACCATATATGGGGGCGGACCTAGTGCTCTGGCAACGTTATATAGATGACGTTTTTTTCATTTGGCGTTCAGGGGAAGTGGGACTTAAGAACTTTTTGGAAGCAATAAATGTCAATGATAAAAATCTTAGATTCTCTGGAACTACGAGTCAGGAATCTATTGAATTCCTGGACTTAAGAATCTCGGTTCAAGATGGACACCTAATATGTAACACATATACGAAACCAATGGCTAGAAACAGCTTTATCCTATACAATAGCTGTCACTTACCTAGCTGGTTGTCCAATATTCCTCAGGGTCAACTACGTAGAATCAAACGTAACTGCACATTGGATGCAGACTTTGAGAAAGAGGCAGATAAAATGAGGAAACAATTTGAAGAGAAGAATTACCCTAATGACATCCTAGATTCAGCCATGAATAAAGTTAAGAATTTAGATAGAAGCACTTTTTTGAAGATAAAGCAGTAAACACAATGGAAGTAGAGCAAGAAATTATACGTATTATTCTCCCGTTTAGTGATGACCATAAGAAGATACGCCAAATAATTACAAAACATTGGCACTTGTTACAAAGAGATAAAGTTCTAGGTTCAATTTTATCAGATGTTCCCAGGATTAACTTCACAAAAGCTCCGAACTTGGAGTTATTAGTAGCCCCGACTGTGAAAAACCCCATTTCTAAGAAAAATACGATCACGAATTGGGTTGATCTAAAAGGTTTTCACAGGTGCGGGAAATGTGGAAATTGTAAAATTACATCTTCCCCAAGAGTCTCAAAAGAAATTGTTTCAACCACAAACAACTATAAACATGTTATCAAGGAGTTCCTTACCTGCACTTCTGAAAACGTCATTTATGTTGTTCAATGTCCCTGCAATCGCCAGTATGTGGGTAGAACTAAGAGGACCCTAAAAAAACGTATTGGGGAACATGTTGCAAATATTAAGAAGGGCTTTGAAAACCATTCACTATCGTCTCATTTTAAAAATGCACATAATCAAGACCCCACAGGAATTAAATTTATGGCGATAGACAAAGTGGATAAAAATTGGAGGGGTGGTAATCATGTAGAGAAAATGTCCAGACTAGAAACAAAGAGAATCTTTGAATTGGATACACTCATACCTCAGGGACTTAACTCAGAATTTGAATTGTTTGGATTTTTATGAGAGGTGGGTGACTATGTGCCGACGAATTGCCAGACGTGTGATTACCACAGTCGGGCGTTCCTTGACATATAGCCCCCCATCTGAGCCTACAAACAATCAAGGATACCCTATACGAGAGAACATGAGTTTACATCGACATATATATATTTTTTGTTATTTATTTCACTGTATCTTATTTAAGCAATTAACTTATATTCGTTATTCTCTATTTACACTGTATTAGAATCTTTTATTATTTAATTATACTATTTTGACCATGATATAGGGGCATTTTCCATATTTTAAATGTGAATATAGCAATATATTGATCTAGTTCTCCTTTTTTAGTCATGTAAATTAGATTGCAAATCATAATTCAACATTTTTCGACCATTTTATTGAAAACGCACTAAAACGCATAGAAAACGCATTATAACTATTATAGCGTTTTTGTTGCCTGATATAGAGAGGTTTCTCAATAACAATTGTATGTGAGCATTTTTAAATCGAATGTTGCTTCTTATATTTTATATATATTGTTATATATGTTTTATTTAATTGTGAGTCATTATATACTGCCAATACTGACATTGGATAATGAAAGGAAGACAGCTACCCGATGGGAGGTGTGAGGTTAAGAGAGACTGGAATTCTCCACTTATTGTCCTAAGAATGGAAGATTTCCAATCCAGTCCAGAGTTTTTGAATGACATTAACCCCTATATAAGAGGGATATTTACAGGAAATAGTCACCACTGAGGAAGGGGTGAAATGTAAAACCCCGAAACGCGCTTGGTGTATTTCCCTATGATTAAAAGACCGCATGAGAAGGATCCCCTTTCACAATAAACCGGAGAATTTTACTACTACTACCAACCGCAGAAAACCGCTCGGACGCTCGGCCTAAAAGAAATAACACGTGTTACCTAAGCGGAGAGCGCTGACCGGACGTCCGCTGCTACAAAGTAAGATCCCCGAGACCGAGGCGGATACTATACCGAAGGAGACCACACCGGAGGGGACCAAGCTATCCTGCGGTTGGGTAAGATCTACTCTGGTAGTTACAAACTGTATCAATAAGTAGTGACGGGACGCCGCCACATACTATTGGGAGCAGGACGCTGCTCCGGACTTGAACACTTTCATATTGATAGGGATCCCTCTGGATACATTGACTGACGCTTGGATTTGGGATCCAGGTCTATTGTTTATTAATCCAGGAGATCGTTACAAGACCCTCTGACTCCTGGTGGAACACTCATTTGCACAAAACCTTTGGCAACATTAATTCCAGTGCGCATAGATCAGTTTCCTATCCATTCAGCTTTCTATCCATTCGGTTGCAGCAACCAGCTGGCATCTAATAGACACTGTGTATCTATATATCCAATGCATACTGTTTAATTGCTTATTTGCACATACCTGCTGCTACTCTAGCTATTTGCACCTTCCAAAGTGCGTTTTTTGTGTCTATATACTTTTATTAATTTTTTAATTTTGAATAAACTTTTAGATTAATTCTGACAACATTCAGATTACTTCTCTATGGTCCGAGTTCCCTGAGTGTGCCCAGTCATAATCCATATTATTTTGCTTCTGGTTTAGTGGGTGTGACTAGCCGACTTGGTGCACCTCAATTGATCTCACTTGTCCTTGTGCGACTTTTTTATTTTTTATATTTTGGAGTGTAGGACCTCATTGTTCTCAACATCATCTTCCACCCAGTCTTCACCCCTGCCCTCTTTATCGGTCTGCACACCTCAGAAAGCTGCAGCGGTTTGCACCTGTGTTTCGTTATCATCCGAGACCTGCTGCCGTGGTCTTCCCCTGTCCCCATCCTCAAACCTAAGTGTTTAGGCATCAGTGCACTCAATCTCTTCCCCTTTTGGGGCAGGACTATGGTTATGGCCCTGGGAAACCCTGCCAGCAGAGTCATAAAGAAGCATAAGAGACTGCTGCATTTAACTGCCAATAGTCAACAATTATGTTCACTAACAGTAAGGCAGCGCCCGTTTCATAAACAGAATACATTTCTTTAGGTCACACAACAGTGTAATGGAGCAATTCAATACAATTACTTCACTATCACAAAAAATTTGATTTTTCAAACCAACAATGTAAAAACAGAAGTTAACGGTTTTATTTGACTGTCAGAAATGCAGCGTACACCGCAAATGTGCTATCTACAACAAAACCAGTGTGTTTGCAACCAACTATGTAAATGCGGAGTTCAAAAAGGTTACTTTAAATGACTGAAATACAGGGTAGGCCTCAAATCTGCTATGTATCACAAAACCAGTGTTTATTGCAACAAACTACAGAAATGCAGTATGTCACTGCTAAATTTTAAAATGCGTTTTTGTGCGCTGTATGCCAGACTGCTTTGTGTAACAACAATACGGGTTTATTTCTCACAAAATACACTAATGCAGTATTTCACTGCTGAAATTTAAACATAGGTATTTGTGCGGTTTATTGAAAACTGCTCTGTGGACCAAGAATACGTCTTTTATTCCCATAAAGCACTAATGCACTATTTCAGTGCAAAAATTTAAAATATGTATTTGGGCGGTGTATTTAAAACTGCTTTGTAGACCAGGAATACCGCTTTTTTCCCCCCAAAAAAATACACTGATACACTATTTCACTGCAGAAATGTAAAATAGATATTTGTACGCTGTGTGCACAACTGCTTTGTGGACCAAGAACACAACTTTTTTTCCCAAAAATTCGCAAATGCTCTATTTAAAGGCTGGAAATTAAACTTAGATTTTTGTATGCTGTATGCACAACTGCTTTGTGAACCAAGAACAAGGCTTTTTTCCCCTAAAACACACTAATGCACTATTTCAGTGCTGAGATTTAAAATAGGTATTTGTACGCTGTATGCACAACTGCTTTGTGGACCTGGAATACCGCTTTTTTCCCAAAAATACACTGATACACTATTTCACAGTAGAAATGTAAAATATGTCTTTGTACGCTGTATGCACCACTGCTTTGTGGACCAAGAACACGGCTTTTTTCCCCAAAATTCACAAATGCACTATTTTTCGTCTGGAAATTAAACGTAGGTATTTGTACGCTGTATCCACAACTGCTTTGTGAACCAAGAACACAGCTTTTTTTTTCCCTAATACACACTAATGCTCTATTTCAGTGCTGAAATTTAAAAAAGGTATTTGTACTCTATATGCACAACTGCTTTGTGGACCAGGAATACCGCTTTTTTTCCCTAAAACACAGTAATGCACTATTTCAGTGCTGGAATTTAAAATAGATATTTGTACGCTGTATGCACAACTGCTTTGTGGACCAGGAATACCCCAATATCCCCAACAAATACACTGATCCACTATTTCGCTGCAGAAATGTAAAATAGGAATTTGGTGGTGTATTTTAAACTGCTTTGTGGACCAGGAATACACTGAATACACTAAAGGACCTTTGACGTCAACGTGGTGAGCGCGGAGAGGTCAGTGCAGGTCCTGCTGAATAAAGATAGGATTCCTTTATCTTCATTCAGCAGGACCTGCGCTGACCTTACCAAGGTCTTTTGGCAGGTCCTCAAAAAAGAAGAAAGAAGATGATGCCTGACTGCGCGATCAATCAGATTAAGTGAGTTATTTTTATATTTTTTAACCCCATACGCCAAATTTAAGTAAGCATTCTGTACTAAGAATGCAATTATGTAACTTTAAAACTATGTTATAAGGGAAAATAATAAAATTTGCACACCTAACCCAAACCCGAACTTTATTGAAGAAGTTTGGGTCTGGGTACCATATTCAGTTTTTTTATCACGCGCGTGCAAAACGCATTGCACTCGCATGGAAAAAACGGAACGCAATCACAGTTAAAACTTACTGAAATTGCGTCCATACTCGCGCGGGTTTCCCGCCATGCGCCCACATAGCATACAGCCCTCACCCGCGATGTCCGTCTGAAAGAGGCCTAAGACTGATTGATAGGGAATGTAGATGATGAACTTGACTAGAGACAGTGATTAATGACAATGTCTGTAAAGTGTTGCAGTATATGTCACAACTATAAAATCAAAATAAATAAACTTATAAAAGCACTGGTACATTGGCCAAATATTGTAGAAATCATAATAAATGTTCTCCATCTGAGTGCTCTAAACTTTGCAGGCATTTTTTGCTTGGAGTTATGAATGACTTGTATGATCTTACAGTAAAGCCCATTTCCACTTGTGCTAAGCAGAAGCATTACTAGAATCCAAAAACGTTCCCCGGCTGAGATCGGGGAACCATTTACATCTCTTAAATAGCCCGAAGCCTCAAGCAGGCTTTGGAGTCTATTTCAGGAATATACCAATACATGCCACTAGGTGGCAGCATTGCATTGTTATATTGCAAATGAAGTGTTCAATGATGGCTATATAGCCATCAATGAACACAATGGGCAATCTAATGATTGCCAGTTATTGTCACCAAAGTTGACTTAAAAAAAGGAAAAAAAAAGTTTTTACAAATATAAAAAAATAAACAAAAAAAATAAAGGTTCAAATCACCCCCCTTTCCTTAAAAAAAAAATAAAATACTTAACCAATATAAAAAATTAAACATCATGGGCATCTCCATTTGCAAAAATGCCCATACAATTAAAATATAACAATATTAATGGCATACAGCAAATGGTATAACGGGAAAAAATAAAAACAGCCATTTTTTGTCACTTCAACTAATCAATAATTTTTTAAGTAAAATTGATCAAAAAGTCACACACACTAAAAATTGGTGTCACTAAAAAGAACAGATTCTCCCGCAAAAACTGAGCCCTCACACAGCCCCATACACATAACTACAAAAAAGTTATAGGGGTCAGTATATGGTTATAAAAATTATTTTTTTTCCACAAAGGTTTAAAAAAATCTATATTAAAACGCAAGAAAAATTATACAAGTGTGCTATCTTTCTAACTGTACTGACCTGGAGAATGAAGATAACAGGTAAAAAAAAAAACCTTTATCAAAATATCATTTTTTCCCCAATTCTACCCCATTTGGATTTTTTTTTCCACTTCTTGCTACATGGTGTTCAACCATAAATAGTGCCTTTAGAAAGTATAACTTGTCCCACAAAAAATAAAAAGCCCCCTTAAGGCTATGTGAATGGAAAAATAAAAAATTTAGGACTATGGGAAGGCGGGGAGTGCAAAAAAAACGCAAAAATCTCACTGTCCTGAAGGGGTTAATAGAAAGGAGCCATCCCAATGAAGTGAATGGGATGGCTGAGATGTAATTTCACCTGCTCACTGCTGCAGTTACGACGGTGAGCAGGTAAACAATGAAGAGACGGAAGAGTTTGTTTGAGCTGATTGGCATAGGTGCTAGGAGTTTGACCTCCACTGATCAGATATTGATGACCTATCCTGGGGATACAGTAAGTCATTAATATTAAAAAATCAAATACCCATTTAACAGCACATTGAAAACTAGGCTTGAGACAATTGCGCTTTGGATCATAGATCAGAAGTCGATTTGTTCAAAAACAGCATTAAAATGTATTGGCTCAGTGTAGGAAAAGTTTGTATCACTCTTAGTGCGAAAAAAATAGGGGGCGTAAAGCCCATCTGTCATGCTTCGGTGTAGGAGGGAAACACCACACCAAGCATAGGAGGGAAAGGGGAAACAGGGAATCAGGCCTGAGAACTAGGGTAAGAAGATGAACACCTCCTAGTGAAAACCCTAACCAAAATCCTGACTGACTACCAGTATGAGCAGACCCCAAAGGTAGGTGAGCTCATACGCAGGAATACCTAGATCTAGCCCTATAGGACCCTGGTATTAATGGCAGGGACGAGACTACCTGTTCCTCCAAAAGAAAGGACGAACAGGAGTCTACTTCAGACCTAATACAAACAATAGGGAAATGCAACATACAGAACCCAAACAAAATACAAAAAGGAAAGAAAAGACTTAACTTCAAAGAGGCTATGGAAGAACCGGGAACTCAGCCGAGATCCAACCACAAACAATCCACAGGTACAGAAGCTATAAACCACACAGCATAGTGGGAGAAGCAACTATCAATAAAGAAGGTTAAATGACCACATAAGCAACACCTGGAAGCAAGGGGTGTGGCCATTGCCAGAAACACAGACACCTATTGATCCACAAGGAAAACCTGTCAGATCAAACCACGTATTGCCAGTTTCACAGATCTCCTGCCCCTCACTGTCGCCGGGACGTCCGTATGTCTCAGTATGTCCATTTATAGCATCTGTCACCAGATTTGTACCTATGAAACTGGATGACCTGCTGAAAACATCATCACACCTGGACCTTTCAATCAGAGTGCAGAGTATGCAGCACTTGCAGAGACAGCAGAGCCTCTATGTGTACCTACCGACAATGCCCTTGTTGCACCTAGAAGCTCATCTGCATATATATTGAAACATTATTTTTATCAGCAATGCGGACACATATGAACATGGGACCAACACAGATGCCTTCATCTGCCAAGCAGACATCCAACAGGTCAGCCGGTTTCATGGGTATAAATCTGCCCTTTAACTTACAAAAATTACAAAACATAAAAAATACTGTTCCTACCATACCACTTCTCTACTTCACCTTGTGTTTCTCAATGCATGGGACCATCACTTATAATGACATTGAGCCACATGACCATGGTGGCAATTTGCAATGCATAAGATCAGCATCACAACTGCAGTCTATATAGACATTGACGCTGAAACATTGTACGGAAATGTGTGAATGACATCCATGTTTATGTTACATTTGGAGTGCTGGGACTTCATCTATGGTGGTATATTAGCTGCATAAAAAACTATGTCTCTCAAACTGTGCAGAGTACAATATAACAATTTAATCTATTGTTTTAGAATTGTGTGATCTAAAAGAATTATTTGTATTTTGCCTAAACCTTTTCTCATTCTAATGAATTTGTCAAATTATTTTTTATTTTACATTATAGAGGTTATCTCCTAATGCATTTGTCCTATTGTCATCTTCAATATAAAAAGGGTTGTTGCATCAGACCCTTTAACAAAGGGAACTATTTTTTTCTAACTGATTTTTTGAACTGACCCTTGCCTTTCCTTTAATAAGTATAAACAAACATCAAGAGAAACCTTCAGAGAGTAAGAACAATGATTATGATTTGCATTCCCCTCCAGCAATATCGACATTTATGTGGAGGGTTATATAAATTCATGCAAGGTTTCCATGACAACACTGCACCTGGCAGAATACAGGGATGAATTTTGCATTTTTTTACACATTTTAATGTAACCTGCAAGACAATTTTTAAATGGTTGCTGTTGTTTAACACACCATTGCATAAATCAATAGTACAAGTGAATACAGAGAGACTTTGCAAGATTGTAGAGAAAAATAGCTTGTTCTCCAGTTATCTGCTGTTTTCTTCCACCAGATTTTTCTAAACTAACTTTATGAAAATAGTGATAAGTCAATGTGATAACACCAAGGGGACTGCCTGCTTACTAAAGGATTACAGTACATCCTAGAAGTCTATAGAAAGTGAAAGATGGAAGTGCAGTGAAAAACAAGTAGACAGAGAGAGATTAAGCATTACAACAACTCAACTGGTGTGCTTTATTCACATCTATACTGTTCAGTAGTATTCTATAATAGATAATATGCTGCTTCTATGTGATTATGAGTAAAGGCCCTAATACACAGAGTCAAAATCATACAGCTTCTAGTGCATGTGAGGGAAATGAGAATCGCGTGAAGTAATTATGTAAGTATGAACAATTCAAAAATGAGCGACAAATCATTAGTTCCCCATCTATCATGCACTTTCAGCATGCTAAAAATTATCATTCCTCGTTAATAGATCCGTTTGTGTAATATGGAGTTGTCTACTCGCTAATGATCTCATACAGTACATGCCTTTTGACCAAGCATCTGTCCCCCTTCTTTACATGCAAAAACAAGGAAAGATTCAAAAGCAAATGAGTAATGACCGCAATTACAAACTATTATCTATGTGTACAATGAGCAAATTTTCATTGTTAATGAATCACTACTTCTTCTATGTTTTAACATGATCTGGTGTAATAGTACCTTAAGTGAGCAAGAGAGATTAGGGAGCAGAATGTTAAGTCTCTGTTTCATATATAAGTAACAAAACTGAATATGCACTCCACTTGGGGGGAGGTGCTGTGGTATAAGGGAGTAAACCAAATACAGTCAAAGAAAATAAAACCACACACTCACAATGTTGATATGCAAAAAGGAAAAGTTTTTAATATACTGCTCCGTACACAAGTATGTATATCAAAAAAAGAAAAAGGGGGTTAAGAGGTGAAAAAAAATCAAAAAGTCAAGCAAATCTCCGTTTGTGATAAATTTGTAATAAATTCAGAACTGCGATAGCTCGGGAAGGACGTTTCAGTCAGGAGGACCTTTTTCAACGCATCGCTGCAAAAAACAAAAGGGTTGAATATAAGTATAAATGGTGTAAGAGGGTGCAAGGTACCGTGGTCGATGGCAGGTACGTGTCACCGAGGTTCCTGGCCTCGGTGAGGTAAGAGCCGGGTTTTCGTGTGTCAGCAGAAGCTAGTGCTGTTTGACACCTTGTTTTTAGTTTGGCTGCAAAGCCAATCCGGGCCGGCTCTTACTGGGAGTAGGCAAAGAGTTGGGTGGGTGCCTATTCCCCACGGTCCAGGCCGGACTTTATCCGGGCCTTTAAAAGGCAGCCTCCTCAGCAGCTGAGTGTGATTGTCCTGGAGCTGCTGTTAGGCTGTGGAATCACTTGAGTTTGGGAGTGCTGATCCATGCTGTGCTGTGTGGAGTTCTCTGGGCTGGAAGCAAGACCCCAAGCAAGGAGGAGTGCAGACGGCCTGGAAGCCGGAGGTCGATCGCCTTGCGGCTGGACTGACAGCCAGGTGCGAACCTGCACCTAAAGCCTCCCAGGTGACTGGAACCTGTTTTGGACTATTTTGTTTTGCTGCACGTTTTCTGATGGGTGTGAATTAACACCAAGTGACTGTTTGCTGTGTATTTGCTACAAGTGTGAATTAAACACTGTTTGCTACACTTTCTGGACTCCGTTTTGCCTCTATACTGCACCCGCACTGCTATCTACCAGAGCGACTCCCCACATTTGGTGTCGGATGCGGGCATGCGCAGTGAGGCTGGCGTGAACGCCGAATTGTTTGTGTTTTGCTGAGCACAAGTGCATGGCATATATAAAACCGGCAAAGTTGCAAACAGGAATTTCTGGCAACATGGAGGCGGCTGTGAAAGCCCTCATGGAGGCTAACGTGCAGCAGCGGGAGACCAACCAACTACTTTTACAGCACGTGATGGCGTTACAAGCTGCAGGAGCGTCCCACCACGACCATGATGCCCGGAAAGCGGTCCGTGCGGCGATCCCAAAGATGACCCCTCGGACGGCGTGGAGACGTATCTGGCGGTCTTTGAAAAGGTGGCCGTGAGGGAGAAGTTACCCGTGACCAGTGGGCTGAGGTGGTCGCTCCGTTCCTGGCATCCGGATCCCAACAAGTTTTTGACTTAGCAGATGACCAGGCTGCTGATTACCCCACGGTGAAGGGGAGATCCTGGCCAGGCTGGGGGTAAGCGTGTTAGTCCGGGCTCAGCGGGTCCACCAGTGGGACTTTAAAGCGGCTGAACCCGCCCGGCCGCAGTACTATGAGTTGCTGCACAGGTTGCAAAAATGGCTGCAGCCTGATATTCTAAGTCCGACTGCTATGCTGGACCGACTGCTGGCTGACATGTTCTGGAGGGCCTTGCCTTACCCCCTTCAGCACTGGATCGGCCAGGTATCACCCACCAATGCCCTAGAAATGGTCGACCTGGTGGGCGCTATGAGGCCACCCAAAACTTGAAAGGGGGTGTTGTTGGGAGGGCCGGTCAAACCCGGAGGACTCCCATCCAGTCCCGACGACTGGTACCCGAGAAACCTGCTCGGGTGTACCCCCTGTAGACCCGGCCCGATAGTCTGCTGGCGGTGTCACGAGCCTGGCCACGTAAGGGCCGACTGTCCACAGTGGGGAGAACCCATGGAGATTAATTATGGGTACCGGGCTTCCATGTATGCCCGGAGACTGTGTGCAACCGGCACCCCGAGACAGTAGACAATCGTCACCTGTGCCAGGTGCGAGTGGGTGATAACCTGGCAGTGGCGCTGTTGGACTCAGGGAGCCTAGTAACCCTGGTAAGTGCTGCCCTGGTACAGCCCACCCAGTATACGGGCCGGAAAGTTGGTGTGGTGTGCATACATGGAGACTTAAAGGACTATCCCACTGCTGTAATGTCTCTATCCACGGCGGCCGGCACATGGACTTGTGAAGTGGCGATCTCCACAAAGCTACCGTATGAACTAATAATTGGGAGAGACTTCCCTGGTTTTCCGTCACTATGGCCTGAGATGAAAGTGACTAATAGCCCTGAGACAGGGGCAACCCTAGCAGAGTGGCCTGGTTCCAGTGGGGGGCCAGAGCCCTGGGAGCCCGAGTCCGAAGGGCCTGCGGTAGGGTGACCACCACTGCTGTGATAGAGGGAGACACCCCCACTGAGTGTAATGGTGGGAGACATGGAGGACTTGCCACCAGGACCTGAGTTGGCAGACCTCCACGTCTCCGGAGACAATTTTGGGACCGCCCAACACCGGGACCAAACCCTAACTAGGGCCTGGGAGAATGTGGTGGAAATTGATGGTAAACCCCAGAAGCCAGGGGCTGAGTTAATATTTCCCGCTTTGTCGTTCACCAAGAAATGTTATATCGGGTGAACCAAATCCGGGGTGAATCTGTTGAACAGTTGGTGGTGCCCACAGCTGTATCGCAAGCTGGTCATGGAGCTTGCCCACCAACATGTTCTTGGGGACACCTGGGGTGGCAGAAAACGCAGGACCGCATACTGCAGCGGTTTTATTGGCCTGGTGTGTTTAAGGAGGTAGAAGAATATTGTAAATCTTGTCCAACCTGTCAGGTAAATAGCCCCCAGCCACATTTCCGTAGTCCCCTTGTGCCTCTTCCAATCATTGAGGTCCCGTTTGAGCGTATCGCTATGGATCTAGTCGGGCCTGTACCGAAGTCTGCCAGGGGCCACCAACACATTCTGGTAGTTCTCGACTACGCCACTCGGTATCCGGAGGCGGTGCCTCTGCGACATACCTCGGCTAAGCTCATTGCCAAAGAGTTAATGGAAATGTTTTCCCGTGTGGGCCTGCCAAAAGAGATTCTGACAGACCAAGGGACCCCTTTTATGTCTAAAGTTATGAGGGAACTGTGTAAATTATTGCGTATAAAGCAATTGCGGACGTCCGTTTACCATCCGCAAACAGACGGTCTTGTCGAAAGGTTTAACCAAACTCTAAAAAATATGTTAAAAAGAGTGGTGTCTAGAGATGGGAAGGTTAGCTGAAGTGAGAAGGCGGAGGAGGCTTTCTCCGCGTTGAAGTCGGCCCTGTGTGGGTCCCCGGTTTTGGTGACACCCGACTTCAACAGGGAGTTCGTCGTACAGACCGACGCCTCGGAGGTAGGCCTCGGTGCGGTACTGTCTCAGGAGGTCAACGGGGAAGAACATCCCGTTGTCTTCCTGAGCCGTAAGCTCAGTCCCACCGAGTCCAGGTATAGTATAGTGGAGAGGGAGTGCCTGGCTATCAAGTGGGCATTCGAATCTCTCCGCTACTACCTGTTAGGGAGGAGGTTCCGTCTGGTGACCGACCATTCCCCTCTCAAGTGGATGAGCCAGGCAAAGGAGAGGAATGCTCGGGTCACCAGGTGGTTCCTATCCCTGCAGAACTTTAAGTTCTCTGTAGAACACAGGGCAGGCCGCTTGCAGGGTAACGCAGATGCCCTGTCCCGCGTCCACTGCCTCACATGTGTTCACCCCTCAGGGTTGAACAAAGGGGGGTGTAAGAGGGTGCAAGGTACCGTGGTCGATGGCAGGTACGTGTCACCGAGGTTCCTGGCCTCGGTGAGGTAAGAGCCGGGTTTTCGTGTGTCAGCAGCAGCTAGTGCTGTTTGACACCTTGTTTTTAGTTTGGCTGCAAAGCCAATCCGGGCCGGCTCTTACTGGGAGTAGGCAAAGAGTTGGGTGGGTGCCTATTCCCCACGGTCCAGGCCGGACTTTATCCGGGCCTTTAAAAGGCAGCCTCCTCAGCAGCTGAGTGTGATTGTCCTGGAGCTGCTGTTAGGCTGTGGAATCACTTGAGTTTGGGAGTGCTGATCCATGCTGTGCTGTGTGGAGTTCTCTGGGCTGGAAGCAAGACCCCAAGCAAGGAGGAGTGCAGACGGCCTGGAAGCCGGAGGTCGATCGCCTTGCGGCTGGACTGACAGCCAGGTGCGAACCTGCACCTAAAGCCTCCCAGGTGACTGGAACCTGTTTTGGACTATTTTGTTTTGCTGCACGTTTTCTGTTGGGTGTGAATTAACACCAAGTGACTGTTTGCTGTGTATTTGCTACAAGTGTGAATTAAACACTGTTTGCTACACTTTCTGGACTCCGTTTTGCCTCTATACTGCACCCGCACTGCTATCTACCAGAGCGACTCCCCACATTGGCAAGTACATAAAAAGGGTCTAAAATGGAAAACAAGTAATAGAAACGGAGAGGGGGAAAAAAAGCGAGGGAGAGATGGCTGAGAAAAATGTGACTACACAAAAGTAGGGAGTCCTATAGGTTCAAAAATATAGCATACCATAAACACAGGGCTATGGAACTTTCACAGGGCTCTCTGCTTTCAGGCAAGTCAACCCCAAGACAGCGTGACACTGTCGTATCCGGGATGTGGAATAGCCCCTGGGGAGCTGGGGGGATTCAGTTGATGTGCAGCCAGACGCCGCAGCAGAAGAGGAGTCAGCTGAGGAGGATATCGAAGAGGATGGAGTAGGAGTAGAGGAGGTGGCAGAAGGTCTGCCTGCAAGTCGTGGCGGTGTCACCAACTCTGCTGCGGAGCCACGCATTCCATGCTTGTCAGCCGTCAGCAGGTTGACCCAATGCGCAGTGTACGTGATATACCTGCCCCGACCGTGCTTTGCAGACCAGATATCAGTGGTCAGATGGACCCTTGCCCCAACACTGTATGCCAGAGATGCCATGACTTCCTTTTCAATGACATTGTAGAGGTTTGGGATTGCCTTTTTAAAAAAAAAAAATTGTCCGGGTACTTTCCACTGTGGTGTCCCAATACCGACAAATTTTTTGAAGGCCTCAGACTCCACCAGCTGGTATGGTACAAGCTGGCGGGCTAAGAGTTCCGTCAAGGTAGCTGTCAGTCGCCGGGCAAGGGGTGATACTGTGACATTGGCTTCTTACGCTCAAACATGTCCTTGACAGACACCTGACTGTGGGCAGATGAGCAGGAACTGCTGAAGGTGAGAGGCGGAGTGGCGGTTGGTTGAGAGGGGGCAGGGAGTACAGCAGTGGTTGACGTGGCTGAAGATACTGGACCAGAAGGAGCATGGTGGCTTTGAGTTTATGTGCTGCTTGTACAAATGTGTTGATCCCATAGGCGTTTGTGATGTGAGATCAAGTGCCTTCGCAAAGCAGTTGTACCGAGGTGGGTGTTGGACTTCCCATGACTCGAGTTTCTTTTGGCACAGGTTGCAAATGGCATTGCTGTTATCAGAGGCAGACACACAAAAAAAATGCCACACTGCTGAGCTTTGCAATGATGGCATTCTGGTGGTGGCAACAGCATGCGTTGACTGGCGTGCTATCTGGCTGACCCGGGGGCCGATACATGCTGTCTGACTGTGCCACTAACTTCTTGCGACGACCTCCCCCTGCTTCCAAATCGTCTCATCCTTATCTCTGTCTCCACTTCTGAACTTTCCCCCTCTTCTTCTCTTCCAGCAGGCACCCACGTGGCATCCGTGGACACATCGTCATCATCAACCGCTTTGATTGTATGTGACACCTCAGCAAAGGAAGCAGCAGCGGGTACAACCTCATCATCATCATCATCATCATCACACTGTACGTCTATTTGTGTAATCCTGCCTGACTGAGACATATCCCTGTAATCTACATCATTTGGCAATAATGGTTGCGCATCACTAATTGCATCCAACTGATGTGTAAATAACTCCTCTGACGGATCAAATGAAGCGGCTGTGGTGGCTGTGGTGGTGGTGGCAGCGGGCGGCAGCGTGGTAACTTGAGAGCAGGTGACCGAAGCTGAGCTGGAGGAGGATTGTGTGTCAAGGTTCTTAGCGGAAGCTGTTGAAGATTGGGTGTCCTGTCTAAGCCAGTCAACTATGTCCTCAGAATTTTTCGGCTTCAGGGTATGTGGCCTCTGAACACTAGGCATTATTCCAGGGACAGTGGAAATCACAGCACCACGACCACAACGTCATTTTTTTAGATAAGTGGTACTATGCGTGCTAGGTACTGTGCCACCCGGTGGGCACTGGCAGTGGGCACACTACAGTCAGTCGAAGTGGGCCTGACACACACTGGCAGCAGGCAAGCAACTGAAATTAGACTACTGTCTAAAAATGAAATGCCTTATTTATCGGCAAGCTACTGTGCCACCCAGTATCAGTGGTTGGCACTGGCAGTGGGCACACTACAGTCAGTCGAAGTGGGCCTGACACACACTGGCAGCAGGCAAGCAACTGAAATTAGACTACTGTCTAAAAATGAAATGCCTTATTTATCGGCAAGCTACTGTGCCACCCAGTATCAGTGGTTGGCACTGGCAGTGGGCACACTACAGTCTGTGGAAGTGGGCCTGACACATACTGGCAGCAGGCAAGCAACTGAAATTAGACTACTGTCTAAAAATTAAAAGCCTTATTTATCGGCAAGATACTGTGCCACCCGGTATCAGTGCTTGGCAGTGGCAGTGGGCACACTACAGTCTGTGGAAGTGGGCCTGACACACACTGGCAGCAGGCAAGCAACTAAAATTAGACTACTGTCTAAAAATTAAATGCCTTATTTATCGGCAAGCTACTATGCCACCCGGTATCAGTGGTGGGCACTGGCAGTGGGCACACTACAGTCTGTGGAAGTGGGCCTGACACACACTGGCAGCAGGCAAGCAACTGAAATTAGATTAATGTGTAAAAATTAAATGCCTTATTTATCGGCAAGCTACTGTGCCACCCGGTATCAGTGGTGGGCACTGGCAGTGGGCACACTACAGTCAGTGGAAGTCGGCCTGACACACACTAGCAGGCAAGCAACTGAAATTACACTAAAGTGTAAAAAGGAAATGCCTTTTTTGATGCAAAGTCCTGTGCCACATGGGATGACAGGGGTGGGCACTGGCAGTGGGCACACTACAGTCTGTGGGCCTGCAGCTCCTCACACACAGGCAGGCCAGGCAACTGCAATATATATATAGGGAGAAAAAAAAAAAAGCAGACTAATGTTGCAGCCCTAAAAAGAGCTTTTTGGGGTGCTGTCAGGATGCTGTCCTTACAGCAGAGATCAGATGAGTCTTTCAGGACTGGAGTGGACACTGAATACACTAGCCTAGCTATCGATTTCCCAATTAAATCATCAGCAGCTACACTGTCCCTCCTCTCACTAAGACTGCAAATTTCGAATTAATCTAAAATAGATGCTGTTCAGGAGATGGGAGGATCTGGGAGGGATGGTATGCTGCTGATTGGCTGGAATGTGTCTGATGACTGTGAGGTACAGGGTCAAAGTTTGCTCAATGATGATGTATAGGGGGCGGACCGAACATCGCATGTGTTCGCCCGCCGCGGCGAACGCGAACAAGCTATGTTCCCCGGGAACTGTTCGCCGGCGGATAGTTCGGGCCATCTCTACCTGACATATAGTGTCAAAGGAGAAAATAATTATATGTATTCATCGCATCTGGAAAAGAAGAGGACAAAGGATTAGTATATGATTCATGAACAATGTAGTATAAACTATCAATGTAAGATATTGTATTCTCGGTTGAGTCTGCAGGTTGAGAGTGTGCCCAGCGTATGGATCCAGTAGGATTCTCGTCTGTTCAGCAATGCAATATGGTTCTCTCCCCATCTGGGTCTTGGTACTTGTTCAATTATTTGGTATTTTAGTTGTGATACATTGTGGCCAGCAGTCTTGAAATGGTCTGGTAGCGGAAGCCATGTTTTGCCACATCTGATGATTGATTTATGGCTTGCAATCCTATCTCTTATCGCTTGCGTGGTTTCGCCGATGTATAAGAGGCCACAGGGACTTTTGATTAAGTACACCACAAAATTAGAATTGCATGTAAAGTAATCCTTGATTGAGTGAGATTTGCCTGTGTGGGGATGGTGAAAAGTATTGCCTTTTAAAATGTTCGTGCAGCTAGCACAATGTAAACATGGGAATGTACCTTGTTTTCTCGTATGTAGAAAGAGTTGTTTGGATACTTTGGACTGGCTACCTATGTCTGTCCTTATTAGATGGTTCCGGATATTATTGGGTCTCTTGAGACACATGAGGGCAGGTTTTTCAAAAATTTTCACGTAGGGTAGGCTTTGTGTAGCAAGGGCCAGTGTCTGCAAATGACTTGCTGTATTTTAGGTGCCATGGGATGGTAGGTGTGGACAAAGACAACATCGGTTAGTGTTGTCGGTTTTTCTGCGAGTGACAGAGGAATTTAAAGTCTGAGTTCTTTCTGCGTTAAGTAGTGTTTTAGGGTAGCCCCTGTCTCTGAATTTGTGGCTCATTTGTGTAATTTGTCTCTCTATCTGGGTAGGATCTGAAACTATGTGCTGTATTCTTGTGAATTGTGATCGTGGTAGAGATTTCTTGGTGTTCAGGGGGTGACAACTGGTGTACTCAAGAAGGCTGTTTCTGTCCATCGGTTTGGTATAGAGATCAGTGGAGAGGTATCCTTGGTCATCTTTGATGATTAAGGTGTCCAAGAAACTTATGGAACTGGAATCAAAATGTAATGTGAACTTGAGTTCTGATCTAATCTGGTTGATGTTATCAATGAACTGCTTGAGTGTATTGGGAGGGCCTGTCCAGACACAAAAAATGTCATCGATATATCGATGCCAACAAAGGACGCATTGTTTAAATAGAGCATCATCATAGACAAAATTGGATTTGAACTGGGCCATGTATGTATTGGCGTAAGGGGACGCTACGTTAAATCGCATAGCTTTGCCGCACGTTTGTTAGTAAAAAGTGTCACCCAATAGGAAGTAATTTTCTCTGAGTACCAGACATAGGAGGTCAAGACATAAGGCGATAGATTTAGTAGGTAGCGTAGCACTGTTGTTGAGGGCTCTATTTGTCGCTTCTATGCCTAGGTCATGTCTAATAGAAGTGTAGAGGCTGTTGACGTCCAATGTGACTAGGAGGCTAGTTGGGGGAATTTGTGATAAGTTACCAAGTATGTTCAAAAAGTGTCCTGTGTCTAGAATGAAAGATGGTGCCTTGAGGGTGAGAGGAGTAAGTATTTTTTCAAGGAAGACAGACACGGGTGCCAGAATCGAATCTGTGGAAGCCACTATGGGTCTTTCTGAATGTTTTGTCATAGATTTTTTGGATTTTGTGTAATGTGTAAAAGACAGAACTCATTGGATGGTATTTGTTGAGTAAGTCATATGTTTTTTTGTCAATGGTGTTGGAAACTAGATATTTATCTAGAATGAGTACAATCTTGGGATGTATATTGGTAACTGGGTCGTGGGGTAATGCAGTGTAAGCCGTGGTGTCGGCTAATCGGCGGTGAATTTCTTCCATGTAATCGTGGCGGTTCATTAGAACAATAGCGCCACCTTTATCGGCTGGCTTGATGATGACTTCTTTATTACACTTGAGTGACGTAAGGGCTTCCCGCATCCCGTTCCTGTTCGGTGAGATTCTGTTTGATCCGGTAATCGCTGTGTTTTTATTCTTTAATGATATTTTGCATATCTCGTTCAATGAGTGAGATATATGTCTCGACACCGTGATATGTCTGTGGTGGATTGAATTTACTTGGTAATCTTAAACCCAGTGTGTCGACAGTTAGCTGTGGTGATATAGTATTCTCCATGCCCTTGCGTGCAGGTGAAAACTCTTGAAGTCCGAAATGGGTTTTCAACCGCAAGGTTCTGTAGAACCTGTGTAACTCTTGTCCCAGGTTGAAAGTGTCCAACTCTGGTACCGGACAAAATGACAAGCCTTTTTGTAGAACAGCCAGTTCAGTTAATGTTAATGTATATGATGAAATATTGAAAACTAAATCAGGTTTCTTACCTGAGATCTGATCTGGATGCTCCTGGTGCGCTCGTCTTCTGCGTTGCGACCTCTGTACCGGTTTCCTTGTCCTCTGTGTGGACCTAAAAAAGGTGCCATTTGTCTGTAGTTTGATGAGGTGTCGCTGCCGGAGCTGCTGGAGTTGTAGCACTGTCCATCTCGTGAGGGTCTTGCCAAGTTGTAGGTTCGGGGTCCTGCCATCTGTATACCCTGTTGTTTGTATAATCGTCCGCATCACGTTGGAATTTAGATCTTTTCCTCTCCTGGAGGATCTTGCGTTGCTCGATGAGTGTCCGTCGATCTTGGTCTTTAAAGCTGAGAAATCTTCGGGATTAAGAATAGTATTTAATTGTGTTTCAATAGAGACAATGTTCTCTTTTGTTTTGGTTATTGATTTCTGCAGAAATTCCAAGTTGAGTAGGATAAGATCAAGTGAACACTTGTTTAGGATCTGCTGAAAGTGGTCCCGAAATTCCTTAGCATCCGCAAATAATGTGGGGCGTAAATGGCATCTCAGGCCCCTTGGAATTCTACTCAGCCGGTGGTATTCGGCTAATGTAGCACTATGCAATTCATAGGCAAGTAGTTTTTTAGACTCACGCTCTAAGTCGCGTGTCCGGTGATCCTGAGTAGAGGTATGCAGAAATTCACCTGAAGTATTCATCTGTGAAAGTATAGTCTCAGCCGCATTATAGCTATAAGCGAAAATTCCTGTAGACATTAGGACGTGGGTGAAATATCCAAAAAATAAGGAGTCAGTAAAGAAACTGAATATGCACTCCACTTGGGGGGAGGTGCTGTGGTATAAGTGAGTAAACCCAATACAGTCAAAGGAAATAAAACCACGCACTCACTGACATGTTGATATGCAAAAAGGAAAAGGTTTTAATATACTACTCCGTATACAAGTATTTATATAAAAAAGAAAAAAAGAAAAAAAAGAAAGAAATGGGGTGGAGAGGTGGAAAAAATCTAAAAGTCTAACAAATCTCTTTTTGTGATAATATAAGAAAAGGGGATGGTGGCACTGTCTAGCATCCGAATGCAAAAAGGAAATTCCAAAGTCGGCCTGTTGAACCTCCACGGACCGGGGTGCCTGGCGTGTACAGACAATAAATATCCAAACAAAGTAAAAACAGATCCGTGGCACTCACCATCCGGTTGTAATGGTTACTTTATTGCAGAGTTCTTGTTACACGGGGGTAGAGACTCACATGGGTAGTAATAGACGGCCGTTTCGCAGGGCTTCCGCTTCCTCCGGCCATGTGAGTCTCTACCCCCGTGTAACAAGAACTCTGCAATAAAGTAACCATTACAACCGGATCTGTTTTTACTTTGGTCTCTTTGTGATAAATTTGTAATAAATTCAGAACTGCGATAGCTAGGGAAGGACTTTTCGGTCAGGAGGACCTTTTTCAACGCATCACTGCCAAAAACAAAAGGGTTGAATGTAAGTATAAATGGCAAGTACATAAAAAACTGTCTAAATGGAAAACAAGTAATAGAAACAGAGAGGGGGAAAAAAGGGGAGGGGAGAGATGGCTGAGAAAAATGTGACTACACAAAAGTATGGAGTCCTATAGGTTCAAATATATAGCATACTATAAACACAGGGCTATGGTACTTTCACAGGGCATAGAGAATGAGCCAAAACGGAGGTATGGGGAATGAAGGATGCATGGGTAAAACTATCCAAACAACTCTTTCTACATACGAGAAAACAAGGTACATTCCCGTGTTTACATTGTGCTAGCTGCACGAACATTTTGAAAGGCAATACTTTTCACCATCCCCACACAGGCAAATCTTACTCAATCAAGGATTACTTTACATGCAATTCTAATTTTGTGGTGTACTTAATCAAAAGTCCCTGTGGCCTCTTATACATCGGCGAAACCACGCAAGCGATAAGAGATGTGATTGCAAGCCATAAATCAACCATCGGATATGGCAAAACATGGCTTCCGCTACCAGACCATTTCAAGACTGCTGGCCACAATGTATCGCAACTAAAATACCAAATAATTGAACAAGTACCAAGATCCAGACGGGGAGGGAACCATATTGCATTGCTGAAAAGACGAGAATCCTACTGGATCCATACGCTGGGCACACTCTCACCCCGCGGACTCCACCGAGAATACAATATCTTACATTGATAGTTCCATTTATACTACATTGTTCATGAATCATATACTAAACCTTTGTCCCTCTCTTTTCCAGATACGATGAATACCTATAATTATCTTCTCCTTTGACACTATACGTCCCCGTCCTGCTATCTCCACATGGGATGCCATCTCCGGATCCTTCACCATTCAATATCGTGATAAGCACATCATCTCATACAGGCATTTGCATCACGGCGCTCTCTAGGCTCCATTATCTGTCCATTTTGTTCCCCGATATTTGTACTCCTCTCTTCCTGGTATCTTCTATTCTACCTGTTTTCTCCCATTTTATCCGGACACCAGCACGGTGCCCAACTTTTACCCATGCCTCCTCCATTCCCCATACCTCCATTTTGGCTCATTCTCTATGCCCTGTGAAAGTACCATAGCCCTGTGTTTATAGTATGCGATATTTTTGAACCTATAGGACTCCCCACTTTTGTGTAGTCACATTTTTCTCAGCCATCTATCCCCTCCCCTTTTGTCCCCGCCACGTGTTACCAGGCTCCGCCCCCTAAGCAGTCACTATGGGCCAGATGTTTTAGAAAAGGGGGCATTTTTGGATGGCAATGTAATGGGGGCACCTGTGGATGACACTGCAATTGGGGTGATCTGTGGATGACACATATAGCATAAGATGCTATATATGTGTCATCCACAGATCCAATCCATTACAGTGTCATTCATAAATGCCCCCATCACAGTGCTATCCGCAGATCCCCCCATCACAGTGCTATCCACAGATCCCCCCATCACAGTGTCATCCACAGATCCCCCATAACAGTGCCATCCACAGATCCCCCCATAACAGTGCCATCCACATCTCCCCCACATAACAGTGCCATCCTCAGATCCCCCCATAACAGTGTCATCCACATCTCCCCCACATAACAGTGCCATCCACAGATCCCCCCCATAATACTGTCATGCACAGACCACCATTACTTCAAAAGCACACCTTTTGGTTAAAAATATTTTTTTTCTTATTTTTCTCCTCAAAAACCCAGGTGCGTCTTATAGGCCGGTGCGTCTTATAGGGCGAAAAATACGGTACTTTGTCTGTTTCTTATATAGGCATGATAAGCAGCTATTCACCACCCACCAAACAAAAAATTAGGCGAAACAAAGAAAACTGCTTAAAATGCCAAATTCAAGTCATATAATAGTCATATATAGGGCTATCCATCATGCTTGCACAAGTGGGTAGCTTCCACAAAGTTATCTGAAATGACAAGTAGGTTTTAATATTACTTATGATCTTTAATATTACTTATCATCTGCCTGCTTTAAACATCATATTGAAGGAGGTATTACTTTTTTCTCACTGCACTACTTTGGTTGAATTTTAGGCCAGGTTTTTCAGAAATTCCATCGAAGCAGCACCATGAGAGAAAGATCCAATTTTAATTGCTTTCTGTATCACTCTGATTCATACTAAATCTAACAAATAGGTCATAAGCTATGTATCAGTAGTCGCAGATTCAAAAAAAAAAAAAATCTCACTGCTATAAATGATTAGAAGTGTTGTACTTCCAATTGTACAACATTACAAGTTGACCGCATTCATTCCTATTCCTGAACGATTCTGCCAACTAAGTGTTCTGTTTTTTTTTTTCATTTTACAATTGTTTATTGTTTACCAGGAACAGCTCCATACTTAAAATTTTCTACTGCTTTGTCCAATTCAAGTAAATGAGGCTGAGCTGCAATATCAGGCACAGTCACTGCTAAGAGTATGAAGCTGTGTCTGGTAAACAAAGAAAGTGATGCAGTGTTTGCTCAAGTGCCATGGCCCCTTTAAACAGCTGATCCGCAGGTATTCCCAGAGTCATGATTCCCTCAGTCTTAGGCCTCATGCACACAACCGTTGTTTGATTCCGTGTCCGTTGCTCCATTTTTCGTGATTTTCTGCGGACCCATTGGTTTTCAAAGGGTCCGTGGAAAACTCGGCAAATGCACCGTTTGTCCTCCGCGTCCGTGGTCTGTAATTCCAGTCCATCAAAAAAATATAACCTGTCCTATTCTTGTCCGTGAAAAACGGTTCACGGACCCATTCTAGTCAATGGGACCGTGAAAAAATGCGGATGGCCATCCATGTGTCATCCGCGTTCCGCGTCCGTTTTTTTTTGTGGATCCCTTGGCAGGCACTTGGCAAAAATTGTCAGCCTGTCTTTTGGTAAAATCTTTTGGGTCATGTCCTCTAAAAAAAACAGCAAAAACGGACACGGATCACTGAACAACGGAACCCCTTTTTGCGGACAGCATAAAAACACGGTCGTGTGCATAAGGCCTTATAGTAATAGCTAGGGTTGAGCTAATCGAAGTACTTACAAAGAAATGCGCTTTGTGATGAAGTAATTTGTCATAGATCAAATTTTTTGGTAAACTTCGCTCATCACTACCAATAGCCTATAATGAGGGCAAACAATTTAACTTTTAATAACTGCAATTACAACAGTACAAATATTTTATGTTTGCAGTCATGCTAAGATGGGTCAACACTCTTAATGATTTCAGATAAGGCACACAAGCATAATGGTTGCAATAAAGGTGGCATTTAGGAATGAACATTACAAAATTTAACTGAACAATGAAAAACACAAACAATAATCAAACTTTATTCTAACTTTACATAGTATATAGTATATAAGACCGAAAAAAGACATTTGTCCATCTAGTTCAGCCTGTTTCCTACAAGTTGATCCAGAGGAAGGCAAAAAAAAACTGTAAGGCAGAAGCCAATTTTCCCCACATAAGAGGAAAAAATTCCTTCCTGGCTCCAATGAGGCAATCAGAATAACTCCCTGGATCAACGACCCCTCTCTAGTAGCTATAACCTGTAATATCATTACACTCCAGAAATACATCCAGTCCCCTCCTGAATTCCTTTATTGTACTCACGATCACCACCTCCTCAGGCAGAGAGTTCTATAGTCTCACTGCTCTTACCGTGAATAATCTTTTTCTGTGTACAAACCTTCTTTCCTCCAGACGCAGAGGATGTCCCCTCGTCACAGTCCTGGGGATAAATAGATTATGGGAGAGATCTCTGTACTGTACTTTGGTTTACTTCACATGAATTCCACCAAATGACCACTTTGCTTCACATACTTTAACTATTTTCCAATTCTCACTGATCATCAAGTAGTGTCCTCCCATAAATACCCTTTTTCTCAGTTATGGTAAACTTTAAAACTGAGTTAATAAGTTTGATCAGTTGTGTTTTACCACACAATAAAATTAGTCTGGCTAATCCCTAAGCCTCTAGGCAACTAGGCCTTCACTGTAGCATACCCCTCAAGCTCGCAGAGTTGGTACATGTCACAAGCCTGAATAGACCCAGTAACAGCCTAGCAGGCGTTTAAACTCAGCAATGGCATAGGAGAAAACGAGCATACTCACATACAGTGATTAGTCAATCCAATGACACAGATCCAAAAAGCATTCAAGCTCAGGAAGTCCCCATTAGAAGAAGGAGGATCCAGCATGTTACTTAAAATTTAATTATTTGAGTATATTCATAAAAATACATCTTTAGAAAAAAAAAACATGTAGGCTATATCTATGCTGATTGCTAAATATATAATTTTACAGATATACCCAATAAAGGATTGGATTCTCTTTCTCCTAGCGTGGATTAAACTCAGCACCATGGTCAGTCTTCCCTTGTTCTCTCCAGACTGAAAGACATAGCAGACTTTCACACTAGAACTAATACCAACCAGGGCAATAGTTCTCTCAGGCTACATCTGCACATCTTCCTCCAGGGCTAGTCTACCTAGCCCCAGTCTGATAAGTGGTTTCTGAGTTAGTTCATCATTCTTTTCAGAGGTTCAGCTTAGTGTACCTTATAACCCTCTTCACATCCTTCCACAGACCACAATAACAGTGCTTCACTTTACTCCCCCATGACAGAAATATTGAATATTGCAGATTCTTAGTACTACATGCTCCTATTTGTAAGAGGTCCCAGGCCCAATTTTCACATAGGCCAACAGCAGCTCGAATTGGTGTATCACAATGTCCATACATGCTCTCATCCTATTGGTGCCAACCCATCTCTTTTTTTAGCATCTAACTACTCCTCCCAGTATCTAACATTTTTCCAGTAGGCGCAGTCTCTTCCTGGGCCTCCTCAACATCTATATCTACCTTCATTGTGGCTAACAACCAAGGGGACATCACTCCAGTAGCTAGTCACTGCAGTCAGTGGCACTGTAGGCATCATAACCTGCAGTCCAGACAACCTATAAAACAAAATCATCCAAAACAACATAAAGATGGAGCAGTTCTAAACTTGAGTATGATATCATGATGCAGTGTGATATCACAAGAAAAAATCATTGAAAGCCATTGTTTATTTAATGTGATAAGGATCAAGTTGAGAATCACTACATATGTATGTGCAGTATACACAGTAGAGTTACTAAATACATTTCAATTTCACATAAACTTCAGAAGAGTCTTCAACCCAACTACTCCGATGAAAGAAATTTGCAGCCAACAGTGAAGAAACAATTATAGTCCATATGGTAAAGAAGTGGTAAATATACTGTATAGTTATAGTAAAGTATAGTATGGTAAAGTATTTGTAAGTCAAAACTATGTGCAGTTCCAAACACATACAGCTACAAATCTTTCCATTATACTTTTTCACTCTAGGTTACGCTCCCGTTTTGGCTTTTAAATACTGATACAAAATAATGACCAAAATTCTGCCATCTGAAAGTAGTGTTAGGTCTTATTCACATAGAGTATGGTGTATAGTCCCAATCATCTAAATGAGGTTTGCTGAAATACATACATATACAATACATATGCTACAGAAACAACTGGAGGTAGATGCATGAAAATGTAAGACTGTATGTGAACATTTCTTTACCCACCAATAGTTTTTCTTAGGCCATGCTCACACGTACCAGCTACATTATGGGCGAGATGTGTTTTTTTTATGCAGTTTTCTTCAATAGTAGTAAAAACCCAACTTTTTCCTGTGCTTTCAGAAAACCACAGCAAAAAAAAGTATACTGCTCAACAAGTAAACGCAGTTGTGTAGTTATATTAACATACTAACATAGTAACATAGTATATAAGACCGAAAAAAGACATTTGTCCATCCAGTTCGGCCTGTTTCCTACAAGTTGATCCAGAGGAAGGCAAAAAACCCCTGTGAGGCAGAAGCCAATTTTCCCCACTTAAGGGGAAAAAAATTCCTTCCCGACTCCAATCAGGCAATCAGTATAACTCCCTGGATCAACGACCCCTCTGTAGTAGCTGTAGCCTGTAATATTATTACACTCCAGAAATAAATCCAGTCCCCTCTTGAATTCCTTTATTGTACTCACCATCACCACCTCCTCAGGCAGAGAGTTCCATAGTCTCACTGCTCTTACAGTGAAGAATCCTTTTCTATGTTTTGTTCATATAATTCTATATGATTATCAATAAAAAAATTTACAAATAGATTTCCTGAAGATTTTTCTTCTCTTAAAAAGTCAAATGAACTGAAGAAAACTAGGTGGGCAACTTCAAAGCAATTTTTGTAATTATATTAATAAGTACAAATATTCTGCAAGAAATGAATAATTTTTTAGGACAATACAGTTGGAATCTTCATTTTGGGTCTATTTTAGTTTTAATGAACACATTATAATTTACAGGTCAGTTCAACAGAAATACTTTAATACTGTTAAGGTTTATTAACTTCTCTAATCATTAATTCAGTCTGTGACTCATTTCGGTCACAAAAATTAATTGCTATAATTGAATACCATGCATAATTACAGTGATTAAAATATGCTCTTGGTGCTGTGGACTGTAAAGGTGTGTTTTTAATCATGTCCAAAGAGTTATAATATTGAGGTCTCTTAAAATTGGTGCTTGCCTTTCCTTTTGCTAATATAAATTATTCCAAAATTCAAAGTGTGGCAGTATTAATATGTCATATTCAAGTACTGGGCAAAAGAAAGAATATACAGTAGACCATATGAATAGTCTATCCCTCTATTTACTGTATCCTTATATCTGTCAATCGAGCTATATCTATTGCTCTCACTCTCTATCAATTTTGTGAAGTTATTTAATTTTCTGAATATGTAGTGCATTGTGGGTGTCAGTTTGTAGTCAGAGATACCAACTGTCAATGGATTTGCAATTTGCAAGATGCGGTAAAGAATAGGACAAGAATAGTTTTATCTTTTACAGCGCAGCCGCATGGATCTGGAAGCATATGGAACTCCTCTGTGTGGCCAGACACGATCGTGTGAATGAACCCTAAACTCAAGGACATTTATTCTAAAAAAAAAGAATAAATAAGATGATGATTAGAGATGAGCGAATCAGAGCTGATGAAGTGGAATTTGATCCGAATTTCTGGAAAAATTTGATTCGTAACTAATGCAAATTTCCTCGCGCTTCGTGGTAATGAATCACATTTTTCCTAAAATGGCTGCTGCACGTGTGAGGACATGGAGAAAAGAAGTATGGGAAGGCAAGATCACCCAGACTGACATGCATGATGCAGTCAATCAGCAGCCAGCCAGCCCTGTGATGTCATAGCCCTAAAAATATGGTGGCCATCTTAGAATTAGACATTTCCAGCATTCTGAGTGCAGGGACAGACGTGAGAACGCGCTAGGGACATTGTGCCACTCTTTGGCCTACTCATGCTGCTGCCACCTCCACACTCTTTTATTGTGACACCCTGTGGCCTACTCATGCTGCTTCCACCTCCAGACTCAGTCATTGTGCCACTCTGTGGCCTCCTCCTGATACTGCTGCTACCAACACCTTTAGACTCTGTCACTGTGCCCCTCTGTGGCCTACTCATGCTACTGCCACCTCCAGACTCTGTCATTGTGCCACTCTGTGGCCTCCTCCTGATGCTGCAGCCACCTCTAGACTCTGTCATTGTGCCACTCTGTGGCCTCCTCCTGATGCTACTGCCCCCTCCAGGCTCTGTCATTGTACCACACTGTGGCCTACTCATGCTATTTCCACCTCCAGACTCTGTCATTGTGCCACTCTGTGGCCTACTCATGCTGCTGCCAACTCCACACTATGTCACCTTGCCACTCTGTGGTCTCCTGATGCTGCAGCCACCTCTAGACTCTGTCATTGTGCCACTCTGTGGCCTCCTCCTGATGCTACTGCCCCCTCCAGGCTCTGTCATTGTACCACTCTGTGGCCTACTCATGCTACTACCACCTCCAGACTCTGTTATTGTGCCCCTTTGTGGCCTAATCATGCTGCTGCCACCTCCACACTATGTCACCTTGCCACTCTGTGGTTTCCTGATGCTACGGCCACCTCCAGACTTGTGCCATTCTGTGGCTTCCTCATGCTGCTGCCAACTCCAGACTCTGTCATTGTACCGCCTGCTGGCCTTCTCCTAATGCTGCTACTGCTACCACCTACTGACTCTGTCATTGTGCCACTCGATTGCCTCCTAATACTGCTTCCACCTCCAGACCCTGTCATGGGGCCACTCTGTGGATTTTACACTTCTGATCTGTCAGAAGGAAGGAAAAATGAGATGCACAATAGATTATGTCTGTGTGGCAGCTTTAAGGCTTGTATGGTCCCATCATAATTGTCTTATGATTCTGTAGCCAAAAGCAGAAGTGGTTAGAAAACACAGAAGACATGCAAATATTCCATTCATGTGTTATCTCTGTTTTAGATCCACTCCGTTTTTGTTTTTTTCATTAGCAATACTGATGGATAATGGAGGAAATGCTGGCCAAGTGAAGGTGTATGTTCCACAGACAGGATCTGTTTTTTGGGGGTTATTGTTCTGACTGATCAGTGACGTCAACACAAACTTACTGCTAACAACCTTTCCACTCTGTCAGGGGGGCTCTACTTGTATAGGTGTTTAATAGAACAGGTTCTGTTGACACCTATGTGGAATCAGCTGATGAGGTTGTAAAAGAAGTATGCTTCTACTTGACTCTAACATCTACCTGTAAGGCTGAGTTAATACTCAGTTTTGGTCAGTTTTGGCCCCATGACCTCCCAAATAAGTGAAGTATGCACTGATTCTATGAGCGACCCCTGTAATCTGCATGTCATATTTCACTACAACAGCAGACTCCCTATGCGTGTTACTGCAAGGCACAGTGTTCTACACCCCTATAAAGGCTTTCTGCAGCCCAGAAATAGCCATTTTTAACGCTATTCTCCGCAAATAAATTCATATTGAAGCAAATTTTTCAGAAAAATTTGGCGAACCTGCCAAATTGAATATCTAATGATCATCTTAGAACTCACAGTACCTGGCTAAGATTACATTACTGAGTCTAACACAGAATGTATTTGCTTTATAGGCCCATAAGTGTTTGGGAATAAATGGGTGTTTTGATTGCATTTTAAGATAATGCATCCCCTTGCGCAGACAGTCTACCAATCAGAATTTATAAGGGGCATAAAACATCCCCTACCCCATTTACTGTAGATTAGAGATGAGCAAATCAATTCTAACAAATCAATTCATCTCATCAGCAGGCCTTCTTCACTTGTGGGGGGCTGTTCCTGAAAGTGAAGAAGTGCCTATCTGTGCCAAGATTTATTGCACAGCTGCTCCAGTTAACAGAACATGGGCACAGGCTCTGCTTTGGCTTCAAAGCAGTGTCTGTACAGAGCCTATGCCCTTGCTCTGCTAACCGGAGCAACAGTCTAGGCAGGAAATTGATATGGCTGGGCTAAATTGCCGGATTTGTCAGTCTTGCATTAGATGGGCACTTATTTACCTGTGGGGGCAGCTCCTAATTTGAAGAATCCTTGCAGATGAGATGAATCAATTATTCAGAATCAATTCCCTCATCTCTACTGACAATATTTGCAGATTCTCTTATTGCCAAAAGTCATTCTAGTTCTAGGATTAAAGCAACAATGGTAGAGTTATTACTATTGACACATGATGATATCTGATTATAAACTGTTTGCTGAGGTTCTGGCTCAGAATTGTTTACAGGTTTCTACTTCTTAAAATTTGTTTTGGGTCCAATTCTAAATTGTAATATTCTAATAGATTGGTAAAAGAATTTGATTCAGGAATTAATCGATTCTACCCAAATCAAACATGCCTCAATTAGCCTGAAATTCGGTATATGAAACTGGGAGGTCCTATTTTTTTATTTCTTATTTCTACCTTTTTATTTGTTGTTTCTTTCTCTGCCCAAAACACACTGGGGGAGATTTATCAAACTGGTATAAAGTAGAACTTGCTTAGTTGCCCCTAGCAACCAATCAGATTCCACCTTTCATTTTCAAAAGGAGCTGTGAAAACTAAAAGGTGGAATCTGATTGGTTGCTATGGGCAACTAAGCCAGTTCTATTTTACACCAGTTTGATAAATCCCCCCTCCCTCCAGTGTCATACATAATACTTATATACATTTTAAAAACATTCCTAAAATTGTCATTTATTGGGGGCAGATGCCTGCACATGTTTTTACACAGATGGTGGTTTCGAAATAAGCAGTTGCTTGTTCTGAACATGGGGTCCAAACATTATGCCTTAATAGATTCATCAAAATGCCATGCTGATACGGCATTATTCGCTTATTTTTATTGAGGTACTCCAAAATAGCATCTCTTAGAAAACCTTCAAACAGTTTACCCAAGATGGATGTTAAACTTACTGGCCTATACTTTCCAGGCTCTGTTTTTGATCCCTTTTTGAATATTGCACCACATTTGCTAAGCGCCAATAATGACACCGACTGACAAGCTGAGTACCCTCTCTGACAGCACACTGCAGGCTGGACAAGATAGTCCACCAATAGCCATTTGGGTCAGTTTACCATGGCACTCAGACTGCTACATTATGTTCATCAAAATGAGTTGCCTGCTTGTGGGAGCTGGTGCTGCTGTACCTTCTGCTACCTGTAGAAGCAAAGATGGTGGGAGTTCAGAGACTCAGCTTTAGCAAATTGTGTACTAAGGATGCGCAAACCAGTTCATACCGAATCAGGTTCGGTCTGAACTTTCCTATTTTTCAGTTGCCAGACTAACCCAAATCTTTTCAGGTTTATTTAGAAAAATGGCGCGTAGTATCACTATATTTTACATATTGGTTGGAGAAAAACAATGGAAGAAGAAGAGTTCTCGCATGAATCCGAGAGGAAGTTTTGCCCTGAAGACAGCCTGGATGAGCCAATCCGTGCTGCAGCAGGCAGGGAGGTGCCATAGAAAAGCAGAAGATCATTCTGTGCTGGGCTATGAATGAGGGAGGATGGGTCTTACAGTGTCTGCCAGAAAAACGATCTTAGGGAGTTAGAAATCAGTCAAGCTTGTATTCTACTGCCAGGAATAGTGAAGGGAAAGTCTAGAATTACAAAGAAGAAAGATAATTGTGTGTGCGGAATAGGTAGACAGGAAAGCTGTCAGTCAGGACGTAAGAAGCTGAGACTAGTTGTGCCTACTAGAACAACTACAGCTGCTGCAAACCTCAAAAGCAGCTACCTACAAGGACATCCTTTCATTTTTTTCTCCACTTTCACAAAAATCCTTTTTTTGGGTGGGGTGTGTGTGTGGAATAAGTGAAACCAGTACAACATGTGTTCTATTATCAATCTAGCATAACATATAGATTATCAGTGAGAACTCTGTATCTCACATATTTTATATATTTTTAATATTTTATTTTTTTAGTTTGAAAAACATTATAAATCACTGATTTAGAACCAAGTAAGTGCTAAATCAGTGTATTATCTCTCTCTATTTTTTTTTATGGGGGGGGGGGCTATTGAATTTACTAAAACTAGCATATAGGTGATCATTACACCAATATATAGGGAAGGGAAACTGTTTACCTGTGACTGTTAAAATAAGCATTTAGACCTCAATCATCCATTTTTGTTTATTGTATTTCCACATGGTAGGAATATAATTTTCTTTTGTTGGGTTCAATTTTTTAAACCTGCATATGGTTGATGAGTATACCAATATACAGGATAGGACAACAATTTACTTGTGAGTGTTAACTTGAAAATGAAAGCCAGGCCTCAATTATCCGTTTCTGTTTACATTATATTTTCACATGGTCGGCATCTCAATTTTTTTGGTGGGTTCAATTTAATTAAACCAGGATATGGGTGATCAGTACAGTCCCTGAAAAAAGTCTTGTCGCTTCTCTATTTTGTAGAAACTCCTGCTATTAACCTGACTTTTAATTAATCAATTGGTGTAATGAATTAGCTCATATGAAAAGCTAAAGCCATCCCAAATGATGTTTAATGCACTGAAATAAATAAGTTTCACTGAAAAAGATTTATCATTTAATCAAGACAGAAAGGTCAAATTTTGGCAAGACAAAAGTTTTGTCGCCTATACAGAAATTGAACAACTTTACTGCAAATTCAAAAATATGTCAGCAAATTAAGTAGTGGTGCTGTGAGATCCAAATTTAATATCTTGTATGACTTCCATGAGCTTGAAGGACAGCATCCATGCGGTTTGGCAATGATTCATACAATTTATTGATGAAGTCATCAGGAATAGCAAAGAAAACAGTCTTGCATGCCTCCCAGAGTTCATCAATATTCTTTGGTTTCGTCTTCCATGCTTCCTCTTTCATCCTACCCCACATATGCTCAATGATGTTCATGTCTGGTGACTGGGCTGGCCAATCCTGGAGCATCTTGATCTTCTTCGCCTTAAGGAACTTTGATGTGGAGATGCAAGTATGCGATGGAGCACCATCCTGCTGCAGAATTTGGCCTTTTTATGGTTGGGAATATAAGAGGTAGCTAATATTTCTTGCTATTTTAGACTATTGATGTTACCTTCCACCCTGCAGATCCCTCGCACACCCCCTGGATGTATCTCCAGACCATGATTTTGCCTCCACCAAACTTCACCGTTTTCTGGGTAAATCTCGGCTCCATGCGGGTTCCAGTAGGTCTCCTGCAATATTTGCGGTGACTGTGGTGTAATTCAACAGAAGTTTTATCTGAAAAATCCACCTTCTGCCACTTTTCCAGCATCCATCATTTTAGCAGGTTGTGGGCCTTGGCAAGTGCCACATGGTTTTTCAATTGTCTTTTGTTTAGTGCTGGCTTATGGGCACTGATTCGACCATGGAGGCCATTTCGAGACAGAATCCGACAAACTGTTGTGGTTGACACAGGGACTTCAGGTGACCAGGTCTCGTGGAGCTCTGCTGCAGTGGAAAATGGACTGGCCTTTGATTTTCGAGCCAACAAACAGTCCTCTCGAGCAGTTGTCTTGCGGGGTCTGCCTGATTTGGGCTTGTCCAAAACGTCTCCAGTCTCTTCAAATCTTTTTTTTATCCTCTGAACATGACTTTGAGACACATTGAAGGTGTCTGCCACATCAGCAGTGGATCTGGTCTTCAGCCTCTTGATAATCAACACTTTAGTCTCGGGGTGAATCTTAGGCATGTTTGCAGAGGTCTAGTTGCAGTTGATGTGAAGGTCTAGTGTACGGGGGGTCCTTTTTATACACACCTGAGACCTAATTGATCCATTATTAGTCACAGGTGAAGCTCATATGACAAGGCGACAACACTTATGTCTTGGCAAAAATTGACTCAATGAGCTTTTTCCAAGCTGTGAATATTAGAATACTTTTTGTCAGTTTCGTTTTGCACTGAAACATTATTACAAAAGCTAGGATTAAAAGAGTTAGGATTAAAATGACCCATTTCTTGTAACAAAATCTTGATTAGAAATATATTTAAGCAGCACTTCAGGTCAATTTGTACACAAGCGACAAGACTTTTGTCAGGGACTGTAGTGTTGAGTGAGCATGCTCGGCTGAGTACCGGTTTGGCTCGAGCACCGCTATGCCCAGCAGATCCGAGCACTTGGCCGAGTACCACATGTGCTCGACTGCCAAGCTCGAATCTCCTCCCCGCACGTTTGGCGCTTGCTAAGCAGCCAATAAATGTGCAGGTAAGTATTGCCATCACTGTAATGCCATTAGACATGTTTTCACCTGGCATTACAGTGATTGGGTGGCCGGAACGCGTCACTGGGTGCTATATAGCACCCGGTCACGTGGGTTCGGCTTATTGCGAGTCAGGGAGAGCTGCTGTTAGGAAGGGACAGTTAGTGTAGGGCGAATTTTATCTAAAAATTATCATTGAGAACACGTTTCAAAGAACTAACAGTCCTTTTAAGGACTATTGTTAGAAGTGCCAGGCAGCCAAAATTGTTTGGGGGATTTTTTTTTTTGTCACGGTGACCATTAGTGACATTTTCTGTATTCCATAAACTCTGCTTGCTGTGAGCAGTGAGGCACAAATCTACACTTATATCTAGACTGTGTGCGGCCTATATTTAATTCAAAAATACCATTGATGGACAGTCATTTTCTGTATTCCACAAACTCTGCTTGTTGTGAGCAGTGAGACACAAATCTACACTTATATCTAGACTGTGTGCGGCCTAAATTTAATTCAAATACCAGTGACAGACAGTTATTTTCTTTATTCCACAAACTCTGCTTGCTGTGAGCAGTGAGATGCAAATCTACACTTTTTTCTAGACCGTGTCAGCGTCTTTAGCGATCCCTCAGTGCCTTACAACTACTGAGTGTCCAAGCTGGACACGTGGCACGAACTGGCGCTCTATGACTTGGAGGTGCTGGCCTGCCCTGCTGCCAACGTTTTGTCTGAGCGGGTATTTAGTGCTGCTGGTGGCATTATAACAGATAAGCGTATCCGGCTGTCAACTGAAAATGCTTACAGGTTGACTCAGATAAAAATGAAGAAGGCCTGGATTGCAACCCCTGACTTTTTTACTCCACCAGAGGAAAGCCATGACTGAACATTAAGGCACTTTAAATTTGTTGTTTAGAATGTACTGAATACTATGTATTCACATGGACCCCTACTGCCGCAGAAAAGGGTATATGGTTGAATCTTCCTTTTCTCATCCTCCTCCTCCTCGTCCATCATATCTACATGCTTAATTGTCGCATATAATGCCATTGCTTATATGCCTTCTCATATAATTTTTCGGATGGTCAGTTCACCCGCAGGCCCTCACCCATAATGTTTTAGATGGTCAGCTCAGCTGAAGACCTTCACCCCTAATGTTTTAGTGGGTCACCAGCAGGCCATCAATCATACTTTACCTCTTCTCCTGTATAACGTTTCCTCATCCTAAATACCCATGACATTCCCTGTAATTCTTTCGTGCTGGTTCCAAGGACAGGCTCTCTTAAGAGTCCTGTATTGTTATTTATCGTCACTACCTCACTGAGGCGGTACTGGGAAATTGGAGCTCCTCCGCCTGCCTTTATTGGAAGTGTTAGCCGTGGCCATCCCTCAGGCTTCCTCTCCGGAAGCGAATCCTGATTCCCCATTACTCGTTGTGACCATGGTAGGTGCATAAAAGAACATCGAAAGTTGAAAAAGCTGACATCGATAGATCATCAACATCACGGGGACATGCGATCAGCTTAGAAGTTATATAGCGTTAACAAAGCAGCAGAAGACCCTCACCTACAATTTTATATACACGGTCACTGGTCAGCTCAACGTCCGTTCCTCTTACAAGTTCATTATCATCAGATGATAGTCCGGTCAACACAATCGGAGCCACCGCCGTTCCTCTTAGTCATGGCCCCAATTCTGGAAATCATGAAAATTTTTGTCTAAACTTGCTATTTATATAAAAGTAAATATACAGGAAAGAATGTTTGCTAACAATTTTTCATCTAAAATCACTTCTATCTTCGGTTTGTGAGTTTTATGGTCGGGTCTGTAAAAGTGACGTACAACTCGGGCAACATCGTTCCCAGCAGCGATATTGTAGTCCAATATGCATCCAGACATCCTCCCCATGCTGTCCCCGACCAATTTCGGTGGTGTTTCCATTAATTTCTGACCTTTTCCTATGGACCAGGCACCCTCCCCTCTTCGGAGCAGGGGGTGCCTGGTTTAATGCTTGGGTTCTCCCATTGACTTCTATAGGGCTCGTGTGCTCGGTATCGGGGTGCTCGATCATCACTAGTGATCAGTACAGCAATACGCAGGGTAGGGCAACAATTTATCCGTGAGTGTTATTGTGAAAATGAGCATGGGTCCTCATTGACTTCTGGATTATTATATGTGCTTTTGACTTGTGTAGTACCCCAGAGAGGGCACTACCATTCCTTCAACCTGCTACTGTCTAAAATACCTAACCAATGTGTGAAACCACCATGCCTTTTTTTTCCAGGTCTGTTCAGTAGGTGCTATGTAACTGTTATGTATTGTATTTCATGCACTGTGCTTGGTTGTTCGGCAGATGGCAGTGCATCTGACAGAGAGATCTTTAGTTTTAATGGAACTTCCATTCTCCTCCCTTTTGGGCAGTAGTGGGCTAGGTTCTCTTCCTACCAAGGGAGGGGTTGTAGGAAGCAGCATGGTGTGGTGAGAGAGTGTTTCCTCTCACTGCTGCACGAGCTTTGGGAAAGTAGCTCAAAGAGCAGCACATTCCAGATATATCAAAAGACCTCTGAGAGGGACCAGTAAGCACGGGCAGGGAAGTTATATCTCCCTAACAGCACACTGGGTAAATGTAGTGACAGCTGGGCCAGAGGAGGATAGCAGTTTGGCGCATCTCCTTCCGCCCCCGTGGATTGCAGGGCATTTCTATCTGCCTCCTGTTGTCTCCTACTCCTACTCCACTTCCTCCTCTTCTACCACCTCCTCATCCTTTCAGCGTAGCACCTTCACCACCAACATCAGCACAGCCAGGGGGAAACGACAGCAGCCTGTTCTGAAACTCATCTGTTTGGGGGACAAACCCCACACCACGCAGTAGTTGTTGTGGACATGCATGGAACAACGGATCGATGAGTGGTTGGTGTCACTGAACCTCAAGCCCGGCCTGCTGGTGTGCGATAATGGGCGAAATCTCGTAGCAGCTCTGGGCCTAGCCGATTTGACACACATCCCTTACATGGCGCATATGCTGAATTTGGCGGTGCAGAAATTCCTGAACATCTGACAGTAAAAATCAATTCAGCTAATCCAGCTCTTAGATTCTGGTGGTACAAATTCACTTTTATTGGTGCTCAAGGATCTGAGCCGCAGATGTGACAGGAAAATAATTTTATTAAATTTGTCGGTTAGATTGTTGGGTAACATTTCCACGGTTATCAGGACTTTTTATTATAAGTCGTAACAAAAGCTATACAAGGAACATTTCAAAAAGAGAAAATTAACCCGACCAGACTCACAGCCTACCCCTCACCCCACCCTTCACTCAAACCACTCATTAATGCCCATTCACAAACTATTTACAAATTTACTTATAACATATTTAAATAATTAAGTCAGATAAACGGAATAAACAAACAAAACTATATACACCAAAGAAAAAAAAGGTGGGGGGGTTCAGTCAGCACAACCCTATATGCAGGTGCACATTGCTATGGCGAAATACACATACAAACGCAAAAACAAAAATGCAATGGCACTCTGCAACCAGCACTCTGCCCTGCCTCTATGCTGGATGTTGAATGAGGCATTAGTGTACATTTTAGCCAAAGCGTAATAAGCCACTCACCACGTCAAGGTCGCCTCTATGAGTGGTCCCTGACACTAGTTCCTAACTGTTATGGGCCATGACAGCCACACAAAATCGAGGAAGCGCAGGTGCAGCATGCATGCCAGGTACACTCTCCTTGTAACCCCGTCTGGTGCCATAACAGCTTCAATCAGATCCAGGGATGCAAGTACCAACATGCATGCTGAGCCCACTATATACTATACACTATATACAGGGCAGACTAACTAGTCTGGTGTGCACGACTGCATGGAGATCGACACGCCTCCAATATATACTACAAAGAAAAAAAGGTGGGGGGTTCAGTCAGCACTACCCTATATGCAGGTGCACAACAAAAATACAATGGCACTCATATGACCATTTATAGAGGCGACCCTGATGTGGTAAGTGGCTTATTACGCTTTGGCCAAAATGTACACTAATGCCTCATTCAACATCCAGCATGGAGGCAGGGCAGAGTGCTGGTTGCAGAGTGCCATTGCATTTTTGATTTTGCGTTTGTATGGCTGGGTAGAAGACAGCGAGATCCCCACCAAGCTACATTGGTTTGTAGGGTCGGCAGTGCTTACGATGTCAAGCGAAGTGCTTGGAGCCCTCGGGAAGAATTAAGAGCATCCAACAACGGAGGTAGCCAGTTGGGGTGCCAGGAGATCTGTTACATTGGTGGCAAGCAGTTAATTGGCGTCCTAGTCCAAGGAGAAGCAGTTTGGAGACACTGTTCGTGTTAAGGGCAACGCTTGTCCTCGTACAGCGCCCCTGGCTACAGCAGTATGGAACCAGTTTGTAACCAACCAGTGTCCCTACATGAGGAGGAGGACCTGATCAATCGGTATACAGTTCGGAAAGGCATCTGGTATGAGGCACTGGAGGGCATACTACGTCGGCGAGAGACTCCTCAGCGAGGAGCAGCGATGGCAGATGCGACTGGCCCTGCGGATGCCTCTGCTGAGAGAGCAGCCCCTGGAGTAGTGGGTGAAGGAGCTCGAGCTCCGGGTGTGACAGGAGCTGTGGCTGGAGGATGCCTAACAGGCGCTCTGGTGTACACCGCTCGGCACACACCCTGTGGCCACAACTGGAAGAGTTTTCCCTGGAACGGCCAGTAATGTGGCATCAGAGCGGATGGTTAGTGCAGCGGGGGCCATAGATACCCCATAGAAGAACTCACCTGTCCATCCAAAATTTGGAGAGACTGACCTTTGTCAAGATGAATCAGGCGTGGATCAGCCAGAATTTCCACCCACCAATGACTGATGCATCAGAATAGATCATCCATGGTGCCACACCAACCCTTTGACAAAAGAGACCGGCTTCTTCTGTCTAACTGCCTCAGCTACTATTCTGATACCGCTACACGTCCGATGTCACACATCTGATACCAACTGCTCCTTCTTTCACCCACCATCATCAGCTGGTATTTGTATGGCCATCTCCCCACTCTGGTAACAGGTTACTCTGTGGTCTCCTGGTGCTGCGGCCAACTCACCGCTCAGGTCTCCTGATGCTGCTGCTTCCACCTCCACACTGTTATTGTGCCACTCTGTGGCCACCTCATGATGCTGCTGCTGCCGCCACCTCCAAGTTCTGTCATTGTTCCACTCTGAGGCCTCCTGATGCTATTGCCACCTCCACCCTGTCATTGTACCACTCTGTACCACTCTGTACCACTCTGTGGCCTCCTCCTAACCCTGTTGCTGCCGCCGCCTCCACACTCTGTCATTGTGCCACTCTGTGGCCTCCTGATGCTGCTGCAGTCACATCCATACGGTCATTGTGCCACCCTTTTGCCTCCTCCTGATGCTGCTGCGACCACCTCCACACTCTGTTATTGTGCCAGTCTGTGTCCTCCTGATGCTGCTGTCACCTCCACAGTGTTACTGTGCCACTCTTGCCTCCTCCTGATGCTGCTGCCACCTCCATACTCTGTCATTGGGCAACTCTGTGGTCACCTCATGCTGCTTCCACCTCCCTACTATGTAATAGGGACACTCTTTGGACTTCTCATGCTGTTCCCACCCTCCCCACTTCCTGACTGGTCCACTATTTTGCCTTTCGGCCTGGCTAACATCATCATTTATTTGACCCTTCTTCTAATCTGTCAGAAGGAAGGATAAATGAGATGCACAACATATACTCTCTATGTAACAGCTGTAAGGCCAACATGACATGGTCCCTATTTTGCATTATAATTGGCTTATGATTTGGTAGCCAAAAAATGGAGTGGGTATAAAACACAGAAGTCATGCAGATATTCCATTCATATGTCGTCTTTGTTTTGGATCCACTCCTGTTTATTTTGGCTTTAGCAATTCTGATGGATTACTGACCAAATGCTGACCGAGTGAAGGTGGATGCTCCACAGACAGGATCCGTTTTTTCTGAGTTATTGTTCCGACGGGTCAGAAGATGGGCAAAATAATCAGTGACATTAACACAAACTTACTGCTGACACCCACTCCGTCTGGGATGGGCTCTACTTGTATAAGCGTTTAATAGAACAGGTTCTGTAGAAATCCATATGGAATCAGTGAATTGGTGTAAAAGGAGTGCGTTCTTTCACGCTATAGTAGGATCTTGGGCCTCTGCGCAGTTCTTTATACCTGGTGCTAACATTGACCTGTAAGGCTGGGTTCACACTTAAGTTATTTGGTCAGTTTTGGCCCCGTAACTACCCAAATAAGTGAACTGTGCAGTGATTCTAAGGCCTCTTTCACGCGGGCGAGTTTTCCGCGCGGGTGCAATGCGTGAGGTGGACACATTGCACCCGCACTGCATCCGGACCAATTCATTTCTATGGGGCTCTGCACATAAGCGGTGATTTTCACGCATCACTTCTGATTTGCGTGAAAATCGCAGCATGCTCCAGTTTCTCAGTTTTTCACGTTATAAGGGAAAATATTAAAATCTACAGAATACTCCACCCGAAACCAGACTTCAGTGATGAAGTCCGGCTTCAGGTCTGGGTACTAAACATGGCAATTTTTCACACGCGCGTGCAAAACGCATAACAAACGTTTGCACACGCGCGGAAAAATCACGCATATTCCCGCAACGCACCCGCATCCTATCCAGGGGTCAAACATGAATCCCGTGTGAAAGAGGCCTAAGAGCGACGCCTGTCATCTACATGTCATACTGACTCACGGTATTATTTTGCTACCACAGCAGACCTACTAGAGTTGAGCGAACTCGAACTGTATAGTTCGGGATCGTACAGAACTTTATGGTTTTCCGGACCCGGAACCAAACCCGAACATTTGTGTAAAAGATCGTGTTCGGGTTCGTTGTTCAGCGATTTCTTCTCGCTTTTTGAAAGGCTGCAGGGCAGCCAATCAACAAGCGTTTCACTACCTTGCCCTTAGAAGCCATAACAACCATGCCTACTATTGTAGTGCATTTCTGTTGTTGGTGGAATAAACCCTTACTGTCGTACCACAGATCACGTTTGCATACACTGCGGAAAAACCTGTTTTAAAATTTTGCGGTGACCTACTAGAGTTGAGCGAACTCGAACTGTATAGTTCGGGATCGTACAGAACTTTATGGTTTTCCGGACCCGGAACCAAACCCGAACATTTGTGTAAAAGATCGTGTTCGGGTTCGTTGTTCAGCGATTTCTTCTCGCTTTTTGAAAGGCTGCAGGGCAGCCAATCAACAAGCGTTTCACTACCTTGCCCTTAGAAGCCATAACAACCATGCCTACTATTGTAGTGCATTTCTGTAGTTGGTGTAATAAACCCGTAATGTCGTACAACAGATCACGTTTGAATACACCACTGAAAAAGCTATTTTAACCCCTTAAGGACTCAGCCCAATTTCACCTAAAGGACTTGGCCATTTTTTGCAAATCTGACCACTGTCACTTTATGTCTGAATAACTTTAAAACGGTTTTACTTACGCAGGCCGTTCTGAGATTGTTTCTTCGCCACATCTTGTACTTCATGACACTACTAAAATCGGGTCAAAAAAGTAAAATTTTTTTGCTTAAAAAAATACCAAATTTAACAAAAATTTGGAAAAATTTGCAAATTTCAAAGTTTCAATTTCTCTACTTCTCTAATACATAGTAATACCCCCAAAAATAGTTATTACTTTACATTCCCCATATGTCTGCTTCATGTTTCCATCATTTTGGGAATGCCATTTTATTTTTTGGGGATGTTACATAGCTTTGAAGTATAGGAGCAAATTTTGAAATTTTTCTGAAATTTTCCAAATCCCACTTTTTATGGACCAGTACAGGTCTGAAGTCACTTTGTGAGGCTTACAGAATAGAAACCACCCAAAAATGACACCATTCTAGAAAGAACACCCCTCAGGGTATTCAAAACTGATTGTACAAACTTTGTTAACCCTTTAGGTCTTCCACAAGAATTCATTGAAAATGGAGATGACATTTCAGAATTTTGATTTTTTGGAAAATTTTCCATTATAATCAATTTTTTCCAGGAACAAAGCAAGGGTTAAGTGTCAAACAAAACTCAATGTGGGTTGCCCTGATTCTCTAGTTTGCAAAAACACCCCATATGTGGTCCTAAACTGCTGTTTGGCCAAACCGCAGGGCATAGAAGGAGGGGAGCGCCATATGGGTTTTGAATGGCAGATTTTGCAGGACTGGTTTTTTACACCATGTCCTATTGCAAGCCTCCCTGATGCATTCTAGCATAGAATTCCAAAAAAGTGACTCCATCTAAGAAAGTACACCCCTCAAGGTATTCAAAACTGGGTTAACAATCCTTGTTAACCCTTTAGGTGCTCCACAAGAGTTCATGGCAGATGGAGAAACAATTTTGATATTTCAATTTTTTGGAAAAGTTTCCAATAAAAACAGTAATAAAGTAAGGGTTAACTGCCAAACAACACTTAGTATGGGTTGCCCTGATTCTCTAGTTTGCAGAAACACCCCATATGTGGTCCTAAACTACTGTTTGGCCAAACCACAGGGCATAGAAGGAGGGGAGCGCCATATGGGTTTTGGAAGGCTGATTTTGCTGGAATAGTTTATTTACACCATGTACCCTTTCAAGCCCCCTGCTGCACCCCTTGAGTAGAAACTCCATAAAAGTGACCCCATCTAGGAAACTACAGGATACGGTGGTTGTTGTTTTGGGACTATTTTAGGGTAGATATGATTTTTGGTTGCTCAATATTACACTTTTTTGAGGGAAGCTAACAAAAAATTAAAAATCTAAAATTGTTTCTACATTTGCCATTCATTTTTGTGGATCACCTAAAGGGTTTATAAACTTTGTAAAGTAATTTTTGAATACCTTGAGGGGTGTAGTTCCTTAGATGGGGGTCACTTTTTTGGAGTTTCTAGTCTAGGTTACATTAGGGGGGCTTCTAATGGGACATGGTGTAAAAAGAAAAATCTGCCTTCCAGAAGCCATGTGGCGTTCCCTTTGTTCTATGTCCTGCCGTGTGGCCATATAGCTATTTACGACCACATATGGGGTGTTTCTGCAAACTACGGAATGAGGGCAATAAATATTTAGTTTTGTTTGACTGTTGACCCTTGCATTATTAACGGAAAAAATGGATTAAAACGGAAATTTTGCCAAAAATGGGTGTTTTAGCACCATTTTTATTCCATATTTTTAATGCTGTAGATCTGAGGGGTTGGGTCAAATGTTAATTTAATAGGGAAGATTCTTACGGACGTGGCGATACATAATATGTCTACTTTTTTATTTTTTAAGAGTTTACACTAGGTTATCATTTTGGGAACAAAAAAATAACAAAATTTACTATCTCTAGACTGGGAGCTACAGTTTTTTTTTTTTAGTTGGGCGACTATCTAATGTGGGGGCTCATTTTGTGCGTGACAAGATGGCGGTTTTATTGGCACTATTTGGGGGCGCATATGGCTTTTGGATTGCTAGCTATTACACTTTTTGGGATTCAAGGTGACAATAAAAATGGCTTTTTTGTATAGTTTTTTATTTTATTTTTTACAGAGTTTGTCAGAGGGGCCAGTTTATGGGGTATTTGTATAGAGAAGATTTTTACGGACGCGGCGATGCCCAATAAGTGTGCCTCTCAGAATTTGGAGTTTTGCAACATCTGGAAGATCGCAGTTTGAGGAAGCTAATATTTTTGGAAAAAAAAATTGTTTATGTGACTCCAAAGTCTGAGAGCCATACTTTTTTATATATTTTCTAGGGGCCTGTCGGGAATTATAAAAATTATAAAAATTTAGAACTCCATGGAAGTGTGATACTCCCTGAAGCAACCATCAATGCAGAGGCCCGGATGATCGGGGCAAGTGTCACATTGAGTAGTGGTGTCCTTCCGTATCCCCCTCTTGTGACACACTCTGCACTTTTTTTGGGTTCGGCTCCTCCAATTCCCGAGGTACTACGACCTGCTCTTTCCCGGTCAGAAAAGATCAGGTCCCTGAGGACTGCCTCATAGAAATGGAGGAAAGTCCCTGTGCTGCCAGCGCTTCGGAACAGTACAAAAGCGTTGTACATGGCAACCTGCTCAATGTAGACCGCAACTTTTTTGTACCATGCCCGGGTTTTCCGCATGGAATTATATGGTTGGAGAACTTGATCAGATAGATCAACTCCACCCATATACCGATTGTAGTCGACGATACAATCGGGCTTGAGGACCGCTGCCGTGGTACCTCGCACAGAGACTGGGGTGGTGCCGTTACCATGGATTGTGGTCAGTACAAGGACATCCCTCTTGTCCTTATACCTGACCAACAGCAGGTTTCCACAAGTAAGGGCACGGGTCTCACCCCTGGGGATAGGTACCTGGAGGGGGTAGGTAGGGAGGCCAAGTTGATTTTTCCGCACGGTTCCACAAGCAAACGTGGATCTGGCGGCAAGGGACCTGAACAAGGGGATGCTGGTATAAAAGTTATCCACGTACAGGTGGTAACCCTTATCCAGCAGTGGGTGCAAAAGGTCCCACACGATTTTCCCACTAACACCCAGAGTGGGGGACATTCTGGGGGTTCAATACCGGAATCTCGCCCTCAGAACACGAAATTTGTAAGTGTACCCTGAGGTACTCTCACAAATTTTGTAGAGCTTCACGCCATACCTCGCTCGCTTGCTGGGAATGTATTGGCGGAAAACGAGTCTCCCCTTGAAAGCAACGAGAGACTCATCAATCGTGACCTCCCTTCCAGGTACGTAGGCCTGTGCAAACTTGGCCCCAAAATGATCGATGATCGGCCGTATCTTATACAGCCGGTCATAGGCGGGATCAGTTCGGGGGGGACATACTGCATTATCTGCATAATGCAGGCATTTCCGGATGGCCTCGAATCTGGGACGTGTCATGGCTGAACTGTACAGTGGGGTCTGGTAGAGGACGTCCCCACTCCAGTACAGCCTGACACTGGGTTTTTTGACCAAGCCCATATGCAGCACGAGGCCCCAAAACGTCCTCATCTCGGCTGCACTGACTGGCGTCCAGCCACCGGGCCTGGCCAAAAAAGAGCCTGGGTGCTGAGCGACGAACTGTTGGGCGTACAGATTCGTCTGCTCCACCATCAGATTCACCAGCGGGTCACTGAAAAAAAAACTAAAGAAGTCCATTTTAGTGAACCCCACTGTGGGAATCTGGATTCCAGGATTGCCAGCAAAATCCGGAATCGCAGGCTCAAAGTCCACTGGGGGACACCAGCTAAGGTCACCGGTGGGGGGCTCCGGTGCACTTGTTTGTTGGGCCGGGAAACCAGTACGAGCCCCAGGGCTGCTCGTACTGGGATGGGCCACGGGGTCTCTAGCGCGTGAGGGCCCTGGCTCCGCCTGGCGGCGTCTCCGCCGCCTTGGAGGCTCATCATCATCAGATGATGATGATGAGGATGAGGACGACAGGAGGAAGGTGGGGTCATCCTCATCCTCACTGACGCTCTCAGTGTCGGAGAGCATCTGGGCGTATGCCTCCTCCACCGTGAACAGCCGGCGGTCCATGGGTGTGTGTGTTGTGCGTGTGTGTGTGTGCGTGCATGTAAAATAAACTTTATTTAGTGTGCGTGTGTGTGGGGCCGGGTGTTCACGTACAAATGTACCACTAAAAAAAAAAAAAAAAACCTAACTCAAAAATGGGCGGTGTGAAAAAAAGTCAAACTCACTGATCAGTAGAAAACTGATCAGCGGTCAGTTGTGCGATGCACTAATAGTGGCTGGACACTAAAGAGCGCCGACCAAAATCAGTGCACACAAAAAAAAAACTTGCACAACTAAATGGGGGGGGGGGGCTTAAGCTACAACAGGGTCTAGGGTCTCACAGCTGAGTGTGCTGTGGACCCCAGACACCAACTACCTGCAAAAAAAAAAAGTGAATGAAATGGAAAAAAAAAGATCTGTCCCTGAACTGACCCTGCCTGACCAAACCCTGTCCCTGACTTACCCTGAGGATCGGGGCTGCTGGGGGCTGCGGGGGGCTGCACGGCACGTCTCCTCTCTCCAAGAGCAGGAACCGAAAGGAAGCTGCTCAAAGAGAGGAGGAGATTTGAATTTGCCGCCGCAGCAGCCACCTCCCTCCCGGCAGCCAATCACAGGGGCCCCCCGGCAGCCAATCACAGGGCCCCCTCTCCTCCATCGGCTCCCGACATGCATGACGGTGATTGGATGGTGTCCTCACGCCATCCGATTACCGTCATTTCCGGGTAATCGGGTCACAGGTGACGCGATGTACCCGGAAACGCAACAAACCGCAGGTCTGAATTGACCTGCGGTTTGTTGCGATCGCCGACACGGGGGGGGGGTCACATGACCCCCCTCGGCATTGTCACAGGATGCCTGCTGAATGATTTCAGCAGGCATCCTGTTCCGATCACCACCCGCAGCGCTGCGGTGATCGGAACTTCTCAGGGCGTACATGTATGCCCTGAGTCCTTAAGTACCAGGACGCTAGGTACTTTGTGTTGACATAGTGCATTTCTGTAGTTGGTGGAATAAACCCGTACTGTCGTACCACAGAGCACGTTTGCATACACTGCTGAAAAAACTATTTATAAAATTTTGCAATGACATTGGTGGGTGACACTTTGCCAGTTTTGCCTTATACAAACCCCTGCTCTAAAAAAAGTGACAGGGAGGGTGTTATATTTCAAAAAATCATCTGTGACATTGGTGGGTGACATTTTGCCAGTTTTGCTGTATACAAACCCCTGCTGTGACAGGGAGGTAAATTTCTAAAAATCATATGTTACATTCTTGGGCCATAAAGTACCCCTGCACTGCATACCTGACTTGGAAATATATTCAGTAGTAAATTAGGTGGCCTTCAGATTGTTAGGTAATCTGTACCCCTTCTTTATTTCAAAGTACCCCTGCACTGCATACCTGACTGGGAATTATATTCTGTAAATTCGGCTGCATTTACATTGGTGGGTGCTGTAGTTATATGCTGTAAAATCTACATGATGTATCCATGATAAATCTGCAGCGTGGGGACCCTTGCGGCCTGTGTGTGCGGTGGCTGTGACGGGGGAGTTAGTGCACGTGCCACCGTACCAGCTTCAACTGCGCTTCTGGTGCTCGCCACTTCACCATGTTCTACTGCAGTGCTGGTACTAGGTCCAGGATGGGCTGCGCTGCTGGTGTATGCCTCACCACGTAATCCGACAGCGCCAGCCCCACTCTGCTGCCCTTGAAGCGGATACTGCACAACCTGTGGTCTAGCAACATGGGGCCGGGTATGCCTGGTGCTATCAGGGACCTCAACCCTAATTGTCCGAACTTTGGATCAGACTGCCACTGCTTTCAACAGGTTCGTATTCTGACCCACTGGATTCGTCAGATGAGGGTTCCCATTCCTCATCCGACTGGGTCAGAATCCTGTAGGCCTCTTCAGAAGAATACCCCTTACTTGCCATTTGGCTAAATTTAGGGGGTATTCCCTGAGACTACCCGAGAAAAAATGCAAGCCTGTCTTACAAATGGGATGCAATTGATACAAAATATCAAAACAGATTTTTTTATTGCCGCAGCGCTTGTGAAGTGATTGCGCAGTGATAAAGAAAAAAAAAGAAAATATTTTGTCAGTGCGGCGGGGCGGGCGTGAGTGAACACACGTGTGGGCGACCAATCAGGCCTGATCGGGCAAACACTGCGTTTTGGGTGGAGGGTGACTAAGGTGACACTAATACTATTATAGAGCTGACTGTGATCAGTTCTGATCAATTACAGATACTATAAAGTACCAATGCTGATTAGCGCTACGCTAATCAGCGAATGCGGTGCGGTGAGCACTAACTGACTACCTAAAGGGGCCTAAAAACTAAACTAAACCTAACAGTCAATACTAGTGGGAAAAAAAGTGACAGTTTACACTGATCACTTTTTTCCCCTTCACTAAGGATTGACAGGGGTGATCAAGGGGTTAATTGGGGTGATGGGGGTGATCGGGGGCTAATTGTGTGTGTGCTTGGTGTACTCACAGTCACATGTGCTCTCTGCTGGGACCAACTGACGAAAAGGACCCAGCAGAGAGCACAGAAGCCATTTAACACACTATATTTATAAATATAATGTGTTAGATGGCTTTCGATTCGATTTTTTAAAAGTCATCAGCCAATGATCAGCGCTGGCAGGTTGATGACCAACTCCTTCTAAATCTTTTACTGCCGTGCAGTGTGCATGCGCGGCGGCATCAGCGCGTCATCTCGCATCTCGCGAGATGACGCGCCGATGCGTCCAGGAGGAACATCCCGGGCGCCCGCAGGACGCATGCCTGCGTTAGGCGGTCGGGAGGTGGTTAAGGACATTGTCTCACGTCTAAAAATACTGACTTTCTACCACAAGTAATCATACGTTACAACTGGACATTTATTTGATTTGATGTGAATGAGAGATTCTACATTATACCCTTTTTTAGTGTTATATATTATTGTGAATTGTTTTGAATTATTAACCACAATTAATCACACATTCTTATCTTCCAGTGCCCCCTTGTATACCAATTTTGCTTACAATGCGACCGTGGCCTTAAATATGTAGGGGAAGACCTGTAGGCCCTTTAAAAGACTTATTCTTGAGCACATCGGAGACATACGGAACAAACGAGACAAACCGATTTAAAGACATGTCTGCTAGCTCCATGGGGTGACCCTAAGTAGAGTTGAGCGAACCCGAACTGTATAGTTCGGGTTCGTACCGAATTATAAAAAAAGTTCAGGTTTGGGTCCGTTGTTCGGCGATTTCTTCCCGCTTTCTGAGCGTTTTACTTCTTGCCCTAAGAAGACATCACAGCCATGCCTACTAATGGCATGGCTGTGATTGGCTGAGTGCAGCATGTGATCCAGCCTCTTTATTAGTGATGAGCGGCAGGGGCAATATTCAAACTTGCGATATTTCACGAATATTTGTGCGAATATTCGCCAAATATTTGCGAATTCGCAAATTTGCAAATACCTAATCTTCAGGCATTATTTTCTTGATTGCAGAAATGTGCATTAAAAATTTGCATAAAATTCGCATAACAATTAACATACAAATTTGCATAGACTGGTATTATGAAAAAAAACTAATATTCGGGATTACGAGAATATTCTAAAGTGCCAATATTCACGATTAAAATTCGCAATTTGAATATTCGTGAGATCAACACTACTCTTTATAAGCTTCAGTCACGTACTGCTGCACGTCACTCTGCTGATTTGAGCTTAGGGAGAGAATGCTGGTGCTGCGATCAGGGACAGAATAGGGCAGAAATCTGAAGAACCTGTGCAACTTCAATTTACAAGATACAGCACATAAAGAGGGAGGGAGCCTCAGCAATCCAACATTTCTGTACCCAGCCACTGCCAGGGAGATTTTTTTTGTAATCCATCTGTTACTGAGGTGGGGGTCAGCGGCCATTTTAGGCACTGCAGTGTACTGCATGTCTGCCAGTCTGCCGGGGACATCAGCCTAATCCTATTTTGTAGCTCAGTGAAGGAAAAAAAACTTTTTTTTCTGGCTGCTCAAGTCCCCTATATTGCCTTTTGTATGTTTAAGGGGTGATATAGTCCATTGTCTAGCCTGGGATCTGTGGTGCCACAGAGCACTTTTGTATACTATGCACTAAACCGTATATTCCATTTTAGCTACCAAATAGTGCATCAGTGTATTTTAGTTAAAAAAGTGGTTATCCTGATCCACCAAGCCTATTTTACACCGCCAAAATATATATTTGACATTTCTGCGGTGAAATAGAGAATCTGTGTAATTTTGGGGGGGAAAAACGTATTCCTTGTCCACAAAACAGTTCTGCATACTCCGTCCAACTACATATTTTATATTTCTGCACGGAAATAGTGCTTCTTTGATTTTTATAGAAAAAAAACGTTATTCAAGGTCCACCAAACAGTCTGAAATACCCATTACATCCACATATTTTACATTGCTGCTGTGAAAAACAGCATGTGTATTTTTTTGACAAAAAAGTGGAAATCCTGATCCACAAAGCATTTTGAAATACACCGCCTAAATACCGATTTCACATTGCAGCTGAGAAATAGTGCATTATTCTTTTTTTTTTTTGTGTGAAAAGAGCAAAATTCCTGCTTCACAAAGCAGTTGTACATACACGGTAGAAATAACTACATTTAATTTAGGGCTCTTTCACACTTGCGTATTTGTTTTCCGGCATAGAGTTCCGCCGTCGGGGCTCTATGCCGGAAAAATCCTGATCAGGATTATCCCAATGCATTCTGAATGGAGAGAAATCCGTTCAGGATGCATCAGGATGTCTTCAGTTCAGGACTGGAACGTTGTTTAGCCGGAGAAAATACCGCAGCATGCTGCGCTTTTTGCTCCGGCCAAAAATCCTGAACACTTGCCGCAAGGCCGGATTGAAAGGCATTAATCCGGATCCGGCCTTAAGCTAAACGTCATTTCGGCGCATCGCCGGATCCGACATTTAGCTTTTTCTGAATGGTTACCATGGCAGCCAGGACGCTAAAGTCCTGGTTGCCATGGTAAAGTGTAGTGGGAGTGGGAGAGCAGTATACTTACCGCCCGTGCGGCTCCCGGGGCGCTCCAGAGTGACGTCAGGGCGCCCCACGAGCATGGATCACATGATCGCATGGATCACGTTATCCATGCGCATGGGGCGCTCTGACGTCATTCTGGAGCTCCCCGGGAGCCGCACGGACTGTAAGTATACTGATCCCCCGCTCCCCACTACTACTATGGCAAACAGGACTTTAATAGAGTCCTGGCTGCCATGGTAACCTCAAAGCATTTTGAAGACTGATCAGGATCCTGATCAGTCTTCTAATGCTTTCAGGCGACTTGCGTTCTGACGGATCCGGCGGGACTGAAGTGCCCGCCGGATCCTCAGAACGCAAGTGTGAAAGAGGCCTAACAGCAGTGAAAAACTGCATTTGTGAATTTTGGTGACAAAAGTCATGACATAGTCCATTTGTCTAGCCTGGGCTCTGTGGTGCTACAGAGCACTTTTGTATACTATGCACTAAACTGTATATTGCATTCCAGCTACCAAATAGTGCATCAGTGTATTTAAGTTAAAAAAAAGGGTTCATCCTGATCCACCAAGCCTATTTTACACCGCCAAAATATATATTTGACATTTCTGCTGTGAAATAGAGAATCCACAAATTTTGCTAAAAAAAAGTATTTCTTGTCCACAAAACAGTTTTGCATACACCGTCCAACGACATATTTAATATTTCTGCATAGAAATAGTGCTTCTTTGTCTGTAATACCCATTACAACCACCTATTTTACATTGCTGCTGTGAAATACAGCATAAGTGTATTTTTTCCACAAAAGAGTGGTAATCCTGATCCACAGAGCATCTTTAAATACACCGCTTAAATACCAATTTCACATTACAGCTGAGAAATCGTGCATTATTCTTTTTTGTGTGAAAAAAGCAATATTCTTGCAACAAAGCAGTTGTACATACACGGTATAAATATCTAATTTAAATTTACAGCAGTGAAAATCTGCTTTTTGGGTTTTATTGAAAAAAAGCTGTGTTTTAGGCCTTAAAAACAGTTGTGCATCCGTCGTTTAAATAATTATTTTCAATTTAGGGCTCTTTCACACTTGTGTTGTTCCTTTCCGTCCTAGAGTTCTGTCCTCGGGGCTCTAAGACGGAAAGATACTGATCAGGATTATCCTAATGCATTCTGAATGGAAAGAAATCAATTCAGGATGCATTAGGATGTCTTCAGTTTAGTATTCAAATGTTTTTTTGCCGTTGAAAACTGAAGGCATGCCGCTAGGACGGATCCGGAATGAATACCCATTGAAAAGCATTAATCCGGATTCGACTTTAAGCTTTCTGAATGGTAACCATGGCAGCCAGGACGCTCCTAGAATCCTGGCAGCCATGGAAAAGTAGTGGGGAGCAGTAGAGATGCTACTTACTGTCCAACATAGGGGCGCTGTGACGTCATTGTGGAGCTCCCCGGTAGCCACACGAACGGTAAGTAGCTTCTTCACTCCTCCCCACTACTTTTCCATGGCAGCCGGGACTTTAGTAGCATCCTGGCTGCCATGGTAACCTGAAAGCATATTGAACACTGATCAGTCTTCAAATGCTTTCAGGTGTGTTGCGTTGTGACGGATCCGGCGGGCATTTCCCGCCTTATAACAGTCTAATACTGCATTTGTGAATTTTAGTGACCAAATCCGTGTTCTGGATCCCCAAATCTGCTGTCCATAGATAGTATAAATATCTACTGTTAATGTACAGCAGTTAAAAACTGCATTTTGGGGTTTGATTGAAAAAAGCCGTGTTTTAGACTGAGAAAACTGTTGTGCATCCGACGTTTAAATAATTATTTCCAATTTATAAGTCTAATACTGCATTTGTGAATTTTGGTGACCAAATACGCGTTTTGGGTCCCCAAATCTGGTGTCCATACATAGTATAAATATCTACTTTTAATGTACAGCAGTTAAAAACTGCATTTTGGGGTTTTATTGAAAAAAGACATGTTTTAGGCCGAAAAAACAGTTGTGCATCCGGCGTAATTGAGTAAAATTGCGTAAATTGAGAATCAGTGTATTTTGGGCCTAAAAAACATTATTCTGGGTTCACAGAGCACTTTTATGACACAGGCACTGCCTTAGCGAACGTAATTGTCGACTAGTGGCAGGTAAATTGACACCGGAGAGAGACCAATCTTTCAACTTGGTGAGTGAGCGCAAATAATGAGGAGAACATAAAATAAGGGACCTGGGCATGGTCGTGGTTGTGTTGGTGGAGCTCCTGTTGCTGGGAGAGGACGTGGCCGTTCAGCGCCAGCTACCGCTCCAAGTCAAACACCTTCTTCCGGTGCGAGTAGGTGACAGAATCTGCAGCATTATTTGATAGGCCCAAATGCTGCTCTATGGATGGTCAAGCCAGAACATGTACAGGCAATAGTATATTGGGTAGCTGACAGTGCCTTCAGTTCCTTCACAGTATCTAACACCCAGTCCTCTGCAGAAAGGTCAGAGTTGGCACCTGCAGCCCATGCCCATCAGTCTCCCACCTCACCCGCTTGCAAATCAGCCAAGCAGTCAGAGCCCTAAATCATGCAGGAAAGACTCATGCTTTCTGATGACTCTGTTGGCAGGGTTTCCCCGACCCATCCACCTAGCCCTGCCCCAGTAGAGGAAGACCTTGAATGCACTGATGCTCAACCACTTTTGAAGCAGGATGAAGACATGGGAATACCGCCACAAAACGTCTCTGATGATGACGAAACACAGGTGCCAACTACTATGGCTTTCTGCAATGTGCAGACCGACGAGGAGGGCAGGGGTCAGAATGGGTGGAAGATGATGTGGAGGATGATGAAGTCTTAGACCCAGACTGGACTGAAGGTCGTGCTAGTGAGGCATGCAGTTCTGAAGAAGAGGCGGTGGAGGCATCAGCATAGCAAAAAAGGGAGCAGGTTGCAAAAGCGCAGCGACCATTCCAGAGACAGTATGCCTGCTACTGTCCACCGCACCCAGGCACTAAGGAGTTCATTGGCGTGGCAGTTCTTCACACGATGTCCTGACGACAAGACACGAGTGGTTTGCATGTTGTGCCATCAGAGCCTGAAGCGAGGCATAAACGTTCTTAACCTGAGCACAACCTGCATGACCAGGCATCTACATGTAAAGCATGAACTGCAGTGGAGTAAACACCTTAAAAACAAGGAACTCACTCATGCTCCTCCTGCTCCCTCTTCTGCTGCTGGCTCGGCCTCTCCCTCCACCTCTGGCATCATCGTGGCACCTGGTGACCAGCAAACAGAGGATGCTATGGAACCTGTCTCCTCTGTCTGGCTGTGGGGTCTAAATAACTGAAAGTGGTCTTTTCCATTGCTGGGTGACATGAAGACTGAATTTCTGCACTGGACCTCTCTCATCTGTCTCGGTGCCAGGGGCCTATATTTCGTTTCATCGCTTGCTGCATTGGTGGGAGACATTAAACTCTTTATACTGTCAAATTACCTCTACATTGTCTGGTTGTCAGGGGCCTATATTTTGTTTCATGGCTTGTTGCATTGGTGGGAGACATTAAACTCTTTATACTGTCAAATTACCTCTACATTGTCTGGTTGTCAGGGGCCTATATTTTGTTTCATGGCTTGCTGCATTGGTGGGAGACATTAAACTCTTTATACTGTCAAATGACCTCTACATTGTCTGGTTGTCAGCGGCCTATAGTTTGTTTCATCACTTGCTGCATTGGTGGGAGACATTAACCTCTTTTTACTGTCAAATGACCACCCCATTGTGTGAGTGTCAGGGGCCTATATTTCGTTTAATTACTTGCTGTCTTGGTGGCAGACATTAAACTCATTTTACTGTCAAATGACCTCTCCTCTGTCTGGGTGACAGGGGCCTACATAAATGATAATGCCATTGGTCTGAGTCTGTGAGTGAGGCCTGTGACACTGCTGGCAGACATGAATCCTTCTTGGCTGTGATGAGAACTTAAACTCCCATAGCATTCCCACCTGACGCCACCCCAACCTCCTATTCTACATCCTCCTCCAAGTTGCCAATTGATATTGGTTAATTTTAATTTATTTTATTTTAAGTCATCATTTCCCTATCCACATTTGTTTGCAGAGGATTTACCTAAATTTTGATGCCTTTTGCAGCTCTCTAGCCCTTTCTAGGGCTATTTTACTGACTTTTTAGTGCCCAAAAGTTCGGGTCCCTATTGAGTTCAATGGGGTTCGGGATCAAGTTTGGGTTGAGTTCGGATCCCGAACCTGAACATTTTCGTGAAGTTCAGCCGAAATTCTCGAACCCGAACATCGAGGTGTTTACTCAACTCTATCCCTGAGATTTTTCATTTCTCTATGAATGAAACTATCAAAGTGTCCATAAGAGGAGGTGATCTTGATAAGATCCTTAAACAAAAAGAATCAAGGTGGATTCACACCCTAAATACCATTACACCAAATGGTCTAAATGAGGGCATTTATTTTGCGTGCTTTTTATAAACCTATTGGGCTGGTTCATTTTGTAAAATAGGAGAACTATAATATTTTATGTCACATAGGATGAGGAATTTGGTTCCAGGAAAATCTGGCCAGCTCCTATATGTGACACTAGCTCTCCTCTTTATAGCCCCGTTAAACAGTATACCGTATGTGATACTTGAATGTACCATTGGTAATTGATGTATTTATCTTTTTAATTTGGAACCCCCAATGTATTTAACTTTAATGGTTTATAGACATAATCAAATCTGGCAAATATAGCATTCACCAACAATTTGGCACAGTTATTTGATTGCAAGTATATACTTTAAATCATTCATATCCTCCAATTGTAATATCCTCCAACTACCAGCTTCAGTAAGTCTTAGATACTATTTATATAATCTGGTTTCGGTAACTGTTTCCGATCACTTGACCCGGAGCCTCAGGCAGCGCATCCCTCTCTGCATAAGGCAGGAGGCGCTGAATCGCGCTACTGTTAGTTGCGATCACGTGATGGGTGTTCCAAACACATGACCTAACACCTAGGCAACGCATCTACCATCTCAAGGGATGAGATGTGACATTGGAATCACGTGACCGTAGCTCGGATCATGTGGCAATACGTCACGTCCTCCTCCCGTTTAAAACACACGCGGCATTCAGTGGCATCAGAGGACGCCAGAACATCATTGCCCTCGCTATTATTAGGGGCGCAGCTACTTGTCATCAAGGTCTCTGAATCCCTGCTCCTCCTGAAAAAATCTACTAAGGTTAGTAATCGGCTCATTAGGATTTAGGATATCATTGTTTGATTTCCATTACATATTGTGTGTCTATGAATCTCTGCTGGGAGGTAGTAGCCTGCATTTCTTTTTTCTTTTTATAGGTGCCTATTTCCTCAAGGCTGATGCCCATGTGCTGATAGCCAGTTGGCAGATCATATGGTTAATACTGCCTCATGATATGCAAGTACATTGCACACATCATAACCAGGGGGTGTTTTAGGTCTTATCAATTGACCATTGCTAATGAGTAGAGTTGAGCAAACACCTGGATGTTCGGGTTCGAGAAGTTCGGCCAAACTTTCCGAAAATGTTCGGGTTCGGGATCCGAACTCGACCCGAACTTCATCCCGAACCCAATTAAAGTCAATGGGGACCCGAACTTTTGGGCACTAAAAAGGCTGTAAAATAGTCCAGGAAAGGGCTAGAGGGCTGCAAAAGGAAGAGAAATGTAGGTAAATCCCCTGCAAACAAATGTGAAAATGAATTAAAATAAAATAAATAAAAATTAAGCAATATCAATTGGAGAGAGGTCCCATAGCTGAGAATCAGACTTCAACTCACCCACCAATGGAGAAGGCCACTTTCAGATATTTAGGCCCCAGCACCCAGACAGATGACAGAGGTCGCATAGCAGAGAATCAGGCGTCATGTCACACACTAATGGAGAAGGCCACTTTTAGATAATTAGGCCCTTGGCACCCAGACCGAGGAGAGAGGTCGCATAGCAGAGAATCAGGCTTCATTTCACCCAGCAATATAGAAGGCCACTTCCAGATATTTAGCCCACAGCACTCAGACAGAGGACAGAGGTCGCATAGCAGAGAATCAGGCTTCATGTCACCCACCATTGGAACAGGCCATTTTCAGATAATTAGGCTCCTGGCACCTAGACGGAGGAGAGGTTTATTCAACTTTTGGTTGCACCGCAATATAATGGTAAAATTAAAAAAAGAGGATTCAATAAAGAAGTGCCCCGGAGTACAAGACTATATGGTTGAGGGGGAGGCAGTTATAAATGTATATTCTGCACAAGGGATGGATAGGTCCTGTGGGATCCATGCCTGGTTCATTTTTATGAACGTTGGCTGTGGGCAGGCGGCTGCGTTTGTCAGTAATGACGCACCTGCCGTGCTGAATACACGTTCAGACAAAACGCTGGACGCTGGGCAGGCAAGCACCTCCAAGGTATAAAAGGATAGCTCTGGCCACGTGGACAATTTGGAGACCCAAAAGTTGAATGGGGCCGAACCATCAGTCAGTACGTGGAGGGGTGTGCACACGTAATGTTCAACCATGTTAGTGAAATGCTGCCTCCTGCTAACACATTCCGTATCAGGTGGTGGTGCAGGTAGCTGTGGCGCGGTGACAAAACTTTCCACATTTCCCCCATGCTAACCCTGCCCTCAGAGGAGCTGGCTGTGACACAGCTGCGTTGGCGACCTCTTGCTCCTCCTCTGCCTTCACCTTGGGCTTCCACTTGTTCCCCTGTGATATTTGGGAATGCTCTCAGGAGCGCATCTACCAGCATGCGCTTGTACTCGCGCAACTTCCTATCACGCTCCAGTGCAGGAAGTAAGGTGGGCACATTGTCTTTGTACCGGGGATCCAGCAGGGTGGCAACCCAGTAGTCCGCACACATTAAAATGTGGGCAACTCTGCTGTCGTTGCGCAGGCACTGCAGCATGTAGTCACTCATGTGTGCCAGACTGCCCAGAGGAAAGGACAAGCTGTCCTCTGTGGGAGGTGTATCGTCATCGTCCTCCGTATCACCCCAGCCACGCACCAGTGATGGGCCTGAGCTGTGTTGGGTGCCACCCCGCTGTGAACCTGCTTCATCCTCCTCGTCCTCCAGTAGTGGGCCCTGGCTGGCCGCATTTGTACCTGGCCTCTGCTGTTGCAAAAAACCTCCCTCTGAGGCACTTCTAACAGACTGGCCTGAAAGTGCTAAAAATGACCCCTCATCCTTCTCCTCCTCCTCCTGGGCCACCTTCTCTTCCATCATCGCACTAAGTGTTTTCTCAAGAATACATAGAAGTGGTATTGTAACGCTGAAAACAGCGTCATCGCCACTGGCCATGTTGGTGGAGTACTTGAAACAGCGCAACAGGGCAAACAGGTCTAGCATGGAGGCCCAGTCATTGGTGGTGAAGTGGTGCTATTCAGCAGTGCGACTGACCCGTGCGTGCTGCAACTGAAACTCCACTATGGCCTGCTTCTGCTCGCACAGTCTCTCCAGCATGTGCAAGGTGGAGTTCCACCTGGTGGGCACATCGAATATGAGGTGGTGAGCGGAAATGCCAAAGTTACGCTGTAGCGAAGACAGGCGAGCAACGGCAGGATGTGAACGCTGGAAGCACGCACAGATGGCTCGCACTTTATGCAGCAGCTCTGACATGCCGTGGTAGTTGTGAATGAACTTCTGCACCACCAAATTCAGCACATGCGCCAGGCAAGGGATGTGCGTCAAACCGGCTAGTCCCAGAGCTGCGACGAGATTTCGCCCATTATCGCACACCACCAGGCCGGGCTTGAGGCCCACCGGCAGCAATCACTCGTCGTCTGTTGTTCAATACCCCACCACAACTCCTGAGCGGTGTGTGGCCTGTCCCTCAAACATATGAGTTTCAGAACGGGCTGCTGACGTTTACCCCGGGCTGAGCTGAAGTTGGTGGTGAAGGTGTTTGGCTGACTGGATGAGCAGGTGGAAGCAAAGGAGGAGGAAGTCGAGTAGGAGGAGGAGGCTACAGGAGGCAAAGAATGATGCCCTGCGATCCTTGGCGGCGGAAGGATGTGCGCCAAAGAACTCTCCGCCTGGGGCCCAGGCACCACCAGTGTGCAGTTAGGGAGATATAGGGTCCCTGGCCGTGCTTACTTGTCCACATATCTGTGGTTAGGTGGACCCTGCCACAGATGGCGTTGCGCAGTGATTTTATCGGATACTTGGTTGAGCAGGTAAAGCACGGCTGTCTTGGAGAAGTAGTGGCGGCTGGAAACAACATACTGTGGGACAGCCATCACCATCAGCTGTTTGAAGCTGTCTGTGTCCACCAGCCTGAATGACAGCATTTCAAAGGCCAGTCGTTTAGAAATGCTGGCATTCAGGCCCTAGGGCTTGAGGTTGGCTAGGAGGGAATTTACGCTTTCTTTCCAAGGTTTGTGAGATGGAAGGCTGAACGCTGCCGTGTGACATGGTGGAGATGCTTGGTGACGCAGGAGGTGTTGTCGGTGGCACATCCTCTGTTTGGTGGGCAGCAGGTGGCAACATTCCTCCTGAGGCGGAGGAAGAGGCCAAGGCAGCAGCAGAAGAGGGAGCATGGGAGTCTGAGTTCCTTGCTTTTAAGGTGTTTACTCCACTGCAGTTCATGCTTTGCATGTAGATGCCTGGTCATGCAGGTTGTGCTAAGGTTCAAAACGTTAATGCCTCGCTTCAGGCTCTGATGGCACAGCGTGCAAACCACTCCGTTCTTGTTGTCAGCACATTGTTTAAAGAAGTGCCATGCCAGGGAAATCTTTGAAGCTGTCTTTGGGGTGCTCGGTCCTTGGTGGCGCTGGCCAGTAACAGGCGAACTCTCTTGGCGGCGGCTGTTCATCTTTCGCCCTGTGCTCCCTCTTTTGCTCTGCTGTTGGCTCAGTCTCACCACTGCCTCTTCCTCTGAATTATGAAAGTCAGTGGCACGATCTTTATTCCATGTGTGGTCTAGGACCTCATCGTCCCATGCATCGTCTTCCACACAGTCTTCCTTCCTGACCTCCTGTTCGGTCTGCACACTGCAGAAAGATGCAGCAGTTGGCACCAGTGTTTCGTCATCATCAGAGACGTGCGGACTCCGATGAGTACATGTCCTCATCATCAGGAAACATCAGTGGTTGTGCATCAGTGCATTCTATGTCTTCCACCACTGGGGAAGGGCTAGGTGGATTCCCTTGCGAAACCTTGCCAGCAGAGTCTTCAAACAGCATAAGAGGCTGTTGCATAACTTGAGGCTCTGACAGTTTCCCTGATATGCATGGGGGTGATGTGACAGACTGATGGGCTTGGTTTTCAGGCTCCATCTGTGTGCTTTCTGCAGACGACTGGGTGGGAGATAATGTTGTGAACGTGCTGGATCCACTGTCGGCAACACAATTTGACTAGCGCCGGTACCTGCTCAGGCCTTACCATGCTTAGAACGGCATTGGGCCCCACCAAATATCGCTGTAAATTCTGGCGGGTACTGGAACCTGAGGTAGTTGGTTCACTTGGACGTGTGGCTGTGGCAGAATGGCCACGTCCTCTCCCAGCACCAGAGGGTCCACTAACACCACCACGACTGTGTCTGCGTCCCTTACTAGATGTTTTCCTCATTGTTGCCGTTCACCAAGCACCACAGTAAGAAAAAAAATATTTGGCCCAATGTATTGATTTCAAATTCAGGCCTTTTTTTACAGGCACCTTACACTATCTGCCTATTTATTTATGTACCATATTACACTAATCCAGACACAGCATTAACCACTGATTTAGGGGAATATCAATTGTAGGCCTAGTATTTAGGCCCTGGATGAAAGGTATGCTTTTATGGACAGATTTACACTTGGAGATGCACAGTAGCGTGTGAAAAAATATGTAGGATCATGCCTTCAGCAATTGTATTTTAACACTTTGTTTAATAAACCTTTTAACGGACAGAAATACACTTGGAGATGCACGGTATCGTGTGAAGTAATTGAGGATGACCCTCTCAGCACTTGTATATACACCTTGAGTGTAATATACACTGTTACGGACAGAAATACACTATGAGATGCACAATAGTGTGTGCAGATTTACAGGATTATTCTTTCAGCAATTGTAATGTAACACTTTTTGTAATATACCCTTTTACTGAAAGAAATATACTTGGAGATGCACGCTGAGTGTAATTTACCCTTTTACGGACAGATTAACAATTGGCCTGCAACAGCTGGCACACCAGATTCAGGGTATTGCTATATTGGCAAGTGAATTTCACGCCAGAACAAAATCTATCCTTTGACGGATACTATTGAACTTTGCCAGCCACTGCTGGGACACCAGATTTATGGTATTGCTATTTTGGCAAATGAATTTCACACCAGAAAAAAATATACCCTTTTACAGATAAATTTAAACTAGGCCTGCAACAGATGGAACACCAGATTTAGGGTATTGCTATTTTGGCAAATAAATTTCACCCCAGAACAAAATCTTTTATTTAATGGACACTATTAAACTTGGCCAACCACAGCTAAAACCACTGATTTATGGTATTGCTATTTTGGCAATCGAATTTCACACCAGAAAAAAAATATACCCTTTTACAGATAGATTTAAACTAGGCCTGCAACAGCTGGAACACCAGATTCAGGGTATTGCTATTTTTGCAATTGAATTTCACTCCAGAACAAAATCTATCCTATGACGGACACTATTAAACTTGGCCAGCCACAGCTGAAACCACTGATTTATGGTTTTGCAATTTTGACAATTGAATTTCACCCCAGAAAAAAATATATTATTTGCCGGACACTATTAAACTTGTCCAGCCACTGCTGGGACAACATATTTATGGTATTGCTATTTTATCAATTGAATTTCACACCAGAAAAAAAATATACCTTTTTACGGACAGATTTAAACTAGGCCTGCAACAGCTGAAACACCAGATTCAGGGTATTGCTATTTTGGCAATTGAATTTCACCCCAGAAAAAAACATATCCTTTGCCGGACACTATTAAACTTGTCCAGCCACTGCTGGGACACCAGATTTATGGTATTGCTATTTTGGCAATTAAATTTCACACCAGAAAAAAATATACACTTTTACGGACAGATTTAAACTAGGCCTGCAACAGCTGGAACACCATATTCAGGGTATTGCTATTTTGGCAATTAAATTTCACACCAGGAAAAACAAAAAAAATCTTTTACGTACAGATTTAAACTAGGCCTGCAACAGCTGGAACACCAGATTTACTGTATTTCTATTTTTGCAACTGACTTTCAACGCAGAAAATAATATACCCTATGACGGACACTATGAAACTTGTCCAGTCACAGCTGGAACACCAGATTTATGGTATTGCTATTTTGGCAATTTAATTTCACCCCAGAAAATGATCTATCCTTTGTCAGACACTATTAAACTTTGCCAGCCACTGCTGGGACACCAGATTTATGGTATTGCTATTTTGGCAATTTAATTTCACCCCAGAACAAAATATATCCTTTGCAGTACACTATTAAACTTTGCCAGCAACTGCTGGGACACCAGATTTAGGGTATTGCTATTTTGGCAATTGAATTTCACCACAGAAAAAAATCTATCCTTTGCCAGCCAGCAGACAGTATTACACTTGGCTAGCCAAAGCTGGAACACCAGATTTAGGGGATTGCTATTTTGGCAATTGAATTTAACCCCTTAATAAAATATAGAACCTTCTATCCTGAGTTTCTAGGGGTGACAATAATCACAGCCAAGCCCCTGATGTAGGATATAGCAAAAAAAAAAAAAACTAGTATTAATGGATTGATGGACTTGGTGGCAGCTCCACAAGCTGCACCACAAGACACAAAATGGCCGCCAATCAAAGTGACAGAAAAACGCTCTGTGCAGCCTAAAAACCAGTGAGCAATTAACTAGCAGAAGTTGAATGATTCACAGAATGATTCACTTCATTGGTGTTTTTGCTGACTTTCCCTGCCTAATCTCACCCTCACAGAAGCTGCATCCTCTCCCTACACTAATCAGAGCAGTGTGACGTGCGGCGCTACCTGACTCCAGCTTAAATAGAGGCTGGGTCACATGCTGCACTTGGCCAATCACAGCCATGCCATTAGTAGGCATGGCTGTGATGGCTTCTTAGGGCAAGAAGTAAAACGCTAGCTGATTGGCTGCTGTGCAGCCCTTCAGAAAGTTGGAAGAAATCGCCGACCAACGGACGCGAAAGCAAGCTTATTTTCAAAAATTATCCGGTCCGGGTCCCGAACACCCCAAAATTCTTTACGAACCCAAACTATCCAGTTTGGGTTCGCTCATCCCTACTAATACTTTTTCACAACGTTTGGTTTAGGGTTCCTTGAAGAGACCCCCTCAAGTGACTGGGCGAAACGCGTTGGAACTGGTTAGTGTTAACTTTCTGTATCCCACTTATACCACTACTTAATTGCTATTGTTTAATTGTGGCATTATATTAAACATTGTCGATTATACTATAACTCTGAAAGAAGTGGACACAGATTTTAGATTCACTAGATTTAGATTCATGTATGTAACTGTATACTATTTAATATTTTTAGTACATTTTTGGTTTTTGGTAAAGCTTAGGCTAGCAATTAGCACTGTCCTATGCTTCCTGATTAGGGCTTCCTTAGGGATCTGAGGAGGTTCCTGATACGAGATAGCCCTTATCGAGGCAGCCATTCCGTTGTAGGTACAGTCATATAAGAATAGGGTCATCAATAGTGACAGATAACTCCATCACCGCCCACGTTAAGAGACCCTACGACAACATATCTGTCCATCAGGAGCACTATCTTATATTTATTTTCTCCTTTTGAATGAAAGATTTGTTTATTTTTTACAATATAATTTTTTGGGATACTTCTGAGGTTAACTTTTAATTTTATATTAATAAATGCTAAGATTTAGCCATACGATGGTCCTCTATGAACAGGGTTATGGGTCTGAAAATAATTTTTGGGAATCAATGAGTAACATTAATGCTTCCCGACTGATCAAACAGTTTCATCATAGGCATCCTGGGTGACCGAGTCAGGTCTAATCAGAGGCCATTGTTGAGACGGGAGTAATGTCAGGAATCATCTTGCTGTTTCTGTTTAGTTCAGACTGCCCCTTAAGTTTTCCCTCAGTTAAGATGGCGGATTGTGTCTCAGCTGGGTGCCATCTTACCTGATATGTATATAATCCTCACAAGCCTGTTACTCATTGCTTGAGTATTGCAGTGCAGTCCTCTTGTCTGGAACTCTCTCTCTGGTTTGTTCTTCCTCCTTGCAGTTTACCCTGCAACTCTCTCCTGGACACCTGCTGACCGATTTTGCCCCTGACTTTTCATCTGGATCCCTGCTTCATCTGCATTCTTGCTACCTTCTATTCAAGACTCCTGTGCCTGCTGTGTTTAGGCCTTGTCTCCGCCATTGGATTCCAGCAGTATTCCACTAGTATTGTGACACTGGCGTCATTTCGGCCAAGATGAAATCTGGCTCCACAGAGCCAATACATTTTAATGCTATACGGAAACAACATTAAAACCAAAGTTTTTGAATGATCAACTTCGGATCTATGATCAGAAGCTCCTTAAGACTAGTTATATTTATTGTGGATATTGTACAGTACCACATTCTAGTGACTGGTCACTGTGTGTTTTAATTATCAATATTATACATAAAATACACTTACAGTATTATTCTTTATCACCAGTCTATGCTATTTCATGTAAAGGGTGTTAAGGGTCTCTTAAATCTTATAATAATCAGGCCGATGTTACTTTTTGGACTCCTCATTTGTGTTTTTTAATTGTTTTAATCCTGTATTGCTGTTAGTTTGTGATTAAATAAAGTTTGGATACTTTTTTTACTTTGCAAATTGTCTTTTTGTAGTAATTTCTTGTACTGTACACTTCTGCTAGTGTTTGACTCTTTAATCGATTGATGGGGTGTGTGACTATAATTACATTGCTCATTTTCAACCAGTCCCGGACCGCCGTACGCAGGATTGCGTCCTGCGGGCGGCCGGGATCTTCTGAGTGGACGCATCGGCGCGTCCTCTCGCGAGACCCGTGAGTTCCTGTGAGTTCCTGTTCACAGGGGCGCGCGTCTCGAGAGTTGAACTACAGCCTGCCAGCGATGATCAATCGCTGGCAGGCTGTAGATGCGATATAAATCGCATCAAACATGTATACCAGACGCTGTTTTGTGAACAGCGTCTGGTATACCTGCTACCTGGTCCTCTGGTGGTCCCATTTGCTGGGATCGACCACCAGAGGACCAGGTAACTATGTAAAGTTGCACCAAACACTACACTAACCCCCCACCCCCTCACCTATTAACCTCTTGTTAACCCCTTGATCACCCCATCTAGACCCCCTGATCACCCCCTGTCATTGATCACACCCCTTGTAAGGCTCCATTCAGACGTCCATATGTGTTTTGCGGATCCGTGGATTCACGGATCCGCTGAACTGATCCACGGATCCGCGGATCCGCAGATCCTCAAAACACGGACACCGGCAATGTGCTTTCCGCATTTTGCAGATCCGCACATTGCCAGAACTATATAGAAAATGCTTTTCTTGTCCGCAATTGCGGACAAGAATAGGACATGTTCTATATTTTTGCGGAACGGAAGTGCAGACTCGAAGCGCGGATCCGTAATTCCGGATCCGAGCGGGACAAAGTCTGTCCCCATAGAAATGAATGGGTCCGCAATTCCGTTCCGCAAACAGAATTTCGGACGTGTGAATGGGGCATAAGGGTCCCTTATCACCGCCAGTTAGTTAGCTACTTGTTAGGTAGCTAGCGCCCAGCCCACCGCACCGCAGTCACTGATTTTGGCAGAGATTTTTTCATCCACATTGATCGATGCGAATGAAAAAATCTGTGCCGTTCATTTTTTTTTTTTCAGCCCAGCGGCTGAACGGAAAAAAAAATCTCATTACCCGTATGCTCAATATAAGGAGAATCGCAGAAACTCCTAATGCTGGCCATACGTGTAATGATTGCGGAGACCCCTAAAATGCCAGGGCAGTACAAACACCTCACATGTGACCCCATTTTGGAAAGAAGCCATCCCAAGGTATTCCGTGAGGGGTATGGCGAGTTCATGCAAAATTTTATTTTTTGTCACAAGTTAGTGAAATATGAGACTTTGTAAAAAATAAAAATAAAAATCAATTTCCGCTAACTTGTGCCAAAAAAAAAAATTCTGTGAACTCGCCATGCCACTCACGAAATACCTTGGGGTGTCTTCTTTCCACAATGGGGTCACTTGTGGGTATTTATACTGCCCTGGCATTTTAGGAGTGCTAAAGCGTGAGAATCCAAATGCGTAAAAATGCCCTGTGAAATCCTAAAGGTACTCATGGAATTTGGGCCTTTAGCATCTTGGCTGCAAAAAGTGGCACACATGTGTATCGCCGAACTCAGGAGAAGTAGGCAATGTGTTTTGGGGTGTATTTTTATATATACCCATATTGTGTGTGAGAAATATCTCTGTAAATGACAACTTTTTAAATTTTTTATTCAAAGTTGTCAATTTACAGAGATATTTCTCTCACCCAGCATGGGTATATGTAAAAATACACCCTAAAACACATTGCCCTACTTCTCCTGAGTACGGCGATACCACATGAGTGACACTTTTTGCAGCCAAGATGCAAAGGGGCCCAAATTCCCATGAGTAACTTTTAGGAGGGCATTTTTACGCATTTTTCTTCTCACGCTTTAGGGCCCCTAAAATGCCAGGGCAGTATAAATACCCACATGTGACCCCATTTTGGAAAGAAGACACCCCAAGGTATTCGCTGAGGGGCATAGTGAGTCCATGAAAATTAAACTTTTTGTCAAAAGTTAGCGGAAAGGGAGACTTTGTGAGAAAAACAATAAAAATCAATTTCCACTAACTTGTGCCAAACATTTTTTTCTATGAACTCGCCATGCCCCTCATGGAATACCTTCAGGTGTCTTCTTTCCAAAATGGGGTCACATGTGAGGTATTTATACTGCCCTGGCATTTTAGGGCCCTAAAGCGTGAGAAGAAAATGCGTAAAATGCCCTCCTAAAAGGTACTCATGGGATTTGAGCCTTTGCATCTTGGCTGCAAAAAGTGTCACACATGGTATCGCCGTACTCAGGAGAAGTAGGGCAATGTGTTTTGGGGTGTATTTTACATATACCCATGTTGGGTGAGAGAAATATCTCTGTAAACTGACAACTTTGTATAAAATTTAAAATTTGTCGTTTACAGCGATATTTCTCACACACAGTATGGGTATATATAAAAATACACCCCAAAACACATTGCCCTACTTCTCCTGAGTACGGCGATACCACATGAGTGACACTTTTTGCAGCCAAGATGCAAAGGGCCCTAAAACCAATGAGTACCTTTAGGATTTCACAGGGCATTTTTACGCATTTGGATTCTCACGCTTTAGGTTCCCTAAAATGCCAGGGCAGTATAAATACCCCACAAGTGACCCCATTTTGGAAAGAAGACACCCCAAGGTATTCCTTGAGGGGCATGGCGAGTTCACAGAATTTTTTTATTTTTTGGCACAAGTTAGCGGAAATTGATATATTTTTATTTTTTTATTTTGTTTTTTACAAAGTCTCATATTCCACTAACTTGTGACAAAAAATAAAATTTTACATGAACTCACCATACCCCTCACAGAATACCTTGGGGTGTCTTCTTTCTAAAATGGGGTCACATGTGGGTATTTATACTGTCCTGGCATTTTAGGGCCCTAAAGCGTGAGAAGAAGTCTGGAATCCAAATGCGTAAAAATGCCCTGTGAAATCCTAAAGGTACTCATTGAATTAGGGCCTTTGCGACCCAGGCTGCAAAAGTGTCACACATGTGGTATCGCCGTACTCAGAGAAGTAGGGCAATGTGTTTTGGGGTGTATTTTATATATACCCATACTGTGTGTGAGAAATATCTCTGTAAACGACAATTTTTAAATTTTTTATACAAAGTTGTCAGTTTACAGAGATATTTCTCTCACCCAACATGGGTATATGTAAAAATACACCCCAAAACACATTGCCCTACTTCTCCTGAGTACGGCGATACCACATGAGTGACACTTTTTGCAGCCTGGGTGCGCAAAGAGGCCCAAATTCCAACGAGTACCTTTAGCTTTTACATGGCTGCTCACAATTTAGCCCCGCCCAAAATGCCAGAACAGTAAACACACCCCACAAATGACCCCATTTCGGAAAGTAGACACCCCAAGGTATTCACTGAGGGGCATAGTGAGTCCGTGGGAGATTTTTTTTTTTTGCCAGAAGTTAGCAGAAATGGAAACTTTATTATTATTTTTTTCCTCAGAAAGTGTCATTTTCCGCTAACTTGTGAAAAAAATGAAATTATACATGAACTCACCAAGCCCCTCCGTGAATACTTTGGGGTGTCTTCTTTCTAAAATGGTGTCATTTGGGGGTATTTATACTTTCCTGGCATTCTAGCACCTGAAGAAACATGACAGGTGCTCAGAAAGTCAGAGCTGCTTCAAAATGCGGAAATTCACTTTTTTGCACCATAGTTTGTAAACGCTATAACGTTTACCCAAACCAATAAATATACACTTATTGGATTTTTTTATCAAAGACATGTAGAACAATAAATTTAGAGAAAAATTTATATAGAAATGTAGTTTTTTTAAAAAATATTTACAACAGAAAGTGAAAATGTCATTTTTTGCAAAATGTCGTTAAATTTTTATTAATAGCAAAAAGTAAAAATGTCAGCAACAATGAAATACCACCAAATGAAAGCTCTATTAGTGAGAAGAAAAGGAGGTAAAATTCATTTGGGTGGTAAGTTGCATGACGGAGCAATAAACGGTGAAAGTAGTGTAGTGCAGAATTGTAAAAAGTGGCCTGGTCATTAAGGGTGTTTAAGCTAGGGGGGCTGAAGCGGTTAAACTGGTACCCGCCCATTGTGATACATTTTGTAGCTTTTTCACATTACTATTTTCTGATGCACCAATTTCTTAAAAAAAGAAATAAATCTGAGTCTTCTTTACTGTGACACTCAAAAACATAAAAGGAGAACTAGTGCCTTTTATATCCCTATTCTGCCATCTCTGCCTTAAACATTAGGTAATTAGCTTTCTAAAGATGTCATTATATGTATTATTAGTTTACTGCATTATTAAAAAGAAGTACTTTAAACACTGCGTAGTGTACGTAAACTACCTAGTTGGCATCATGAAAGTGCAGCTACTTGGTTTAACCCCTTAAGGACACGGCCCTATTTCACCTTAAGGACCAGGCCATTTTTTCAAAATCTGACCACTGTCACTTTAAGTGTGGATAACTTTAAAACGCTTTTACTTACCCTGGCCGTTCTGAGATTGTTTTTTCGTCACATATTGTATTTCACGACACTACTAAAATTGGGTCAAAAGTCAATTTTTTTGCATAAAAATACAATTTTTACAAAAATTTGGAAAATTTAGCAAATTTTAAAGTTTCAGTTTCTCTACTTCTAGAATACACAGTAATACTCCCCAAAAGGGATGATTTTACATTTCCCATATGTCTCCTTTATTTTTGGAGCATTTGGGGAATGTCATTTTATTTTTTGAGATGTTACATAGCTTAGAAGTTTAGAAGCAAATTTTGAAATTTTTCCGAAATTTCCTAAATTCCACTTTTTATGGACCAGTCCAGGTCTGGAGTCACTTTGTGAGGGTCACATAATAGAAACCACCCAAAAATGACCCCATTTTAGAAACTACACCCTCAAGGTATTCAAAGCTGGGTTTACAAACGTTGTTAACCCTTTAGGTGTTCCACAACAGTTTGTGGAAGATGGAGAAACAATTTTGAAATTTGGAATTTTTGGAAAAATTTCCATTATAATCCATTTTTTCCAGTCATAAAGTGAGGGTTACCTTCCAAACAAAACTCAATATGGGTTGCCCTGATTCTCTAGTTTACAGAAACACCCCATGTGTGGTCCTAAACTACTGTTTGGCCAAACGGGAGGACATTGAAGGAGGGGAACGCCATATGGGTTTTGAATGGCAGATTTTGCGGGACTGGTTTTTTTACACCATGTCCTATTGCAAGCCCCCTGATGCACTCCTAGCATACAAATTCCAAAAAAGTGACTCCATCTAAGAAAGTACACCCTCAAGGTATTCAAAGCTGGGTTTACAAACGTTGTTAACCCTTTAGGTGTTCCACAACAGTTTGTGGAAGATGGAGAAACTGTTTTGAAATTTGGAATTTTTGGAAAAATTTCCATTATAATCCATTTTTTCCAGTCATAAAGTGAGGGTTACCTGCCAAACAAAACTCAATATGGGTTGCCCAGATTCTCTAGTTTACAGAAACACCCCATGTGTGGTCCTAAACTACTGTTTGGCCAAACGGGAGGACATTGAAGGAGGGGAACGCCATATGGGTTTTGAATGGCAGATTTTATGGGACTGGTTTTTTTACACCATGTCCTATTGCAAGCCCCCTGATGCACTCCTAGCATACAAATTCCAAAAAAGTGACTCCATCTAAGAAAGTACACCCTCAAGGTATTCAAAGCTGGGTTTACAAACGTTGTTAACCCTTTAGGTGTTCCACAACAGTTTGTGGAAGATGGAGAAACTGTTTTGAAATTTGGAATTTTTGGAAAAATTTCCATTATAATCCATTTTTTCCAGTCATAAAGTGAGGGTTACCTGCCAAACAAAACTCAATATGGGTTGCCCAGATTCTCTAGTTTACAGAAACACCCCATGTGTGGTCCTAAACTACTGTTTGGCCAAACGGGAGGACATTGAAGGAGGGGAACGCCATATGGGTTTTGAATGGCAGATTTTGCGGACTGGTTTTTTTACACCATGTCCTATTGCAAGCCCCCTGATGCACCCTAGCATACAAATTCCAAAAAGTGACTCCATCTAAGAAAGTACACCCTCAAGGTATTCAAAGCTGGGTTTACAAACGTTGTTAACCCTTTAGGTGTTCCACAACAGTTTGTGGAAGATGGAGAAACTGTTTTGAAATTTGGAATTTTTGGAAAAATTTCCATTATAATCCATTTTTTCCAGTCATAAAGTGAGGGTTACCTGCCAAACAAAACTCAATATGGGTTGCCCAGATTCTCTAGTTTACAGAAACACCCCATGTGTGGTCCTAAACTACTGTTTGGCCAAACGGGAGGACATTGAAGGAGGGGAACGCCATATGGTTTTTGGAAGGCAGATTTTATGGGACTGGTTTATTTACACCATGTACCCTTTCAAGCCCCCTGCTGCACCCCTAGAGTAGAAACTCCATAAAAGTGACCCCATCCAGGAAACTACAGGATATGGTGGTTGTTGTTTTGGGACTATTTTAGGGTAAATTTTTTTTTGGTTGCTCTATATTATACTTTTTTGAGGCAATATAACAAAAATTGAAATTCTAAAATTGTTAATACATTTGCCATTAATTTTTGTGGAACGCCTAAAGGGTTAACAAAGTTTGTAAAGTAATTTTTGAATACCTTGAGGGGTGTAGTTTTTTAGATGGGGTCACTTTTTTGGAGTTTCTAGTCTAGGCTACATCAGGGGACTTCTAATGGGCCATGGTGTAAATAAACCAGTCCATCAAAAATCTGCCTTCCAGAAATCATATGGCGTTCCCTTCATTCTGTGCCCTGCCTTGTGGCTATATAGCCATTTACGACCACATATGGGGTGTTTCTGCAAAGTACAGAATTGGGGCAATAAATAATATATATTTTTTTAATGTTAACCCTTGCTTTATTACTGGAAAATATGGATTAAACGGAAATTTTGGCCAAAAATTATTTTTTTGCACAGTTTTTTTTTTTTTTTTAACACCGCTCCTGTAAGGGGTTGGGTCTAATGTTATTTTTATAGGGAGATTATTACGGACGCGCCAATACCTAATATGTCTACTTTCTTTGAATTATTCAGATTTGACACTAGATTATCATTTTAGGAACAAAAAATAGATAATTTTACTATCTCCATAGCCTGGCTGCTGCATTTTTTTGGGGGTGGTTACTATATAATGTAGGGGCTCATTTTTTGCAGGATGAGTTGGCGGTTTTATTGGCACTATTTGGGGTGCATACGATTTTTTGATCGCTCGCTATTACACTTTTTGTAGTGTTAGGAGACATAAATGGCTTTTTTTAACACTGTTTTTATTTTTTATTTTTAACGCCGCTCATCCGAGGGGTTGGTTCTAATGTTATTTTTATAGGGCAGATTATTACGGACGCGCCGATACCTAATATGTCTACATTTTTTGATTTATTCAGATTTGACACTAGATTATCATTTTAGGAAACAAAAAAGATAATTTTACTATCTAAATAGCCTGGTAGCTGCATTTTTTTTTGGGGGAATATATAATGTAGGGGCTCATTTTTTGCAGGATGAGATGGCGGTTTTATTGGCACTATTTGGGGTGCATACAACTTTTGATCGCTCGCTATTACAATTTTTGTAGTGTTAGGTAATAACACAAATGTCTTTTTGGACATAGTTTTTTTTTTTTTTTTTAAGAAGTTTTTCAAAGAGGTTAGGTCAAATTTTATTTTTATAGAGCAGATTTTTACGGACGCGGCGATGCCCAATATGTATGGCTCTCAGACTTAGGTGACACTAAAACAGGCATCCTCAAAAGCGGCTCTCCAGATGTTGTAAAACTACAATTCCCACTATGCCCTGCTGATACCTGTAGCTGGGCATGCTGGGAGTTGTAGTTTTACAACATCTGGAAGGCCGCATTTTGAGGATGCCTGCACTAAAACTAATATTTTTGGGAAAAAAATGTTTATGTGCCTCCAAAGTCTTAGAGCCATACTTTTTATGTTTTCTAGGGGACTGTCGGAACTTATAAAAATTTAGTACTCCATGGAAGTGTGATACTCCCTGAAGCAATTGATGACGCAGAGGCCCGGATGATCGGGGCAAGTGTCACATTGAGTGGTGGTGTCCTTCCGAATCCCCTCTTGTGACACACTCTGCATCTTTTTGGTTCGTCCTTTTTCCAGTATGGGGACCACACCTGGAAAATGTTGGCCAGGGACGACCCGGGCGCCTCCAATTCCTCGAGGTACTCCGACCTGCTCTTTCCCGGTCTGAAAAGATCAGGTCCTTGAGGACTGCCTCATAGAACTGGAGGAAAGTCCCTGTGCTGCCAGCGCTCGGCATAGTACAAAAGCGTTGTACATGGCAACCTGCACCATGTTGACCGCAACCTTTTTGTACCATGCCCGGGTTTTCCGCATGGCATTATATGGTTGGAGAACTTGATCAGACAGATCAACTCCATTCCATATACCGATTGTAGTCGACGATACAATCGGGTTTGAGGACCGCTGCCGTGGTACTCGCACAGAGACTGGGGTGGTGCCATTATCGTGGATTGTGGTCAGCATAAGGACATCCCTCTTGTCCTTATACCTGACCAACAGCAGGTTTCCACAAGTAAGGGCACGGGTCTCACCCCTGGGGATAGGTACCTGGAGGGGGTGGGCAGGGAGGCCGCGCTGATTTTTCCGCACGGTCCCACAAGCGAACGTGGATCTGGCGTAGAGGGCCTGGTACAAGGGTATACTGGTATAAAAGTTATCCACGTACAGGTGGTAACCCTTATCCAGTAGTGGGTACATAAGGTCCCACACGAGTTTCCCGCTAACACCCAGAGTGGGGGACATTCTGGGGTTCAATACGGGAATCTCGTCCCTCAGTACACACGAAATTTGTAAGTGTACCCTGAGGCACTCTCACAAATTTTGTACATTTTGACGCCATACCTCGCCCGCTTAGTGGGAATGTATTGGCGGAAACTGAGTCTCCCTTGAACGCAACGAGAGACTCATCAACCGCGACCTCCCTTCCAGGCACGTAGGCCTGCGCGAATGCGGCCCCAAAGTGATCGATGATCGGCCGTATCTTGTACAGCCGGTCATAGGCGGGATCACCTTGGGGGACATGCTGCATTATCTGCATAATGCAGGCATTTCCGGATGGCCTCAAACCTTGAGCGCGTCATGGCCATACTGTACAGTGGGGTCTGGTAAAGGACGTCCCCACTCCAGTATTGCCTGACGCTTGGTTTTTGCACTAGGCCCATGTGCAGCACGAGGCCCCAAAACGCCCTCATCTCGGCTGCACTGACTGGCGCCCAGCCACCGGGCCTAGCCAAAAAGGAACCTGGGTGCTGAGCGACGAACTGTTGGGCGTACAGATTCGTCTGCTCCACCATCAGATTCACCAGCGGGTCACTGAAAAAAAACTGAAATAGTCTATTTCAGTGAACCCCACTGTGGGAATCTGGATTCCAGGATTGCCAACGAAACCGGAATCACAGGTTCATAGTCCACTGGGGACACCAGCTAAGTTCACCGGTGGGGGCCCGGTGCGCTTATTTGGTGGGCCGGGAAACCAGTACGAGCCCCAGGGCTGCTCGTACTGGTGTGGGCCACAGGGTCCCTAGCATGTGGGGCCCCTGGCTCCACCTGGCGGCGTCTCCGCCGCCTTGGGGCTCATCATCATCAGATGATGATGAGGAGGATGCAGATGACAGGAGGAAGGTGGGGTCATCGTCATCCTCACTGGCGCCTCGGTGTCGGAGAGCATCTGGGCGTATGCCTCCTCCACTGAGAACATCCGTGGGCCATGGGTGTGTGTGCGTGTATGTGCGTGTGTGTCAAACTTTATTCAATGTGCGTGTGTGTTGGGGCGGGTGTTCGCGTACTAAGAATTACAAAAGTGGCGGAGGAGGACGGCGGAGGTGGAGGTAGGTGGCGGAGGAGGGCAGCGGGTGGTGGAGGAGGGCGGCGGGTGGAGGTGGCAGCGGAGGGTGGTGGAGGAGGAGGGCGGCGGGTGGTGGAGGTAGGTGGCGGAGGAGGGCGGCGGTGGTGGAGGTAGGTGGCGGAGGAGGGCGGCGGTGGTGGAGGGAGGTGGCGGAGGAGGGCGGCTGGTGGTGGAGGGAGGTGGCGGAGGAGGGCGGCTGGTGGTGGAGGGAGGTGGCGGAGGAGGGCGGCTGGTGGTGGGAGGTAGGGGGTGGAGGAGGACGGCGGTGGTGGAGGTAGGTGGCGGAGGAGGGCGGCTGGTGGTGGAGGTAGGTGGCGGAAGAGGACGGCAGTGGTGGAGGTAGGTGGCGGAGGAGGGCGGCTGGTGGTGGAGGAGGTAGGTGGCGGAGAAGGGCGGCGGGTGGGGGTGGCAGCAGAGGGTGGTGGAGGTAGGTGGCGGAGGGTGGTGGAGGTAGGTGGCGGAGGGTGGTGGAGGTAGGTGGCGGAGGAGGGCGGCGGGTGGGGGGGGGGTCAGAACCCCTGGGTTGGTTTTAGGGGTCTGTGGACCCCAACCACCAGAGGCACTGGAAAAAAAAAAGTTTTTTTTTCTTTCCCCTAAAACTTACTCTATCCCTTCCTAGCCCTGCCTAAAAAGAGCTTTCCCTCACTCACCCTAACCTACCTGGAGGGTGCAGGAGGGTTCTGGATGGAGCAGGGGGGGTCGCAGGAGCAGAGCTGGAGCGGTGCGGGCAGGTGCGGGCACGCCGGCAGCAGCGGGAGAAAGAGGAGGGAGAGAGGAGCGCTGGGTGTTTGAATCGCCCGCCTCTCCCCCGGACCAATCAGCAGCCACTACCGCCACCAACGCATACTAACTCAAGAATGGTGATTGGTGGTGTGATATTACACCACCGATCACCATTCTTTTCCGGTTCATCGGGTCACCGGAGACCCGAATGGACTGGAACGCAGAAAACCGCAGGTCTGAATTGACCTGCGGTTTTCTGCGATCGCCGATACGGGGGTCAAATGACCCCTCGGCGTTAGGCCGGGATGCCCGCTGAATGATTTCAGCGGGCATCCCGTTTGTATTAACCCCTTCACCGCCGCAATCGCCGTTAAGAAACATGACGTACCGGTACGTCATGTGTCCTTAAGGACTCGGGAAACATGCCGTACCGGTACGTCATGTGTCCCAAAGGGGTTAAGAGTGTTCGTAAAACGTGAAAATCCTTAAAGGACACTTAAAGTGCCACCAATTAAAAAAAAAGAAAAGAAAGAGTCTGGTACCGTGTTAGCCACTAGAAAACTATTACTAGTGCTCTCATTAAGAGAAACAAAATAAGAATCTTGCAGTGCAGATACCTGTGCAGCTCTGTCTGTGATCGCCATACATCTGTTCCACATGGGGCCCAGGCATCTGCCTGTTCCATGTCTGTGATCTTGTGTTCCAGCATATCTCTGGCACATATCTAAACAGTGTCCTGTGTTTCCAGTTTTGTCTGGGTTCTTGTTAGTTTGTCTGGTTCCCTGGTTTGTATGTACCTGGACTGCTAATGCTCTGACCAGCAGCTTTTGCCTTGCAGGAGTCAGCCATGTGCACTGGGACCATCCCAAAAGGTAGTGACCTGGTAAACCCTCAGGAAAAGCTATCCCCACCATCTGGGGCATTGTTAAGAACAGGGTTCACTTAGACTATATCCTTAGGGTTTGGCCCTAAGTCAAACCGGTGCACTTGGTCCAGTGGTGTTTCATTTGCCACTGTTACTGACCTGTTTGTCCAGGTTTATTCCAGTTATGTTTTGTCTTGTATTATTTAACCCCAATATATATAATATTTTTCTTTAATATTTATTTACGAGAAAAAAATAACTTTGAGGCAGAACATGAAAATATCTGTAAAACGCTTAATATATCAGCACTACTGTAGATAAGTGATATATATATATATATATATATATATATATATATATATATACAAAGATAGATAGATAGATAGATAGATAGATAGATAGATTAATTGATAGATAGATAGATAGATAGATAGAAAAATAGCTGATTCATGTAAAACAGGCCATGGCATAATTCCTGGGACCAACGGGGGAAGAGGGGCCAAGTTGAAAAAACAGTTTTGGACCTATAATACACTTAATTTTCCCCTGCTGAGAGTGCATTTCTGGTCTTAGAATACCTGGAAAGGGTGGGGGAGATGATGGAGTCAGGAGTGATATCTGTGAGAGGAATGAACATTAATTAGACAGCTATTTAATGTGCATGGAAACAGGTCTACAGAAAGTAATATAGTACCTGCTACAATTAGAGTATATAAACACTACTCCTTGTTTTCTGATACCAGTAAACAGGGGAATCCACCTCAAATTGAACCTTAAAACTACGTATATGGATTCGTTAATATATAACTTTTAATAAGATTCAATTAAAATAGTTGTGCCCCAAAATAAAGAAATAGAAATATAACAAAAAATATAAAAATGTACCGAAACCAGTAGTATGTTTGGATATAGGTGTGCACGGCGGCACTGATAATCCACTGTCCTACCGTACTGACGTCTTGATGTAGTTCAGGGTAGACACTGGTACCGGATACAGCCAGTAAAATCAAGTTTCATTCCTCCCAATATTTGGTTTTGAGAGATACCCTAGGGAAAGGACAGAGCAGAGCCTATCGCGCCCTATAGTAACCCTGTGGTCGTGGTCTGGCCCTATTAGCTAGTTGGATAGTAGCCGCACCGCCCGCAGCACGTATCATACTGCGTAAAGGAGGATGAAAAGGGCTGACATCTAATGCCTCCTTCCACCTACCCTCCTTGTCCCCCCTTTTCTGGGTTTCACTATGGTCTACAGGTATTTACATCGCCTACGAAATTAGGGTTATATCTTTGGTATGAACTTGTACCCTTCTACTCAAGGGGTTACACTTTCCAAACAACCCTTAACCCCTGCAAATTTTTGATTTGTTGGGGCACTTTTTTTGGATTTAGAGCCTGTGTACTTTGGCTCAAATATATATGATTAGGACCCTAGCACCTATAAATTATGCCCATAATGATCCCTGATGATTGTTTTCAGAATAACATGAAACATGCATGTAGGGAATAGGGAGCACTTCTAGTGCAGGGTTGTGATAGGATCTAGTCCTTAGGGTAAGGTTCCGGACGGGGTCGCCCTTTTAAGGACGAGTGCCCTGTGGTGAGGCTGCTACTATCCAACTAGCTAATAGGGCCAGACCACGACCACAGGGTTACTATAGGGCGCGATAGGCTCTGCTCTGTCCTTTCCCTAGGGTATCTCTCAAAACCAAATATTGGGAGGAATGAAACTTGATTTTACTGTCTGTATCCGGTACCAGTGTCTACCCTGAACTACATCAAGACGTCAGTACGGTAGGACAGTGGATTATCAGTGCCGCCGTGCACACCTATATCCAAACATACTACTGGTTTCGGTGCATTATTTATTTATTTTTGTTATATTTCTATTTCTTTATTTTGGGGCACAACTATTTTAATTGAATATTATTAAAAGTTATATATTAACGAATCCATATACGCACAATTAGAGTATCTCTTACTGGCCAGTACACAGTCTATGTGATAATAAAATAGTTTGTCTCAGGAATTATGCCATGGCCTGTTTTACATGAATCAGCTATTTTTCTATCTATCTATCTATCTATCTATCTATCTATCTATCCATCTATCTATCTTTATATATATATATATATATATATATATATATATCACTTATCTACAGTAGTGCTGACATATTAAGCGTTTTACAGATATTTTCATTGCGCTATGTATATATATATATATATATATATATATATATATATATAGTGACACAGTGAGATGTTTGGTGGTAAAAAACAGGTATTTTCCTCTCAGCCTGTGCTGCTGGGTTGATTGCAGCCAGGTAAGGGGAAGTACTGGACCGGATTTTAGGTGCCGGTCCGGGTTTTTTTTGGGTTAATACCTAGCTGCCTTTAAAAGACAGCTGGGTTTATGCAAGGCTCTCTCTGTGTGTGGGATCTGAGCCCTGTGCTGGGCTGAAAAGCTGAGACCTGTGTGTCAGGAGAGCAGGTCATGTGAAGACGGTCAGTGGACTTTTTGTGTTGCCGAGCATTCAGCCAGGTGTGAACTAACACCTAGGATTTGAGGTGATTTAACCTGGAAACTGCTGGTGTTCTGTGGAGCTCTCAGGGCTGGAAGCAAGAGCCCAGCAAAGAGGCGTGCAGTCTGCCTGGAAGCCTGAGGTTGGACTTTCCTGCGGCTGGGCTGACAGCCAGGTGTGAACACGCACCTAAACCACACAGGTGAATTTGATTCCGTCTTGGACTTTTGTTTTGCCTCAAGTTTTTGCCATGTGTGTGAAGTAACACTAAGTGACAGTTTTGAGTTTTGTTTGTGCAAGTGTGAAATAAAACACTGTTTGCTGCACTACCTGGACTCTTTGCCTCTATACTGCACCCGCACCACTGTCTACCAGAGCAACTCCCCACATTTGGTGTCAGATGCGGGCAATTGCAGTGAGGCTGGCGGGAAGCCAAAACTTTTTGTAGCATTTTTTTTTTTGGGCACTGTTGTATGTCCTGGATTAAGCCTGCCAAGCTGCAACCACCAACACAGGACAAGATGGAGGAGATGATAAAGCAGCTTGTCCAGGCCAACTTAAAGCAACAGCAGGCCATGGATGTCCAACAGCAGGCCATCGCACAACAGCAAAAGAGACATGAAGAAGCCTTACTTGTCCAACAGCACGCCGTCGCACAGCTGCTAGAGGCTAATCAGCGACAGCAGGACACAAACCAGCGGCTGCTGCAACACGTAATGGTGCTAGAAAAGTCAGGGATGCCTCAGGGAGTGCACGATGCCCGGAAAGCAGTCCGCATGGCCGTTCCCAAGATGACACCGACAGATGATGTTGAAACCTACTTGGCAATGTTTGAAAAGGTGGCTGTGAGAGAGAGACTACCCCGAGACCAGTGGGCAGAGGTCATCGCTCCGTTTCTGGCATCAGAACCCCAACAGGTTTACTTTGATTTACCGGACGACCAAGCGGCAGACTACTCTGTGGTCAAGGGTGAGATCCTGGCGAGACTAGGGGTGAAAGTGTTGGTCAGGGCCCAGCGGGTACATCAGTGGGAGTTTAACCCAGCTGAGCCAGCACGACCCCAGTATTACAATTTGCTAAAACTCTTACAAAAATGGCTACCGCCTGACGTACTTAGTCCCACTGCTATGCTGGACCGTATTGTAGCTGACAAATTCTGGAGGGCATTGCCACTACCCCTCCAGTGCTGGGTTGGCCAGACATCTCCTACTAGTGCCCTGGAGATGCTGGACCTGGTCGAACGTTATGGGGCTACTGAGGAACTTAAGGGGGGAACTCTGGGGAAGGGAGTAATAAAACCCAGAAAATCCCTCCCCAGACCCTGCGGCCTGAGCTGAGAAAGACCGCACAGGATGTGCCCTTTGGGGATCGGGACTCTATAATATGCTGGCGGTGCCAGGAGCCTGGCCATGTACGGGCCAACTGTCCCCTCCTGGGTGAGCCCATGGATGTAAACTTTGGGTATCGACAGTCATTGTATGCCAGAAGGGTCGATGTGTCAGAGGTTAACCATGATGAACATTTGTGTCGGGTGGAGGTGGGAGACACTCCAGTGGCAGCTCTGCTGGATTCAGGGAGTCAGGTGACCCTGGTGAGGGCTTCCCTGGTGCGACCCACAGAGTTTACAGGCCGGAGAGTCGGGGTTTTCAGCATTTATGGAGATTTAAAAGAATACCCCACTGCTCTGTTGTCTGTAAGCACGTGTGCCGGCAGGCAGGTCCATGAAGTGGTTGTAACCACGAGTATGCCCTATGATGTGATAATAGGAAGAGACTTTCCATTGTTCCCAGCCCTGTGGCCGGCCATTGTACGTACAGTTCCCAGACAGGTAGGAAAACTTCCAGTAGTGAGGCCTAACCCAGGTGAGATGTTAGAACCCCAGAAACCCAAGGCAGAGGGACCCACAGTAGGTCCGGTGGTTGAGGGGAAGACAGTCCCCCTAAATGGGATAGGTAGAAAACATAGGAAGGTGGCTCAGCCAGGCCAAAGCCGGACCTGCAATCGAGTGTCTGGGGTCCGTAGCCAAAGGGACCCGGGTTTGGTTGTTGGGCCACCTGTGGACAGTAAGGATAGCGCTAGGGGGAAGGGGACCTATAAAATAGCACAGAAAGTTGGAGACCCAAATTACAAGGTACACCAGCCAGGACTGCAAAAGCCGGAGCCGGTCTACCATGTAAATTTACGGAAACCTTGGAAGGTTAGAGAGACTTGTATTGAGAACAACCCGCGGCCGGTTTATCTAGGGAAAGAGATTCCGGTCCCTCTGTCTGCTAACAGGGAAGCGGCTGCCACAGATAAAATTACTGGCAGCCTTTCCACTGAACAGATGCAGAGAGCCAAGAAGTTTGTTAGTCGGAACACAGAGGTGTTCTATGATTTCCCTGAATGCCCTTCCATAACTCACCGTGATATTGTCACTGAGCCCCAGGCAAAGGTCTGGTTAAAGCCGTACCAGGTGCCCGTGGCTCGGCGACAAGCCATCTCTGAAAGAGTGATATGGGGTTGCCCGCAGCCTGTCCCCATCTGGACAAAGAAGGAAAGTCCTGGGTCACCAGAGGGTTCGGGTGACTCCAGAACTTTAGATTTTCAGTGGAACACAGAGCAGGGCAGTTACAGGGAAATGCGATTGCCCGGTTCTGGGCATACTGTCTGGCGTGTGTTCACCCCCTCAGGGTTGAACAAAGGGGGGGGGGGGTATGTGACACAGTGAGAGCTTTGGTGGTAAAAAACAGGTATTTTCCTCTCAGCCTGTGCTGCTGGGTTGATTGCAGCCAGGTAAGGGGAAGTACTGGACCGGATTTTAGGTGCCGGTCCGGGTTTTTTGGGTTAATACCTAGCTGCCTTTAAAAGACAGCTGGGTTTATGCAAGGCTCTCTGTGTGTGTGGGATCTGAGTCCTGTGCTGGGCTGAAAAGCTGAGACCTGTGTGTCAGGAGAGCAGGTCATGTGAAGACCGTCAGTGGACTTTTTGTGTTGCCGAGCATTCAGCCAGGTGTGAACTAACACCTAGGATTTGAGGTGATTTAACCTGGAAACTGCTAGTGTTCTGTGGAGCTCTCAGGGCTGGAAGCAAGAGCCCAGCAAAGAGGCGTGCAGTCTGCCTGGAAGCCTGAGGTTGGACTTTCCTGCGGCTGGGCTGACAGCCAGGTGTGAACACGCACCTAAACCACACAGGTGAATTTGATTCCGTCTTGGACTTTTGTTTTGCCTGAAGTTTTTGCCATGTGTGTGAAGTAACACTAAGTGACTGTTTTGAGTTTTGTTTGTGCAAGTGTGAAATAAAACACTGTTTGCTGCACTACCTGGACTCTTTGCCTCTATACTGCACCCGCACCACTGTCTACCAGAGCAACTCCCCACAATATATATATATATATATATATATATATATATATATATATATAATGGTTGATAAACATCTGTCCTTCTATAAGCATGCAAATGCCTCAACCGATGGACACCAAATTTGGCACTTACTGTAGGTACATAGAGAAGGTTTTCATAAAGGTCTCAGCTCTCTAGGATGTACCATTCTTGAGATATAAAAAAAAATTAAAATAAATATGTATTAGCCAATAGAAGCTCACAGGTCCTCCACTCATATCCTGGCATACACATAGTCACCTGACCCTTATTAGCCAATAGAAATTTTCAGGCCCTTCTGTCTGCACCTCACTGACATACACACAATTTTACTTCAGGTTTACATAAAAATTCAGCAATTTTTCTTCCCTGTTATACAGTAGATCACTGTTTAGGGGTTAAGGAGGAAAGCAGCTGTGGGGAACATTGTTTAGGAGGTGGGGTTCTGTGGAGGTCGTTGTTAAGGAGATGGGGTTCTGTGAAGATCACTGTTAAGGGCTTGTGCACTGTAGAGGTCACAGTTAAGGGGGAAAGCCGCTGTTGGGAACATTGTTTAGGAGGTGGGGTTCTGTGGAGGTCGTTGTTAAGGAGATGGGGTTCTGTGAAGATCACTGTTAAGGGCTTGTGCACTGTAGAGGTCACAGTTAAGGGGGAAAGCCGCTGTGGGGAACATTATTTAGGAGGTGGGGTTCTGTGGAGGTCGTTGTTAAGGAGATGGGGTTCTATGAAGGTCACTGTTAAGGCCCCTTTCACACGGGCGAGTTTTCCGCGTGGGTGCAATGCGTGAGGAGGACGCATTGCATCCGCACTGAATCCGGACCCATTCATTTCTATGGGGCTGTGCACATGAGCGCCGATTTTCACGCATCACTTCTGCGTTGCGTGAAAATCGCAGCATGCTCCAGTTTCTGCGTTTCTCACGTAACGCAGGCCCCATAGAAGTGAATGGGGCTGCGGGAAAATCGCAAGCATCCGCAAGCAAGTGCGGATGCGTTGCGATTTTCCCGCATGGTTGCTTAGCAACGGGACCCGATAAGGTAAGATGGACCATGTGATTGGACCATGTGATGTGACGTCATCACAGGTCCTGTAGATCTTAGATGCTGCAGGGAAAGAGAGGAGAGATCGCGACTACGCGATCAAGTGGCTAAGGTAAGTTAACTTTTATTATTTTTAACCCCCTCCACTTCATTTAACAATGCATTCTTTATTAAGAATGCTATTATTTCCCCTTATAACCATGTTATAAGGGAAAATAATTAATTCTCCAGAAGACCCGAAACCGGACTTCAGTGATGAAGTCCGGCTTCGGGTTGGGTACCAAACATGGCGTTTTTTCTCACGCGCGTGCAAAACGCGTTACAAACGTGAAAAACGCGCATATTCCCGCAACGCACCCGCCTCTTATCTGGGCGTCAAACATGACGCCCGTGTGAAAGAGGCCTTAAGGGCTTATGCACTGTGGAGGTCACAGTTAAGTGAAGCGGGCACACATTGGCCACCTAGGCACCCCCTGGAACAAGAGCATGGATTGGCCTCCTGGGCACCCTTGGAACAAATCCAATAAGCACACAAACAGACCAATTCTTCATACTTGGGCAGCACTGGGTATTTTTTCGAGTATAATATGTTTAAAATGCTTCTAAGTAAATTACACTGCAATCCAGTTCATGCTGATTTGATATGATGAGAATTACTTGCTTAACTGAAAAAAATAAAATAAAATAGAAAGTGTGCATGCAAAATTTCATTTAACTTATTAAGGATTATTCTTGAAAGACAGCTCAAAAAAGCAATAATATTTATTCATCGAGAAAAAAATATAATGATTCGATTTGCATAATACTTATTTTAATTGAGTCACACACAAGTATAATTAAGCAAGGATGTAATTTTCTAATAGATCTATGAAAGTAAATAATAGCTTTTATATAATCATTAGAATATTAAGAAAACTGAATTTATGAAGATGAGTAAGAAAAAGTGGAAGAAAATGCTCCTGAAGGTTTGAAAAACTTTCATTGTAATATTTTGCACATATTTCACATTATGCTGTCAGTATCACTTAATGACATGCTGGTGTCTTTTTTTATATACAGTAAAACTACTAACCAAAACTGTGTATGAGCTGCAATAAAGTCATATATATGTAAGGATATAGCTCCCTCTGGTGGAAATTTACAACAACTGCTGTCATTTTTCATTCCATTATTGAACTTAGGAAAATTTAAACAATCATTTTATAACAAAAAATTAGATACGGAAAGGCCTAACGTAACTTCAAAAAATGTGTAATAGCAGGGTAGTATCTATTAATTTACATAATATCAAAAACTATTTCAGTGAAAATTTTGTAACATACAGAAAATTAAAATGAAAAGAAAACACATTATTTGCAGAGTCTTTAATCCTATTTCCCCTCCAGATGTTGCTTATCATTACATATTTGTTATACTGAATGGTTTCTGGTGTTTAAAATGCAATCAGAGATGGTAAAGAATTGATTCACCAGGCTCAACAATTGTGGCAAATTAGAGTGATTTGCATTTGCATTCTTGACAATCAGTGGATTGAAGTTTGAAACATTTAGTGGTTTTAATGAAATATCAAACAAATAGAATGTCACATTTATTTATTTTTTCTATTCATTTAAAGTGGTTCATACTGACTGGTAGGGCTCATCATGCTGATTTAAACAATACCTTTCATTTGTCTGCATGTTAAACAGCTTCAGAGAAATTTGCGTTTTTATTAATATGCAAATGAGCAATTGGAGCACCAAGAGGCGGGGCTGATATGTCTGAGCACTGCTATGTTACACTCCCTGTCCTCTGCATACTCCTCCTCTCCTTGATTGAGAAGGCCAGACCTCAGGCTGAGGACAGAGCTGTGCACAATATGTGATTAGAAAGACACCAGTAATATGTGTTAGCTTATAGGCATAGAAAAAACATGCATCTCTATGTTGTAATGCTATAGAGTTGTAGTCCAACCACAGACGTCTACTTACAGGGTAAAGTCCTAGGAGGATATATATTATATTTCTATTATTATTTTTTCTTTAGAACCATATTAAGAGGCTATACTGTAACAAATAATATATAATCATATAATAATAACAACCCCTTACTATATTAAGAATAGTGTTTTTTAGTTGTTGTTTTTTTTTTTTTTTTGCTAAAACCAAGTACCTATTTATTCACAGACACAATATATGATTATGTAAAAAAAATATCTGAAGAAAAAACTAAACTTCAAAGTCTCTTCTAAGATTCAAACCAGGGATCTCTAAGTGAAAAATGAATAGCTTAACCTCTAAGCTATAGCATTACCAAATGGCACTGAACAAAAATATGAACGCAACACTGTGCTCCCATTTTGCATGAGCTGAACTCAAAGATCTAAAACATTTTCTACATACACAAAAGACCCATTACTCTCAAATATTGTTCACAAATCTGTATAAATCTGTGTTAGTGATAATCCATCCCACCTCACAGGTGTGGCATATCAAGGTGCTGATTAGACAGCATGAATATTGCACAGGTGTGCCTTAGACTGCCCACAATAAAAGGCCACGCTGAAATGTACAGTTTGATCACACAGCACAATGCCATAGATGTTGCAACATTTTAGGGAGCGTGCAATTGGCATGCTGACTGCAAGAATGTCTACCAGACCTGTTGCTCATGCAATGACTGTTTACTTCTCTACATTAAGCTGTCTCCAAAGGCGTTTCAGAGAATTTGGCAGTACATCCAACCAGCCTCGCAACCGCAGACCACGTGTAACAACACCAGCCCAGGACCTCCACATCCAGCAAGTTCACCTCCATGATCGTCTGAGACCAGCCACTCAGACAGCTGCAGCAACAAACGGTTTGCATAACCAAATAATTTCTGCACAAACTGCCAGAAACAGTCTCAGGGAAGCTCATCTGCATGCTTGTCATCCTCATTGGGTTCTGGACCTGACTGAAGTTCGTCGTCATAACCGACTTGAGTGGGCAAATGCTCACATTCAATGGCGTCTGGCACGTTGGAGAAGCGTTCTGTTCACCGATGAGTCCCCGTTTTCATTTTCAGGACATATTGCAGACAGAATGCTGGATGTGGAGGTCCTGGGCTGGTGTGGTTACACGTGGTCTGCGGTTGTGAGGCCGGTTGAATGTACTGCCAAATTCTCTGAAACACATTTGGAGATTGCTTATAGTAGAGAAAAGAACAACAACAGGGGCAACAGCTCTGGTAGACATTCCTGCAGTCTGCATGCCAATTGCACGCACACTTAAGTGATGCAACATCTGTGGCATTGTGCTGTGTGATCAAACTGCACATTTGAGAGTGACCTTTATTGTGGGAAGTTTAAGGCATACCTGTGCAATATTCATGCTGTCTAATCAGCACCTTGATATGCCACACCTTTAAGGTGGGATGGATTATCTTGGCAAAGGAGAAGTGCCCACTAACACAGATTTAGACAGATTTGTGAACAATATTTGAGAGCAATGGGTCTTTTGTGTATGTAGAAAATGTTTTAGATCTTTGAATTCAGCTCATGCAAAATGAGAGCAGAACCGAAAGTGTTGCATTTATATTTTTGTTCAGTGTACATGGCATTGCTATACTTATAAGCTTACAGAAAAACTATATATAAACCATCCTGCACGATATGGTATTAAATATGTATATGGCTACATTTACAAAATAACAGAAAATAATGTACAATAAAAATAGATGCAAGACATATGAACTAAGCCCTCACTCTTGATAAAAACTGAGACACTTGGTCAATACATTTTGATCAAAATACATCTAAGCCCACCTACCGGCGACAAGGTGGTCTCAGTTAAGATGGGTTCCTATGCTAACCTATTCATGCTGTGCAGGAAGCTTATAGACAGCTTAACAACAGTGACTGCTATAAGAAACTGACCTTCAACCCTCTGATTAAGTTTAAACTGGAACTAGAGGGGTTACTCCAACAAGGAGTGGAGTCCGGGATCATAATTGAGGGACAGTGTTCCCACCTTTTGTCCACTCACCCCACTATTCCAACACTTTATCTTCTTCTCAAGGTACACAAGGACCTGTCGAACCCACCTGGGAGACCAATTGTCTCAGGAATAAATGGACTAAACAATCCCATCTGTAAATATGTTGAACACTTTTTACACCCATTAGTGGAGGAACTACCATCGTATTTGAAGGACACAATGGATGTACTAAAAAAGGTGGAACATATCCAGTTGGAGCCAGACATGATCATGGCAACATGCGATGTGGAGTCGTTGTATATGTCCATAAGACATCAAGATGGACTCCAGGCGGCAGAATTCTTTCTACACACCACAAGTATGGGTAATGAAAAATGTACATTTGTTGTGTCTCTGCTGGAATACGTCCTCACCCATACTTTTTTTCTGTTAGGGGGGGTCCGTATGCAAATCTGTTCCTGGGGCTGTGCGAGAGGGAGATCCTCCAGACAGATCCCCTGCCAATGATGAGTAAGGTCAAATTTTGGGGTCATTATATTGATGATGTCCTCATCATTTGGCAGGGGACAGAGGAGGAGTTTGAACAGCTTATACAGCAACTGAACAACAACAATAGGAATATCAAACTTACTTTCAAAGTGGGTCGAACCGAGATGGAGTTCCTGGATGTGGTCTTTCAGGTGGATTCACAGGGACATATTGGGACTGATCTATACTGGAAGGACACCTCAGTGAACGCTTTGTTGAATGCACAATCTGCACACCCAGGTAATCTCATCAAGAGTATACCTGTTGGACAGTTCCTGCGAGCCAGGAGGATTTGCTCAACGGAGGAATCTTTTGGATTACAGGCAGGAGATTTACGCAGTAGGTTCCAGCAACGTGGGTATGGAGTGCGGTGTATTGATCGGGCATACCAAAGGGCGTGATATTCAAAAAAATCGGGCCTTCTATATAAGAGAGAAAGGAAACCCGACAAAAAGGAAATATGGCTGATCATGGGATACAACAAAAAATGGAAAGAGGTATGAGCGGTCCATAACAAATACTGGGGGATCCTAAGATTGGATCCACAATTAGATGCAGTTGTGCCACAAAACCCATGCATTATATACCAGAGAGCCAAAAATATCCGGGACACCTGGTCCAGAGTCACTACGTTTGTAGTGTTCCGGGCCTGTTTGGGACCAAAGGCATCCTCTGGGGAAATAGGGAGTGTGGAAAATGTGTGGCCTGTGTCAACATGGACAGGGCCACAGATTCTTGGGGCTCTGCCCATGATAGACAATACCAGATCACGCACCCCATAACATGCACCACTATTGGAGTGGTCTACTGGGCCATTTGCCCATGTGGACTTATCTACGTTGGCCTAACCTCTAGGGAATTTAAGAGAAGGATTAGTGAATACTTCCTATCTATTGAAACAGCTAGGAATGAGAAAGATCTGACACAGTTGAAGACAGTGGCCAGACACTTCAAAGATAAGCCATATACATCCGCACATTTAATACCATATCATGCAGGATGGTTTATATATAGTTTTTTCTGTGATTTTTTTTTGATTTGTCTTGAGGAGTGGCACCTTCATGTGTGAATACGCTCCTATACTGGGAGTGATATTCAAGTGCACTTTTGCCCCACCTATCTAATAGGTGACCTTTATTAAGGTGGTACATATAGGTGTGTGTGTCTCCTCCCACTGGTTGCTGATGCACATGAAGGTAACAAGGGGCAACACACCATATGTGCGGGGACTGTGCTCCTGAACAATGTGCCACAGCATGAATAGGTTAGCATAGGAATCCGCCTAAACTGAAACCACCTTTTCGCCGGTAGGTGGACTTAGATGTATTTTGATCAAGATGTATTGACCAAGTGTTTCAGTTTGTATCAAGAGTGAGGGCTTAGTCTATATGTCTTGCATCTATTTTTATAGTTCATTATTTTCTGTTATTTTGTCAATGTAGCCATATGCATCCTCACATTTAATACTCTATCATGCAGGATGGTTTATATATCGTTTTTTCTGTGTTTTTTTTATTTTGTCTTGAAGGAGTGGCACCTTCATGTGTGAATACGTTCCTATACTGGGAGTGATATTCAAGTGCAATTTTGCCCCACCTATCTAATAGGTGACCTTGATTAAGGGGGTACATATAGGTGTGTGTGTCTCCCCTCCCACCAGTTGCTGATGCACATGGAGGTAACAAGGGGCAACACACCATATGTGTGGGGACTGTGCTCCTGAACAATGCGCCACAGCATGAATAGGTTAGCATAGTAACCCACCTAAACTGAAACCACCTTTTCGCCGGTAGGTGGGCTTAGATGTATTTTGATCAAAATGTATTGACCAAGTGTCTCAGTTTTTATCAAGAGTGAGGGCTTAGTCCATATGTCTTGCATTTATTTTTATAGTTCATTATTTTCTGTTATTTTGTCAATTTTATTTTGTGTTTTCACAAAGTTTGCTGCAAAACTGCTTTTAGATCTTTGTTTCAGTTGTTTCTGTGATGCAGTGAAAAATAATTACACGCACTTCATACGTTTCAAAGGCTTTTACCGACAATTACATTACATTTATGCAAAGAGTCAGTATTTGCATTGTTGGTCCTTCTTTTTCAGGACCTCTGCAATTCGACTGGGCATGCTCTTAATCAACTTCCCGGCCAATTCCTGACTGATAGCAACCCATTCTTTCATAATTACTTCTTGGAGTTTGTCAAAATTAGTGGGTTTTTGATCGTCCACCCGCCTCTTGAGGATTGACCACAAGTTCTCAATGGGATTAAGATCTGGGGAGTTTCCAGGCCATGGACCCAAAATGTCAACGTTTTAGTCCCCAAGATACTTAGTTATCACTTTTGCCTTATGGCACGGTGCTCCATCGTGCTGGAAAATGCATTGTTCTTCACCAAACTGTTGTTGGATTGTTGGAAGAAGTTGCTTTTGGAGCATGTTTTGGTACCATTTTTTATTCATGGCTGTGTTTTTGGGCAAAATTGTGAGTGAGCCCACTCCCTTGGGTGAGAAGCAACCCCACGCATGAATGGTCTCAGGATGCTTTACTCTTGGCATGACACAGGACTGATGGTAGCGCTCACCTTTTCTTCTACGGACAAGCCTTTTTTCAGATGCCCCAAACAATCGGAAAGAGGCTTCATCGGAGAATATGACTTTGCCCCAGTCCTCAGCAGTCCATTCACCATACTTTCTGCAGAAAATCAATCTGTCCCTGATGTTTTTTTTGGAGAGAAGTGGCTTCTTTACTGCCCTTCTTGACACCAGGCCATCTTCCAAAAGTCTTCGCCTCACACCTCCCTGCTGCCGTTTCTGAGCAAGCTCTGCACTGGTGGCACTCCGATCCTGCAGATGAATCCTCTTTAGGAGACGATCCTGGCGCTTGCTGGACTTTCTTGGACGTGAAGCCTTCTTTACAAGAATTGAACCTCTTTCCTTGAAGTTCTTGATGATCCTTTAAATTGTTGATTGAGGTGAAATCTAGGTAGCCACAATATCCTTGCCTGTGAAGCCATTTGTATGCAATGCAATGATGGCTGCACGTGTTTATTTGCAGGTCACCATGGTTAACAATAGAAGAACAATGATTTCAAGCATCACCCTCCTTTTAACATGCCAAGTCTTCCATTTTAACCCAAACAGCCTGACATAATGATGTCCAGCCTTGTGCTCATCAACATTCTCACCTGAGTTAACAAGACGATTACTGAAATGATTTCAGCAGGTCCTTTAATGACAGCAATGAAATGCAGTGGAAAGGATTTTTTGGGATTAAGTTAATTTTCATGGCAAAGAAGGACTATGCAATTCATCTGATCACTCTTCATAACATTCTGAAGTATATGCAAATTGCTATTATAAAATCTTAAGCAGCAACTTTTCCAAATTCCAATATTTATGTAATTCTCAAAACTTTTGGCCACTGTAGATGCTAGCACATAGTTCTAGGACAGGACTCTGCCCTCACCCTGATGTCTAGCCCTGTCAATCAAGGGGAGGGGGGAGTGTTCAGAGTACAGGGGGTGTAACATAGTAGTGCTCAGACGATTCAACCCTCCTCTTGGTGCTCTAATTGCTCATCTGCAAATGAATAAAAATACAGATTTATCTGCAAGTGTTTAGCATATAGACAAAAGAAAGGTATGATGAGCCCTACCAGCCAGTATGTCTGATTTAATAGGGTTGATTCTGGTGACAGAGCTTCTTTTAGTAACATAGAAAGAAACAAAAAAAATGCATTTCTAGTGTGAAAAAGCGTGTTGTAACGCTGGTATGAGATTATTCCCTCCCAAAACTACAATATAATGAATAACCACTTCACGATCGCCCATTGACTATAAACGTCCTTGGACGGTCGATTTATCTCTAAATGGACGTTCTGGAATGTCCTTTCAGAGATGGCAGCTGCATGCTAATCGTTCAGCAGCCGAGCAGGGGGCCCGCTGTCAGTGACAGCACGACACCCCAGAGGAACGGTCCCAAACAAAAACGGTCCCTGCCTTCTAGATCGCTGTATACATAGCGCTCAACGAGCGCTGTCTATACAGATCGGGAATCTCTATGCCGCTTCCTGTCCCGACCCAGTGGTAATGTGACCGCCGACGCTGGGGGAGTGCAGGAGCTGTCGAGTCTTCCACAGACCTCGATCAGCCCTGCACTGATTCTGTACAGCAAAATATACCGCTGTACAGCCTCTCTGAGGGGTGTATTTCCCCTTTAACTGGGGCTACTATGTCAGCCCCAGTTACAGGAGAAATCAATAGTAAAAAAATAAATAAAATGAAGTTAAATGTCCCCCAGAGGTCTTATATGACCTTACGGGGGACACAAAGTGTAAAAAAAAAAAAAAAAAAATTGAATGTTTTAAAAAAAAGTTTCACATTTAAAAAAAAAATTGACCCAAAAACCGTTATTTAAAAAATGTTAAAAATAGAAAAAAAAAATAGACATATTTGGTATCACTGCGTCCACAACAACTAGCTCTATAATAATATATGATTTACCCCATCAGGTGAACACCTTAAAAAATAAATAAACATTACGCCAAAATAGATTTGTTAGTTAGCTCATCTTTTAAAAACATAATGTTAATCAATCAAAAAGTCATATGTACCCCAAAATGGTAGCAATAAAAACATCACCTCATCCCGCAAAAAATGAGCCCCCACACAAGACCATAGGCAGAAAAATAAAAATACAGCTCTAAGAAAATTACAACACAAAAACATGATTATTTTCTAAAAATGTTTCTATTGTGTAAAACGATAAAAAAAAATAAATTTGACATATTTGGTATCATTGCATCCATAATGACCAGGTCTATAAAAATATTACATGATCTACCCCATCAAGTAAACGGTATAAAAAAAAATAATGAAAAATGAGACTTCACCACCCAAAAAATTAGACAAAAAGCAACCAGAAAGCCAAATGTACCCCAAAATGGTGCAAATAAAAACTACAGCTTTGCCCGCACAAAACAAGCCCTCACGCAGCTTATTGAACGAAAAATAAAAAAAGTAATCGCTCTTAAAAACCCTGACAGAAAATTCCGTGTTCAAAAATCCAGATGCTGCTCCCTCCCTTCTGAGCCCTTGCATGACCCCAAATAACAGTTTACAACCACATATGGGGTGTTACTATATCCAGGAGAAAGTGGGTAAATTGTAGGGGGATATTCTCCTATCTTTTGCAAAAAAAGAAAGTTTGGGCCTAAAGCACCATTTTCTTGTAAAATAATAAAAAATAATTTTTCATTTTCACACCCAAGTATTCTAAAATTCTAAACCTTCTAAAGTCCTAAAATAATATAGGTACATTACCAAAATGATGCCAACATAAAGTAGACATATGGGGAATGTTAATTAGTGAATATTTAATCAGGCATCACTATCTGTCTTAAAAGCAGAGAGATTCAATTTTTTTTATACATAAAGGTAAAACATATTGACTCAAACTTACAATTAACATGAAGTACAATGTGTCACGAGAAGACAATCTTTGAATAGCTTGGATAAGTAAAAGCATTCCAAAGTTATTACCACATAAAGTGACATGTCAGATTTGCAAAATTAGGCATGGTCAGAAAGGGGATAAATCTGGTCTGGAAGTGGTTAAGGAAAGTAATCACTGAAATAAAGTGGCCTAAATGGAAGGAACTGCTCAAAAACCACAAACTTTGTAGCGTGTTTCTAACCGAGGGAGCAGTTCCTCTGCATGTGGTCTGCTGGTAATGGCAATCTTCAGCAGAAATGCATACAAAGGAAGATGTCGGCGCAGACCACATGCACCAAAAAAATCCTACACAAGATGGAATAATGTGTGGATGGAAATATTAAAATACACAAATCACTGAAAAAGGTGCACCACAATGATAAGCAACTAAAAATGCTGGTTAATCCCTCAAGCTGATGTTAAACGCTGAGACTTTCGCCAACCTATTCCAGTCAGGAACATATTGGAGCCCTTTTGTACCATATTCAAGGTGTCTCAGTGTGGCAATGGGTCCTACCACTAGACTGCCTATGGTGTGTAAACATGGTCTGATAGGTGCTCAGATCCAACTCGCAGCCAGGCTCCCACATACCTCCATAGAAGGATCACTAATGCAATGTGAGGTAGAATAAGGCTGCAAGACTCACCTATAACAGACCATATGACACAGGCTACCAGGTGCAACAGAATGTTACCAGCAAAACGCAATGGCACATTCAATACATGAAGTTAAGGGAAGGCCAGTAAAAGATCTATGTCTACTGCTGTATGTTCATTTGTATGCAGAAACAAAAAATACTTTTCTAGAGTGAAATACCCACTGTTTTATGTGTATTTAATTTCACTGGTATACTATTGGTGTTATTGCCATTAATTCGGCTATAATGAAACACATTTAATAACACTAGGCAGATATAATGCAATAAAAAAAATTGTAGCAGAATGTTATTGGGGTGCTGTGCTAGCAGCAAACCTATGTAGATATTTTTTTTTGTAGTTGGCTGTTTTTTAAAGATACTGTACTATCTGTACAGTGGTGAAAATAAGTATTGGATACACTGGCAATTGTGCAAGTTTTCCCATCTATAAAGAATGGAGAAGTCTGAAATATTTATCATAGATACACTTTAACTGTGACAGACAGAATCTAATAAAAAAAAAAAGAAAATCACATTGTATCATACATTTTTACAATTCATTTGCATTTTATTGCAGAATATAGATAATTGATCACCTACCAACCAGAAAGAATTCTGTTTTTCACAGACCTGTTAGTTTTTCTTTAAAGGAACACTGACAGGCCCAATAAGCATTTTTAGATATATATATAGACAGGCATAGGTCTTCTAATGTGTATTTCAAACCTATAAGTATACTCCCTGTCCACCTTACATACTCAGTAAAATCATCTTTTATATCCTCAGTGAATGACTTGCCTTTGTGCCCAAGGGGCGGTGTTTCTCCTCCACTTGTGCCCAGTCGCGCCCCAACTGCTGTTTTCAAGCGCCGTCCAGCTCATTATTATTCACTTCGCTGGGCGGCTTCTTCTCTCCCCGACGCTCCGAGATCCCGCGCATGCCCAATAGAAAGCTATGGGCATCGGTCTTACTTGTAGCTTCTGGTCATGCATGGGATACCTTGTCCAGCACCCCCAGTGGCCACAATGTTACTGCGCCTGCGTCCCATTACATTCAGTGATGCGCCCAGCGAAGTGAATAATAATGAGCTGGGAGGCACTTGAAAACGGCAAATACACATTAGAAGACCTATGCCTGCCTATATATATATACATATATATATATATATCTAAAAATGCTTACTGGGCCTGTCAGTGTCCCTTTAAGAAGCCAACCTATTCTGCACTCATTAACTATATAAATTGCACCTGTTTGAACTTGTTACTTATATAACAAGACACCTTTTCACACACTCACTCAATCAATCACACTCTAACTAATTTACCATAGTCAAGATTAAAGAGCTGTCTAATGACACCAGGGACAACGTTTTAGACCTGCACAAGGCTGGCATGGGCTACAGGACAATAGGCAAGCAGCTTGGTGAGAAAGCAACAACTGTTGGCACAATTATTAGAAAATGGAAGAAACGAAAAGACGATGTCAATCTTCCTCGGTCTGGGGCTCCATGCAAGATATCACCTAGTGGGGTAAGGATGATTCTGAAAAAGGTCAGGAATCAGCCCAGAGCTACACGGGAGGACCTGGTCAATTACCTGGAGAGAGCTAGGACCACAGTCTCAAAGATTATCGTTAGTAACACACTACGCCGTCAATGATTAAAATACTGCAGGACATGCAAGGTCTCCCTGCTCATGCCAGCACTCGTTTGAAGTTCACCAATGACCATCTAGATAATCCAAAGGAGGCATGGGACAAGGTCATGTGGTCAGATGGGACCAAAATAGAACTTTTTCATATGAACTCAACTCGCCGCGTTTGGAGGAAGAAGGACGAGTATAAGCCCAAGAACACCGTCCCAACCGTGACACATGGGTGTGGAAACATCATACTTTGGGGGTGCTTTTCTGCACTGTATTGAAGGGAGGATGGATGGGGTAATGTATCTGCATGGAGGAGTGGGCCAAAATTTCTGCTACAGTGTGTGCAAACTTGGTCAAGAACTACAGGAAACGTCTGACCTCTGTAAGGTTTCTGTACCAAATATTAAGTTCTGTATTTTTATAGTATCAAATACCTATTTTCTGGATTTTTTATCTGGATTTTTTTATTTTTTTTGAGTCTGTCTCTTACAGTTGAAGTGTACCTATGATAAAGATTACAGACCTCTCCATTATTTGTAGGTGGGAAAACTTGCAAAATTGCCAGTGTATCAAATCCTTATTTTCCCCACAGTACCCTTTCATTCTAATCTGACTTTATTTTTTATTACAGATTTATTTATTCTATGTTCTGAACATGATTATGGGGCGGCAATCTTGCCTGAGCTGTTCTAAACAGCGTTTAGAAAGCATTAAAAAAATTCTTTATAGCAGCCACATGGGCCATAGACACAATGGACAGGAGGGGACCTCATTGACTTCTATGGAAGAGTTCTCTAGACATGCTCTGTGACCTGTGCAAAGGTAATTGTACAAGGAAAGAATACATGAGTTTTGACAATCACGGCCTGCGCAATCATATGGCAATTGAGGGCAACAGCCTCAACTGCGTCACTGGGCATGCGCTGAGCCCAGTGACATTTTCCAGAGCGCTGTTGCTTCAGTGAGCCAGAAGTGCACAGGCGCAGGCAATCGCCGGCACTGCGCCTGCTTGAGATTTCGGGCTGCCGGTGAGAGGAAGATCGGGGATGTTTCTGGCAGAGAGCGGAGGTAGCGGGAGGGGGGGCGGAGCACTCTGGTAGGCGATTTGAGATGCTGCAGGCGTTCCTATGTTTCTAATTTAGGCAGGCCGGGCACATCAGGGCGGCATTCCTGGGCACCTTAGAAGAGGAAAAACGCCCCTCTGGGCTCCTTAGAGCCTAATTTGCATAATGGATAAAGTGTTTTTTTTAAAGGAAATAACAAGACACACAACTAAAAGAAAAAGACCTATGGATATAAGGTAATTTATTACACTTCTATAAATGAAAAAAACACAAAGGTTTAAATAAAACAGGGCGCACTGACAAAATCAACAGTGCTTGATAGTACTTGAGAAATCATCGAGTATTGTCTTATTATACTGCTTTATTTCCCAAATGTCATTAGATTGATATACAATATGTATGATGTAGTTTGGATTATGTGTAACTAAAATACTGAATTAAATGTAAAACAACGAGTAATTTATAAAATTACTTTTGTCTTCCACTTGTGGGCAGCATTTACTAAGCTAAATCTATTTTCTCTCACCCTGATTTGGATTCAGAATTACAGATTCCTTTACCTATATTTTATAAAAAAAATAGTATGCTTTAATACTGTGGCTTCAAAAATATGTTATTGCAATGAATTATGTATCTGAAATATAATATGTTTCTATTTAGTCTGCTAAATTAATATCTATCTATCTATCTATCTATCTATCTATCTATCTACTATCTATCACTGCTTGAAAAATGTTCCATTGTGCGGACCGAAACATCGCGTTGGTGTAAATAAAAGACACTAGTCACTGGAAGTGCTGTCGACTTTTTATTTTTGTGTATCGAGCATTGGGACATTGGATTGATTCTACAGCCGCTGGCACTCCATTGCTGATTTCTGTGGTGCTGCACATTTGTTTTTTTATCTATCTATCTACACTATATGGACAAAACTATTGGTGCATTTGTCTTAGGCCCCTTGCAGACGAGCGTGAGCGGATTATGTCCGGATGCGTTGAGAATGCGTTTAGTGAAAACTGCGCGATTTCGCAAGCAAGTCCATTCAGTTTTGCCTGCAATTGCGTTCTGTTCAGTTTTTAGAGAGCGGGTGCAATGCAATTTAATGTGTTTTGCACGCGAGTGATAAAAAACGGAATATTTACAAATAACATCTCTTAGAAACCATCAGTGAAAAACGCATCGCATCTGCACTTGCTTGCGGATAAGATGCGATTTCCACGCAGCCCTATTCACTTCTATGAGCCAGCGTTGCATGAAAATCACAGCGATTTTCATGCAACGCACAAGTGATGCATAAAAACCAACGCTCATGTAGACAGACCCATTGAAATGAATGGGTCCAGATTCTGTGTAGGCACAATGCATTCACATCATGCATTGCATCTGCGCGGAATACTAGCTCTTGTGAGAGGGGCCTTAACTATTCAGATGTTTCATTCAGCCCCTTGGTGAAAGAATAGGTTGTCTTAAAGAGGTCACAAATAGTGTTGAGCGAGCATGAACTGTAAAGTTCGGGTCCGTAACGAACTTTGCCAGAAAAGTTTGGGCTTCAGTTCGGAGTTCAGGCATTTAATAAAGCTTTTGAAAGGCTGCAGGGCAGACAGTTAACAAGCTTTTAAGCTGTGGGCACTTAGAAGTCATCACAGCCATGCCCAGTAATGGCATGGCTGTGATTGGCCCGTGCATCATGTGACCCATCCGCTATGCAAGGTGGATCACGTGTAGCACCTCCATAGTGGTGCAGGGAGAGAAAGCAGCTGAAGCGAGGGAGAGGGGCCTGGATGTATTTCTGGAGTGTAATATTACAGGTTATAGCTACTAGAGATGGGGCATTGACCCAGGGAGTTATTCTGATTGCATGATTGGAGTCAGGAATTAATTTTTTTCCCCTTAAGTGGGGAAAATTGGCTTCTTGCTAACATGTTTTTTTTTTTTTTTATTTGCCTTACTCTGGATTAACTTACAGGATAACAGGCCGAATTCGATGGACAGATGTCTTTTTTCGGCCTTATAAACTATGTTACTATGTTACTAGAGTGTTCAGAATCTGGCTATTTTTTTAGTAAGTGACCTATAATGCTTTTTTGTGGGTGTAATACACCAGCTTCGCATCCCTGACACAGAAATATAATAATAAATCTGGCTTTTAATTCTGTGGGGGCAGGGAAGCTATATCTCCCTAACTGCATACTGAGTAAATGCAGTGGCGGCAGGGCCTGAGGCGGATAGGAGTTTGGTGCATGTCCCTACGCCACCGACGATTGCAGGACATTTCTCGTTGCTTCCTGTTGCCTCCTACTCCTACTTCGCTTCCTCCTCTACCGCCTCCTCATCCAGTCAGTGTAACACCTTCACCACCAACTTCAGCACAGCCAGGGGGAAACGACAGCAGGCTGTTTTGAAATTCATCTGTTTTGGGGAGAAATCCCACACCGCGCAGGAGCTGTGGACGTGCATGGAATAACAGACCGATAAGTGGTTGGTGCGCTGAGCATCAAGCCTGGCCTGGTGGTGTGCAATAACGGGCAAAATCTCGTAGCAGCTCTGGGGCTAGTCATTTTGATTCACATCCCTTGCCTGGCGCATGTTCTGAATTTGGTAGTGTCTGTGCGTGCTTTCGGCGTTCTCACCCTGCTGCTGCTCGCTTGTCTGAGCTGTAGCGTAAATTTGGCCTTCTTGCTCATCGCCTCATATGGGACCTACCCACAAGGTGGAACTTAACCTTGCACAGGCGAATGAGACTGCAGCATGCACGGGTTAGTCGCTCTGCGGAATAGCACCACTTCACCACCAACGAGTAGACCTCTATGTGGGATGTGTGTGCTGTGTTGCACTGTTTTGAGGACTCACCAACATGGCCAGTGCCGATGACGAAGTCCTCAGCGTTACTATCTCACTTCTATGTCTAATTGAAAAAACACTTTGGCCGATGATGGAAGAGGATGTGACACAGGAGGAAGAGGAGGAGGAAGAGGGATCATTTCCATGGTTATCAGGCCAGTCATTCACAAGTGGCTTAGAGGGTGGGTTCCTGCACCAACAGAGGCCAGGTACACAACTGTCCAGCCAGGGCACAGTTCTGCAGGATGAGGAGGAGGAGGATGATGATGATGAGGAATCGTGTTCACAGCAGGGTGGCAACCAAAGCAGCTTATGGGCATTAATGGAGCATGTCTGGGGGATACAGAGGACACAGATGATACACCTCGCTCAGAAGACAGCTTGTCGTTGCCTCTGGGCAGCCTGGCACACATGTGACTACATGCTCCAATGTGTTCCAATGCTCACAAGATCTCAATCCTTTCCGATGCTAGATGGAGGCAGCCACCAGCACACGTTATCTAGGGCTAGGTGGCAATACTCTTTACTAGTGATGAACGAAAATAATTAGAAAGGATAAATTTGATTTGCCACAAAGACAAATCTCCTCATTCTTCGCGGTAGCGAATCAATTTAACCTGAAATAGTGTAAAAAAAATATATATATATCTGATCCATTTTCTCTCGAGGGCCTGGCCTCCACCATCATGCTTGATGATCTCGGCCAAAATCCAGTGCGTGGAGACGTATGACGATGTTATGACATCATCTTAGGCCACAAAAGACTTGGCGCCAGACCTTCAAGCAAGATCAGCTATGAACGTGGAATCTGAGGGGTACCCACTACTTACAAAGAAATGCAGCCAAATTGAATTTCACAAAACTTTGCTCCTCTTTACTCTGTGCAAAAAAATTATATATATATATATATATATATATATATGTTGCATCAGAAGTGTACACCACCACAAGCATGTACCAATACATACACATACTGTAGCTTTATTGATTATATATATTCACCCACCACAGTGCTACTACCAATAAGGTATATCATATATATCTGCTTTGGGCAAAAATGGTCGACCAAAATATCCATAAAATTAAATCCCTAATATATAATTTTTAAGTGACTATAGTATGATCATCACATAAAGCAAAGCACATTTTACTGATAACAATATACTGTGTCTGAAATAAATAAATGCATACAACCTTCAAAGTATAAGTAGTCAGAAGTGTTGTGGGAATGAACCCCACATGTATCGAAGGCCTCACACACAGCTTCCTGAAGAGGTGGACTAAAGGAAATTATGTTCATTATATAGCAAAAAGGATAAGAGCCTAATTATCAACAGGTATATAACAACCTAATTATCAACAGGTACAGAATAACTTAATTAATTGATCAATAATGATGGCATCCACATCTGTAAAGAAAGCCCCGTACATATCCAAAATGGAGTGAAGGAGGCAAAGTGGAGTTCCAATAATAATAAAAATAAAAGGGGGGAGTTATTAAAACTAATGTAAAGGAAAACATGCTTAGTCCTTCATAGTAACCAATCAGACTCCATCTTTTATTTTTCTGGGCTTCTTTGGAAAATTAATGGTGGAATCTGATTGGTTGCTATGGGCAACTAAGCAAGTTTTCCCTTACACCAGTTTTGATAAATTTCCCCCACATTGTGGAGTGATGGCAGAAACAAAAGTAAGCACGTGTGCAATGAGTAAAATGGGTATTTAGTGCTTGCTGGAGTGCACAAGGTAAAACAGAAGATAAAATAATTGAACAAAATAAGCGTAAAATGGCTCTTGCATGGACAGGTTTAGCCAAAAAAGAAATCCATATTCAGTTAACATACAAAATGTATGAGCAAGTTAACAAAGTAAGTCCATACTCAGTAGCAACATAAAAATGCATGTGCAATAAAGCAGAGTTATAAGTACTAAGCGGGAAATTTATCATCTCCTTGCTCCAAAAAAGCAACCTTAAAACGTTGCAAACATGTGTGTTTGCGACTTTTAAAATGCAACTTTTGAAAAAATAGTCGCAAAAGCAGTTATATACCGCCCTGGCCACTTTTCAGAAAGGAGTCATGGCAAGGGCAGGAAGGGGGTATAGCCAGTAGCCGCAACAAATTTATCTTCAATTATGTTAGTTTTCTGACACAAATGAAGCTAGAAATGTACAAAAGCTCGGAGCTGCCATAGATTTCTGTTTAGGCACATGGACTGATGGAGGATGCACCTAATTTATGGTGAGGTCTGAGCCTCGTCATAAATTAAGCACATCCTCCGGCAGCACAGAAGCTATCAAGACAGGCACAGAAAGCCCCAGTCTTGATAATTTTCCCCCTAAATGTGATAAACAAATTTGCCATAGTTATTAAGTATATAAAAGGGTACCAAATATCAAAGCTATAATACCACTTGCTGTATATAAAGGAGGTTGTCTTCATTATTTAATAAGGAGTCAATGTATAATCAAGATCCATGTGAAAAATATTTAAATCAATATTGTAACAAAAGTTCCCTTACTGCATCATGGAAAATGAGGAGTGGATATATTTCCACATAAAATACATAGATGAAGAAGGGGCATAGCTATAGGGGGTGCCGAAGTAGCAGTCGCTATCAGGTCCAGGAGCCTAAAGGGGCACAAAGACCCTTGTGCCACATAAGTAGACACTGGTAATATAGAAAGTGCATGCTGGCCAAGTTACACCTGTGACTGGAGGAAAGGGGTTAGGGTAAAGAAATTGGCATGGGGGGGGGGGGGCATTTTAATTTTTGCCTCACGTAGCAGAAAGGCTATGTGCTTCTCTGCCCCTGGCCACAAAGTACTGAGGGAAGGGGGGCCCAAGCTGAACTCTTGCACCCATGTGCCTTTAGTTACGCCCCTGAAAGAAAGTCTATCTGTATATGACTAAATTGAATCCAGAATCGTGTCACTGATATACTTGATATCACTTGCTATCACCATGATACCAAAAGTTACCCCAAAATTGCCCAAATGTAGATATAACTTCTCAACATGAAGGGTAGATAATCCATTATAGAACCTGGAGAGAAGTGAGGAGAGCAATGAAAGAACACGTGAGAGGGAGACCTTCATGATACTTCAAAGTATTGCATCTTAGATCATGCCTCTGTACATAATTAGCTACACTCTTTTTCTGTTAAGCCACACCACATGGTGAACTAGCGAATTTTTGTAACACTAGATTTTTTTAAACATTTTTTCCTATTGTGTTCATATTGTCATTAAATGAAATGTAGACAACACTGAGTTTAGCAAAAATATAGTACATTGAATCATTGATATTACAAATGACATGAGAAAAACAACTTAATATAATAAAATGGCAAGCTTGTCAAAGATAAAAGACACCATTTAATTAAAACACAGGATGCTTTGTGTAAGACTCACTAGTAATGAAAGGATTGTATTTTCTGAAACGGAGATATAATTGAAAAAGACTACATTCATTTTCAATGTACATCTTGAAAAAAACGTACTGTGCAGAGATACTGTACATAAATTGGTTAGAGGAAAATAACCTGATAAAGTGTGTACTATGAGCCTAGATTACGTGAGAACTGAAGAGAGATGTAGGGAAAAATACTATATAAGGGTACATTTACACAACCGTAGGCTGTTTGTGCCCGTAATGTGGACTGAAACCAATGGGTGTGCAATATAAGTGCAGTCCATATCACGGATGCAGACCCATTGACTTGAATGGGTCCGCTATCCGCAAAATACGGAGCGGTGCAGAGTAAATGGCACGGATTGGAAGCTTTTGGGAGAACTACGAAGCGTTTCCGTTGGATTTCAGTCCATGCCTCCGCACCACAAAAAAATTGAAAAATGTTTGCGGTGCGGAACATATCTTGTGGATTGTGGACCCATTAAATTTAGTAGGTTCACATCTGCAAACGGCATTCACTAGGCCAGTACCCATGCATCGCGGACCGCTAATTGCGGTCCGTACATGGGCACGGGGCACACGTGCTTGTGTGCATGAGCCCTAATAGTAATATATTGGGAACATGGTGCAGAAAAATACTTTTTATGCACTTGTAATTAACTAAATTGCAAATGATTTGTTGAAAAAATATATAAATATATTGCTACATATATAGAAATTGTGCTCTATCTAGTATCTAAGTCTGGCTTGACTGTTAATAGACATGTCACATATTGCTACATGAAGCAGTACAGGGCAAAGACAGTTTTACCTACTCATTTTCATATTATTTTGGGGTAGTAAGCCAGTTACCAATTTTATCTCAAATCATACAAACAAATGATCCATCCAAATCATATAATATATAGAATATATAAATTGACTTGAAAGGAGATTCCTACAGAACAGCACACCTTTGCAGTGAACTAGCAAACTAGTCAACCTGAAGCTCAGGCACCATCACCTAGGGCAGGGATGGGCAAACTGCGGCTCTCCGGCTGTTGCAAAACTAAAACTCCAAGCATGCAAAGACTGCTTACAGCTATCAGCCTACAGCAGGGATGGTGGGAATTGTAGTTTTACAACAGCTGGAGAGCCACAGTTTGCCCATCCCTGACCTAGAGGAAGGTGCCTTATGTACCCAGAAGTGACCAGCCATTGGCTGAGGAAGTCTAAGGTACATGTGCTGGCCCTTAAAGAGCTGGGGACCTGCAGCAGGAAAGCATGTGGAATGCTGACAGCCAGATTAGGACAAGTGAGTCTAGAGCTGAGTGACCAATGCTATGCCTGTACCCATTTGCAGGAGCAACGTAGCAGCGGCCACAAGCCACCAGCATAACAAATATTTTATATGTACCATTAAACATGTTTCTAAATTGTAGGAAGGTATACCGAGACTTTCCTTAATAAGATCTAAGATCTAGTCACTATAACTCTATAACCTAATAAGATGTAGCCACTATAATATTACAAACAGAATTATAATATTTTAATTTGATATAGCTAGGGTAAGTTTTACACTTTTACATCTCTCTCTCTCTCTCTCTCTCTCGGTTTCTCTCGCTTACTCTCTGTCTCGGAAAAAAATAGTTATAACCTCTTACTTAACATTCATTAGCGCTAGTGATAAATCAATGTAAAATGTAACAACATGAATAGAGATGAGCAAATCGAAGCTGACAAAGTGGAATTCGTTCAGAATTTCAGTAAAAATTAGATTTACAACGAATGCTAATTTACTCGCACTTAGTGGTAACAAATCATAATTTGTCCTAAAATGGCAGCTACAATGGTGGCTAAAATGGCAGCTACATGTGTGAGGACACAGGGCAAGAAACTCTGGGAAGGCGGGATGACCCATAATGCCATACATGCATACTTTGTTCAGGGACAGACGTGTATGCAGGCGCTAGGGAGAGTGAAAGAAAAACGAATTGGAATAAAAAAAAAAGGAAAGAAGCCATTTACTGTTGCAGGAAAAGGATTGTGAGAGGAATCATTTCACAGGCAGGGAGAGACGTGCAGATGCTAGGGAGAGTCATAGGAAAATTCTCATTGTGATAAAAAGCGATTTATAAGTGAAGGGAAAAGATGGTAAGAGGAATTACTTCACAGGCAGGGATAGACGTGTGCAGATGCTAGGGAGAGTCATAGGAAAATCCTCATTGTGAAAAAAAGCGATTTACAAGTGCAGGGAAATATAAATTGGTGATCCAGATAGTCTCATAATACAGCTCTGTCATTCCAGCAATTAGTTATTGGGGTTCAAGTGCTATGTTGAAAAGCAATTAGTGGCTTTTATCTGTGGAAAAAGATAAATATATATGCAGGACACTTTAGCTGTTAACTGTGCTGATATAATTTAGTGGCCGATTTCAATACAAGAAATATATACTGTGATTCAGTTACAGGCCTCGTAGGTGATAGGGGAGATTTAGGGCAGGAGTTCCCATGTCTTCCCTGTCAATCAGCAGGTCAGAGGCCGCACCAGGTGTCACATTCAGTCTGGCATAAGAACCCAGCCCAGACTGTCAGTCAGGAGAGAGTTTGGAACAGAGACTTGGGATGGCTCTGTGTGTGTGGTCTCAGCCGGGCCAGGCTGAGGGGCCACAAGGCTAGGTGTTAGCCTGGACTTGGGGGACAAAGCAACGCCGGGGAGGGTTGCAGGGTCCTAGTCAACCTGACTAGTGAGCCCGAATCCTCTAGGGGACTTTGTTTTTGCACAGCCTGAGGGGCTGGAGGACTGTAAGCGGGTACCAGGTATGAACTGTGTCTACTAGCTGAGTTAGGGACACTCTGTTTATGTTAAGGTAGAGCCCAGACGGGCAAGGTGTTTATTGTTTTTGTTGTTTATGTTCTGCTGGTACCAAATAAATGCACAGTTTGGATAGTGAAACCGTGTGTGGTGAAAAGTCTTGTGAGAATGACCCCAAAGTCGAGTGATCCCTTACAATATGCAGGTCACTTTTGTTATTTGCGCTGAAATCATTTCTAGTCATATTTCACTACAATACGAGAAAAATAAACGCAGTTCACATTTGGTGGTATTTACGCTAAAAGTGTTTATTGCCATATTTCTAGAGAAAAAGAGAAAAACAGACTTAGTTCACATTTGGTGTTATTTGCACTGAAAGCGCTTGTTGTCATATATTTCTAGAGAAGAAGAGAAAAATATTTGCAGTTCACTTTTTCTGTTATTTACTTTGAAATCGTTTAGTGGCCTATCTTAGTCCAATACGAGAAACATATACACAGTTTACTTTTGCTGTTATTTACGCTGAAATCGCCTTTCTTTGCCAATTTCAAATTGTCTAGTTGCCTATCGCATTAAAAAAGAAATATATATTTGGTGCTTTTAGGGGTATTTTAATTTGCTTTTAATTCATTTAGTTCAGCTAAAAGTATGTCAGACAGAGAAGTGCCAGGCCCTACACAGGGGAGTGTCAGAGGCATAAATAATTCTGGCACAGGCACAGCTCGCAGCAGGGTAAGGGGGCATGGCAGTAGGGGTTTCTTCACGAAGCCACAGGTCCACATCAGCTAGCAGGTGTGTCTTGACCAGCAACCCAGCGGTTCTTGATTGCATGACTCGATCTTCGACTTCGTCACAAGTGACAGCAGCACCAGCAGCCTGAGTCTAGAGTCCCTGATGAGCAGCTTTCTTTACCCATATAGTGAAGAAACTACTAACCAGCAGGTAGACCTGGAGCAGGATCTGAACCAGCAGATGGTGGCATACTTTGACAGCACCCTGCCAGCTGTCATAGAAGATCCCCTGTTTGGTTTGAAGTACCACACTCTGATGGCGTCGGTGCTTGTCAAAGGACTTCTGGTCACCGTCTAGATCAATAAAAGATGGCAGCACACGACTTGATGCAATCTCAACGTGAAAAATTTATTACACTTTGTGCTTACATGATCCAAACAATTTGCCCACTTGAATGGTCAGGTAGCATGAACAAAACTGTACGTTTCGGCCTGTTTTGGCCTTCATCAGCGGTTAAGATAATCGATGCAGACCGTGGGAGTAAGGAGAAACATACACTGGCTTACAAGTTCTTACGAACAAGGAGGACTAGAGGCCCAGATATCAGATTGTTCTATATGGTACTAATATCACAATAATGATAAATTGGATACAGGTGGATTTTTTGATCCATTTGGTACATATGAGCGAGGGTGGCTTACCGGATATATTTAATCTACTCGAATCAGGACAATTGGAAAGTACGCACTTATATAAAATTCCATTGGTAAAGTCACTGGTGGGGTTATGGGGCAAAGTTAAAAAGACATTGAATTTAGAGGGGCAGATTAAAGTCACACCTTTATGGTATAATAAGAGGTTAGGTAATGTAAACTTTATTGAAAGATGCCAAATATTGGATTGATAAAGGATTATGGTATATTTCACAATATTTTGAAAATGAAACACTGAAGGATAGGGACACATTATTAATGAATGCAAGGGAAGATAGAGTTATTTTAGATATATTCAGTTGGTGGATATTGTTAAAACGGTAATAAAAAGGAAGATATAGTGATAAAATCACAGAAGGTGATGAATTACATATTAGGTTGGAAAGGTAAGAACAAATATGTGTCAAGCTTGTATAAAAAGATGCGAGAAATTAGAAATGAGGGATTTATTTGTAACAGTAAATTAAAATGGGAGAATGATATAGGGATAATAACAGATGATCAGTGGGGAAAACTTTGGTGTTTTAAATCATATCTGAGGAACCCCTCTCACAGGGTAACTCAATTTATGATACTACATATTCTATATGTAACACCAAAATGGCTTTAAAAAGTTTCAGTTAAAACTTCAGGACTATGTCCCAGATGTTTGAATGATAAAGCGGACATTATTCATATGTGGTGGAGATGTCCAAAGATACAAATATTCTGGTGTAGTCTGATTGAATTAATCAGGGATATTTTTTAGTCTTAAAATCCATTGGACAGCTTCTATATGTATTTTGGGTGAAATTCCTCATGATCTATCAAAAGAGAATAAAATTATGCTATAAAAATCATGCTTTATAGCTCGTCAGCTGATAGCAAGAAGATGGATGCACCCTGAGTTACCAACAATAAAAGAAATGGAAAATTCCATTTGTATAATAGAAATAGCAGGATATATTAAGAGTAATAGAGGCTATAGACATGAGAAAATTTATATATAGAGGCTATAGACATGGTTAATATATATATTTATATATATATGGAGAAGATAGTGGCAGCACCGTATCAAGTTCAAAAGGCGGGTGCGCGCCTCACAGAGACCAGCCAGTCTCAAAATAAGTATACCAGGAAAAAAGGCAGCACTCCAAAAATATAAAAAGCAAACAAACCGAGCTTTATTCACCCATGTGGGCAGTGCGACGTTTCGGCTCAAACTGAGCCTTTCTCAAGCAATGTGTAAGACAAAGTACCACATATATGATGGCCATCATATTATTTTAGTTTGCTGTGGGTTTTGTTGGGGATGGGGCTTGACAATTGGTCCTCAATAATATGATGGCCATATGTGATCCCACTTCACGTCGATCCCGGGTTGCTTGCCCTATTTGGACAGGGTCTCGGGTGTCGGGACCCGTTAGAGCGGTTGTCGCTTAGAGTCATAGTGACATGTCCCTGTAATATCTTTTCCCTACAGAGATATATGCGATTCTCTCTATTTAGAGAGGAACCAGTATCATCCTTTCTAGAGTGGTAGTCGATATAGACAGAAAACTGGTAGATTGCCCTTAGACAAAATGGCGATTCAAGCTACTAATGACATGCGTACCCGGAAGTTGAGGTCAGTGACATCACTCAGGTTCCGGACATGCGCTTAGTGATGTACAGGACGCGATCTGATGTAGCGGGACGCCATTCCTCCAATACAGCATGTCACCTACTGTTCTCATGGAGCTCCTCCTCCCACAGCTGAGTATACTCACCGGATTTTCTGCACTATGCACTTTACTAATTTTGATCAGGTGTTTGGAGTAAACAGTAATTATGTACTTTATGATCATTTATATTTTTATTATATTAGGTATCCATCTATAAAGTCACGTTGTTAAATACAGTTATGCACACTTGATGGGTACAAGTACAATGAATTTGGTATAATAATCTTATGCACAATATTGTAATTCACATGTTTATACTCTAATTGATTTGTCATTTATTTGTAATCATGTTTTGATTGTTGCACGCATAAATATGTGGTACTTTGTCTTACACATTGCTTGAGTTTCGGCTCAGTTTGAGCCGAAACGTCGCACTGCCCACATGGGTGAATAAAGCTCGGTTTGTTTGCTTTTTATATTTTTGGAGTGCTGCCTTTTTTCCTGGTATATTTATATATAAATATATATATAAAAAAATAAAAAAATAAAAATATGGACAGCACTCCAGAAGTATAAATCAATCGTGAGGTTTATTCACCCAGGTGGTGAGGAGCGACGTTTCGGCTCACATGAGCCTTTCTCAAGCATTGAAACAAGTGAAAATGCATACCATATATACGTGATTCTGTTACAATCAATTAAACAAATCAATCATTAGTGATAATCAATCAATACAGTGATAGTACAGAAAATTCAACAGAAAAATTAATTCACATGATTAAAATACAGTGTACATAGGCATGTATAACATAATTTGCCTCATGAATAAAAAATAGTGCAATTACATAGTGTAAAAACAGTGTAGATTTCTATCCTGTTAATTAATATCCAGGTGTACATACTTGTGCTGATTAATAACAGTTGTGGTGATCATCCAAAACCAATAATTGGGAAGAAGGATCAGTCCGCATGGATAATGGCGTCCACCATATACAAACTTGTCGTCATACACATAAAAGACGAGCGAATCAATGGTGCATACATCATCAAGGGGCGCTATGCGCCACTCGCGCTGCGCACTGTGTTATTGCGGCCCCGTCCGCCATATTGGATAAGGGTATGAGGTCTCAAATATCCGCGCATGCGCGGACACAACTTGTGGCGCGATCGCCATCTTGAATACTGGAAAAGAAACTGCAAGTGCCCATAATTATAAATATCAAGTACACAGGTATTGTTTTATAAAGCCAGTGGAGGAATGCCACTATTGGGTCCGGCAGGTAGGTGGGAGGCTCTCCCTGCCGAGGCAAGCGACCCTACCAGGGAGAGGTTACCGGAGGCGGAGGCACGCCAGTGTCACCACGCCCGGTCACCTCAATATCTGCCATATATGGACCATTTAGCATATGAGGGTTCTCCTCATTCTGTGTAAAGATAGAAAAAGGCACCACATAGTTTGCAAGTAGTTATAGTAAATCACACCTATATGATTCGCTGTCTAAAAAATCAAATAGATTAATTGATAAGTTAATGGTGGGGGTCATTCTTCATGCCAGGGACGATCCATTACTTCTCCAATGTGTAAAGTGATTATCTAAGAAAAAGAGAGAAAAAATTGCTTAATATAACATCTTTTCACTTTTCCAATCCAACACATCTTTTAACAATCGGATGCATAACCCCCAATATATACCGGGAGGAGGGTGAGCCAGAGATTAATCACCTATACCTTTATCTATATTCGATGTTCAACCCATTAGGGTGTAAGCTATTGAGGGTATATATCCAGTATAACTCTCTTTTTAAGGAGAGATATCCTGTCACCACCTCTTCTAGGCATGCTTACTTGTTCTATAATCCAACATTTTAATTGATTTTCCTTATGTTTTTGTCGCACAAAATGTCTGGGTACCGGTAAATCTGTCCGGCTTTTCCTAATAGTATTGCGATGATTGTTTAATCTTGTCTTTAAATCGGTTGATGTCTCCCCGACGTAAAGTAGATTGCATGGGCACGACAGGACATAGATGACAAAAGAAGAATTGCATGTTAGATGGAATTTAATAGGGAAACTACATCCTGTGGTAGGGTGTATGAATGCACGAGCTCTGCAAATATAGCGACAGTTCACACACGACAGGCAGGAAAACAGCCCGTACCTGTCTGTGTAAGCTTTGTTTGTAACAGTGTTTTCTTAGGGCCCACATCTGCTCTTACTAACTGGTCCCGAATATTCCTATTTTTACGGTATGAGAAAAGAGGTGGATTCTTGAACTCAGGTACATTTTTAATGCACCCACCCAGAATACCCCAATGTCTACGGAGGATCTTGTTAATCTCAGTACTATAATCTGAAAATGTCGTTATAAACGGGATCCTCTTTTGAAAACTCTTCTGTCCCCGTCTCTCAAACAGAGAGTCACGTTGCAATTGTAAAACCTTGTGTTTCTGTTCATTAAGCAAACTTAAGGGATATCCTCGTTGCTGAAATTTAGTCGCCATATTGTTGAGGGTTCCTGTTATATTTGATTCATCAGAAACTATCCTCCTAGCCCTTAGGAATTGTGAAAAAGGTAAATGTTTAATAGTATTACGTGGGTGACAGCTCTCATATCGTACCAAAGTGTTCCTATCAGTAGGTTTAGTGTACAGCTGGGTTTGCAATGAACCATCTTTCAATAAAACCAGTGTGTCCAAAAATGTATCTCAGTATTAGAGAATGTCAAAGTGAACTGTAAGTCCCTGTCGAAACTATTAAGGTATTCATGGAATTGGTGTAATTGCTGTTCACTACCTGTCCAAATGAGGAAGATGTCGTCGATGTAACGCCACCATCCCAGTAAATGCTGGAGATGGTGGCCCACATAGACGACATCGTCCTCAAAACAGCGCATATGTATATTTGCGTAAGTTGGGGCCACATGTGACCCCATTGCTACGCCTCGTTTTTGTATATAATATGTATCCTGAAACAAAAATAATTATGCTCAAGCACTATTTGTAACAAAGATAGTATAAAAACACAAGTTTCAGATGTCATGGAGGATAGATCTAACATCCTACTAACAGAGTTCAGACCTTTCTGATGATTGATAGAGGTGTAGAGGGATATTACATCAAAGGAGGCTAAAATAATTTGTGGCTGGTTGTCTAACCGTATTTGTTGTAATTTCAATAGAAAGTCAGATGTGTCTCTAATATATGAACGACCCCCTGTGGAAAACACCCTCAACACTTTATCCAGAAAAATTGCAACACGACTGAATATTGACCCTGTACCAGAAACAATGGGGCGACCAGGAGGGTCCACTAAGGTCTTGTGAACCTTAGGGAGAATGTATATAACGGGAGTAATTGGAAAAGGTACAACCAAATACTCCCTAAGATCTTTGTCAATAATACCCGCATCCACAGCTTCTGTAAGACATCGATCAATAATTCTAGCAATATTAAATTTTGGATCATACTGCAGAACATCATAAACCTCAGAATCATTCAATTGTCTCATTATTTCACCAATATACTTTGACGTATCCATTATAACCACGGCTCCACCCTTATCCGCTGGCTTTATGGTAAGGGTGGAGTCGCTTCTCAATTGAGAAAGAGCCGCTGCTTCCTCAATGGTCAAATTTGGGTGTTTGAAAAAACCTCTCCCTGGTAGGGTCGCTTGCCTCGGCAGGGGAGAGCCTCCCACCTACCTGCCGGACCCAATAGTGGCATTCCTCCACTGGCTTTATAAAACAATACCTGTGTACTTGATATTTATAATTATGGGCACTTGCAGTTTCTTTTCCAGTATTCAAGATGGCGATCGCGCCACAAGTTGTGTCCGCGCATGCGCGGATATTTGAGACCTCATACCCTTATCCAATATGGCGGACGGGGCCGCACTAACACAGTGCGTCAGCGCGAGTGGCGCATAAGCGCCCTTGATGATGTATGCACCGTTGATTCGCTCGTCTTTTATGTGTATGACGACAAGTTTGTATATGGTGGACGCCATTATCCATGCGGACTGATCCTTCTTCCCAATTATTGGTTTTGGATGATCACCACAACTGTTATTAATCAGCACAAGTATGTACACCTGGATATTAATTAACAGGATAGAAATCTACACTGTTTTTACACTATGTAATTGCACTATTTTTTTATTCATGAGGCAAATTATGTTATACATGCCTATGTACACTGTATTTTAATCATGTGAATTAATTTTTCTGTTGAATTTTCTGTACTATCACTGTATTGATTGATTATCACTAATGATTGATTTGTTTAATTGATTGTAACAGAATCACGTATATATGGTGTGCATTTTCACTTGTTTCAATGCTTGAGAAAGGCTCATGTGAGCCGAAACGTCGCTCCTCACCACCTGGGTGAATAAACCTCACGATTGATTTATACTTCTGGAGTGCTGTCCATATTTTTATTTTTCTATATTGGGTAAGCCTATTCCCTGATTGGACTTTGCACCCTACTTTTGTTTTGTTTTTGGCTGGTGCTCTCATCATTTTCTACAAAATATATATATATATATATATATATATATATATATATATATATATATATATATAACAGAAAAATAAGGCAGCACTCCGTATATAAAAAAGATGTGTCTCCTTTATTCACCCATGTGGGCAATACGACGTTTTGGCTCCAAACAACTGAGCCTTTCTCAAGCAATGTATAGGACCATGTGTAACAAATTTATAGATACACCAATTAAGCCATAATTACAAAACAATTAATTAAAAACCAGTGTATAAAAATATTAAAAATCTAAATATCACAAAAAATCCATATGATAATAGTATACATACATATGTGTGATTCAATATAGAAAATAGACATGTGTATAGAAAAACATGATTAAATAGAAGTGTCAATTCATAAATTACATAATTAATTACAGTGATAACACCTGACCATAAAGTGCGGTAAGATTCATTGCAGATGATGTACTCAGCTGTGGGGGGGCGAAGCCTCATGGGACGAATAAGCAGCTCATTGAAGTGGAGGAATGGCATCCAGTTGAACAGAATCGCGTCCTGTGCTCCGATCTGCGCATGTCCGAAGCAACAGTCGCGTCATGAATCACAATTGCTCAGTGCACATGTCCAAGCCAACCTCTGTCAACCATCTTGCTTAAGGGCATGTTGCCCACTTTTTATTTCTTAGCATCACAATTACTCAGTGCGTATGTCCAGGCAAACTTCTGTCAGCCATCTTGCTTAAGGGCATATTGCATAGTGACCATGGCTACTGTCAGCTAATGCTGTAACGGGTCCCAGAATCTACTACCATGCCCCAGATGGAGCTATAAGTGTGGAACCGGAGGGAGTAGGGTCACAAATGGTTACCATATTACTGGATACCAGATGTTACACCCCGATTACAACCAAAAACCCACAGCTAATTCGCCGAAGGAGGGGTCTCCTCCAATGTGTCATATTGGTCACAAATACCACATCCAACCATTGAAAGAACACACACACAGGGGCAATGTAGGACATGCCACATAATAAATTAGGACTTTACTGTAACATGGACATCCTCCTAGCTGCCATATCGTCTCCAGGCTTCCACCTCCCACCTCCGACCCACCCAAATCTGCAAGAAAAAATGGAAGATAAGAAAATTAAAATCATTGTCCAATGTTTACTACAGTATACACAATCGTCAGTGGGTTACGGTAAGTCAAGGGAAGTCATGGGGAAGCAGCACTATTACATCATCACACCCAAGTTATACTCTATGTTTAAACCACATGGTCTGAGGGATCCCAATGTATGGATCCAGGTAAGTTCTTTCCTTCTTAGGAGTATTGATCTGTCTCCCCCCCTCTTAGGCATAGGAATATGGTCAATTATACAAAATTTCAGATCTTTATCCGAGTGTTTAGACTCAACAAAGTGTCTAGAGACCGGTAGGTCCATTCTCTTTTGTCTGATTGAAAAGCTGAATCTGGAATTTTTACAGACTGAGCTCGCTAGTGTGGCTTTGGATCTGTCGGCAGTAGAAACACAATTGACCCAAATCCTGCCACAAGAGGATTATGTTAAACATCAAGATATGTTTGTGGAAGCATCACGGCGTTTCCAGGCTGAAGTTGAGGAGGGTAAACGCATAAAATGGAACCGGGATCTAGATGATTATAAAAAAGGAAAAATCTATGCTTGGCAGACAGAAGACAGGTATCCTCAGAATACTAAAGACCCCAGAAAAAGAAGGAAAGCTACTACCCCGGGTGACTCTTTTTTGTCCCAGAATGGACTTGTAGCAAAAGAACCAGGAATTATACCAGACGTGGAGGTCGCAGACATAGGAGAGGACAAAAAGCTGTGCAACAACAAAACACGATTTCAAGGCAACAGAATGCAACCCCCAGGAGAAAATGACTGTCATTAACTTATCCTCTAAGGTGCTGACTGAGCACCAAGTTAGTGTATTATCAAAAGGACTCTCTTTCTGTCCAGATACATGTACTGGTTGGATTGACATTGAGGCTGACCTTTTTTCTTTTTTTCTGTGCTATTAAGTTAAAAGTGTGGTTTGCGGATAGTACACGTAGGAATGCGCCCATTAGCAGTGAATTGACCTTGAGGCAGTTTGACTTGCATTTGAAAATCAATTTTTGCCCTAATATAAATGATCCAGCTATTGAAGCCTATATGACAGCAGTCAAATCTGAAATTTCTGTACTTAAAACTGCTTGCTCTGGTCAACCACTGCGGCACCCCAATGTTACCAGTGAGGAGATAATTGCATTGAATGAGTTAAAACAGGACCATAGCCTCACAGTAAAACGAGCTGATAAGGGTGGGGCTGTGGTCGTGTTGGATACTGAGAAATATATTAATGAGATACAGAGAAAACTCAGTGATAATAATGTATACGAATGTATTGATTCTGATCCAATATTTCGCATAGCAGAAATAATTAAGTGTGAACTGACTAATGCGGTGTCAGCTGGTGTTATAGATGATGAACTGAGAGAATTTCTCACAGTCCCTCACCCTATAACACCGGTAATATACATATTACCAAAAATCCACAAAACATTGGTTGATCCTCCGGGTTGACCAATTGTTTCGGGCTCTGTTTCAATCTTTAGCCGTATTTCAATTTTTATTGACAAAACACTACGCACCTTTGCAACAGGCAGTACATCATACATCATGGACACTTCTTATTTCTTGAGGAAGTTAGGAGAGGTTGATGTATCCAATGCAGGAGACATTATTCTGGCATCGTTTGATGTAACCTCACTATATACCTCTATAGACCACAATAGGGGAATCATGGCGGTATCACGCATGTTAGATATGTCCACACTCACGACTTAAGCGAGTAAGTTCATCTTAACGATGCTCAGAATAATATTAGACTATAGCTATTTCCTCTTTAAGATAGCTATTATGTACAGAAACAAGGCGTGGCGATGGGGTCCCATGTGGCCCCAACTTATGCCAATATTTTTATGCGTGTGTTTGAGGAGGATGTCGTCTATGTTTCACACCACTTCAGCCATGTGCTGGGGTGGTGGCGTTACATCGACGACGTCTTCCTCATATGGACAGGTTCTGCGGAACAACTACTTGAGCTCCAGATATATCTTAACAGTTTTGATGAGAGACTTAAGTTTACACTGGTACACTCAAAAGTTGAATTGCAGTTTCTGGACACCAGTATAGTGTTTGGAGATGGCAAATAGTGTTGAGCGCGAATATTCGAATAGCGAATTTTTTGTAGCGAATATCGGCACTTTGCTAATTCGTGAATATTTCGAATATAGCGTTATAAATTCGCTATTTCGAATATTCGTTTTTTTTTTTTTTTAGATATATGTTTTTCTTTCCCACTTCCCAAAAGTAGTTCTTACCTGTCCTGAGGATTCCTGGCTTCCTGGCTGCTCTAGTCAGTGCCCGTTGCCGCTTCTGCCGACTTCCGTGCTCATAGAGCGTCCCCATCACCATGGGAACGTCTCCATATACTAAAATGTACTGTCGGATTTGAGGAATTACGTTGAAATCGCAATGCGATTCATTCAAGTTAAATTAATCGCATTGCGAATTCAACTTACACTGCTGCTATATTCCATATTCGTTAACTTCGTTCATTCTAGCAAGCTGACCCATTATAAACCCAGCTCTAAGTTGAAATCGCAATGCGATTACTTCAAGTTAAATTAATCGCATTGCGAATTCAACTTAGCAGTGCTGCTATATTCCATATTCGTTAACTTCGTTCATTCTAGCAAGCTGACCCATTATAAACCCAGCTCTAAGTAGAAATCGCAATGCGATTAATATAACTTGAATTAATCGCATTGCGATTTCAACATAATTCATCAAATTCGACAGTACATTTTAGTACATCGAGACGTTCCCATGGTGATGGGGACGCTCCATGAGCACGGAAGTTTATGGTTGGCTTGGTAGAATTAGCGAATAGCGAATATGACGAATGTATTCGTCATACTCCTCAAAACGAAGATAACAAAGTATTCTACATCTTCGTTTTAGCAACCTATTCGTCAACTTCGCTAATTCTAGCAATCAAATAGGAAGGTTGACTATAGAGACAGCTGTGTTAAATTCGCTATGCGATTTTTTTTTTCATTTTTTTTTATAGAATAATTATATTACTTGATATAATTATTATAATTATTCTATTTATTAAAAAAAATATATATATAATCGCATAGCGAATTAAACACAGTTGTCTCTATAGTCAACCTTCCTAATTGATTGCTAGAATTAGCGAAGTTGACGAATAGGTTGCTAAAACGAAGATGTAGAATACTTTGTTATCTTCGTTTTGAGGAATATGACGAATACATTCATCATATCCGTCATCTTCGCTATAATTCTAGATATGAAACCAATAGGAAAGTACCCTTAAGTTAAAATCGCAATACGCAATTATTTAAATCGCATATTAATCGCGATAACTTGAATAATGACGAATATTCGATTTCGACGAATATGAAACGAATATTCTTTTGAATATTCGCGAATTTCGTCGAAATCGAATATGGCACCTGCCGCTCATCACTAATGGCAAATTGACTACAAAGGAATTTACAAAACCAACCAATAGGAACACTATCTTAGCTTACAGCAGCTATCCTAGATCTATGGTCAGAAGCCTCCCATATTCACAATTTATGAGGGTAAAACGCATCACAACGGATCCCGATATATTGAAAGAGACCTTGGAGGAGTTCACCAACAGGTTTCTGGAACGTGGGTATCCTAGGGACCTGTTGATGACCCAGATTGATAGAGTAAATAAAATAGAGAGAGAAACGCTAATGAACAACTCTAAAACGACTGTAAAAAAAATCTAGGGTTGCATTTATATCCACATATACTGATTTAAGTGCGGAAATTGCGCAGATAACCAAACGACATTGGAAAATAATGAAAGGATGCCACAGTACAATTCCTGAGTTTCTAACGCCACCATTGATGTCCTACCGAGACAGATTGGTTAGGGCTGATGTTGGACCTGCTACGGTCAGCAGACAGCCCACAATTATGGGCACGGGAACAGGATGTTACCCTTGTCTTCATTGTGTGAACTGTCGATACATTATTAAGGGGAGATCTTTTGTGCATCCTGGCACTAATATGAATTTCCCAATTAAGTTTCATCTCACGTGTGACAGTAATTATGTCATTTATGTACTTACCTGTCCGTGCTGCAAACTGTATGTGGGTGAAACTTCCACGGATTTTAAAACCCGATTCAACAACCATCGCTTTTCAATCAGACAAAAGAGAATGGACCTACCAGTGTCTAGACACTTTGTTGAGTCTAAACACTCGGAGAAAGATCTGAAATTTTGTATAATTGACCATATTCCTATGCCTAGTAGGAGGGAGACAGATCAATACACCTAAGAAGGAAAGAACTTACCTGGATCCATACATTGGGATCCCTCAGACCATGTGGTTTAAACATAGAGTATAACTTGGGTGTGATGATGTAATAGTGCTGCTTCCCCTTGACTTCCCTTGACTTACCGTAACCCACTGACGATATACTGTAGTAAACATTGGACAATGATTTTAATTTTCTTATCTTCTATTTTTTCTTGCAGATTTGGGTGGGTCGGAGGTGGAAGCCTGGAGATGATATGGCAGCTAGGAGGATGTCCATGTTACAGTAAAGTCCTTATTTATTATGTCGCATGTCCTACATTGCCCCTGTGTGTGTGTTCTTTCAATGGTTGGATGTGGTATTTGTGACCAATATGACACATTGGAGGAGACCCCTCCTTCGGCGAATTAGCTGTGGGTTTTTGGTTGTAATCGGGGTGTAACATCTGGTATCCAGTAATATGGTAACCATTTGTGACCCTATTCCCTCCGGTTCCACACTTATAGCTCCTTCTGGGGCATGGTAGTGGATTCTGGGACCCGTTACAGCATTAGCCGACAGTAGCCATGGTCACTTATCCTGTTTATGAGCAGTTAGTGTATTGTGGATGCCAAGAAATTAAAAGTGGGCAATATGCCCTTAAGCAAGATGGCTGACAGAAGTTTGCCTGGACATACGCACTGAGTAATTGTGATGCTAAGAAATAAAAAGTGGGCAACATGCCCTTAAGCAAGATGGTTGACAGAGGTTGTCCTGGACGTGCGCACTGAGCAATTGTGATTCATGACGCGACTGTTGCTTCGGACATGCGCAGATCGGAGCACAGGACGCGACTCTGCTCAACTGTATGCCATTCCTCCACTTCAATGAGCTGCTTATTCGTGCCGTGAGGCTTCGCCCCCCCCCCCCCACAGCTGAGTACATCATCTGCAATGAATCTTACCGCACTTTATGGTAAGGTGTTATCTCTATAATTAAGTATGTAATTTATGAATTGACACTTCTATTGAATCATGTTTTTCTATACACATGTCTATTTTCTATATTGAATCACACATATGTATGTATACTATTATCATATGGATTTTTTGTGATATTTTGATTTTTAATATCTTTAAACACTGGTTTTTAATTAATTGTTTTGTAATTATGGCTTAATTGATGTATCTATAAATTTGTTACACATGGTCCTATACATTGCTTGAGAAAGGCTCAGTTGTTTGGAGCTGAAACGTCGTATTGCCCACATGGGTGAAAAAGGAGACACATCTTTTTTATATACGGAGTGCTGCCTTATTTTTCTGGTTTATATTTTGGGACTAGCTGGTCCTGGCAAGGCATTGCACTCGGCTTGGAACATTTGGATACGGTGCTGCCATCTTTTCTACACGTATATATGTATATATATAATGTAAAAAATGATGAGAGCACCAACCCAAAATAGACAAAAATTGGGTGCAAAGTCCAATCAGGGAATAGGCTTACCCAATATAAAAAGACGAAAATATGGACAGCACTCCGGAGTAGTGGTCAATCGTGAAATTTATTCACCCAGGTGAACAGCAAAGAAAAAAAATATATATATATATGAATGATTAGAGTTGAACGAACACCTGGAATTTCGGGTTCGGGAAGTTTGGCCGAAATTCCCGAAAATGTTCGGGTTCGGGATCCGAACTCGACACGAACTTTATCCCGAACCCCATTGAAGTCAATGGGGAACCGAACTTTTAGGCACTAAAAAGGCTGTAAAATAGTCCAGGAACGGGCTAGAGGGCAGCAAAATGTAGGTAAATCCCCTGCAAACAAATGTGGACAGGGAAATTAATTAAAATAAAATAAATAAAATTTAACCAATATCAATTGAAGAGAGGTCCCACTTCAAGGAATCATGCGTCATATCACCCAACACTGGAGAAGGCCACTTTCAGTTATTTTGGCCCCAGCACCCAGACAGAGGAGAGAGGTCCCACAGCAAGGAATCATGCGTCATATCACCCACCACTGGAGAAGGCCACTTTTAGTTATTTCAGCCCAGCACCCAGAACGAGGATACAGGTCCCACAGCAAGAAATCATGCGTCATATCACCCACCACTGGAGAAGGCCACTCAGTTATTTCGGCCCCAGCACCCAGACAGAGAAGAGAGGTCCCACAGCAAGGAATCATGCGTCATATCACCCACCACTGGAGAAGGCCACGTTTAGTTATTTCGGCCCAGCACACAGACAGAGGAGAGAGCTCCAACAGCAAGGAATCATGCGTCATATCACCCACCAACGGAGAAGGCCACTTTCAGATATTTCGGCCCCACCCCCAGACAGAGGACAGGTTCATTCAACTTTGAGTTGCACCGCAAGGTCATGGTAAAGTAAAAAAAAATGAGGTTTCAATAAAAAAGTGCCCCGGAGTACAAGAATAGATGGTTGAGGGGGAGGCAGTTATAAATGTCTATTCTGCACAAGGGAGGCACAGGTCCTGTGGAATCCATGCCTGGCTCATTTTTATGAACGTCAGCTTGTCCACGTTGGCTGTGGACAGACGGCTGCGTTTGTCAGTAATGACGCCCCCTGCCGTGCTGAATACACGTTCAGACAAAACGCTGGCCGCCGGGCAGGCCAGCACATCCAAGGCATAAAATGCTAACTCTTGCCACGTGGACAATTTGGAGACCCTGAAGTTGAATGGGGCCAAACCATCAGTCAGTACGTGGAGGGGTGTGTAGACGTACTGTTCAACCATGTTAGTGAAATGCTGCCTCCTGCTAACACGTTCCGTATCAGGTGGTGGTGCAGTTAGCTGTGGCGTGGAGACAAAACTTTTCCACATTTCTGCAATGCAAACCCTGCCCTCAGAGGAGCTGGCCATGACACTGCTGCGTTGGCGACCTCTTGCTCCTCCTCTGCCTTCGCCTTGGGCTTCCACCTGTTCCCCTGTGACATTTGGGAATGCTCTCAGGAGCGCCTCTACAAGCGAGTGCTTGTACTCGCTCTTCCTATCATGCTCCAGTGCAGGAAGTAAGGTGGGCATATTGTCTTTGTACCGGGGATCCAGCTGGTTGGCAACCCAGTAGTCCGCACACGTTAAAATGTGGGCAACTCTGCTGTCGTTGCGCAGGCACTGCAGCATGCAGTCGCTCATGTGTGCCAGGCTCCTCAGAGGTAAGGACAAGCTGTCCTCTGTGGGAGGCGTATCGTCATCGTCCTCCGTATCCCCCCAGCCATGCACCAGTGATTGGCCTGAGCTGTGTCGGGTGCCACCCCGCTGTGAACCTGATTCATACTCATCCTCCTCCACCTCCTCCTCGTCTTCCAGTAGTGGGCCCTGGCTGGCCACATTTGTACCTGGCCTCTGCTGTTGCAAAAAACCTCCCTCTGAGCCACTTCTAACAGACTGGCCTGAAAGTGCTAAAAATAACCCCTCATCCTCCTCCTCCTCCTCCTCCTGGGCCACCTCCTCTTCCATCATCACCCTAAGCGTTTTCTCAAGGATACATAGAAGTGGTATTGTAACGCTGATAACGGTGTCATTGACACTGGCCATGTTGGTGGAGAACTCGAAACAGCGCAACAGGGCACACAGGTCTCGCATGGAGGCCCATTCATTGGTGGTGAAGTGGTGCTGTTCCGCAGTGCGACTGAAGCGTGCGTGCTGCAGCTGAAACTCCACTATGGCCTGCTGCTCGCACAGTCTCTCCAGCATGTGCAAGGTGGAGTTCCGCCTGGTGGGCAAGTCGCATATGAGGCAGTGAGCGGGAAGGCCGAGCGCAGACAGGCGAGCAGCGGCAGGATGTGAACGTCGGAAGCGCGCACAGACGGCCCTCACTTTATGCAGCATCTCTGACATGCCGGGGTAGTTGTGAATGAACTTCTGCACCACCAAATTCAGCACATGCGCCAGGCAAGGGATGTGCGTCAAACTGGCTAGTCCCAGAGCTGCGACGAGATTTCGCCCATTATCGCACACCACCAGGCCGAGCTTGAGGCCCACCGGCAGAAACCACTCGTCGGTCTGTTGTTCAATACCCCGCCACAACTCCTGCGCAGTGTGGGGCCTTTCCCCCAAACATATGAGTTTCAGAATGACCTGCCGACGTTTACCCCGGGCTGTGCTGAAGTTGGTGGTGAAGGTGTGTGGCTGACTGGATGAGGTAGTGGAAGCAGAGGAGGAGGAGGAAGCCAAGTAAGAGGAGGAGGCTACAGGAGGCAAAGAATGATGCCCTGCGATCCTTGGCGGCGGAAGGACGTGCGCCAAGGAACTCTCCGCCTGCGGCCAAGCCGCCACTACATTTACCCAGTGTGCAGTTAGGGAGATATAGCGTCCCTGGCCGTGCTTACTTCTCCACGTATCTGTGGTTAGGTGGACCTTGCCACAGATGGTGTTGCGCAGTGCACACTTGATTTTATTGGATACTTGGTTGTGCAGGGAAGGCACGGCTGTCTTGGAGAAGTAGTGGCGGCTGGGAACAACATACTGTGTGACAGCCATGCACATCAGCTGTTTGAAGCTGTCTGTGTCCACCAGCCTGAATGACAGCATTTCAAAGGCCAAGAGTTTAGAAATGCTGGCATTCAGGCCCAGGGCTCGAGGGTGGCTAGGTGGGAATTTACGCTTTCTCTCCAAGGTTTGTGAGATGGAGAGCTGAACGCTGCCGTGTGACATGGTGGAGATGCTTGGTGACGCAGGTGGTGTCGGTGGCACATCCTCTGTTTGGTGGGCGGCAGGTGCCAACATTCCTCCCTAGGCGGAGAAAGAGGCCAAGGCAGCAGCAGAAGAGGGAGCAGGGGGAGCCAGAGTGAGTTCCTTGCTTTTAAGGTGTTTACTCCACTGCAGTTCATGCTTTGCATGTAGATGCCTGGTCATGCAGGTTGTGCTAAGGTTCAGAACGTTAATGCCTCGCTTCAGGCTCTGATGGCACAGCGTGCAAACCACTCGGGTCTTGTCGTCAGCACATTGTTTAAAGAAGTGCCATGCCAGGGAACTCCTTGAAGCTGCCTTTGGGGTGCTCGGTCCCTGGTGGCGGTGGCCAGTATCAGGCAAACTCTCTTGGAGGTGGCTGTTCTGCTATTGCCCCCTGCTCTATCTTTTGCTACGCTGTTGGCTCCGTCTCACCACTGCCTCTTCCTCTGAACTATGAAAGTCAGTGGCACGACCTTCATTACATGTATGGTCTAGGACCTCATCGTCCCCTGCTTCGTCTTCCACACAGTCTTTCTCCCTGACCTCCTGTTGGGTTTGCACACAGAGAAGTGCGGACACTGATGAGGTGGTATTCCCATGTCCTCATCATCAGAAAACATCAGTGGTTGTGCATCAGTGCATTCTAAGACTGCTGCATAACTTGAGGCTCAGACAGTTTCCCTGATATGCATGGGGGTGATGTGACAGACTGATGGGCTTGGTTTTCAGGTGCCACCTGTGCGCTTTCTGCTGGGTGGGAGATAATGTTGTGAACATGCTGGATCCACTGTCGGCCACCCAATTGACTAGCTCCTGTACCTGCTCAGGCCTTACCATCCTTAGAACGGCATTGGGCCCCACCAAATATCGCTGTAAATTCTGGCGGGTACTGGAACCTGAGGTAGTTGGTTCACTAGGACATGTGGCTGTGGCAGAATGGCCACGTCCTCTCCCAGCACAAGAGGGTACACTAACACCACCACGACCGCGTCCGCGTCCCTTACTAGATGTTTTCCTCATTGTTACCGTTCACCAAGCACCACAATAATAAAAAAATATTTGGCCCAATGTATTGATTTCAAATTCAAGCCTTTTTTTACAGGCATCTAACACTATCTGCCTATTTATTTATGTAGCGTATTACACTAATCCAGGCACAGCAGTAACCACTGATTTAGGGGAATATCTCTTTTAGGGCTAGTATTTAGGCCCTGGATGAAAGGTATCCTTTTATGGACAGATTTACAATTGGCCTGCAACAGCTTGAACACCAGATTCAGCGTATTGCTATTTTGGCAATTGAATTTCACCCCACAACAAAATATATGTTTTTGCGGACACTATAAATCTTGGCCAGCCACAGCTGAAACCACTGATTTATGGTACTGCTATTTTGGCAATTGAATTTCACCCCAGAACAAAATATATGTTTTTCCGGACACTATGAATCTTGGCCTGCAACAGCTGGGACACCAGATTCAGGGTATTGCTATTTTGGCAATTGAATTTCACCCCACAACAAAATATATGTTTTTGCGGACACTATGAATCTTGGCCAGCCACAGCTGAAACCACTGATTTATGGTATTGCCTTTTTGGCAATTGAATTTCACCACAGAACAAAATATATGTTTTGTCGGACACTATGAAACTTGGCCTGCAACAGCTGGGACACCAGATTCAGGGTATTGCTATTTTGGCAATTGAATTTCACCCCACAACAAAATATATGTTTTTGCGGACACTATGAATCTTGGCCAGCCACAGCTGAAACCACTGATTTATGGTATTGCTATTTTGGCAATTGAATTTCACCACAGAACAAAATATATGTTTTGGCGGACACTATGAAACTTGGCCTGCAACAGCTGGGACACCAGATTCAGGGTATTGCTATTTTGGCAATTGAATTTCACCCCACAACAAAATATATGTTTTTGCGGACACTATGAATCTTGGCCAGCCACAGCTGAAACCACAGATTTATGGTACTGCTATTTTGGCAATTGAATTTCACCCCAGAACAAAATATATGTTTTGGCGACACTAATATACTTTGCCAGCCACAGCTGAAACCACTGATTTATGGTATTGCTATTTTGGCAATTGAATTTCACCACAGAAAATAATCTATCCTTTGCCAGACAGCAGACAGTATTATACTTGGCTTGCCAAAGCTGGAACACCAGATTTAGGGGATTGGTATTTGGGCAATTGTTTTTAACCCCTTAATAAAATATAGAAATTGCTATCCTGAGTTTCTAGGGGTGACAATTAGCACAGCCAAGCCCCTGATGTAGGATATAGCAAAAAAAAAAAAACTAGTATTGATGGATTGATGGACTTGGTGGCAGCTTGTTCTGGTGCACCACAAGTCACAAAATGGCCGCCGATCACCCCAGAAAATAAGTGACAGAAAAAAAACGCTCTGTGCAGCCTAAAAACCAGTGAGCAAGTATCTAGCAGAAGTTCAATCATTCACAGCTGTAGATCAATCCGTTCATTAAGTGCTGTTGCTGACTTTTCCCTGCCTAATCTCGCCCTCACAGAAGCTGCGTCCTCTCCCTACACTAATCAGAGCAGTGTGACGTGCGGCGCTACGTGACTCCAGCTTAAATAGAGGCTGGGTCACATGCTGCACTTGTCAATCACAGCCATGCCATTAGTAGGCATGGCTGTGATGAGCTCTTAGGCAAGAAGTAAAACGCTAGCTGATTGGCTGCTGTGCAGCCCTTCAGAAAGCGGGAAGTAATCGCCGAACAACGAACCCAAACTTTTTTGAAAATGTCCGAGTTCGGGTCCGTGTCCCGGATACCCCAAAATTCGGTACGAACCCCAACTATGCTCGAACTGTTTGCTCAACACTATATATGATTATATATTTTTTTTATTATTATTTTTTCTCTCTCACTCTTTGTCCTGAACCCCCCCCCCCCACACACACACACACCTACATGAGGTGGATGGGGTAGTTGTGCGTATATGGTAGGGGGATAAGGGCTGGGGAAGAGTTGGCGGGGAGGGAGGAGGGGAGGGGGGAAAGAAGGACCAAAGGGTTAAAGATTAGATAAGCAGTGTGATATTTATTGTTATGTACTGGATAAGTCAAGCATTTCCATGTAGAGGGTATTTAAGTGAGAGGGGAATGGATGCCCTACCACCCCTATTCATGTATTTGTTTTAATTACTCTCATTCTTCTCTGGTTGATACTTGATGTTTTTATTATGTAAGTGTAAAATGTATTGTTATTTTTCATTTTTTGCAATTTTCTAATAAAAGAATTAAAAACAATAAAAAAAAATATCCATCTCTACACTATGTCACCGTGTCACTCTGTGGTATAATGCTGCTGCTGTTGCTGCCATCTCCACACCATGTCACCTTGCCAATCTGTGGCCTCCTGATGCTGCCATGTCCACACTATGTCACCATGCCACTCTGTGGTATCATGCTGCTGCTGTTGTTGCCATCTCCTTAATACATCACCTTGCCACTCTGTGGCCTCCTGATGCTTTCATGTCCACACTATGTCACCATGCCACTCTGTGGTCTCAAGCTGCCACCATGCTACTCTGTGGACTTATCATACTGTTATCACTCTCCCCATTCTATGATGGGGGCACTATTGTCCGTGTTTAGTCTTCTTGAAATCACCATTTATTTTTATCTTATGATCGGTCAGAAGGAAGGAAAAATGAGACGCACAACGGATCCTGTGTAGCAGCTGTAAGGCCTTTATGGTCCCATCAGAATTGTCTTATGATTTGGCAGCCAAAAGCAGGAGTGGATACAAAACACAGAAGACATGCAAATATTACCTTCACGTGTCATCTTTGTTTTAGATCCACTTCTGTTTTTTTTGGCATTACCATTACTGATGGATTACTGAGCAAATGCTGACCGAGTGAAGGCGTATGCTCCCCAGACAGGATCCGTTCTGACGGATCAATGGAAGGGCAAATTAATCGGTGATGTCAACAAAAACTTACTGCTGCCACCCTCTCCCCTCTGTCGGTGGGCTCTACTTGTATAAGCGTTTAATAGAACAGTTTCTGTAGACATCTATGTTGAATCGGCTGATGAGGGTGTAAAAGGAGTGTGCTTCTTCTTGACACTAATATGGGCCTGTTAAGGCTGAGTTCATACTTGAGTTATTTGGTCAGTTTTGGCCCTGTGACGGCCCAAATAAGTGAAGTATGCAGTGATTCTAATAGCAATGCCTATCATCGGCATGTCATTAAAGATGGCCCGAACTATCCGCCTCGGCAAACAGTTCCCGGCGAACATAGCTTGCTCAGCTTGCCGAGGCGGGCGAACACATGCAATGTTTGGTCCGCCCCCTATACATCATCATTGAGCAAACTTTGACCCTGTACCTCACAGTCAGCAGACACATTCCAGCCAATCAGCAGATACCCTCCCTCCCAGACCCTCCCATCTCCTGAACAGCATCTATTTTAGATTCATTCGGAATTTGCAGTCTTAGTGAGAGGAGGGACAGTGTAACTGCTGCTGATTTAATTGGGAAATCGATAGCTAGGCTAGTGTATTCAGGGTCCACTCCAGTCCTGAAAGACTCATCTGATCTCTGCTGTAAGGACAGCGTCCTGACAGCACCCCAAAAAGCTCTTTTAGGGCTGCAACATTAGTCTGCAATTTTTTTTCTCCATATATATATTGCAGTTGCCTGGCCTGTCCATGTGTGAGGAGCTGCAGGCCCACAGACTGTAGTGTGCCCACTGCCAGTGCCCACCCCTGTCATCTCGTGTGGCACAGGACTTTGCATTAAAAAAGCATTTCATTTTTACACTTTAGTGTAATTTCAGTTGCTTGCCTGCTAGTGTGTGTCAGGCTGACTTCAACTAAGGGCTGGGAAGAGTTGGCGGGGAGGGAGGAGGGGAGGGGAAAGAAGGACCAAAGGGTTAAAGATTAGATAAGCAGTGTGATATTTATTGTTATGTACTGGATAAGTCAAGCATTTCCATGTAGAGGTATTTAAGTGAGAGGGAATGGATGCCCTACCACCCCTATTCATGTATTTGTTTTAATTACTCTCATTCTTCTCTGGTTGATACTTGATGTTTTTATTATGTAAGTGTAAAATGTATTGTTATTTTTCATTTTTGCAATTTTCTAATAAAGAATTAAAAACAATAAAAAAATATCCATCTCTACACTATGTCACCGTGTCACTCTGTGGTATAATGCTGCTGCTGTTGCTGCCATCTCCACACCATGTCACCTTGCCAATCTGTGGCCTCCTGATGCTGCCATGTCCACACTATGTCACCATGCCACTCTGTGGTATCATGCTGCTGCTGTTGTTGCCATCTCCTTAATACATCACCTTGCCACTCTGTGGCCTCCTGATGCTTTCATGTCCACACTATGTCACCATGCCACTCTGTGGTCTCAAGCTGCCACCATGCTACTCTGTGGACTTATCATACTGTTATCACTCTCCCCATTCTATGATTGTCCGTGTTTAGTCTTCTTTGAAATCACCATTTATTTTTATCTTATGATCGGTCAGAAGGAAGGAAAAATGAGGCGCACAACGGATCCTGTGTAGCAGCTGTAAGGCCTTTATGGTCCCATCAGAATTGTCTTATGATTTGGCAGCCAAAAGCAGGAGTGGATACAAAACACAGAAGACATGCAAATATTACCTTCACGTGTCATCTTTGTTTTAGATCCACTTCTGTTTTTTGGCATTACCATTACTGATGGATTACTGAGCAAATGCTGACCGAGTGAAGGCGTATGCTCCTCAGACAGGATCCGTTCTGACGGATCAATGGAAGAGCAAATTAATCGGTGATGTCAGCAAAACTTACTGCTGCCACCCTCTCCCCTCTGTCGGTGGGCTCTACTTGTATAAGCGTTTAATAGAACAGTTTCTGTAGACATCTATGTTGAATCGGCTGATGAGGGTGTAAAGGAGTGTGCTTCTTCTTGACACTAATATGGGCCTGTTAAGGCTGAGTTCATACTTGAGTTATTTGGTCAGTTTTGGCCCTGTGACGGCCCAAATAAGTGAAGTATGCAGTGATTCTAATAGCAATGCCTATCATCGGCATGTCATTAAAGATGGCCCGAACTATCCGCCGGCAAACAGTTCCCGGCGAACATAGCTTGCTCGCGTTTGCCGAGGCGGGCGAACACATGCAATGTTTGGTCCGCCCCCTATACATCATCATTGAGCAAACTTTGACCCTGTACCTCACAGTCAGCAGACACATTCCAGCCAATCAGCAGATACCCTCCCTCCCAGACCCTCCCATCTCCTGAACAGCATCTATTTTAGATTCATTCGGAATTTGCAGTCTTAGTGAGAGGAGGGACAGTGTAACTGCTGCTGATTTAATTGGGAAATCGATAGCTAGGCTAGTGTATTCAGGGTCCACTCCAGTCCTGAAAGACTCATCTGATCTCTGCTGTAAGGACAGCGTCCTGACAGCACCCCAAAAAGCTCTTTTAGGGCTGCAACATTAGTCTGCAATTTTTTTCTCCATATATATATTGCAGTTGCCTGGCCTGTCCATGTGTGAGGAGCTGCAGGCCCACAGACTGTAGTGTGCCCACTGCCAGTGCCCACCCCTGTCATCTCGTGTGGCACAGGACTTTGCATTAAAAAAGCATTTCATTTTTACACTTTAGTGTAATTTCAGTTGCTTGCCTGCTAGTGTGTGTCAGGCTGACTTCAACTGACTGTAGTGTGCCCACTGCCAGTGCCCACCCCTGTCATCCCGTGTGGCACAGGACTTTGCATTAAAAAAGGCATTTCATTTTTACACTTTAGTGTAATTTCAGTTAGCTTGCCTGCTAGTGTGTGTCAGGCCGACTTCCACTGACTGCAGTGTGCCCACTGCCAGTGCCAACCACTGATACCGGGTGGCACAGTAGCTTGCCGATAAATAAGGCATTTGATTTTTAGACAGTAGTCTAATTTCAGTTGCTTGCCTGCTGCCAGTGTGTGTCAGGCCCACTTCCACAGACTGTAGTGTGCCCACTGCCAGTGCCAATCACTGATACCGGGTGGCACAGTAGCTTGCCGATAAATAAGGCATTTAATTTTTACACATTAGTCTAATTCGACACACGTCCCCGGATAGAGTGCGTAACAGGGATTAAACTGATAGGGTGTCACAGCACATTGCTCTGTGCACGCGCAGTGCCCCAATTTGGGAGTAAGAGGACCGACCAAGCTGCTTTTTCCATCTCCCGGTTCCTAAAATCAATTCAGTTTGGTGTATCAGAGTTTAGTCTGTCACTGTGAAGGCAGTCGAAGGTACCCGGCCTAAAGTTTTTTTCACAAAGGCAATCCCTGATATGGGATGTAACAGGGATTAAACTGATGAGAATAGTACTACAGAAAATACCACTCATATCGGGTGTGACAGTAAATTGCACGGCGCAGATGCAGTGACCGTGGATTAAAACAGAGTGGAGGGAGCCAGCGTTTTTAACCATCTCCCCGTTTGAAAAATCTATTGAATAAATGGACCCCAGATTGGGGACAATAGAGGATTAAACTGATGAGAATAGAACTACAGAAAACACCACTCATATCGGGTGTGACAGTAAATTGCACGGCGCAGACGCAGTGACCGTGGATAAAAACAAAGGGAGGGAGCCAGCGTTTTTAACCATCTCCCGTTCGAAAAATCAATTCAATTCACCTTTCGGGGACCCTTGGTGTTGTACGTGGCTGGGTGGAGGAAGAAACCTTCAATGACATCACCAGGACATGGCTAGCTTGGTATCCAACCTTGTGCAAATGGGGAGTTTGTGGTTGTGCAAATGAACTGTTTGCGGTTGTTTGCGGTGCATTAAAAGGGAGTTTGGTCTGTCAATGTCTGTGAAGCGGGCATAACCCTTACACTACCTGATCGATACAACATCATACCTGATCGTATACACACACTGGATGTTTTAAAGCATGTTATTCCAAACAATTTAGGAATGTTAGTTGATTTATGCCCTTTATGGATTAAAACCCGACTCTGCGTCCACTACGTAATTTTCCATGGGAGTTTTGCCATGGATCCCCCTACTGGCATGCCACAGTCCAGGTGTTAGTCCCCTTGAAACAACTTTTCCATCACTATTGTGGCCAGAAAGAGTCCCTGTGGGTTTTAAAATTCGCCTGCCAATTGAAGTCTATGGCGGTTCGCTCGGTTCGCCCGTTCGCGAACATTTGAGGAAGTTCGTGTTTGCTGTTCGCGAACGGAAAATTTTATGTTCGCGCCATCACTACGTGTCATACTAAATCATAGTATTATTTTACTACCCCAGCACACTCCCTATGCGTGTTACTGCAGGGCAAAGTGTTCTACCCCCTATAAAGGCTCTCTGTAGCCCATAAATAGCGTATTTTTATCGTGATTCGACGCGAATATTTTCGCAATAAAGCAATTTTTTCAAAAATTCGGTCACCCAGCCGAATCGACCTTTTGAGGGTTAAGTGGATACTGTCAGGGAACAAATCAGTTACTTCTCTCCAATCAAGAGAGAGCACTACAGCAAGACCCCCAACCTAATGGATGTAAAGTAATATGATCTACTGAAGGTAGGTCTGAACAGCTTGGCTTCTTTGTGGTGTCTCCGAATTAATTAAAAAGGAGATATTATATTTGCCCTCCATGATGTAGACAGAAGCTTTATTCTTAAAATTGAGAAAGATATGATGCAAAAGTGACCACTTCTTTATAAGTTTCAAACACAATCTTCAGGGTATCTTTGCTGAGTGGAACTAGCTCTTTATAATGGTTTGATTTTCCCAGCATGCCTTTGGGGGTTGGTCACAGAGGAATAGATTGTTTTCATGGGCAATTTAAATATTCAATGTAATTTATGTAATCTTGATTGTATGTGTTTTTATGTATAGTGTAGAAAGGGATGGAAATGAGTTAATAAGCTCTGCCTCTAAAGCCACTAGATGTAAGACAGCTATCCGATAAGGAAATTTAAGACCCTTTAAGTAGGCCTTGAGTCATACGTAAGACATAAATAAGCCAGCACCTCATCAGTGCAAAGGGGCAATATTGAGGAAGGGTTGAAATATGTATATATATATATATATATATATATATATATATATATATATATATGCATACCTAAATAGGCACATTATAGGATGATGTGCGCAGATGTGCTCAGCATCTGCGCACATCTGCTCTTAGTATTCCACAGGGGCTCATTGTGGCCCCTGTGGGGAATATGTGCCCCATATATATATATATATATATATATATATATCCCCTTATAGAATGTCCCTTTTCATATATATATCCCATATATGCCCCCTCTTTCCATGGCCCCTTTTATATATATATTTGTGGTCGGGGCTTAAACATGAAGGAATGACCCCTACCTACTGGATACCTAAAAGCGGTTAGAATTATGTCGAAACCGCGACGCTGAAGGGGGGCATCCCCTAGTGTGAGATAGTGAAAGTAAGGGTGGGTAGGGTGGGTACGCTGGAGACGACGTTCACTGTGAGAGGGGACGCCCGGCCAGATATAGTCATCATCGCCCCTCCCACAAACACAGGCCAATGAATCGGCCTTAACACTTGTGGTCGGGGCTTAAACATGAAGGAATGATCCCTACCTACTGGATACCTAAAAGCGGTTAGAATTATGTCGAAACCGCGACGCTGAAGGGATGCCTTAAGGGGGACAAAAAGGACAACAAACTCGATCAAAGAGCTTTATTACAACCTCCTATTGCGATTTCGCTACCAACGAGCGAGCTGCAGCCAGGGTAATGGGATCGGAAGTAGTGAAGCGTACCGAGGCATTGTGGCACCGTAGACGTCCGCTTCGGGAAACTTGTGAAAGAGAATTAGCTCGGGACAGGGCACCGGCTGCTATATTTTGGATTCAGGTACATGAATGTGTGTAATGAATTTGGAGTAGTAACGAGCGAAGCACCTGACACCTAACAAAAGATATCAGTAGGACCAAGCCGTTAATCAAATATCCATGACCGTGACTTTGACATAAACATACACCATGTAACCAGCCCATGCCAACCCCCTGCATGCACAGCCGCCATTATAGGATGAAGTTAAACCAACACTGAAATCTGTGGAACCCGGGATCAACCAACCTCACTTGTCCACCCATCAGCTAGCCAGTGGGGGCCAAAAAAAGGGGCAGCATAACCTGAGTTTGACGTGGCCTCAGGAAACCAGGAAAATTACTGTATACCTCTGGAATAAAAAGAGAAATACCATACCAATGCCTGATAACGTGGCCTCAGGAAACTAGGAGACTTACTGTATACCTCTAGAATAAAAGAGAAATACCATACCAATGCCTGAGAAAGTGGTCCCACATGGAAAGTCAGCAATCGCCTGAACATCAAGGCATATATAAACACTTGATCCTGGAGAGATAAACGCAATAAACCCTTTAATCTTTACCAATGCCACTAACGTGGTATCATGGTGAACTGATGAAATAACAAGTCGAATACGTATGCGTAAAAACGTGCGTCAAGCGTAACCCTTTAAGGAATCTGGCACCGAATCCGCAGTGCGGACCAACATCCTAACAATGCCCCTATATATATATATATATATATATATATATACACACACACACACACACTATACAAGTTTTTTTTTTCAACTAACACTGGAGCCTGAACTCACACTCAGCCCCGCACTTCCAGCTGTGGCCACATAGAGGGCGCCAGAGCCACAACTATGCGTGTCTGTGGAACCCAGCCAGCAGATCAGAGCGAGGGGCAGAGGTGAGTGCATGTCCGAATAGTGCGGGAAGAGAGACTGACTAAAAATGACACCATGCATCCTATGCACCACACCTCACTAGTAGCTCTGCATGAGGAAAACACATGACAGCCAGCTGCAGAGCAGAGCTGAATACATGGTCGAGTGACCCCTGTAAGCGACTCCTGTGACGTGCTTTCCACATAGAGTAATCTCACACTAAAGCTATACTAAGAAGCCTGACATACCCTGTCTAGAACACTAGACTCAATGTCCCTTCCCTATAATAAATGTATGTTTTTTGTTTTTTCTCTGACATTTCATTTATTTAATAACACACCCTCTTTTTTTTTTTTTTAAACACACACTCTTCCTGAACCTTACTACTCCCCCTTGCTGAGTGAATTCACCTGTGCACCCCCTGGATAGAAACAACGTGCTGAAGCCAAATGTGTCCGCCCCTCCCCCCCCCCTGCCTGTCTAATAGCACAGAGGCCTGTGCAATACTTTATCGAGCGGGCACACGCTGTGCCCTGCACCCTACGTGTCATGGGGAGAAGAGTGCGTCTCCCTGGCAGACAGCTACGGTGTGGTGCTGCTCCCCTTTACCCAGGGAGCCGACACACTGCCGGCCGGACTTAAAGAAACGATGCTGCTGGATGAGGCAGCTACTTATCTGGACCGTAGAAAGTCGGAGCCTGGAACTGCCGTGTAGCGCTGCACCCTTGTTGCTCCCTGAGGACGGTAAGTAGAGCTCGCACACCATACGCTGAAGACGACGTTCACTGTGGGAGGGACGCCCGGCCATCATCGCCCTCCCACAAATACAGGCCAATAAATCGGCCTTAACACGTATATATATATATATATATATATATATATATATATATATATATTATCAACTTCATAAAGGCCCATATTTAGCCTGTAGGCCATGGCTTGCATTGTTATCTGTTAAATCACCCAACTGTCCCTGGGGGGTAGTTAGCATAGAGATGCTAACTAGGATGTGGGTCCAGGACAGGAGATTGCAGACTTTATGGCACCTTTTGATCAGCACATGGCTTACATGCTAAACCTGCTTTCTTCCCCCCCCCCATCTCCAAACTACTTGGGGGGAGGGTTCACAAGGTACAGTGGACTTCAGGGAGTGATGTCATATCCCTAAATCTGATATTAGGGCATGCCAATACAAAGTAGGTACTCTTCTGAATTCGGCTCCTGAGAGAGAGGAAGGACACACAGATGGGACCTGGAGATGAGTGGGTACCCCTAATACCCCTGCCCTGATTTCCCATATTCCTACATTCCCATGTACCCCTTCCCTGCCTAGCAGCATCAACTCCTGCTGCTGTGTACCCCTTAACCCCTTATTTACCCCTTGGTCTGCTGCTGCTGTCCTGGAACCCTTGCAGTGCCCAGCAGCCCTGTAACCCTGAATCCCTTCAAGGCTGCTGTGTGCAGATTGACCCCTGCACCCATGTTGTGTTAACCCTTGCAGTGCCATTACCCCTGGACTGCATTGTGATTGTATGTAGAGTAGTTAGAAAAATTGTACGTGTAGTAGTGTTGCAATTGACTGGCCGTATTACTGTGCAGCTATAAATATATATATTCATATTCCCTTTTGTATGGATATATATAATTATAGATTATAGACGTGTAATGTGTTAATAAATACATTTTATTATCTAAGCGCAGCATGTAGTCTTTTGTTATCGTAGGCGCCGCAGTATATAGTAGCAGTGTAAGTCGCTAATAGGCGGAGTTATCAGTTGATGACCATGCCTATTTATGAAAATAAATTTTTGATATTTGCATAAATATTAATAATTAATATTCTCCCTTTACATTGGCGAGCCAGGCCCACTGCTAGGAATTTATATCTGTGTCCGGTTCTAGTGAGGAAAAATTGCTTACGCTGTGAACTAGTCAGGAGGGAGGGACGCGGTTAGTGTAGTCTGAGCGTCCAAGGCCTGATCAGAACTAGGCACAAGGCAATTTCTACAGCAGAGAACCTATAATCTTTGGATTTTTGTGTATTAATGATTTTCTGATTGCCTTACATGCCCACTGAACACTGGAGAGAAGTCGTCATATACCATCGATGAAAAGAGAACCATCACCATTGGAGCTGAACTGTAGTCGTCCGACAGGTCAGGAGAAGGTATTGGTGCTGGTATAGGACAACTAATTGCACCGTAAGGGTTAGAAATCCCCAGGAGCGCCTGGTATTTTCTTCTGTCATAGGTATGGTTACCAGGGAGCAGAGGAAAACCCAGATGACGCCACAGAAGATACCTGCTATCTGCCCTGACACTCTGTTGAGGCTCCAGAGGATCCCACTGGGCTTTGGCGGTCCGCAGAGGTCTCAAAATATGGGGAACTGCGCCACAACCCAGCGGGAGCATTATCTCCCATGTTTTGGAGAAAGACTTGGAGGCGTTCGGGTGGAAGAGCTTGTTCGGATCTATATTTCAATCTTGATATTCACCCAGTGAAAGTTCCCTGGTTCTGGTAATCATCATCTACATTGGACTGTGTATCGGAAGGTCAAGGGACTTGCTGACCAGTTACACCAGAACCAGATGGAACTTCACAAAGTAATCCGTAGGAGGCTCAGGACATAACTCCCACAAAGTCCTGAAGCCAGGGACCTCATGGACATATTTGTGTGTATATATATATATATATATATATATATATATATATATACAGTTGTGTTCAAAATTATTCAACCCCAATGCTGTAAAGGGTTTCAGGGAATTTAGTGTACATTTGTAATTGTGTTCAGAATGAAATCTTACAAGGACTTTTTAAAGAACCAAATGCAACTAAAATGACATCAATTGTTTTGTAATACAGTATTAAATGTTTTTTTGTGATTTCTTCATTGACACAATTATTCAACCCCTTAAAGACTACCACTCTTAAGAACAGAGGTTCATTCAAGTGTTTTTCGATCAGGTATTGAAAACACCTGTGGATGTCAAGGAGCAGCAATCAAGCATAATAAGCACCAATTAGGCAGATTAAAAATGACTGTGATACTCAGCTCCTTCTAGACATTTACTGGTGTGTTTACAAACATGGTGAAGTCAAGAGAATGGTCCAGGAAGACAAGAGAAGAGGTGATTTCTCTTCACAGGAAGGGCAATGGCTATAAGAAGATTGCAAAGATGTTAAACATACCAAGAGACACCATAGGAAGCATCATTCGCAAATTCAAGGCAAAGGGCACTGTTGAAACGCTACCTGGTCGTGGCAGAAAGAAGATGCTGACTTCGACTGCTGTGCGCTACCTGAAGCGCAAAGTGGAGAAAAGTCCCGTGTGACTGCTGAGGAACTGAAAAAGATTTGTCAGATGCGGGTACTGAAGTTTCAGCTCAGACAATAAAGGCGCACACTGCGTAATGAAGGCCTCCATGCCAGAACTCCCAGGCGCACCCCTTGCTGTCTCCAAAGAATAAGAAGAGTCGACTGCAGTATGCCAAAAGTCATGTGGACAAACCACAAAAGTTTTGGGATAGTGTTCTGTGGACTGATGAAACAAAATTAGAACTGTTTGGGCCCATGGATCAACGCTATGTTTGGAGGAGGAAGAACAAGGCCTATGAAGAAAAGAACACCTTGCCTACTGTGAAGCATGGCGGGCGGGGTCAATCATGCTTTGGGGCTGTTTTGCTTCTACAGGTACAGGGAAGCTTCAGCGTGTGCAAGGTACCATGAATTCTCTTCAGTACCAGGAGATATTGGATGAAAATGTGATGCAGTCCGTCACAAACCTGAGGCTTGGGAGACGTTGGACCTTTCAACAGAACAATGATCCCAAGCATACCTCCAAGTCCCACTAGAGCATGGTTGCAGATTAAAGGCTGGAACATTTTGAAGTGGCCATCGCAGTCACCAGACTTAAATCCGATTGAGAACCTCTGGTGGGACTTAAAGAAAGCAGTTGCAGCGCGCAAGCCTAAGAATGTGACTGAACTGGAGGCTTTTGCCCATGAAGAATGGGCGAAGATACCCGTAGATCGCTGCAAGACACTTGTGTCAAGCTATGCTTCACGTTTAAAAGCTGTTATAACTGGAAAAGGATGTTGTACTAAGTACTAAGATTGAATGTCACTTGGGGGTTGAATAAAACTGATAATGATGTGAGCACAGAAAAGACATTTGTGGTTATTTCATTATAAATGTTATGTTATATTTGTCTGACTTACAAGTGCCTCTTTGATTTAATTGTAAACAAGATGACTGAAATGATCAAAATCAATGTCAAACTGGCCAAAACACTCAATTTCAGTGGGGGTTGAATAATTTTGAACACAACTGTATATATAGTTCATTTGTAGGATTTTCTACTTGGTTTCCTATGAGGGTTCAGGATGTATAACTTATGCAATCCTGTAACCCCATAGTACTGTGTATATGTATATATATATATATATATATATATATATATATATGTTTGCCATCTGTGTACCCATAGACAATTTAGGTACAAGGTGTGTGACAGCTCATAGAGCTCACCCGACACACTGCGGTGAGTTGATTCGCTGTACACATTTGTATCGGATAGTATTTTTTCTCCTGTGACAGGTGGGTCTATGACCTACCTGTCTTTGGAGGTGTAGAGATCTGCCAGGTTGAAGGAGTCTCTGTGGGTACTGTGGGGAATCACTCGCCAGACAGGCTTGCGTGGACGCAGTATAGAGGCAAAGTACACTGTTCTTGAATCAAGCAGTAGTGTTTTATTCACACTGCAGCAAAGTCACAGTCTTGGTGCTTGTTCACAAATAGTGATCAGCGGCAGGGGCAATATTAAAATTTGCAATATTTCATGAATATTCGTTAGAATATTCGTCATATATTCGAAAATATTCATATTTTTGAGATTATTCTATTGATTGAGAAAATCGGCAATGAAATATTTGCGTGATGCGTAATATTCTAATACTCGAATATATAGCACTATGGAATATAGTGCTATATATTATCATTCCACCCTGCGTATGTTGTTTTTGGGCCAATGACTGTTCACAGTAAATTGGACTAAATAATGAATATTCTAAAAAAATAATATATAGCACTATATTATTTAGAATATTTCATCACTGCAAATATTTCATTGCTGATTTTCTCGCATAAGAGGAAAAATTATCTTATGCGAAAAATCGGGCAATGTAATATTTGCATAATGCATCATTTTCTTTTCACATCACACATACTTGCTACTTTGTATTAGTCTATAACAGTGATGGCACGTCAGCTCTCCAGCTGTTTGAGAACCACAACTCCCAGCATGCAAAGCCTGTCTATAGCTGCTCTGTGCAGCCTAAAAACCAGTGAGCAAGTATCTAGCAGAAGTTCAATCATTCACAGCTGTAGATCAATCCGTTCATTAAGTGCTGTTGCTGACTTTTCCCTGCCTAATCTCGCCCTCACAGAAGCTGCGTCCTCTCCCTACACTAATCAGAGCAGTGTGACGTGCGGCGCTACGTGACTCCAGCTTAAATAGAGGCTGGGTCACATGCTGCACTTGGCCAATCACAGCCATGCCATTAGTAGGCATGGCTGTGATGGGCTCTTAGGGCAAGAAGTAAAACGCTAGCTGATTGGCTGCTGTGCAGCCCTTCAGAAAGCGGGAAGTAATCGCCGAACAACGAACCCAAACTTTTTTGAAAATGTCCGAGTTCGGGTCCGTGTCCCGGATACCCCAAAATTCGGTACGAACCCCAACTATGCTCGAACTGTTTGCTCAACACTATATATGATTATATATTTTTTTTATTATTATTTTTTCTCTCTCACTCTTTGTCCTGAACCCCCCCCCCCCCCCCCCCACACACACACACACCTACCTGAGGTGGATGGGGTAGTTGTGCGTATATGGTAGGGGGATAAGGGCTGGGGAAGAGTTGGCGGGGAGGGAGGAGGGAGGGGAAAGAAGGACCAAAGGGTTAAAGATTAGATAAGCAGTGTGATATTTATTGTTATGTACTGGATAAGTCAAGCATTTCCATGTAGAGGTATTTAAGTGAGAGGGAATGGATGCCCTACCACCCCTATTCATGTATTTGTTTTAATTACTCTCATTCTTCTCTGGTTGATACTTGATGTTTTTATTATGTAAGTGTAAAATGTATTGTTATTTTTCATTTTTGCAATTTTCTAATAAAAGAATTAAAAACAATAAAAAAATATCCATCTCTACACTATGTCACCGTGTCACTCTGTGGTATAATGCTGCTGCTGTTGCTGCCATCTCCACACCATGTCACCTTGCCAATCTGTGGCCTCCTGATGCTGCCATGTCCACACTATGTCACCATGCCACTCTGTGGTATCATGCTGCTGCTGTTGTTGCCATCTCCTTAATACATCACCTTGCCACTCTGTGGCCTCCTGATGCTTTCATGTCCACACTATGTCACCATGCCACTCTGTGGTCTCAAGCTGCCACCATGCTACTCTGTGGACTTATCATACTGTTATCACTCTCCCCATTCTATGATTGTCCGTGTTTAGTCTTCTTGAAATCACCATTTATTTTTATCTTATGATCGGTCAGAAGGAAGGAAAAATGAGACGCACAACGGATCCTGTGTAGCAGCTGTAAGGCCTTTATGGTCCCATCAGAATTGTCTTATGATTTGGCAGCCAAAAGCAGGAGTGGATACAAAACACAGAAGACATGCAAATATTACCTTCACGTGTCATCTTTGTTTTAGATCCACTTCTGTTTTTTGGCATTACCATTACTGATGGATTACTGAGCAAATGCTGACCGAGTGAAGGCGTATGCTCCTCAGACAGGATCCGTTCTGACGGATCAATGGAAGAGCAAATTAATCGGTGATGTCAACAAAAACTTACTGCTGCCACCCTCTCCACTCTGTCGGTGGGCTCTACTTGTATAAGCGTTTAATAGAACAGTTTCTGTAGACATCTATGTTGAATCGGCTGATGAGGGTGTAAAAGGAGTGTGCTTCTTCTTGACACTAATATGGGCCTGTTAAGGCTGAGTTCATACTTCAGTCAGTTTTGGCCCTGTGACGGCCCAAATAAGTGAAGTATGCAGTGATTCTAATAGCAATGCCTATCATCGGCATGTCATTAAAGATGGCCCGAACTATCCGCCGGCAAACAGTTCCCGGCGAACATAGCTTGCTCGCGTTTGCCGAGGCGGGCGAACACATGCAATGTTTGGTCCGCCCCCTATACATCATCATTGAGCAAACTTTGACCCTGTACCTCACAGTCAGCAGACACATTCCAGCCAATCAGCAGATACCCTCCCTCCCAGACCCTCCCATCTCCTGAACAGCATCTATTTTAGATTCATTCGGAATTTGCAGTCTTAGTGAGAGGAGGGACAGTGTAGCTGCTGCTGATTTAATTGGGAAATCGATAGCTAGGCTAGTGTATTCAGGGTCCACTCCAGTCCTGAAAGACTCATCTGATCTCTGCTGTAAGGACAGCGTCCTGACAGCACCCCAAAAAGCTCTTTTTAGGGCTGCAACATTAGTCTGAATTTTTTTTTCTCCATATATATATTGCAGTTGCCTGGCCTGTCCATGTGTGAGGAGCTGCAGGCCCACAGACTGTAGTGTGCCCACTGCCAGTGCCCACCCCTGTCATCTCGTGTGGCACAGGACTTTGCATTAAAAAAAAAGCATTTCATTTTTACACTTTAGTGTAATTTCAGTTGCTTGCCTGCTAGTGTGTGTCAGGCTGACTTCAACTGACTGTAGTGTGCCCACTGCCAGTGCCCACCCCTGTCATCCCGTGTGGCACAGGACTTTGCATTAAAAAAAAGGCATTTCATTTTTACACTTTAGTGTAATTTCAGTTGCTTGCCTGCTAGTGTGTGTCAGGCCGACTTCCACTGACTGCAGTGTGCCCACTGCCAGTGCCAACCACTGATACCGGGTGGCACAGTAGCTTGCCGATAAATAAGGCATTTGATTTTTAGACAGTAGTCTAATTTCAGTTGCTTGCCTGCTGCCAGTGTGTGTCAGGCCCACTTCCACAGACTGTAGTGTGCCCACTGCCAGTGCCAATCACTGATACCGGGTGGCACAGTAGCTTGCCGATAAATAAGGCATTTAATTTTTACACATTAGTCTAATTCGACACACGTCCCCGGATAGAGTGCGTAACAGGGATTAAACTGATAGGGTGTCACAGCACATTGCTCTGTGCACGCGCAGTGCCCCAATTTGGGAGTAAGAGGACCGACCAAGCTGCTTTTTCCATCTCCCGGTTCCTAAAATCAATTCAGTTTGGTGTATGAGAGTTTAGTCTGTCACTGTGAAGGCAGTCGAAGGTACCCGGCCTAAAGTTTTTTTCACAAAAGGCAATCCCTGATATGGGATGTAACAGGGATTAAACTGATGAGAATAGTACTACAGAAAATACCACTCATATCGGGCGTGACAGTAAATTGCACGGCGCAGATGCAGTGACCGTGGATTAAAACAGAGTGGAGGGAGCCAGCGTTTTTTTAACCATCTCCCCGTTTGAAAAATCTATTGAATAAATGGACCCCAGATTGGGGACAATAGAGGGATTAAACTGATGAGAATAGAACTACAGAAAACACCACTCATATCGGGTGTGACAGTAAATTGCACGGCGCAGACGCAGTGACCGTGGATAAAAACAAAGGGGAGGGAGCCAGCATTTTTTTAACCATCTCCCTGTTCGAAAAATCAATTCATTTCACCTTTCGGGGACCCTTGGTGTTGTACGTGGCTGGGTGGAGGAAGAAACCTTCAATGACATCACCAGGACATGGCTAGCTTGGTATCCAACCTTGTGCAAATGGGGAGTTTGCGGTTGTGCAAATGAACTGTTTGCGGTTGTTTGCGGTGCATTAAAAGGGGAGTTTGGTCTGTCAATGTCTGTGAAGCGGGCATAACCCTTACACTACCTGATCGATATAACATCATACCTGATCGTATACACACACTGGATGTTTTAAAGCATGTTATTCCAAACAATTTAGGAATGTTAGTTGATTTATGCCCTTTATGGATTAAAACCCGACTCTGCGTCCACTACGTAATTTTCCATGGGAGTTTTGCCATGGATCCCCCTACTGGCATGCCACAGTCCAGGTGTTAGTCCCCTTGAAACAACTTTTCCATCACTATTGTGGCCAGAAAGAGTCCCTGTGGGTTTTAAAATTCGCTTGCCAATTGAAGTCTATGGCGGTTCGCTCGGTTCGCCCGTTCGCGAACATTTGCGGAAGTTCGTGTTTGCTGTTCGCGAACGGAAAATTTTATGTTCGCGCCATCACTACGTGTCATACTAAATCATAGTATTATTTTACTACCCCAGCACACTCCCTATGCGTGTTACTGCAGGGCAAAGTGTTCTACCCCCCTATAAAGGCTCTCTGTAGCCCATAAATAGCGTATTTTTATCGTGATTCGACGCGAATATTTTCGCAATAAAGCAATTTTTTTCAAAAATTCGGTCACCCAGCCGAATCGACCTTTTGAGGGTTAAGTGGATACTGTCAGGGAACAAATCAGTTACTTCTCTCCAATCAAAGAGAGAGCACTACAGCAAGACCCCCAACCTAATGGATGTAAAGTAATATGATCTACTGAAGGTAGGTCTGAACAGCTTGGCTTCTTTGTGGTGTCTCCGAATTAATTAAAAAGGAGATATTATATTTGCCCTCCATGATGTAGACAGAAGCTTTATTCTTAAAATTGAGAAAGATATGATGCAAAAGTGACCACTTCTTTATAAGTTTCAAACACAATCTTCAGGGTATCTTTGCTGAGTGGAACTAGCTCTTTATAATGGTTTGATTTTCCCAGCATGCCTTTGGGGGTTGGTCACAGAGGAATAGATTGTTTTCATGGGCAATTTAAATATTCAATGTAATTTATGTAATCTTGATTGTATGTGTTTTTATGTATAGTGTAGAAAGGGATGAAAATGAGTTAATAAGCTCTGCCTCTAAAGCCACTAGATGTAAGACAGCTATCCGATAAGGAAATTTAAGACCCTTTAAGTAGGCCTTGAGTCATACGTAAGACATAAATAAGCCAGCACCTCATCAGTGCAAAGGGGCAATATTGAGGAAGGGTTGAAATATGTATATATATATATATATATATATATATATATATATATATATATATGCATACCTAAATAGGCACATTATAGGATGATGTGCGCAGATGTGCTCAGCATCTGCGCACATCTGCTCTTAGTATTCCACAGGGGCTCATTGTGGCCCCTGTGGGGAATATGTGCCCCTATATATATATATATATATATATATATATATCCCCTTATAGAATGTCCCTTTTCATATATATATCCCATATATGCCCCCTCTTTCCATGGCCCCTTTTATATATATATTTGTGGTCGGGGCTTAAACATGAAGGAATGACCCCTACCTACTGGATACCTAAAAGCGGTTAGAATTATGTCGAAACCGCGACGCTGAAGGGGGCATCCCTAGTGTGAGATAGTGAAAGTAAGGGTGGGTAGGGTGGGTACGCTGGAGACGACGTTCACTGTGAGAGGGACGCCCGGCCAGATATAGTCATCATCGCCCCTCCCACAAACACAGGCCAATGAATCGGCCTTAACACTTGTGGTCGGGGCTTAAACATGAAGGAATGATCCCTACCTACTGGATACCTAAAAGCGGTTAGAATTATGTCGAAACCGCGACGCTGAAGGGATGCCTTAAGGGGACAAAAGGACAACAAACTCGATCAAAGAGCTTTATTACAACCTCCTATTGCGATTTCGCTACCAACGAGCGAGCTGCAGCCAGGGTAATGGGATCGGAAGTAGTGAAGCGTACCGAGGCATTGTGGCACCGTAGACGTCCGCTTCGGGAAACTTGTGAAAGAGAATTAGCTCGGGACAGGGCACCGGCTGCTATATTTTGGATTCAGGTACATGAATGTGTGTAATGAATTTGGAGTAGTAACGAGCGAAGCACCTGACACCTAACAAAAGATATCAGTAGGACCAAGCCGTTAATCAAATATCCATGACCGTGACTTTGACATAAACATACACCATGTAACCAGCCCATGCCAACCCCCTGCATGCACAGCCGCCATTATAGGATGAAGTTAATCCAACACTGAAATCTGTGGAACCCGGGATCAACCAACCTCACTTGTCCACCCATCAGCTAGCCAGTGGGGGCCAAAAAAAGGGGCAGCATAACCTGAGTTTGACGTGGCCTCAGGAAACCAGGAAAATTACTGTATACCTCTGGAATAAAAAGAGAAATACCATACCAATGCCTGATAACGTGGCCTCAGGAAACTAGGAGACTTACTGTATACCTCTGGAATAAAAGAGAAATACCGTACCAATGCCTGATAACGTGGTCCCACATGGAAAGTCAGCAATCGCCTGAACATCAAGGCATATATAAACACTTGATCCTGGAGAGATAAACGCAAGAAACCCTTTAATCTTTACCAATGCCACTAACGTGGTATCATGGTGAACTGATGAAATAACAAGTCGAATACGTATGCGTAAAAACGTGCGTCAAGCGTAACCCTTTAAGGAATCTGGCACCGAATCCGCAGTGCGGACCAACATCCTAACAATGCCCCTATATATATATATATATATATATATATATACACACACACACACACTATATACAAGTTTTTTTTTCAACTAACACTGGAGCCTGAACTCACACTCAGCCCCGCACTTCCAGCTGTGGCCACATAGAGGGCGCCAGAGCCACAACTATGCGTGTCTGTGGAACCCAGCCAGCAGATCAGAGCGAGGGGCAGAGGTGAGTGCATGTCCGAATAGTGCGGGAAGAGAGACTGACTAAAAATGACACCATGCATCCTATGCACCACACCTCACTAGTAGCTCTGCATGAGGAAAACACATGACAGCCAGCTGCAGAGCAGAGCTGAATACATGGTCGAGTGACCCCTGTAAGCGACTCCTGTGACGTGCTTTCCACATAGAGTAATCTCACACTAAAGCTATACTAAGAAGCCTGACATACCCTGTCTAGAACACTAGACTCAATGTCCCTTCCCTATAATAAATGTATGTTTTTTGTTTTTTCTCTGACATTTCATTTATTTAATAACACACCCTCTTTTTTTTTTTTTAAACACACACTCTTCCTGAACCTTACTACTCCCCTTGCTGAGTGAATTCACCTGTGCACCCCTGGATAGAAACAACGTGCTGAAGCCAAATGTGTCCGCCCCTCCCCCCCCCTGCCTGTCTAATAGCACAGCGGCCTGTGCAATACTTTATCGAGCGGGCACACGCTGTGCCCTGCACCCTACGTGTCATGGGGAGAAGAGTGCGTCTCCCTGGCAGACAGCTACGGTGTGGTGCTGCTCCCCTTTACCCAGGGAGCCGACACACTGCCGGCCGGACTTAAAGAAACGATGCTGCTGGATGAGGCAGCTACTTATCTGGACCGTAGAAAGTCGGAGCCTGGAACTGCCGTGTAGCGCTGCACCCTTGTTGCTCCCTGAGGACGGTAAGTAGAGCTCGCACACCATACGCTGAAGACGACGTTCACTGTGGGAGGGGACGCCCGGCCATCATCGCCCCTCCCACAAATACAGGCCAATAAATCGGCCTTAACACACGTATACATATATATATATATATATATATATATATATATATATATTATCAACTTCATAAAGGCCCATATTTAGCCTGTAGGCCATGGCTTGCATTGTTATCTGTTAAATCACCCAACTGTCCCTGGGGGGTAGTTAGCATAGAGATGCTAACTAGGATGTGGGTCCAGGACAGGAGATTGCAGACTTTATGGCACCTTTTGATCAGCACATGGCTTACATGCTAAACCTGCTTTCTTCCCCCATCTCCAAACTACTTGGGGGAGGGTTCACAAGGTACAGTGGACTTCAGGGAGTGATGTCATATCCCTAAATCTGATATTAGGGCATGCCAATACAAAGTAGGTACTCTTCTGAATTCGGCTCCTGAGAGAGAGGAAGGACACACAGATGGGACCTGGAGATGAGTGGGTACCCCTAATACCCCTGCCCTGATTTCCCATATTCCTACATTCCCATGTACCCTTCCCTGCCTAGCAGCATCAACTCCTGCTGCTGTGTACCCTTTAACCCCTTATTTACCCCTTGGTCTGCTGCTGCTGTCCTGGAACCCTTGCAGTGCCCAGCAGCCCTGTAACCCTGAATCCCTTCAAGGCTGCTGTGTGCAGATTGACCCCTGCACCCATGTTGTGTTAACCCTTGCAGTGCCATTACCCCTGGACTGCATTGTGATTGTATGTAGAGTAGTTAGAAAAATTGTACGTGTAGTAGTGTTGCAATTGACTGGCCAGTATTACTGTGCAGCTATAAATATATATATTCATATTCCCTTTTGTATGGATATATATAATTATAGATTATAGACGTGTAATGTGTTAATAAATACATTTTATTATCTAAGCGCAGCATGTAGTCTTTTGTTATCGTAGGCGCCGCAGTATATAGTAGCAGTGTAAGTCGCTAATAGGCGGAGTTATCAGTTGATGACCATGCCTATTTATGAAAATAAATTTTTGATATTTGCATAAATATTAATAATTAATATTCTCCCTTTACATTGGCGAGCCAGGCCCACTGCTAGGAATTTATATCTGTGTCCGGTTCTAGTGAGGAAAAATTGCTTACGCTGTGAACTAGTCAGGAGGGAGGGACGCGGTTAGTGTAGTCTGAGCGTCCAAGGCCTGATCAGAACTAGGCACAAGGCAATTTCTACAGCAGAGAACCTATAATCTTTGGATTTTTGTGTATTAATGATTTTCTGATTGCCTTACATGCCCACTGAACACTGGAGAGAAGTCGTCATATACCATCGATGAAAAGAGAACCATCACCATTGGAGCTGAACTGTAGTCGTCCGACAGGTCAGGAGAAGGTATTGGTGCTGGTATAGGACAACTAATTGCACCGTAAGGGTTAGAAATCCCCAGGAGCGCCTGGTATTTTCTTCTGTCATAGGTATGGTTACCAGGGAGCAGAGGAAAACCCAGATGACGCCACAGAAGATACCTGCTATCTGCCCTGACACTCTGTTGAGGCTCCAGAGGATCCCACTGGGCTTTGGCGGTCCGCAGAGGTCTCAAAATATGGGGAACTGCGCCACAACCCAGCGGGAGCATTATCTCCCATGTTTTGGAGAAAGACTTGGAGGCGTTCGGGTGGAAGAGCTTGTTCGGATCTATATTTCAATCTTGATATTCACCCAGTGAAAGTTCCCCTGGTTCTGGTAATCATCATCTACATTGGACTGTGTATCGGAAGGTCAAGGGACTTGCTGACCAGTTACACCAGAACCAGATGGAACTTCACAAAGTAATCCGTAGGAGGCTCAGGACATAACTCCCACAAAGTCCTGAAGCCAGGGACCTCATGGACATATTTGTGTGTATATATATATATATATATATATATATATATATATATATATATACAGTTGTGTTCAAAATTATTCAACCCCCAATGCTGTAAAGGGTTTCAGGGAATTTAGTGTACATTTGTAATTGTGTTCAGAATGAAATCTTACAAGGACTTTTTAAAGAACCAAATGCAACTAAAATGACATCAATTGTTTTTGTAATACAGTATTAATTTTTTTTTTGTGATTTCTTCATTGACATAATTATTCAACCCCTTAAAGACTACCACTCTTAAGAACAGAGGTTCATTCAAGTGTTTTCGATCAGGTATTGAAAACACCTGTGGATGTCAAGGAGCAGCAATCAAGCATAGGAAGCACCAATTAGGCAGATTAAAAATGACTGTGATAGTCAGCTCCTTCTAGACATTTACTGGTGTGTTTACAAACATGGTGAAGTCAAGAGAATGGTCCAGGAAGACAAGAGAAGAGGTGATTTCTCTTCACAAGAAGGGCAATGGCTATAAGAAGATTGCAAAGATGTTAAACATACCAAGGGACACCATAGGAAGCATCATTCGCAAATTCAAGGCAAAGGGCACTGTTGAAACGCTACCTGGTTGTGGCAGAAAGAAGATGCTGACTTCGACTGCTGTGCGCTACCTGAAGCGCAAAGTGGAGAAAAGTCCCCGTGTGACTGCTGAGGAACTGAAAAAAGATTTGTCATATGCGGGTACTGAAGTTTCAGCTCAGACAATAAAGCGCACACTGCGTAATGAAGGCCTCCATGCCAGAACTCCCAGGCGCACCCCCTTGCTGTCTCCAAAGAATAAGAAGAGTCGACTGCAGTATGCCAAAAGTCATGTGGACAAACCACAAAAGTTTTGGGATAGTGTTCTGTGGACTGATGAAACAAAATTAGAACTGTTTGGGCCCATGGATCAACGCTATGTTTGGAGGAGGAAGAACAAGGCCTATGAAGAAAAGAACACCTTGCCTACTGTGAAGCATGGCGGGGGGGCGGGGGGTCAATCATGCTTTGGGGCTGTTTTGCTTCTACAGGTACAGGGAAGTTTCAGCGTGTGCAAGGTACCATGAATTCTCTTCAGTACCAGGAGATATTGGAGGAAATGTGATGCAGTCCGTCACAAACCTGAGGCTTGGGAGATGTTGGACCTTTCAACAGAACAATGATCCCAAGCATACCTCCAAGTCCACTAGAGCATGGTTGCAGATTAAAGGCTGGAACATTTTGAAGTGGCCATCGCAGTTACCAGACTTAAATCCGATTGAGAACCTCTGGTGGGACTTAAAGAAAGCAGCTGCAGCGCGCAAGCCTAAGAATGTGACTGAACTGGAGGCTTTTGCCCATGAAGAATGGGCGAAGATACCCGTAGATCGCTGCAAGACACTTGTGTCAAGCTATGCTTCACGTTTAAAAGCTGTTATAACTGGAAAAGGGTGTTGTACTAAGTACTAAGATTGAATGTCACTTGGGGGTTGAATAAAACTGATAATGATGTGAGCACAGAAAATACATTTGTGGTTATTTCTTTATAAATGTTATGTTATATTTGTCTGACTTACAAGTGCCTCTTTGATTTAATTGTAAACAAGATGACTAAAATGATCAAAATCAATGTCAAACTGGCCAAAACTCTCAATTTCAGTGGGGGTTGAATAATTTTGAACACAACTGTATATATAGTTCATTTGTAGGATTTTCTACTTGGTTTCCTATGAGGGTTCAGGATGTATAACTTATGCAATCCTGTAACCCCATAGTACTGTGTATTTATATATATATATATATATATATATATATATATATATATGTTTGCCATCTGTGTACCCATAGACACTCTAGGTACAAGTGTGTGACAGCCTATAGAGCTCACCCGACACACTGCGGTGAGTTGGATTCGCTGTACACATTTGTATCGTATAGTATTTTTCCCGTGGACAGGTGGGTCTGTGACCTACCTGTCTTTGGAGGTGTAGAGAGATCTGCCAGGTTGAAGGAGTCTCTGTGGGTACTGTGGGGAATCACTCTGCCAGACAGGCTTGCGGACGCAGTATAGAGGCAAAGTACACTGTTCTTGAATCAAGCAGTAGTGTTTTATTCACACTCAGCAAAGTCACAGTCTTGGTGCTTGTTCACAAATAGTGATCAGCGGCAGGGGCAATATTAAAATTTGCAATATTTCATGAATATTCGTTAGAATATTCGTCATATATTCGAAAATATTCATATTTTTGAGATTATTCTATTGATTGAGAAAAATCGGCAATGAAATATTTGCGTGATGCGAATATTCTAATACCCGAATATATAGCACTATGGAATATAGTGCTATATATTATCATTCCACCCTGCGTATGTTGTTTTTGGGCCAATGACTGTTCACAGTAAATTGGACTAAATAATGAATATTCTAAAAAAATAATATATAGCACTATATTATTTAGAATATTTGCATCACGCAAATATTTCATTGCTGATTTTTCGCATAAGAGGAAAAAAAATTATCTTATGCGAAAAATCGGCAATGTAATATTTGCATAATGCATCATTTTCTTTTCACATCACACATACTTGCTACTTTGTATTAGTCTATAACAGTGATGGGCAACGTGCGGCTCTCCAGCTGTTGCAGAACTACAACTCCCAGCATGCAAAGCCTGTCTATAGCTATCAGCCTACTGCAGGGCATGGTGGGAGTTGTAGTTTAGCAACAGCTGGAGAGCCGCACGTTGCCCATCACTGGTCTATAACATACCAATATATATATATATTTTTTTATAGGTATAACATGTAGTGATGAGCGAGCATGCTCGGCCGAATATCTGTTCGGCCTGAGCATCGCTATGCTTGGCATATTGTGGTACTCGACCGAGTACCTCATGTGCTCAAGCACCGCACGTTTCGTGGGTTTTAGGCAGCCAATAAAGGTGAAAGTAAGTACTGCCCTCACTGTAATGCCAGTAGCCATGTTGGCTGCTGGCATTGCAGTGATTGGCTGGCCAGAACGCGCCATCGGCTCAAACATAGACAGTGAGAGCAGAGCATAGGAAGGGAAAGACAGTGTAGGCAGAGATTTTCACAGTTTTTATTCAGAGAAAGCATTTCCAAGACCCAAAAGTCCTTTTAAGGACTACTGTGTGTGTGTGTGTATGTGTGTATGTGTGTGTTTTTGAGCAGCAATCTAATTACCTCCTGCAGCCTCAGGGACAGTGCAGGGAGATACATTTTCTGTTTTTACTACCAAAAGCTTTTCAATGACCCCAAAGTCCATTTAAGGACTACTGTGTTTGTTTGACAGCAGCAAGATATTTTTATTTTATACTTATTAGTGACATAACTGTACATCATCCGCAAACTGTGTGTTTAATAATCTGGAAAAAAAAATATGCTCAGCGGCACTACAAATCCCATCCTGGGAAAACCATTAGCGCAGGTACTTAATGATAGTCCAGGGCTGATGCTCGCAGATATAGATCCAGGCTTTGGTCCCCTTGTTAGAATGAATAATGAAATCTTCAGCACTCTTCAAGTGGTGAGAATAATCCAGTAGCTTTATATAGCTTGATAAAGACTGTTGTAGTCGAAATGTCGCATCTGCTGCCTAAATAAAGCTACTGGATTATTCTCACCACTTAAAGAGTGCTGCAGATTTCATCATTTATAATCTGGGCCACATCTTTTGTCCATAATCTGAGGTGTTCTGTAACCAATTATTCCAATAATCTGGGCCTATTATAGTGTCCATTTCTGTGGGTTTCTGTGACATATACTGTCCTGCATCTGAAAACTGTGTCTTTAGCGGACAGTAAAACAATCTGCTTCACATCTAGTGACAAAACTATTAATATGAAGAAAGCGAGCACTAAGAAAAGGGGAAGTGGGCGTGGTGCTGATGGTGCATGCAGAGGCCTCAGCCCTGGGTGCAATGAAACTGTGCCTGCTGCCAGTGCACCAGAAATAAAAAAAAAACACCCACCGTACCCATGTCCAACTTAGCTGGGCGGCGCAGTACAACATTGTCCAAGTCAGACCAGTGCGAACAGTTGTTAGGTTGGATTGCTGAAGATAATGCTTCCAGTCGTGTAAGCACCACCATCTCGTTTAGTCTCTGTAGCCAATAGTCTGGTTAACCGAATCCTCACTCGGATCATCCTTCCTCCCACCACAGAGAGGCTTGCCAAAAGAGTGATCCCACACTCGGATATTCCGAGGAGCTCTTTCCAGCGCCACTATTAGATTTGGCCTTCGCGCCCAGCACGCTTGAACAGATTGAAGAGGAGGTTGTGGACGATGAGATCACTGACTCAACATGGGAAGGTGAAAAGCCGAGCGAGAACAGCAGTACAGAGGGGGAGGGATCCGCAGCACCCCAACAGTCTGGAAGCAGTGGGGTTGCAAAAGGAAGACGTCGGCCCACACCAAAAAGGCCCGCAACCGTTCCACCGAGCATCCCCATGCGTAAATTTATCTTGACAAGTGGTAGGTGTTCTGCAGTATGGCACTTTCTTGAGGAAAGTGCAGACGACAAAAGAGTGGTAGTTTGCAACCTGTGCCGTACCAAATTGAGCCGGGCGTAAACACTAGCAGCCTCACCTCCACCAGCATGACCTGCCACATGGCATCCGAGCTCCCTAATAAGTGGGCCGAATGCATGGGTCAACAATCTGGGTCTGCGGATCACACAACTTCCTCCTCTCCCCCTTGCCCTGGATCTTCGCATGAACTGTCAGCAACAACATCGACTTCCCTGTCCCAGCACAGCATCCAAATGTTAATAACACAGGCATTTGAACGCAATCACTTATAACCCTCCCACAGGCCATAGCACTAAATGCGCAACTTTCAAAATTACTGGCCCTTGAAATATTGCCATTTTGGCCTGTGGACACTGAGGCTTTCCACAGCCTGATGTCGGCAGCTGTCCATTGGTACACAGTCCCCAGCCGCCACTATTTTTCACGTTGTGCCATGCCCGCCTTACACCAGCATGTTTCCCAGAACATCACCCGTGACTAACGCACTTACTGGGAACGTCCACTTCACCACGGACACATGGACAAGTGCTGGTGGCCAAGGACGCTACATTTCCCTGACCGCACACTGGGTGAATGTTGTGGAGGCCGGGAGTGAGTAGTACCCTGGAATGGCACAGGTGCTACCCACGCCCAGGATTGCGGGCACTATGTACGTCTGGGTCTTCACCAGCAACTATGTTACTGGCTCCAACACCCACTTCTCCTCCTTCGCCGCCTCCTCCTCTACTTCCAACTCCAGCAGCAGTCAGCTATCAGTCGCTATCTGGAAGCAGTGTAGCACTACTGTGGGTAAGCGTTAACAGGCCATGCTGAAGCTGATCTGCTTAGGGGAGAAATAGCACACTGCCGCAGAGCTGTGGCAGGGTATAAGGGACCAGACCGAGCTGTGGCTCTCGCCAATCAACCTAACACCAGGCATGGTTATGTCTGACAATAGCCGTAACTTGGTGGTGGCTTTGGAGCTTGGCAACCTGACATACATCCCATGCCTAACCCATGTCTTAAACTTTGTGGTTCAGCGGTTTATCAAAACCTACCCAAATTTGCAAGAGCTACTAGTGAAGGCGCACCGCTTGTGTGCCCATTTCGGCAAGTTGTCCAAAGCTTCAGCCGGTCTGTCAATGCTGCAGCAGCGCTTGCGGCTTCCAGCATACCGACTGTTGTGCGACGTGAGCACGTGCTGGAACTCTATGTTCTACATGTTGGCCAGACTTTGTGAGCAGCAGAGGGCAGTTGTGGAATACCAGCTGCAACATGGTCGTCACCTTTTGAGTCAAATGCCATTATTCACAAGCGAGGATTGGGCATTGATGTCAGATCTCTGTGAGGTTTTTAAAAACTTTCATGAATTCACAGATGGTTAGTGGTGATAACGCTATTTCCAGCGTAACCATCCCACTGCTGTTTCTACTCAAACGATCGCTCCTCACAATTAAGGAAGACGTTCTAAATGTGGCAGACAAGGAAATGGGGAGGACTTTACACAGGGTGATAGCCAGACCACTCACAGTTCGTCTTCTCAGCGCAAATTGGACCATGAAGAGGAGGAGGAGCTGGAGACAGTTGCATGGAACCCATGGAACTTTAATTCCATTTGTTCAGTGTGGATGGGCAGAAGAGGAGGAGGAGGAAATTTAGAGTTATCGTGATGTCAACATCAACGTCTTGCCTGTTGGTAATCTGGCTCACATGGCTGACTTCATGTTTGGCTGCCTTTCCCGTGACCCTCGTGTTATACGCATTTTAGATAACACAGATTACTGGGTGTTCACCCTTCTTGATCCCTCGCTACAAAGAGAACTTCTCATCTTTCATTCCTGAGGTGGAGAGGACGAGTAAAACGGTGCAATACCAGAAGGCACTTGTTGAGAGATTGCTCCAAAATTTTCCATCTGACAACACGGCCGCCAGAGTCTGTACTTCCTTAGGCAACCGAGGAAGAGAGACATGGGGAACACACAGCAGTTCCAACAAAGGCAGGGCAACACTTTCCAAGGCATGGGACACTTTCATGACACCCCACCAGCAACCTCATCCTGAAGCGCGGCCTAGTTCTACAAGGAGGGAAAAGTTTTGGAAGATGGTGAAGGAATACATGGTAGATCGTGTCAGTGTCCTAAATGAGGAAATAATAAGAATGCACGAATGAGCGGCACTGCGTCACTGGTCTCTTATGTCACAATAAACACTGCGCACACAGTCAGGGTCTCCTTGTATGTGAAAACGTGGTGCTCAGCCAAAGATAAATATAGTCACTTGAAGCACAAAAAAAGAGAAGAATAAAAAGAGGCGGCACTCACCACATACTTGCGTCTTCTTTATTAGTATAAGTACAAAATAGTAAGACAGGCTGGGGCGGGCAGCTACACGGAGCGTTTAGCAGGAAAAAGCGACGGCCGTTTCGCGCCTAGTGGCGCCTCTTCTGGCCAATACTACGTATGATCCCTCATTGCCTTACAACTACTGGGTGTCCAAGCTGGACACATGGCACAAACTTGTGCTCTATGCCTTGGAGGTACTGCCCTGCCACCAGCGTTTTGTCTGAGCGTGTATTTAGTGCTGCTGGTGGCATTATAACAGATAAGCGTATCCGCTTGTCCACTGGCAATGCTGACAGGTTGACTCAGATAAAAATGAACACGGCCTGGATTGCCCCTGACTTCTCCACTCCGCCAGAGGAGAGCTGAGCTGATGATGAACATAAAGTCAATTTCAATCTACTGTATCATTTATAATGTACTCAATCTACTGTAATGTATTCCGTTGCACCTTTTCCACCACAAAAAAAGAGCTTATGGTTGAATCTTGTTTTCTCCTCCTCCTCCTCCTCATCCAGATTGTATATATTCCCTCCACTCAAATTTTTTTTATAGGGTCAGCTCAACTGCAGGCCCCCAACTCAAATTTTTTTATAGGGTCAGCTGAACAGCATGCACTCGCATATAATGTTTTAGAGCATCAGTTGTACAGCATGCACTCGCATATAATGTTTTAAAGTGTCATTTGGACAGCATGCCCTCGCATATAATGTGTTAGTGCATCAGCTGAACAGCATGCACTCGAATATAATGTTTTAGAGTATCAGCTCACCTGCAGGCACTCGCATATAATGTTTTAGAGTGTCAGCTCACCTGCAGGCACTCGAATATGATGTTTTAGAGCGTCAGCTCACCTGCAGGCACTCGAATATGATGTTTTAGAGCATCAGATGAACAGCATGCACTTGCATGTAATGTTTTAGAGCGTCAGCTCATCTGCAAACACTTGTATATAATGTTTTAGAGCTTCAGCTCACCTGCAGGCACTAGCATATAATGTTTTAGAGAGTCAGCTCACCAGCAGGCCCTCGCCCCTAATATTTTAGAGGGTCATCTCAGCAGCAGGCCCTCGCCCCTAATGTTGTTGAGGGTCACCAGCAGGCCTTTGCTACAAATGTTTTTGAGGGTCACCAGCAGGCCACCAATCATAATTTTTCAAGCGTGTGTATGATGTCCTCCTTTATGTGTAATACAGGGTGTATTGGTGTGCCAGTTCCTTGTAATTTTTGGCAGCTCTTTCACTTAGTGCATAGGCTTTATGGGTGTAGGAGTCCCACTACCTGAACAATTGTACCAAAATGTGAATGATGCCTTCCTTTATGTGATATACAGGCTGTTTTGGAGTGCCAATTGCTTGTAATTTTTGGCAGCACTTGCACTTTATATAAATTGAATATACAGGAAAGAATGTTTCCTAACAATTTTTCCTATGAAATAGGACAACATGGACAACATGATTCCCAGCAGCTACCTGGGAGTCCAAGATGCATCCAGACATCATCCCCATGCTGTTCCCAATCCATTTTGGTGGTGTTTCTGTCCCTTTCTGACCTTTTCAAATGGACCAGGCACCCTCCCTCTTCAGAGCATGGAATGCCTGGTTGTCTCACATTGACTTCCATTATACTCGGGTGCTCTGCCGGGCACACAAATATGGCAATGTGTTTGGTGCTTGCTCATCACTAGTAATATGAAAACATTTGGAAAAGTTCAAGTGTTACTTTTTCAAAGCACCAAGCTGCATATAAATGCAGCGGTCACCTTCACTGATGAGCAATCGCCTTAAAAATTGGCCCATGTAAAGGGGCCCTCACTTAAGTGATAATTTGAAAAGGGGATGAGAGAGGTAATTCAGATAACCTATCAACAAATGGCGAGCTCATCTTTACTTTTTTTTACAGCTTTTCTGTCTTATAAGAGGGGACAATTCAAACCAGTTTATCGGACAAAAGGAGCAATTTTCAAGCTCTTTTTACCACACACCGAGGGCCAAGGTGTAAGATCGATTAAGGTAACCAGGGTGAGACACAGCTGGACGTAAGATGTACCTCACCACACCATGTGATTTTAGACCATCTGAGGACACTATAAACTGTGAGTATGGAATTAATTGCACAATATGCTGAAAGTAGTAAGTTTGAACCTGTCATTGTAGAAAAGAATAGTATGCTTGATAGAATAATTAGTATCTAGTTGCAATGTGAGAAAGAGAACAAGGAGATAGATAAAAGGAAAAGTCCCTTACAAAGAAAAGGGCTAAATTGCAAAATTGTGTAAAATTGTCATTGGCTAATAATAATCAACTTAATAGGACAATGCTTGGTCACCTTCCTGTAACGTTTCTAGAGGATAGTAACAAAGATACTGTAAATTGTTCCAAATGTGGTTTAAAGGGGTTATCCTGCAATATATGATGATAGCCTATCCTCAGAAAAAGTCATCATTATCAGATCGGCAAGGGTCCAAGTCCCAGCATCCCTACGATCAGCTGTTTCAGGAAACCTTCATGCTCTCCTGAATTCTGGGGAGCACAGCTGGCAGCTTTCCATGCACAGCACTGTACATAGTACAACTGCTGTGCTTGGTATTGCAGTTCATTTTTATTCCCTAGAGTGGGGTTCAGCTTCAACTAGGCCATGTAATCGATGTATGGTGATATTACATGGCCTAGGAAGAGGACGTGAAGCTTATTGAGCACCTGGTCTCTTCTAACAGCTGATCGGTGGAGGGTCCCTGGTGTCAGACCACTGTCAATCTGATATTGATGCTCTATGCAGAGGAGAATTGGGAAAAGCTTTTAGACTGGGAGAGAGAAATGAGGAACTGAGGCCGGGTGTTCCTGGCAGTGCTTCAACTATTGCCTTTTAACACAGCTGCAACTGTTGCAGAACCTCAAAAACAACTACATGCAAGGACATTTATTTTTGACATTTTAACATAAATACAGGTTTGTTTGTTTTTTTGTTTTTTTTTGGGGGGGGCTTAGATCAAAAGTGTACATGTTGTTTTACCATGCAGATGATAGCATATGAAATCTGAGTGAAAATGTGAACTACTAGTTCATGTTAGAGCATCTCTCTTCTTTTTTTGGGGGGATAGCATATATGTGTGTCTTACAATACACATGGTTGTAGTTTATATCTTTGCTTGATAAAATGAAATACTAGTCAAAAATGTATGTTGGTGAATCTCCAGGCAGTTCAATTTTTTTTTTCTTTTTTTGCAATACAAAAGGTAGGGGTTTATATCTCTAAATAATAACATGAAATACTAGGCCGAATCCATGTCAATAAATTTCCAGACAGTTCAATTTTTTTCCCTTTGGGTATGGGAAAATAGCATATATGTGTGTCTTACAATACAAAGGGTAGCAGTTTATATCTCTTAGCGATAACTTAAAAAACTAGGCAGAAACGATGTCAATGCATCTAAAGATAGTTCATTTTTTTGTGAAAATAGCAAAATATGTCCGTCTTAAAATTCAAATGGTAGTGATTTTATCTGTGAGTAATAACGTGAAATACTAGTCCAAAATCTGTGTCAGTGCATCTCCAGACAGTTCAAGTGTTAAAGTGGGGAAGGAGGGGGGGGGGGATAAACTCATATTAGGTTGGCAACTTGTGATTTGCACTACAGAAAGCTTTTTCTGAATCTGAATATTTAAATGCACCTAGATATTAGGCCCAAATCTGTTATTGGCCAGTACTACATATGCTGGTACTGCATTATTTCCAAAGTCAATTATCAATAACAGTGTCTTCAGTGTGTTTTTGAAAAGGGAAGGACCTTTTATTGCGCTTCCCTGACTTTAAGTTCCAGAAAACAGATTTGCAAACCGTTCCATGAATATGTACATTACAACCAAAAATGTCAGGAATATGGAAGGGTTCCAAACAAAAGACCCAGGTCTAGAAAGGAAGTAGTAGCAGGACCAGCCAAGCGGCAGAAGTAGGCCACAGTTGTCCCTGGCTTTGGAAAGGCAGAACATTATCTTTGAAGAGAAAGAGGATGAGATTGTGGATTGGATAGTTCACTCCTTCTCTCAGTCACAACAGGATGACTTGGAAGTGACTTCTCAGTCTGATGCGGTGCTGTCGAGCCAGGGGACACAGCATTTCTCCTGCTCCTCCTTGCAGCCCCAGAGAAGGCTTTGAGTGGAGTACTCTCAGTCTTCACTGCCCTTCCTAGTTGGTTGGCTTCCATTTTGCTAAGAAGTGGCAACAAAACCCAAACACGCCTTACAGCAAATAGTCTCCCTGTTGAGGACTTGTGTGAGAGCAGTTACCCTTTGGGCTGCCCTAAAGAGGAGGTTCCGAAGGCTGGCAACACCCAAAGACATGGTATTGGCAGTGGGGCAGCGACAGTGGCAGTCAGGGAAAATGTAGAGAAGGGGAAAGGGGCCGAAGAGCCCACCATGATATCTCACAGTATGATTAAAGTGGCAGGGAAGATGAGGACTCTGATGATGATTGTGGTGAACTGGATTAAAGCATTAACGAACAGAAGCGATTTACCTCCCAAAGAACAGCCAGGGCCATGTCTGCTGCGGGATCTGGTGATGACGCTGACAATGTGGGTGAGTTAGGCTCAAAACATACCTGAGCTAAGCCAAGCTCGTCTGCTTCTAGCTCTGTGCGAGCATCTCCAGTATGATGTTTTTCCTGAACAAGGCCAGCACACAAAACCACAGCTGTGTGCAAGATATGCAGGATTAAAATAAGCTGTGGGCATTCAAACACTAACATAGGTACCAGCCCTCTATTGCATCACATAAGGCGACATCACCGAATCCGATCTGAAAATATAACTGGTATAACTTGCCAGCATTCCCAATTAGAACAGGTCTGTCCTCCTTCTCCTGGTCCTCTCTGTAGCAGCCAACCTGCAACCTCAAGCAATTTTTTTCCTGCTAAGACTCCTGTTCCTCCTTGTCCTCCATTCCATCATGGGAAAGTTATAATGGAATGTCTGGCCATGAAAAAAAAACTTTCCTTATTAGCAATTAGAGATGCAGTCACTGCTGTGCCATTTAATAGTGCCATGTACTCTCACATGGCAGAGAATGTGTGAAACCCCTTGTGATTCACGCTGTGCGGCAAGCTGAATGCTATGGTGGACACCTGGAGATGCTGTTATGGGCCATGATAGCACATATTTTTCATGGCCCACTGGATCAATGTTTTTTGCTGCAAGGAAGCATACCAACAAGGCTAGGTCCTTTTGATCATCCCCCCCCCCCCCATTTTTGCATCAGGCTAGCTCCAAACCAAACAATTATCCACCTTTTCCACCTCCTCGCTCATGAACACACCCCTGTCTCCAACAGCAGAAGCGTACAGCATTGCTCTCACTCTCCCGCCTTCTTATCACATTTAAGAAGTCAAGCGTTGCAATGCAATGTTCTAGCTAATCGGCCTGGGTGAGAGTAGTGGTCAGCTACAATGACCACAACATGATGGCTGCCCTGAATCTGGGGGAAACAGCACATGCCTCCTGCATGACACACATTTTTAACCTAGTTGTGCAACACTTTTCAAAATAGTACACTGGCTTGACAAGGTGCAGACATTGTATAGGAGGCCCTCTTTTAATCCATTCTCATGTGTTGAGGAACGCTCTTCTGGACTTGTAGCGACAGAACAGTCTATAGCTAAACCGATGAATCTGTGATGTTCCAATTTGCTGTAATTCAACATTGCAAAAGCTAGAGCAGTGAACGAGCAACGCAAAGCTGCTCAGCAGGGAGCATCTGATGTTTCCAGGTTGGGCAGTGGCAGCCCAACCCGTTCATGTTACAGTTGTCCCTCATTCTCCTCAAATGTATCTTATAACAAATGCTGATGCTCATGCAGCAGGGGGCAATGAAAGAAGAAGAAGAACAGCTAATATATCTTGCTGTCCATCTTGTAGCTGTTGGGGAGCCACAATGAGAAACTCCTATGGAGGAGGAGAAGGATGAGGTACTGCTACTGGAAGAGAAGGAGGAGTTGGAAGATGATGATGATGATGATGATGATGATGATGATGATGATGACTTTGACACCAACCACAACACCCAATCGTCTCAGTGGGGGACAGAGTTAGAAAGAACTGGTTCCTCTGGCACTTTGGCCAGAATGGCAAGTTGTATGCTTGCTTGCTTGCTGCCATGACAGGAGTGGATAGCAATGCTTTTAGACCCTCTCTATTAAAGCAAAATTATGTAATGTCTTCCCCCTTCCCACAGGCGAACAAATGCCTGCTCCCAGCGTGTCTGAAAGGAAGGTCCTTATCTGCCCCTTGCAGAGTCACCCACCTTTCACTGTCACCAGCAGAAGAAGCTGCAGCAGCATCAGCAACCAGTTCAGTCATCTCAATCTTATGGAACCATTTTTTTATGTGCCTTGTCAGACTGAGGCTAGTCAGCAACTTAAGGCCTCCCACCTCAATGCCCATGTTCAAGCCTACCTACATGCTAGCCTGTCTCTGACGCATACTCTGTTCACTGACTCTATGGAATTCTAGGCATGCAGTGGTTTGAACTGGTACAGCACACTCTCTTTTTTGCGAGAGCCTCCAGTGTCATCACACAGAAGGTTTATCATGTTGCAGGGGGTATGATGACACCCAAACAGACAAAGTTCTCTCCTGCCAGTGTCAAAAATCTCACTTTAGTCAAAATTAACTAAACCTGTATTCGGGAGGATTTTCGCACTCCTCCGGCTGAAGCCGATGAATACAGCTAGCCTTGCTGGCGATGCCTCATTTTGCCACTGTTGCCATCTGCCTGCCTACCAGCATGCTCCGTACAGCTGCTGCTGACGCTTTCATGTTGCTGCCACCAATATGCCACTGCTGCATCCCTTCTACCATCATGTTCTGTAAGGCTGCTGCCTCCATCATGCCTCTGCTGCTGCCTGCCTACCAACATGTTCCATATAGCTGCTGCATCCATCATGCCGCTGCAGCCTGTTTACCATCATTTTCCATACAATTGCTGCCTCCATTATGCTTCTGCCTGCCAACATGTAACATATGGCTGCTGCTGTAGCCACCGCCTCAGCTGCTGCACCTCGCTGCTAATCCCCTACTGCCACCTCTATTAGGTCTATGCATCTGCCACTACTATTACTACTATTACTACTGTAAGAGGGCGCAAGGTTCCTGGCCTCGGTGAGATAAGAGCCGGATTTTTTGTGTGTCAGCAGCAGCTAGTGCTGCTTGACACATTGATATTTAGTATGGATACAAAGCCGATCCGGGCCGGCTCTTATTGGGAATAGTCAAGTGCTGGGTGGGAGACTATTCCCTACGGTCCAGGCCGGACTTTTTCCGGGCCTTTAAAAGGCAGCCACCTCAGCAGGTGAGAGGTGATTATCCTGGAAGCTGCTGGTGTTACTGTGGAGCTCTCAGGGCTGAGAGCAAGAGTCTGCAAACAGGCGTGCAGTCTACCTAGAAGCCTCTGGTGGAAACTTTGCGTGGCCGAGCTAACTGCCAGGTGTGAACTAACACTGACCACTCAGGTGACCTTGCTGTGGGACTGATGTTTTTGCCTTGTGTTTTGCCTCGTGTGAACAAGCACTAAGACTGTTTCTGTTTTGCCTTGTGTGAACAAGCACCAAGACTGTTTTTTGTGTTGCCGAGTGTGAATAAAACACTTCTGCTTTACCCAGAGAACTGTGTACCTTGCCTCTATACTGCGTCCGCAAGCCTGTCTACCAGAGCAATTCCCCACACTACCCATAGACAGCCAATCTACTGTCTTGTATAGTATGTATGTTCCATGCTATGCTGCTTCTGCTGCTGTTACTATTACAGCCACGTGCCTCTTATTACCCTACCCCTTCCACATCTACACTACAGTGCTGCTGTTCCCAATTAACCACCTCAGCCCCCCTAGCTTAAACACCCTTAATGACCAGGCCACTTTGTACAATTCTGCACTACACTATTTTCACGGTTTATTGCTTCGTCATGCAACTTACCACCCAAATTAATTTTACCTCATTTTCTTCTCACTAATAGAGCTTTCATTTGGTGGTATTTCATTGCTGCTGACATTTTTACTTTTTTTGCTATTAATCAAAAATGACCGAACTTTTTGCAAAAAAATTACACTTTTCACTTTCTGTTGTATTTTTTTCTTTTTAAAAACTACATTTCTATATACATTTTTCTAAAAATGTATTGTTCTACATGTCTTTGTGAAAAAAAAATCCAATAAGTGTATATTTATTGGTTTGGGTAAAAGTTATAGCGTTTACAAACTATGGTGCAAAAAAGTGAATTTCCGCATTTTGAAGCAGCTCTGACTTTCTGAGCACCTGTCATGTTTCTTCAGGTGCTAGAATGTCAGGATAGAATAAATACCCCCCAAATTACACCATTTTAGAAAGAAGACACCCCAAAGTATTTGCGGAGGGGCATGGTGAGTTCATGTATCATTTCATTTTTTTTTCACAAGTTAGCTGAAAATGACACTTTCTGAGGAAAAAAATAATAATAATAAGTTTCAATTTCTGCTAACTTCTGACAAAAAAAATAAAAAATCTCCCATGGACTCACTATGCCCCTCAGTGAATACCTTGGGGTGTCTACTTTCCAAAATGGGGTCATTTGTGGGGTGTGTTTACTGTTCTGGCATTTTGGGCGGGGCTAAATTGTGAGCAGCCATGTAAAACCTAAAGGTACTCGTTGAAATTTAGGCCCCTTTGCGCACCCAGGCTGCAAAAAAGTGTCACTCGTGGTATTGCCGTACTCAGGAGAAGTAGGGCAATGTGTTTTGGGGTGTATTTTTACATATACCCATGCTCGGTGAGAGAAATATCTCTGTAAATTGTCAACTTTGTATAGAAAAATTTAAAAAGTTGTCGCTTACAGAGATATTTCTCACACAAAGTATGGGTATATATAAAAATACACCCCAAAACACATTGCCCTACTTCTCCTGAGTATGGCGATACCACATGTGTGACACTTTTATGCAGCCTGGGTGTGCAAAGGGGCCCTAATTCCAATGAGTACCTTTAGGATTTCACAGGGCATATTTACGCATTTGGATTCCAGACTTCTTCTCACGCTTTAGGGGCCCCTAAAATGCCAGGACAGTATAAATACCCCACGTGTGACCCCATTTTAGAATGAAGACACCCCAAGGTATTCCGTGAGGGGTATGGTGAGTTCATGTAAAATTTTATTTTTTGTCACAAGTTAGTGGAATATGAGACTTTGTAAAAAACAAAATAAAAAAAATAAAAATATATCAATTTCCGCTAACTTGTGCCAAAAAAAAAAAAATAAATTCTGTGAACTCGCCATGCCCCTCAAGGAATACCTTAGGGTGTCTTCTTCCAAAATGGGGTCACTTGTGGGGTATTTATACTGCCCTGGCATTTTAGGGAACCTAAAGCGTGAGAATCCAAATGCGTAAAATGCCCTGTGAAATCCTAAAGGTACTCATTGGTTTTAGGGCCCCTTTGCGCATCTTGGCTGCAAAAAAGTGTCACTCATGTGGTATCGCCGTACGCAGGAGAAGTAGGGAAATGTGCTTTGGGGTGTATTTTTATATATACCCATACTTTGTGTGAGAAATATCTCTGTAAATGACAACTTTTTAAAAAAATGTATACAGAGTTGTCAACTTACAGAGATATTTCTCTCACCCAGCATGGGTATATGTAAAAATACACCCCAAAACACATTGCCCTACTTCTCCTGAGTATGTCGATACCACATGTGTGACACTTTTTTACAGCCAAGATGCGCAAAGGGGCCATAGGGTACATAGCTACCTGGTCCATTGGTGGTCGATCCCAGCAAATGGGACCACCAGAGGACCAGGTAGCAGGTATATCAGACGCTGTTAACAAAACAGCATCTGATATACCACTTTGATGCGATTTATTTTGCATCTACATCCTGCTAGCGATTGATCATCGCTGGTAGGCTGCAATATAACTGGTGAGACGCCCGCCACTGTGAACGCTTCACGTTCACAGGAAATCTCGCGTCTCGCGAGATGACGCACGGATGCATCCAGTCAGAGCAACAGGACCGCCGGCAGGACGCATCCGTACGTTAGGCGGTCCTGTAGTGGTTAAAATGGAGAATTTTTATAGGCTCTTTACAAAGAGCCACTTTTTCTTCTGAGAAATAAAACTTGTCAAATGAGAATGCGTTATAACCCCATCAAAGCATATATTTTAAACACTTAGTCCTCCAACAAGTCACAGTTTTTTTTTTTTTTTTTACCCCATAAAGCCATGTGTGTTTAATCACCATCTGCCCCAATATGAAAAACCATAACACATTCCATGGTGTGGTGTGTTTTTAAACACACTGGGGGGTAATTTATCAAACTGGTGTAAAGAAGAACTAGCCTTATTGCTCATAGCAACCAATCAGATTCCACCTTTTATTTTAGAGAGCTCCTTTGGAAAATGAAAGGAGGAATCTGATTTGTTGCTATGGCCAACTTAGCCAGTTCTACTTTACACCAGTTTGACAAATGACCCTCGCTGTTTGTTAAAACCACCAAATGTGTATTAACCCATAGCTATATATGTCAGTGTCACTCAGACATGATTTACTATTTCTGTCATTGTGTTCAATAGATTGGGGGGGGGGGGAGAGAAAAAGCAAACGTTAATGAAAAATGAACAAAAAAAGATAACATGTTTTCCTAGGAGATCTGCATCCTAGGAGACTAGAGTGTGTTATATTCCAATTTCCAAGGCAATTGAGGCCAATCTGGTTTAGCCTGAACCAGTTGCGGTACTGAACTTTTTAAAAAATGTGATGAACCTGAACTGAACTGAATATCGGCAGGTTCACTCATTTCTAGTTAACACAGAGTACCAGCAGACCAAACACCTCCAGATATGGTATTTGGTATTTGGTAAATTTACATACAGTATGTGGATCCTGGGATACAAATGATAGCAGAAGATAAGACCTCTTTAGAGGATGCACTAACTATAATTGGCAAAGCATATCAAAGACTTCTTAAAAAAAAAAAAAAAAGGCTGACCAGGTGCTAAGAAAATAGCAGTAGCTGTTGCTAATGAAGAAAAAAAAACAGTTCAATTCCTTTCAGAGGTAATTGCTGCCTATTGTAAAAAGAAAAATTGGACACTGACAGAATGTCTGACATAGATCAAAGTTTGCTCATTGAGTGAGCAAGGGCACTTAGGACATCATCCCTCTGTACCACCTATTGAAAGTAAAAAGGTTAAGAACATAGGGGCATGCTAGCCAAATAGGCAGCTTTGGATGAGTTGACAACCTAATGAGATAGATGATGAAGCAAAGGGAATGTGTATTGATCATAAATTAGTTGAAGAAGCTATAGCAAAGATAACTAAGATCACAGGAAAAGATGCCGAAATTCCAGACTTAAGAGCAGAACAAACTAAAGAAACTAACTTGCTTTCTTTATTGTGGAATCCTGAAAGTCTTGCTAGGGGCTATTGAACAGAGATTGCTATGCTATAAAAATCATGGAGATGCACAAGCGTTTCTTGTATTTATAATGCACTCGCATTTATAACAACCAATTGCAAAACATTGGCAAAAATTGGCATGGTCCTTTCGTTATTAAGGATATGCTAGGCTCCACTGTCCTCAAAGTAAAAAAAAAATATAAAAATCAAATGTTTAAAAGGCCAGAAAACAGCATAATTACCAATGGGTCCATGTGGACCAATGTATATTGTTCAAAGGATTGTTGTGGGTGAGGATGGTGAGGAAGTTGAAACCTTATGGGTGGAATTACAAAGAGATATAAACACTGAAAATGTAATACTTGATGCAATCTATTGACCCCCTAACATCACAGAGGAGATAGAAGTTCAACTGTATAACCAAAAAGAGCAGGCTGCCCAGGCAGATACAGTGGCCATAATGGTGGACTTTAACTTCCCAGACTTTGACTGGGGTCATGGTTCTGCCTCAACTACAAAGGAGAGAAGATTATTTCACTTGCTGCAGGACCATTTTATGGGCCAGTTTGTAGAAGATGAAACTAGGGGCGATGCTCTGTTGGATCTAGCCGAGTCTAATGATAAAGAGCTTGTCAGAAATGTTACTGTTCGAGAAACACTAGGTAATAGTGACCACAATATAATTATATCTCTACCCCGATCACACTAACCTGATTTGTTTTTATGAGGTGAGATGAGTAGAAGCCTGGGCAGGGGTGCAGCTGTAGATGTAGTGTTTTTGGATTTTGCATAGGCTTTTGATCCTGTCCCTCATAGATGTTTAATAGGTAAAATAAGGTCTATAGGCTTGGAAATTGCAGTTTGTAATTGGATTGAAAACTGTCTGAAGGACCATGTCCAGAGAGTTGTGGTCAATTACTCCTATTCAGAATGGTTCCGGGTTATAAGTGGTGTACCCCAAGGTTCAGTGCTGGCTTCTCTTTTGAGAATGAGTACTAAGCCAAATAACTGGAAATCATACTACATCTACATCAGAAGCATCTGAAACTCATATAGAAGGAAACATCTCTGACAGACAGTATAGATTGACAACAGTGGAAGAGATCAAAGGATCAGCAAAGCTATGGAGTATTGATTGATATCGTAGAGAAAGGATACATGGGATATATAAAATTTAGCACTAGTGAAATATTAGAAATAACTGCAGAACATTCTAATCAGGGAGATCATGGTGTTTGAAATATTAACACTAGTTAAAAGAAACTGGAAATGTAGATGGTCTGGGAGGTGAAAAGGGGTAGTCAATTTTGAGGGTCAAAATATAAGGTTTTCTACTAATTTTCAAAATCCTACTACATCTATACATAAAAATATGAATGTATATAATGTAACAAAAATCATATATAAATAAGACATGCATACGGGTTGGAGTAGGAACTAATAGGATCTAATGGTGGTGAATAAATCAGGGAAGGCAACCTACAGTAGCCTCTTGTGACCGATTTTACTTCACCTGTTACCCCAACTGTAAAGAATGCCCTTGTGGATTTAAAATGTATAAGGGGAAGAATACTACCTAGTGATCCATTTCAGCTCTATGCATGCAAGGCTTTACCAATGTTACAAAATACTAGATTTTAGATGGCAACATGGTATATAAATCTAAGAGACTGCTTGATTTCAACATATTTTCATAATGGCTCTACAATTACTGGAGCTATGGAAAAGATATTTAGTTATATTGGATGAACAAAATTATAGAAGTTAAAGAGAAATTCTGAATACTATTTTAGGTGGAGTCAGTACCGCACTAGGTGTGATAAATACTACTGATAAAGTAAGCAGAACAGTCTCTTAATTGATAAGTCAATACAAACACAAAGGGGAATAAACACGTTGATAGATACCTTAACACAGGCGGTGATTTTGTTTAACAGTTGTTAAATTGAAAAAATTACCACTGGATTTTGTTTGTATATCTATGCAATCAGTGCTCCCAATGGATTTTAAATCATTAGCACAGACCAAAAGAAATGGACAGATGCCATTAGGTAACTGTAAACAAATTAAATTTAGTAAGTTTTCAACATAGGATCAATACTCATGGGTTAAAAATGGGCTTGCATGTTCAAATTAGGCTGAGTTCACATTTCAGTTATTTTGTCAGTTATTTTGATCAGTTATTGTGAGCCAAAAAGCCAAAACAATTGTTACTGAGAAAGTACAGTACATGCTGAGAATATGATATTTCAGCTAGATCAAGGTAGAATATGTTTTGTATAATTGAAACAGCAATATGAAATTCAAGTATGGTTTAAGGAATGTTATTCAGAGGAGAAAATCAATCAAGGTATTTATTGTGTACTAAGAAATCCTATTAGGATCAATAAATATTATTTTACGAACCAAAGATTATGTTAGTAATGGAACTTTAAATGCACCAAAACAGCAAAAAGAGGGGGTCAGTCAGCACATCCCAATGTGCAGGTGCACGCTGCCATGGCTAGAAACACATAAAAAAATGGACAATGCAACAGAACCCTGCAGACACAAATAAAGTACAATATTGCCATAATTATAGAAAACCTTCTGGTGCTAATGCTACGCTTTTTTAGCAAATTTGAGATTCTTGGCAAATACATTTTGTACAAAATGATTTGGGCTCGTCTGCCAAACATCAAGGCGATCTCTATCAGACGGGAACCTAACACTAAATACTACCTATTATGTTCCAAAATGACCACCATAAAATTCAGGGAGTGCAGGTTCCACATGATTAGTGGGTCCATTCTGCTTTTTACAATTTTTTGTGCCATAATGGCCTCTATTAAATCCAGGTATGCAGGTACCAACATGCATGCTGAGACCTCTCTATACTTCTTCTGGTGCCAAATGCTTAATGGTGCTTTATACTTACAATAATTAAAATCAGCCTATGGGACAGACAGGCTAGTCAGGGGTTCAAGACCAACTGGAGTCAGTCACACCTCCAGCTCAGTACAACTGCAAAAAAAAGGGGGTTAGACAGCATATCCCAATGTGCAGGTGCATGCTGCCATAACTAGAAACAAAAAGAAAAAAAGGAAAAATGACAATGCAACAGCACTCTGCAGACACAAATAAAGTACAATAATGCCATAATTATAGAAAACATTCTAGTGCCAATGCTACACTTATTTTGCTTATTTTGTACAAAGTTATTTGGGCCCGTCTGCCAAACGTCAAGGTGATCTCTATCAGATGAGAACCTAACACTAAATATTACCTGTAATTTGCCAAAATGGCTACCATAAAATTCAGGGAGTGCAGGTTCCACATGCATGCTGGGTCCACTCTGCTTCTTACCATTTTTTGGTGCCATAATGGCCTCCATTAAATCCAGTCCTTGAGAAGGACTATACCTTGTTAGGATTAGTGATGAGTGAACCAAGTTCCGCCTGTTGTGGACAAACCCGTTCATGTACATAACTCATATTGTTAACAAATCCCTAGCTCCGTACATGGCTACACAAGATTATAAGTAGAGGCACATGCATTAATATATTACATTATAAATCCAAGCCGAAGTTCGTGGTTTGCACCACAATCATTAACAAACACTGATTTGGAATCATAATGTAATGCATTAATAAATGTGCCGCTACTTACAGTAATGGCGCATGCGCAAAACTACTGAAGTTTTGCAATACTCGGCACCGTCTTGGAAGAAACTCATCAGTGGTGATGCATTTTAAGCATGTACTGTACAGAGCTTTGGATCAGGAGTCATGTAGATGAACAAACCAGGTTTGTCAAAGTAGGACAAAACTGGTCCGCTCATCACTAGTTTGGACATTTGTATATATTAATTTTCATAAGGAACAGCAAGAACCGTAAAGGATTGAGTATGTATTCACAGAACTCCTGAGTGCGACCTGGTGGCAACGACTGGCAAAATCTTTTTGTGGACATTCAACTTGAAGTACTGCAGTGGGAAACTTCATGTTACATCAATTCATTGTTGTCTTATTTCTTCCTTTATGATGTATTATACAAATTTGCATATGTTGTTATTTAAAATCATTTTTTGCATGTCTTTATCGTATATATTATGGAATGCACACAAAAACAACTTTATTGAAATAGTATTAAATCACACACATAAAGAGGTTAGGATTTGCTTTTATATAATATTAATTTTATTCAATATCCATTAACATGGAAAGAAACATTTGACAACTTAGGACTGGGGGGGGAGGAGGGGCTAAATCAATGGAGATATTCTGTAAAATATAACACCGTGAGCTGAATGGTTAGCTGGCACATAGAAGGTTAAGTGAATACTCTCAAGCAACAAAGGAGTGACGGACTTCAGTCAGGAAGAGACCATTACAACAAGACTCCCAACCAAAAAGATATGAAGTAATATGATCTACGGAAGGTACAGTATGAACAGCTTGATGTCTTAGGGGATGTCTCATGATTCCTAAAAAGGAGTTATTATATTTTCTCTCCATGGCATGGACAGGGTCTTTGGGGGAGTCTTATCCAACTGATGTAAAGTGGAACTGGCTTAGTTGCCCATAGCAACCAATCATATTCCATCTTTCAATTTCCAAACGAGTTGTGAAAACTGAAAGGTGGAATCTGATTGGTTGCTATAGGCAACTAATCCCATTGCACTTTACACCAGTTTGATAAATATCCCATTTTGTTCTTTAAATTGAGATGAATATGACATAAAAGTGACCAGTTCATTATAAGGTTAAACCACCATCTTCTGGGTCTCATTGCTGCATGGAACTGCATCTATATACTGGTTTCATTTTCCTAGCATTCTTTTCGGGGTTGGTCACAGAGGAATAATTAGTTAGAAGGTTTGAACCGTTTCAGTACTGGAGGTTTTTATTTGTTTTTGCATTTTTTGTAGGACAAGTTGCACTTTTTAATGCCACCATTTAATATTGCATACAAAGTAGTTGTCACGGTCCCTCCTTTGAGAGAGGTGAGAAAATCGGATAGACTTGCTGCACAGCCAGGGGCGTAACTATAGGGGAAGCAGGGGAAGCGGCTGCTTTGGGGCCCTGACCCAGAAGGGGCCCATCCAAGAGGAGGAGAAGTACTAAAAGATTTGTCAGGACCCCTCAACATTATTACACAATGAAATGATATACAGTGTAGAAAACGGATGGAACAGCTGCCAGGCCTGGTCTGAGAGAGCCATCTTTACTAGCCACAGGAAAGGGGGCTGCATGAAAGGAAGGGGTTGTGAAAAAATTACTGGGGGAGGGGGCCCCATTCAAAAATTTGCTGCGGGGCCCAGTCCTTTCTAGTTACGCCACTGTGCACAGCTAAACTTGCTGAACTGCTCTCTCTGTTTTCCTCTATGTATGTTGTTGTTTGGCAGGATCTCACCTCTCCTCAGGTGCCACTCGGATATCAGTCATGTGGCTCTATTTGGGTCCGCCTCACACTGCTAACCATACGGTTCATACCTTCTGCTTGGAGTTGCTAGAGCTTGGTTGTATTGGGTCTTCTGCTTCTCCATACTTCTCTAAGCTAAGTAATTGTTGTCTTCACTGTTTGTTATTCTCTGGTGTGTGCTATTTATAGGCCTCAGGGAGAAGCAGGTTCCTTTATCTAGGGAGGAACCAGCAGGCTTGTCTCCTGCTCCCTATTCTAGGGGTCCTGAGTTTTAGCAGGGCTTTAGGTATCCAGCGTATGAGTATTTCCACCTTCCGGATCTGCTCATACTGGCAGGAGTTAGGGAGAGGCCTAGGGATTGCTAGGAGGTCACCATCCCTCTTCCTTAGTTTAAGAGGCCTAGAATGTTGTCCTTACATTGTTGTGTGTATTTGGTGTTTTCCCCTCCCCATTACCCGTGACATTATCAACCGCCCAAAAAACGTTATCCTTTGTTTTATCACTGCAGCTATGGATACTGTTTCTGCACTGGTCGATCATATGCAGGGGCTGTCTTTGGAGGTGGCTGACCTCAGCACGGCCGTTGCACAGTTTCAGAGTCCACAGGCTGTGGTTTCCGGTAGTGGGAACCAGGGCTGCTCTGAAACGAAGGTTGCTCTCTCGGATAGGTTTTCCAAGGGAAGTGACAACTTTGTTTTGGTTCAGGGAGTCGTGCAAATTATATTTCCTACTACGTCCTAACTCTTCTCAGGACGAGATTCAGAGAGTGGGGATTATTATTTCATTGTTGAAAGTTGATGCTCAGTCTTGGGCTTTCTCTTTGCCGACCGGTTTACAATTCCTCCAGTCAGTAGATACATTTTTCAGTGCTCTGGGACTTATCTACGATGACCCAGATCGGGTTTCCCTGACCGAAAATAAGTTGTGTGGCTTGCGGCAGGGAGAGCGTTCTGCTGAGTCCTATTGCTCTGAATTTACGAGGTGGGCAACTGATACGGAGTGGAATGACCCAGCTCTCCGTAGTCAATTTTGTCAAGGACTGTCTGAAAACCTGAACGACGCCTTGGCATTTCACACAAATCCAGAGGCATTGGAGGCGGCCATGTCTCTGGCTGTGCGTATTGATAGACGCCTGAGACAGAGATCTAAAGTTCCTCCCTCCCGGGACGTATTATCATACGGGGAAGCGGTCTCTTCTGACACTCTTTGTAAAGAGACACTCAAGCTTGTGTCTGGTGATGAGCCAATGCAATTGGGTCAGGTCACACCTGGACCAGGTGATAAAAACCTTAGGCTTAAGAAAAGACTTAGATTTTTCTGTTTTAAAGGAGGGCAGTTTGTTATGTATGTCCTTATGTTAAATATCAAGGTAAAAAGGAAAACAAAATCCTAATGTGTCTAGTCCTCTTCTCACTCTTGGTAGTGTGGATGGGGAAGTTGAGAATGTACTTTTATCTTTTACTGGTAGTACCCGATTTCTCCTGCCTGCCAAGGTGGCGCTAGATTCCAAAACTGTGGAAATGGAAATATTTATTGACAGTGGGGCAGGGGTTAATCTAGTGTCTGTCTAAAATGGTGCTGGACATTTGCCTAAAGGTGGGAGATTCTCATACTGAATCCATTTCAAGTTTTGTTATGGAGGATTTGCCTGCTCCTCTGGTGTTAGGTTTACCATGGTTAACCAAACATAACCCTACTATCGATTGGCAAGTGAGACAGATTCTCGATTGGAGTGATTTCTGCCTTGAAAACTGTCTTAGCACGTCGCTTTCTGTTGTAACTACTAAAATGTTACCCCCTTTTCTTTCTGATTTTTCTGATGTATTCTCTAAAAGTGGAGACCCGGAGTTGCCTCCTCATAGGGAGTATGATTGCCCCATCAATCTTATTCCCGGAGCTACAGTATATTGCCAAAGTCTCGGATGTATAATCTTTCTGAACCCGGAAGAGTAGCTATGGGAGAGTTTATCACCGAGAATTTGGCTAAAGGTCATATTAGACCATCCAAATCACCAATGGTGGAGGAATCTTTCTTTGTTAAAAAAAAGGATGGAACCCTTAGGCCATGTTTTGACTTCCGTGAGCTTAATCGCATCACTATCCATAATCCCTATCCCCTTCCTTTGATCCCAGATTTATTCAATCAGATTGTCGGTGCCAAAGTGTTCTCTAAATTGAATTTGAGGGGGGCATATAATCTAATAAGAGTCAAGGAAGGGGACGAATGGAAAATGAGCTTTAATACTCCTGAGGGTCATTTTGAAAATCTGGTCATGCCTTTTGGTTTGTCCAATGCTCCTGCGGTTTTTCAGCACTTCATCAATGACATCTTTCATCATCTGGTGGGCAGGTTTGTGGTGGTTTATCTGGATGATATTTTAATTTATTCTCCTGATATGGAGACGCATAAGGATCACATGAGACAGGTCTTACAGATCCTAAGAGAGAATAAATTGTATGCCAAAATGGAGAAGTGTGTATTTATGGTCCCAGACGTGCAATTCCTGGGGTCTCTAATCTTCGGGTTTTTGTATGGATCTGGAAAAAGTCATTACTGTGTTGGACTGGGATCGACCGAAGATCTGAAGGCACTCATGCGATTTTTGTGGTTCATCAACTATTACCGCAAATTAATCTTGAATTACTCAACTGTTGTTAAACCATTAACTGATATAACTAAGAAAGGCACAGATTTCTCAGTCTGGTCTGAAGAAGCATTGCATGCTTTTTCAGCAATAAAGGAATGTTTTGCTTCTGCTCCTATTCTGGTGCAACCGGATGTGTCACAACCATTCATTGTGGAAGTTGACGCATCAGAGGTAGAGGTTGGAGCAGTCTTGTTGCAGGGTTCTTCTCCTAGCAAATGGCGCCCTTGTGCTTTTTTCTCTAAAAAACTCTCTTCCACCAAAAGAAATTACGATGTAGGTAATAGAGAGTTGTTGGCCATTAAATTGGCTTTGAAGAGTGGCGTCATTGGTTGGAAGGAGCGACTCATCCCATTATGGTAATTACTGATCACAAAAATCAGGCCTAATTACAGTCAACTAAAATTCTGAACCCAAGAAAGGCCAGATGGTCATTGTTTTTTTACTAGATTTAATTTCATTGTCACTTATTGTCCTAGGATTAAAAATGTCAAGGCGGATGCCATGTCGCGTAGCTTTCGGGGGCGGGTGGGTGATTCTGAGGATCCTGCTCCAATATTGGCTGATGTGGTGGTTGTATCTGCCTTTTATTCTGAACTTGAGGCAGAGGTGTTGGAGGCCCAGGGAGGGACACCTGATACCCATCGTCCAGGGTAGTTGTTTGTCCCTTCAGAACGATGACACAAGGTGTTTAAGAAACATTAAAAACTGTTTCTACGGGACACCTTGGGAGCATTTCTCGAAGATTCTGGTGACCAGGGTTACAAAAATGTGTTGATGGGTATGTGGAAGCTTATAAGACTTGTGCGCAAGCTAAGGTGGCTCATACTCGGCTATCAGGATCTCTACTTCCCTTGTCTATCCCATGCCGACCCGAGACTCATTTGTCCATGGACTTTATCACAGATTTGCCTAATTCTAATGGGAAAACTGTGATTCTGGTGGTTGTTTACTGCTTTAGCAAGATGGCGTACTTTATACCATTATCAGGTTTACCTAATGCCAAAACTCTCGCTCTAGTGTTTGTCGATAACATTGTGAAACTACATGGCATTCCCTCTGATGTGTTGTCTGATAGAGGGACTCAATTTGTTTCCAGATTCTTGAGGGCATTCTGTACTCATCTGAATTGTCCTTCTCTTCGGCCTTTCATCCTCAGTTGAACGGGCAGACTGAGTGCACTGATTAGAATCTGGAGACTTATTTGAGATGTTTTGTCTCTGAGAATCAAGAGGAGTGGTCTTCATTTTTCTCATTGGCCGAGTTTGCATAAATAACCCTAGACAGGAGTCCACAGTTTTTTTGGTGCATATGGCTTCCATCCACAGTTTGGCACATTTTCTGGTACTGAGACGTCTGGTATACCTGAAGAGGAAAGATTCTCCTCTTCGTTGTCATCTATTTGGCGGAAGATTGAAAACAATTTAAATAAGGGCAAAAAGTACAAAACGTATGGCTGACAACAAGAGACTTGTGAGTGGTCCGTACCTGAGAGTGGGTGATTCTGTGTGGCTGTCCACAAGAAACATTAAGTTGAAGGTACCTTCTTGGAAGTTGGGGCCAAGGTTTATTGGGCAATACAAGATCTCTGCGATTATAAATCCGGTTGCAGTCGTTGAAGATTCAAAACGTGTTTCACAAGTCATTTTTTAAAAGATATGTTGAACCTGCTAAACCCTCCTCCCTGCCATCACCTCCTGTCATGATGGATGGTAATCTTGAGTTTCAGATTGCCAGGATAGTGAACTCACGTATTCTTCGTGGATCTCTTCAGTACCTCGTGCAGTGAAAGGGTTACGGTCCAGAGGAAAGAATGTGGGTTTATTTGACCGATGTGAATGCCAGTCACAGGGCGCATCCTTACAAAGTCGGTCCTGGGTGTCCGGAGGCCATTCGTAGAAGGGGGGTACTGTCACGGTCCCTCCTGTGAGAGAGGTGAGAAGAGCGGATAGACTTGCTGCATGTGAGGCTATCTGACAGCTCTCTCTGTTTTCCTCTATGTATGTTGTTTGACAGGATCTCCTCTCTCCTCAGGTGCCTCTCGTTATCAGTAATGAGGCTCTATTTAGGTCTGCCTCACTCTGCTAACCATGCGGTTAATACTTTCTGCTTGGAGTTTCTAGAGCTTGGTTGTATTGGATCTCCTGCTTCTCCATACTCCTCTAAGCTAAGTTCTTTTTGCCTTCACTGTTTGTTATTCTCTGGTGCGTGCTATTTCTAGGCCTCAGGGAGATTCTAGGGATACTCAGTTTTAGCAGGGCTTTAGGTATCCGGCCTATGAGTATTTCCACCTTCCATATCTGCTCATACTGGCAGGAGTTAGGGAGAGGCCTAGGGATTGCTAGGAGGTCACCATCCCTCTTCCTTAGTTTTAGAGGCCTAGATTGTTGTTCTTACGTTGTTGTGTATATTTGGTGTTTTCCCCTCCCCATTAACCGTGACAGTAGTGGGGAGCTGGAAAAAAAATCAAAATGTGGGAAAAAAACAATTTTGCAACATTTTTATGGTGTTTGCTATATGGTAAAACTGACCTATTGCTTTCATTCTTTGGGTCAGTACAATTACAAAGATACCATATAGGTATAGTTTTTCTTGTGTTTTAATACTGAAAAAAAAATTTGAAAAAATGAAAGGGTCATTTATTAAGACTTGTGTATTACATGCCGGTCTTAATAACCCTTATGGCTGGCATTGGATCTGCCAAAATTATGAAGAGACAGGGGCCTCTACATAACTTTGTCAGATCCAGCGCCACTGTAATGGCAAGACAGTTTCCTTGTTGGCTTACATTTAGCCCATTTTCTACACCTAAAACAGGACTAAAATGGGCCCATCCTCTCTCCTGCCCATGCCACAACCCTTTCTTTAGACCTGGCATGAGCGAGGAAAAGAAGCAGATTGCGGCATAATTAGCCTTTGTGCCACAATCTGCGCGAGAAATATGCCCACGATAGGTGTATTTCTGGATAGTAAATGAGCCTCTTAGGTCGCATGCACACAAACATTTTTTTTCAGTTTACATTCCTTTTTTTGCGTTCTGTATTCGGACCGTATACGGAACCATTCATTTCAATGGATCCTCAAAAAAATCGGAAGGTACTCTGTATGCCTTCCATTTCCATTTATCCGTTCGTTTCAAAGATAGAACATGTCCTATTATTGTCCACATAATGGACAAGGACAGTACTGTTCTATCAGGGGCCAGCTGTTCCGTCTCTCAAAAAACCGGAATGCACACGGACGTCATCTGTATTTTTTCCGGATCAGTTTTTTGCGGACTGCAAAATACTGAAAAATCCATATCGTTGTGTGCAAGAGGCCTTAGTGTTTTCTTTTCATTGCCATATTCTGACCCCTATAACTTTTTTGTAATTAAATCTATGGAGATTTCTCATTTTTGTGGGGTGATATGTACTTTTCATTAATATCATTTTGGAATGTGTATAACTTTTTTTTTTTTTTTTGGAGGGAGGTGAAGTGATCAAAAAACGGCAAATCCCATTCATAGAACCCCATAGCATTAGAGTCTATGTGCGGCAGCCTTGTATCATTAAAGAGGCTGCCACAAACACCGTACGGCTCTCCCAATCTTTGTTAGGGGGAGTCGGTACACACTCAGAAGCATGCATTTCAGGCTTTTTGGACTCCTAGATGCTGTGGTTATTGTCTTGGTCATTGAGGGGTTAAATGTCCGCAATTGGCATTATCACCAATCTCAAACATTAGCCACTGGTTTCTGCTGTGTGTTTAACCCCTTAAGGACCAAGGGCGTACATGTACGCCCTGTGAATTTCCGATCACCGCTGCGCACGTGGCGGTGATCGGAACAAGATGCCTGCTGAAATCAATCAGCAGGCACCTTGGCACAATGCCCAGGGGGGTCCTGTGACCCCCACCACATGTCAGCGATCGCAGCAAACCGCAGTCAATTCAGACCTGCGGTTTGCTGCGCTATCTGTAGTCTCTGATCAGAGACTAAAATATGCCCCAAACGTGAAAATATTAACCCCCCCCCCTGCTCTCCGCCACTTTGTGTGGGGGGAGGATTGTGGGCGGTGCTGCGGGTGGGCGATGCGGGAGGCGGGCGGTGCGGCAGGCGGGATCTCTTCCGTACGGACCGCGGTATAGAAGGTGTTAACATGGAGGGAGCTCCCTCCCTCTCCCATCGGGGGGCTGCTGTACCTTTGCAGCCCCTCCGACGGGATAGGATAGTAGAGGGAGGGAGCTCCCCTCTCTTCCCATCACCCGCTGCTCTCTTGTGGCAGCGGGTGATGGTTACCATGTCAGCAGGACGCTTTCAGAAGCGTCCTGCTTGCCATGGTACTGAAACTCTGAATGGGCTTTTGCTAAAGGCAAAAGCCTATTCAGACTTTGTAAAGTGAAAAATACAGTAAGTACACTATATAGTGTACTTACTGTATTATATACGAAATTTGCTTGTAGGGAGCACCATTCAAAGTAGTCAATGGTTCCGGTGGTGGTGCCAGGCAGTGTTAGGACTGAACCTGTAGTCCTCAGCAAATCCAGACTCTCATTCAATATAGACCGCGGCACTCCAATGCAATGAATATCTTGTAGTTTATTGGTTCCAAAAAGATAAAAAATTACAGCGACGTTTCGTCTTTTTTTTTTTTTTTTTTGAAAAAGACTATCTTTGTCGAAACGTCGCTGTAATTTTTTATCTTTTTGGAACCAATAAACTACAAGATATTCATTGCATTGGAGTGCCGCGGTCTATACTGTATTATATAGACACCAGATCCACTGGATCTACAAGAAAAAAAATAAGAAAAATACATATCACTGAATAAAAATAAAAAAAACCAAATACACTACACATATTACATATCGCCGCGTCCGTAAAAATCTCCTCTATAAAAATATCATGTGACCTAACCCCTCACGCAAATACCGTAAAAAAAACACAAAAAAATGGTGTAAAAAAGCCATTTTTTGTCACCTTGCATCACAAAAAGTGTAATACCAAGTGATCAAAAAGGCGTATGCCTCCCAAAATAGTAACAATAAAACCGCCATCTCATCTCGCAAAAACTGAGTCCTTATATAGGACAATCGCCCAAAAAATAAAAAAATATGGCTCTCAGACTATGGAGACACTAAAACATAATTTTTTTTCTAAAATGCTATTATTGTGTTAAAGTAAAATAAATAAATTAAAAGTATACATATTATGTATCGTCGCGTCCATAAAACCTGCTCTATAAAAATATCACATTATCTAACCCCTCAGGTAAATACTGTTAAAAAATAAAATAAAAACAATGTAAAAAAAAACATTTTTGTCACCTCACATCTCAAAAACTGTAATAGCAAGCGATCAAAAAGTTATATGCACCCAAAAATAGTGCCAATCAAACCGTCATCTCATCCCGCAAAAAATGATACCCCATATAGGACAATCACCCCCAAAAAAAAATAAAAAATAGGGCTCTCAGACTATGGAGACACTAAAACATGATTTGTTTTGTTTTAAAAAATGATAATATTGTGTAAAACTTAAATAAATAAATAAAAAGTATACATATTTGGTATCGGCGCGTCCTTCGCACCCTGCCCTATAAAAATAACACATGACCAAAACCCTCAGGTGAACACAAAAAAAAAAAATATACGGTGTCAAGAGCCATTTTTGTCAACTTACATCACAAAAAGTGTAATAGCAAGCGACCAAAATGTCATATGCACCCCAAGATAGTTCCAATCAAACCGCCATCTCATCCAGCAAAAAATGAGCCCCTACATAAGACAGTCACCCAAAAAATAAATATAAAGTCACCCAAAAAAAAATAATAAAAGTTAACTTACCTTAGCCACTTGATCGCGTAGTCGCGATCTGTCCTCTCTTTCCCTGCATCAGCTAAGAACTAAAGGACCTGTGATGACGTTACATCACATGGTCCAATCACATGGTCCATCTTACCATGGTGATGGACCATGTGATTGGACCATGTGATGTGACGTCATCACAGGTCCTTTAGATCATAGATGCTGCAGGAAAGAGTGTCACGGCTGTATGTGAGCAACAAGAGCATACACAGTGAGTTAGCTACTGACCGGACCCAAACTAGGGAACATAAAGGGTGACCCCTGTCAGACCCTAAAAGCTCTCCCTATGCTGCTAAGCCCATGTCCAGATCCAGATGGTGGATCGAGACATGCCAGCGTACCTAAGGCTGATGACCACTGTAACCCCTACAGTAGTGGAAGGGGCACGGCCACCGGTGCCCTGCTCAGTATATGGACGGAACCGGGGTCGCCTCGGATCCAGTCAGCAAAACAAACAGAAACACACAATGTCTGCACACTTAACTGAAGGAGCTGCAGCAGCAGTGAAAACAGATCCAAAGTCAGCAGACAATGTCCAAGTACTTGCTTCAGCAGAACACAGGTCCAGAAAAGATATCACACCAGTGAAGATACTCAAGCGAGAGATACAGGTCAAATGAAGTAGTATAATCCGCACCGTACAAAGGAAGAGAGGTGATTTAAAGGCAGAGCAATCAAACACAGGAGGGACAGCTGGGAGGAAGGAAACAGAAAGTAAAGACCTCATCACAGGGGCGGAGAAACAGAGCTGTGGGAACGTCTCAAAGCTCTAGTAGTTACATCATCACAGGGGTGGAGAAACAGAGCTGTGAGAACGTCTCAAAGCTCTGGTAGTGACAGTACCCCCCTCTACGGGTGGACTCCGGACACCCAGGACCCACCTTCTCAGGATGAGCCCTATGAAAAGTCCTGATGAGGCGAGTGGCTTTAATGTCCGACACCGGAACCCACATCCTCTCCTCAGGACCATAACCTTTCCAATGAACGAGGTACTGAAGAGAACCGCGGACAATGCGAGAGTCCACAATTCTGGAAACCTCAAACTCCAGATTGCCATCAACCAAAATCGGAGGAGGAGGCAAAGAGGAGGGTACCGTGGGCTGGACATATGGTTTTAAGAGAGATCTGTGAAATACATTATGTATCTTCCAAACCCGTGGAAGATCAAGACGGAAGGCAACAGGATTGATGACTGACAAGATTTTATAAGGCCCAATAAACTTGGGACCCAATTTCCAGGAGGGAACCTTCAGTTTAATATTTCTTGTAGACAACCACACCAGATCACCCACATTCAGGTCCGGACCAGGCACACGTCTCTTATCAGCCACACGCTTATATTTCTCACTCATCTTTCTTAGATTAGTCTGAATCTTTTGCCAAATGGTAGACAAAGACGAGGAAAATCTCTCCTCCTCAGGCAAACCAGAAGGAGCCCCTCCCGAGAATGTCCCAAACTGCGGATGGAACCCATATGCACCAAAGAATGGTGACTTATCAGAAGATTCCTGACGACGGTTGTTCAGAGCAAACTCAGCAAGAGGGAGAAACGAACACCAATCCTCCTGGTTCTCTGCAACAAAACAGCGCAAATATGTCTCCAGATTCTGATTGGCGCGTTCAGTCTGACCATTCGACTGCGGGTGAAAAGCAGAAGAGAAGGACAGCCGAACCCCCAGGCGAGAACAGAAAGCCTTCCAGAATCTGGACACAAACTGCGTGCCTCTATCGGAAACAATATCAGAGGGAATGCCATGCAATTTAACAATATGGTCGACAAAAGCTTGCGCTAACGTTTTAGCATTGGGCAATCCAGGGAAGGGTATGAAATGTGCCATCTTGCTAAAACGGTCCACCACCACCAGGATCACCGACTTCCCTGAGGAACGAGGAAGATCCGTGATAAAGTCCATGGACAGGTGTGTCCAAGGACGGGAAGGTATGGGTAAGGGGAGAAGGGGACCTGAAGGCCGTGAGCGAGGGACCTTAGCGCGGCGCACGTCTCTAAGCAGCCACAAAACCCTCCACCGACTTACGAAGAGCCGGCCACCAAAATCTCCGAGCAATGAGATCTACCGTGGCTCTACTCCGGGGTGACCAGCAAGAACCGTATCATGATGCTCCTTGAAGAGTTTGTGACGTAACTCAGGAGGCACAAACAACTTTCCAGAAGGACAACGGGCAGGTGCCTCAGTCTGGGCAGCCTGGACCTCGGCCTCCAAATCAGAATACAGAGCAGAAACAACTACCCCCTCCGCCAAAAATGGGACCCGGGTCCTCGGAGTTTCCTCCTCCCGGAAAACAGCGAGAGAGGCGTCAGCCTTCACATTTTGATCCCAGGGCGGAATGTAACGACAAAATTGAATCTGGAGAAGAACAGAGACCATCTGGCCTGTCTCGGATTCATACAGCTAAGCCGACTCAAAGTACGCCAGATTCTTATGGTCGGTAAAACGGTTATAGGGTACCTGGCCCCCTCCAACCAATGGCGCCATTCCTCGAAAGCCAGCTTGATGGCCAACAATTCCCTATCTCCCACATCATAGTTTTCTCTGCCGGTGAGAGTTTTTAGAGAAAAAGGCACAGGGTCGCCATTTGGAAGGAGACGGACCCTGGGACAAAACCGCACCCACACCCACCTCGGAAGCATCCACCTCAACAATAAAAGGTAAGGAAACATCGGGATGCACCAAGATGGGAGCAGGCGCAAAACTCTCTTTAATCTTAGAAAAAGCTGCAAGCGCCTCCTCCGACCAAGAGGAAAAATCCGCCCCCTTTTTGGTCATGTCAGTGAGGGGTTTGACAACAGAGGAATAATTCAAAATGAACTTTCTGTAATAGTTTGCAAAACCCAGAAAGCGCATCAATGCCTTCTGATTCTCAGGAAGCTCCCACTCAAGCACAGCACGGACCTTCTCCGGATCCATGCGAAAACCAGAAGCAGAGAGGAGAAAACCCAGAAATTGAATCTCCGATACCATAAACACACATTTCTCCAGCTTGGCGTACAATTTATTTTCTGCAGAATCTGCAGAACCTGAAAAAGATGATCCTGATGAGTCCGAACATCAGGGAAAAAATCAAAATATCATCAAGATACACCAATACAAATTTCCCCATTAAATGGTAGAAAATACTGTTAACAAAATGCTGAAAGACGGCCGGAGCATTCATCAAGCCAAAAGGCATAACGAGATTCTCGAAATGCCCCTCGGGGGTATTAAAGGCTGTTTTCCATTCATCCCCCTCTCTGACCCTGACCAGGTTGTGCAGCGCCTCTCAAATCCAATTTGGAAAAAACCTTGGCCCCAACAATTTGGTTGAAGAGGTCTGGGATCAGAGGAAGGGGATAGGGATCGCGAATCGTGATACGGTTCAGCTCCCTAAAATCTAGGCAAGGTCTCAGAGAGCCATCTTTCTTTTTAACAAAAAAAAAACCCGCGGCGACCGGTGATTTTGAGGGACGAATATGCCCTTATCGAGACTCTCAGAGATATAGGTTCGCATTGCGATTCTCTCCGGTTGTGAGAGATTGTACAGGCGTGCTTTTGGCAGCTTGGCGCCGGGAATGAGGTTAATGGGACAGTCAAACTCCCGGTGAGGAGGTAGCTCCTGCACACCGCTCTCGGAAAAACACGTCCGAGAAATCAGAGAGAAATGATGGCAAAGTTTTAGTAGATACCTCTGCAAAAGTCGCTGTGAGACAATTCTCTCTACAAAACTCACTCCACTCATTTATTTGCCTTCCTTGCCAATCAATAGTGGGGTTATGTTTAGTGAGCCAGGGTAACCCCAACACTAGAGGAGTAGGCAATCCGTTAAGGACAAAACAAGATATATCCTCCACATGAGTGTCACCTACAGCTAACCGGATATTGTGAACAATGCCCTTCAGGGATCTCTGTGAGAGTGGAGCAGAGTCAATGGCAAAAACAGGTATATCTTTTTCTAATGTGCAAACCCGAAAACCATGCCTGGCTACAAATTGAGTGTCAATAAGATTGACGGCCGCTCCACTATCAACAAAAATTTCACAAGAAATGACTTTGCTCTCTAGCGCCACCCTGGCAGAAAGGAGAAAACGAGAACTGCAGGTCAGAGGAAAAGCCCCAATTCCTACATCAACTTTGCCCAAGGTAGCAGATGAAGCAGAGTTTGATGATTTTCCTTTTGAGGATTTTCTCTTATTATCACTCTTAGTACAGTTCATGAATCTCCTAGAGGGACAAACATTTGCCAAATGACCAATGCCCCCACAACAAAAACACACCATTCTCTGAGGACTAAATCCTCCTTTATCAGGGGCAAGTCGACCTAGCTGCATAGGCTCCTCCTCAGAGGGGACCGAGACAGGATGAGACCCCTGCACACTGAATGAGTCCGCACCACTGCCCCTAGAGTGACAATGGCTGGACCGAGAGGTCTCGTTTCTTTCTCTTAGACGCCTGTCAAGGCGTACCGCCAATGACATGGCAGACTCTAAAGATGTTGGTCTCTCATGGAAAGCAAGCGCATCTTTCAATCTCTCTGAGAGACCATGACAGAACTGACTCCGAGTGCAGCATCATTCCAACCTGAATCAGCTGCCCATCTCCGAAATTCAGAACAATAAAGCTCAGCAGACAGTTTGTTCTGGCATAAAAACGTAAGTTAGATTCAGCCAGAGCAACACGATCCGGGTCATCATATATCTGCCCCAGGGCCACAAAAAATCTTTCTGTGGATCGAAGGGAGGGATCCCCCGATGGCAGTGAAAAAGCCCAAGTCTGAGCATTACCCCTGAGCAAGGAGATGACAATCCTCACCCTCTGCTCCTCATTACCAGAGGAACGGGGACACAAGCAAAAATGGAGTTTGCATGCCTCTCTGAAGCGAACAAAATTCTCACTGCCCCGGAGAACGTTTCCGGAAGTGAGACCTTTGGCTCGTAACAGACTCCATGGGCCGGAGCCGAGCCCAATGCTTGAAGCTGAATCATAGATTGACGGAGATCCGCTACCTCCAAGAAAGACCCTGCATGCGGTCAACCAGGTCAGAAAGCGGATCCATGTCAAAAAGGACGGTTTCGGCGGATTATAATGTCACGGCTGTATGTGAGCAACAAGAGCATACACAGTGAGTTAGCTACTGACCGGACCCAAACTAGGGAACATAAAGGGTGACCCCTGTCAGACCCTAAAAGCTCTCCCTATGCTGCTAAGCCCATGTCCAGATCCAGATGGTGGATCGAGACATGCCAGCGTACCTAAGGCTGATGACCACTGTAACCCCTACAGTAGTGGAAGGGGCACGGCCACCGGTGCCCTGCTCAGTATATGGACGGAACCGGGGTCGCCTCGGATCCAGTCAGCAAAACAAACAGAAACACACAATGTCTGCACACTTAACTGGAAGGAGCTGCAGCAGCAGTGAAAACAGATCCAAAGTCAGCAGACAATGTCCGAAGTACTTGCTTCAGCAGAACACAGGTCCAGAAAAGATATCACACCAGTGAAGATACTCAAGCGAGAGATACAGGTCAAATGAAGTAGTATAATCCGCACCGTACAAAGGAAGAGAGGTGATTTAAAGGCAGAGCAATCAAACACAGGAGGGACAGCTGGGAGGAAGGAAACAGAAAGTAAAGACCTCATCACAGGGGCGGAGAAACAGAGCTGTGGGAACGTCTCAAAGCTCTAGTAGTTACATCATCACAGGGGTGGAGAAACAGAGCTGTGAGAACGTCTCAAAGCTCTGGTAGTGACAAAGAGAGGACAGATCACGACTACGCGATCAAGTGGCTAAGGTAAGTTAACTTTTATTATTTTTAACCCCTTCCTCATCATTTAATAATGCATTCTTTATTAAGAATGCTATTATTTCCCCTTATAACCATGTTATAAGGGGAAATAATCAATTCTCCAGTAGACCCGAAACCGGACTTCAGTGATGAAGTCCGGCCTCGGGTTGAGTACCAAACATGGCGTTTTCTCACGCGCTGCAAAAACGTGTTGCAAGCGTTTGCACCAGCAGGGAAAACGCACATATTCCTAACGCACTCGCCTCTTATCCGAGGCGTCAAACATGACGCCCGTGTGAGAAGCCCTAATGGGTTAATGACGTTTGTAAAATCAGTTTTGAATACCTTGAGGGGTGTAGTTTCTAGAATGGGGTCATTTTTGGATGGTTTCTATTATGTAAGCCTCACAAAGTGACTTCAGACCTGAACTGGTCCCTAAAAGTGGGTTTTGAAAATTTCTGAAAAATTTCAAGATTTGCTTCTAAACTTCTAAGCCTTGTAACGTCCCCAAAAAATAAAATAGCATTCCCAAAATGATCGATACATGAAGTAGACATATGGGGAATGTAAATCAATAACTTTTTTGGGCGGTATTACTATGTACTATAGAGGTAGAGAAATTTAAACTTGGAAAATTGCAAATTTTTCAAAATTTTTTGGAAATTTGATATTTTTTTATAAATAAAAATGAAATTTTTCAACTTAATTTTACCAGTGTCATGAAGTACAATATGTGACGAAAAAACTATCTCAGAATGGCCTGGATAAGAAAAAGCGTTTTAAAGTTATCACCACATAAAGTGACACTGGTCAGATTTGCAAAAAATGGCCTGGTCCTAAGGTGAAAATGAGCCCGGTCCTTAAGGGGTTAAATACCCAACATGTGACGTAATAGTATGTCACATGTCATGAAGATGTTAATGCTAGTTCAATAGATTGTTTTTATGTGCAATTTAATTGCCCCCTGTGGACTAGTAGGACCGGCGGAATGTTAATGAGCCCAAAAAGAAAACAACCAATAAAAAGACTCCAGCTCTCCTAAAAGGAGGGGAGCAACCCCCAGCCCACCGTGTCTGTAACAAGAATATGTCAATAGGGTGGGAAAATTTGTGTGCTGCTGTTAGGACTAAGGGAAACAAATTATCGTTAGAAATTACCGATTCCCCTTACGTCCTACCAGCAGCACAGATGGGGAGATAGCAAGAAGAAACCCCTAGGGAGGGTCCTCATGCCTGGCAGAAGAAAGAACTGAATGCCCAAAGCCGAAAACTCAGCCACCTTCAAGTCAACCCTATAATGGGAGATGAAGGTAGACTGAGAGCTCCAGGAAGCTGCCTTACAGATCATCTCCAGAGGGAGAAGATTTCTCTCTGCTGTAGAAGTAGCAACGGCCCTCGTTGAATGGGCCTTTACAAACTCTGGAGGATCTAAAGACTGGGAAACAAAGGTTTCCCTGATGGCCTCCTGATCCAGCGACTAATGGAAATCTTAGACGCTTTGCGGCCTTTAGACTTACCGGCAAATAGAATGAGGAGGTTCTCGTCTATTCTAAACTCCTTGGATCTATCCACATAGATCTGGAGGCATCTCGAGATGTCCAACGGATGTTTGACAGGAGTATCAGAGGAGGTGGTAGAAAATAACACCGGTAGAGAAATCACCTGATTGATGTTATGAAAAGTTGGAACTTTTGGTCTAAAAGAAGGAAGGTACCTTAGAAGGACTCTGTCCTGTAAAAATGATATAAGGGTGGATAGCCGCGAAGGCTTGAAGCTCCGATACTCTCTTGGCGGAAGTTATAGCAAGAAGAAAAACAGCCTTAAGCGTTAGATATTTAAGGCTTACCTCCTCCAAAGGCTCAAAGGGGGAGATGCTAACCCCTGAGCACCACAGACAAATCCCATTGGGGAATTGGTTTTACGATAGTAGGCTTCAATCTCTCTGCTCCTTTAAGGAAGCGTTTGATGAGCGGGTCCCGAGTATATGGCCTGTCGAGACAGGCTGAGATAGCACAGACTTGAACCTTCAGTGTAGATGGAGAGAGACCCTTGTCAAGACCATCTTGAAGGAATTGCAATATCGCAGGAAGGGGCGGATCTGCAGACGCCACCTGTTTGGAGCTGCACCATGAGGTGAAGATTCTCATGATCCGAGAATAGGCCTTCTTTGTTGACTCCGCTCTGGAATGCGATAATGTTCTCAGGACCGACTCAGATAGCCCTTCTACTCTGGGAAGGGACTGATCAACCTCCAGGCTGTCAGGTTGAATCTGTGCAGATCTGGGCAGAGATGCGTGTCCCACGACACCAGGGTCTGCTCTGGGGAGCCTCCAATATTGTCCCTGGCTCATCTGAATGAGCTGGGTAAACCAGGATCTCTTGGGCCAGAACGGTATGATGGCTATTACCGAGGCCTGATCCATACGAATCTTCATCAATACCCTCGGTATCATGGAAAAGGGAGGGAAGATGTAGGCCAGCCTGAACCTCCACGGTATCGTCAGAGCATCTATCGCCAGTGGGTTGTCCTCCTGTATAGGGAACAGAACCTCGGTACCTTGGCGTTGAACCTGGTGGCCATGAGATCCACCTCTGGCATGCCCCATCTGAGAACCAACTGCCTGAAGATCTCCGGATGTAAGGACCATTCCAAGGTTGGAAGCCCACGACTCAGGCGATCTGCGATCATATTGAGAGAGCCTCGAATGTGAGTGGCAGATAGATGGGTTAGGTTCAGCTCTGCCCACCGTAGAATTACCCCGACTTCTGAAAGAAGAGGTAGTGATCTTGTGCCTCCCTGCTTGTTCAAGTAGAGCACCACAGTCATATTGTCTGACTGCACTTTCACCGCTTGCCCCGGATCTGAGGGGCGAAGTGAAGGAGGGCTAGCCGGATAGCACGCATCTCTCGAAGATTTGAAGATAGATGCCTCTCCTGTGGAGACCAAGATCCCCGAACTGTGGATCCGTCTAGGTGAGCGCCCAGCCTACAAGGGACGCGTCCGTCGTCAATATGAGCCAAACTGGTTGGGTCATAGACTTCCGGGAGGCAGATGAACCCACCATCTGAGAGAACCTCGGGTTTGACGAGACAGGGAGCACAGAGAATCTAGCCCCGAGGGCTGCCGTCCCACTTGTCCAGGACCTCTGACTGAAGGGGACGGAGGTGCCATAACGCCCAAGGGACTGCGTCCGCAGCCGCTGACATGAGCCCCAGCATCTTCATAAGAGTTCGAATCGGAACTCGGCGTGGGACCGAAAGAAATCTTGCTTGGTCCTGAACGCGGACTTCCTCTCTGGGGTCAACCGGAGGGACATCTCTACAGAGTCCACTATGAAACCCAGATATTGGATTGAAGTCGATGGGCTCACGTTCGACTTCTGCCAGTTGACAATCCAGCCTAAGCGGAGCAGAAAGGAAATGGCTACCTGAAGATGATGGGTGAGTATTGGGACAGAAGAGGCTAAGAGTAGCCAATCGTCCAAATATGGGATAACGGTCAGTCCCTGGAGTCTCAGAGCCGCCACTACGGATACCACTACCTTGGTGAAGATAAGGGGGCAGAAGAGATTCCGAAGGGAGAGCGGCAAATTGAAAATGCCGACGAACTCCTGAAATTTGGACCGCGATCCTGAGAAACTTCCGAGAAGTGAGATGGATCGGGATGTGGAGGTAAGCATCTTTGAGGTCCAAAGTAGCCATAACATCCCGGGCTTGAGGATGTGGCTGACCGACCGGATGGTTTCCATTCGGAACCTTGACTTTCTCACAAAGCGATTGAGAAACCTCAAGTCTATGATCATCCGGAGATCTCCCGTTTTTGGGGACTAGGAAGACTGGAGAATAAATGCCTAGACCCCTTTCCCCTGCCGGTACCTCCTCCAGAGCCCCCTTGGATATGTAGTCCTGGATGTAGGACTCTAGGATTTTCTGTCTGTTCAGCAAAAACTTTGAGTGGCAATGAATCTTTCTGGGGAGAGAGATGAGATCTATCTTGTAACCAGAAGCCACTACACTTTGCGTCCAGGGATCCGAAATTTCCTGGGCCCATACGTGCCTGAAGTGAAACAGGCGCCCCCTACGGGAAGGTGGGGAAGGGGGACGGGAAAATCCAGAGGGGTAACGGCCGAGGCAGCAGGGTTTAACCAAGAGCCTCGGGGAGGCCCGCAGTCAGGAGGGTTTAGCCTCCCTGGTGGGTTTGCGGGAGCGTCTCGAGGTTGTCCGAGACTGCCCCCCCCCAACTACTACGTGCCCTGCCCTGACGCCGAGATCTGCCTCCATGATCTTGACCTCCGCGCTCTCGAAAGGGCTGCTGGGGGAGACTTTTGCCTTTCTTATCTGAAAGGCCCTCCATGATATTATCAAGCTCAGATCCAAACAGCCGGTTTGGTTCAAAAGGAAGGGCGCATAGATTAAATTTCGACGCATTATCATGCTCCATGGTCTCAGCCACAATGGTCTCCTGGCCGCTGAAACTAGAGCCATAGTTTTGGCCGCCAACTTAAGTTGTAGCTGGGTGGTATCAGCCAGGAAATCCAGACTATGGAGACACTAAAACATGATTTGTTTTGTTTTAAAAAATGATAATATTGTGTAAAACTTAAATAAATAAATAAATAAAAAGTATACATATTTGGTATCGGCGCGTCCTTCGCACCCTGCTCTATAAAAATAACACATGACCAAAACCCTCAGGTGAACACAAAAAAAATAAAAAATACGGTGTCAAGAGCCATTTTTGTCACCTTACATCACAAAAAGTGTAATAGCAAGCGACCAAAATGTCATATGCACCCCAAGATAGTTCGAATCAAACCGCCATCTCATCCCGCAAAAAATGAGCCCCTATATAAGACAGTCACCCAAAAAATAAAAAAAATATATGGCTTTCAGAATGTGAAGACACTAAAAAATCATTTTTTTCAAAAATGCTGAATTATGTAAAACTGAAACAAAACCCCCCAAAAAGAAGCCATATTTGGTATTGCCGGATTTGCCGCGTCCGTAGCAACCTGCTCTATAGAAATAGCACACAATCTAACCTGTCAGTTCAACAATGTAAATAACAAAAAATAAAAACGGTCCGAAAATAGCTATTTTTTGCAAATTTTCCATTTTAATAAATTTTTCCAGTAACAAAGCAAGGGTTATCAGCCAAACAAAACTCATATATATAACAACACTATATATTGCCCCGATTCTCTAGTTTGCAGAAACACCCCATATGTGGTCGTAGACTGCTGTATTGCCAAACGGCAGGGCGTAGAAGGAAGGGAACGCCATATGGTTTTTGGAAGGCAGATTTTGCTGGACTGGTTATTTGACACCATGTCCCATTTGAAGCCCCCCTGATGCACCCCTACAGTAGAAACTCCAAAAAAGTGACCCCATTTTGGAAAGTACGGGATAAAGAGAGGCGATCTGTCCTCTCTTTCCCTGCAGCATCTATGATCTAAAGGACCTGTGATGACGTCACATCACATGGTCCAATCACATGGTCCATCTTACCATGGTGATGGACCATGTGATTGGACCATCTGATGTGACGTCATCACAGGTCCTTTAGATCATAGATGCTGCAGGGAAAGAGAGGACAGATCACGACTACACGATCAAGTGGCTAAGGTAAGTTAACTTTTATTATTTTTAACCCCTTCCTCATCATTTAATAATGCATTCTTTATTAAGAATGCTATTATTTCCCCTTATAACCATGTTATAAGGGGAAATAATCAATTCTCCAGTAGACCCGAAACCGGACTTCAGTGATGAAGTCTGGCTTCCGGTTGGGTACCAAACATGGTGTTTTTTCTCATGCGCGTGCAAAACGTGTTGCAAACGTTTGCACCCGCGCGGGAAAAACGCACATATTCCCGCAACGCACCCGCCTCTTATCCGGGCGTCAAACATGACGCCCGTGTGAAAGAGCCCTAATGGGTTAATGACGTTTGTAAAATCAGTTTTGAATACCTTGAGGGGTGTAGTTTCTAGAATGGGGTCATTTTTGGATGGTTTCTATTATGTAAGCCTCACAAAGTGACTTCAGACCTGAACTGGTCCCTAAAAAGTGGGTTTTTGAAAATTTCTGAAAAATTTCAAGATTTGCTTCTAAACTTCTAAGCCTTGTAACGTCCCCAAACAATAAAATGGCATTCCCAAAATGATTGATACATGAAGTAGACATATGGGGAATGTAAATCAATAACTTTTTTGGGCGGTATTACTATGTACTATAGAAGTAGAGAAATTTAAACTTGGAAAATTGCAAATTTTTCTAAATTTTTGGTAAATTTGATATTTTTTTATAAATAAAAATGAAATTTTTTGACTTAATTTTACCAGTGTCATTAAGTACAATATGTGACGAAAAAACAATCTCAGAATGGCCTGGATAAGAAAAAGCGTTTTAAAGTTATCACCACATAAAGTGACACTGGTCAGATTTGCAAAAAATGGTGAAAATGGTGAAAATGAGCCCGATCCTTAAGGGGTTAAAGACCCAACATGTGACGTAATAGTATGTCACATGTCATGAAGATGTTAATGCTAGCTCAATAGATTTTATGTTTTTATGTGCAATTTAAATATACGTCATATACGTCTTGTTTTTATGTGTTATGTTTAGTGTAATAACGCCTTTGTAGAATATTTTGGTTGTAGAAAGTAAGTGTGAACAGTGTTTTTTCACTTAAAAGAGACCTGTCACCATGAAAGTACAATGTAAGCTACATGCAGCATGTTATAGAGCAGAAGGAGCTGAGCAGATTAATATATAGTGTTATAGGAAAGGATTCAGTATAACTTGTAATTTATACATTTAAGGTCATGTTTTTTCCTGGTACCTGCATTTCATTGATTTTAATTCCTGCTCATTTTTAGTTTTAAAGGCAACCTGTCATCAACTTTATGCTGCCTACACTAACAGCAGCATAAAGTAGACACAGGTGAGTTGATTTCAGCGGTCTGTCATTTAAAAGTTAAAAGTAAGTGGTTGCCGAGAATCGTTAATTTCTAACGATGATTTGTTTCCCTTAGTCCTAACAGCAGCACAGATGGGGTTAATTGCCATCTGTGGACTGGTAGGACCGGCGGAATGTTAATGAGCCCAAAAAGAAAACAACCAATAAAAAGGCTCCAGCTCTCCTAAAAGGAGGGGAGCAACCCCCAGCCCACCGTGTCTGTAACAAGAATATGTCAATAGGGTGGGAAAATTTGTGTGCTGCTGTTAGGACTAAGGGAAACAAATTATCATTAGAAATTAACGATTCCCCTTACGTCCTACCAGCAGCACAGATGGGGAGATAGCAAGAAGAAACCCCTAGGGAGGGTCCTCATACCTGGCAGAAGAAAGAACTGAATGCCCAAAAGCCGAAAACTCAGCCACCTTCAAGTCAACCCTATAATGGGAGATGAAGGTAGACTGAGAAGCTCCAGGAAGCTGCCTTACAGATCATCTCCAGAGGGAGAAGATTTCTCTGCTGTAGAAGTAGCAACGGCCCTCGTTGAATGGGCCTTTACAAACTCTGGAGGATCTAAAGACTGGGAAACAAAGGTTTCCCTGATGGCCTCCCTGATCCAGCGACTAATGGAAATCTTAGACGCTTTGCGGCCTTTAGACTTACCGGCGAATAGAATGAGGAGGTTCTCGTCTATTCTAAACTCCTTGGATCTATCCACATAGATCTGGAGGCATCTCGAGATGTCCAACGGATGTTTGACAGGAGTATCAGAGGAGGTGGTAGAAAATAACACCGGTAGAGAAATCACCTGATTGATGTTATGAAAAGTTGGAACTTTTGGTCTAAAAGAAGGAAGGTACCTTAGAAGGACTCTGTCCTGTAAAAAATGATATAAGGGTGGATAGCCGCGAAGGCTTGAAGCTCCGATACTCTCTTGGCGGAAGTTATAGCAAGAAGAAAAACAGCCTTAAGCGTTAGATATTTAAGGCTTACCTCCTCCAAAGGCTCAAAGGGGGAGATGCTAACCCCTGAGCACCACAGACAAATCCCATTGGGGAATTGGTTTTACGATAGTAGGCTTCAATCTCTCTGCTCCTTTAAGGAAGCGTTTGATGAGCGGGTCCCGAGTATATGGCCTGTCGAGACAGGCTGAGATAGCACAGACTTGAACCTTCAGTGTAGATGGAGAGAGACCCTTGTCAAGACCATCTTGAAGGAATTGCAATATCGCAGGAAGGGGCGGATCTGCAGACGCCACCTGTTTGGAGCTGCACCATGAGGTGAAGATTCTCATGATCCGAGAATAGGCCTTCTTTGTTGACTCCGCTCTGGAATGCGATAATGTTCTCAGGACCGACTCAGATAGCCCTTCTACTCTGGGAAGGGACTGATCAACCTCCAGGCTGTCAGGTTGAATCTGTGCAGATCTGGGCAGAGATGCGTGTCCCACGACACCAGGGTCTGCTCTGGGGAGCCTCCAATATTGTCCCTGGCTCATCTGAATGAGCTGGGTAAACCAGGATCTCTTGGGCCAGAACGGTATGATGGCTATTACCGAGGCCTGATCCATACGAATCTTCATCAATACCCTCGGTATCATGGAAAAGGGAGGGAAGATGTAGGCCAGCCTGAACCTCCACGGTATCGTCAGAGCATCTATCGCCAGTGGGTTGTCCTCCCTGTATAGGGAACAGAACCTCGGTACCTTGGCGTTGAACCTGGTGGCCATGAGATCCACCTCTGGCATGCCCCATCTGAGAACCAACTGCCTGAAGATCTCCGGATGTAAGGACCATTCCAAGGTTGGAAGCCCACGACTCAGGCGATCTGCGATCATATTGAGAGAGCCTCGAATGTGAGTGGCAGATAGATGGGTTAGGTTCAGCTCTGCCCACCGTAGAATTACCCCGACTTCTGAAAGAAGAGGTAGTGATCTTGTGCCTCCCTGCTTGTTCAAGTAGAGCACCACAGTCATATTGTCTGACTGCACTTTCACCGCTTTGCCCCGGATCTGAGGGGCGAAGTGAAGGAGGGCTAGCCGGATAGCACGCATCTCTCGAAGATTTGAAGATAGATGCCTCTCCTGTGGAGACCAAGATCCCCGAACTGTGGATCCGTCTAGGTGAGCGCCCAGCCTACAAGGGACGCGTCCGTCGTCAATATGAGCCAAACTGGTTGGGTCATAGACTTCCCGGGAGGCAGATGAACCCACCATCTGAGAGAACCTCGGGTTTGACGAGACAGGGAGCACAGAGAATCTAGCCCCGAGGGGCTGCCGTCCCACTTGTCCAGGACCTCTGACTGAAGGGGACGGAGGTGCCATAACGCCCAAGGGACTGCGTCCGCAGCCGCTGACATGAGCCCCAGCATCTTCATAAGAGTTCGAATCGGAACTCGGCGTGGGACCGAAAGAAATCTTGCTTGGTCCTGAACGCGGACTTCCTCTCTGGGGTCAACCGGAGGGACATCTCTACAGAGTCCACTATGAAACCCAGATATTGGATTGAAGTCGATGGGCTCACGTTCGACTTCTGCCAGTTGACAATCCAGCCTAAGCGGAGCAGAAAGGAAATGGCTACCTGAAGATGATGGGTGAGTATTGGGACAGAAGAGGCTAAGAGTAGCCAATCGTCCAAATATGGGATAACGGTCAGTCCCTGGAGTCTCAGAGCCGCCACTACGGATACCACTACCTTGGTGAAGATAAGGGGGCAGAAGAGATTCCGAAGGGGAGAGCGGCAAATTGAAAATGCCGACGAACTCCTGAAATTTGGACCGCGATCCTGAGAAACTTCCGAGAAGTGAGATGGATCGGGATGTGGAGGTAAGCATCTTTGAGGTCCAAAGTAGCCATAACATCCCCGGGCTTGAGGATGTGGCTGACCGACCGGATGGTTTCCATTCGAACCTTGACTTTCTCACAAAGCGATTGAGAAACCTCAAGTCTATGATCATCCGGAGATCTCCCGTTTTTTGGGGACTAGGAAGACTGGAGAATAAATGCCTAGACCCCTTTCCCCTGCCGGTACCTCCTCCAGAGCCCCCTTGGATATGTAGTCCTGGATGTAGGACTCTAGGATTTTCTGTCTGTTCAGCAAAAAACTTCGAGTGGCAATGAATCTTTCTGGGGGGAGAGAGATGAGATCTATCTTGTAACCAGAAGCCACTACACTTTGCGTCCAGGGATCTGAAATTTCCTGGGCCCATACGTGCCTGAAGTGAAATAGGCGCCCCCCTACGGGAAGGTGGGGAAGGGGGACGGGAAAATCCAGAGGGGTAACGGCCGAGGCAGCAGGGTTTAACCAAGAGCCTCGGGGAGGCCCGCAGTCAGGAGGGTTTAGCCTCCCTGGTGGGTTTGCGGGAGCGTCTCGAGGTTGTCCGAGACTGCCCCCCCCCAATTACTACGTGCCCTGCCCTGACGCCGAGATCTGCCTCCATGATCTTGACCTCCGCGCCCTCGAAAGGGCTGCTGGGGGAGACTTTTGCCTTTCTTATCTGAAAGGCCCTCCATGATGTTTATCAAGCTCAGATCCAAACAGCCGGTTTGGTTCAAAAGGAAGGGCGCACAGATTAAATTTCGACGCATTATCTGCGCTCCATGGTCTCAGCCACAATGGTCTCCTGGCCGCTGAAACTAGAGCCATAGTTTTGGCCGCCAACTTAAGTTGTAGCTGGGTGGTATCAGCCAGGAAATCCACTGCCAGGTTAACCACCTTGAATGCTGCCAGTATGTCGTCCCGGGAGACACTTCGGTCGATGTCTGACTGGATCTGGTTCAGACTTGAACGCAGGAAAGATGCCACTTCGGTGGAGGCAATGGAAGTAGAAGCGGAGGCCACAGTGGCAGAGTAGCTTCTTCTGAGGGTACACTCAGCTCTTCTATCAAGAGGGTCCTGCATGTCCACCTTGGGAATGGAACCCCACGATTCCACCAAGGGTTTTGCCATCGGGAACATAAGCTTGAAGCGTTTGGTGAGGACCGGGCCCTTCTCAGGCCTTTTCCATTCTGTGCGCATCACAGAGAGGAGGGTCTCATCCGCCTTAAAGACACGCTGGGTGCGTCCGGCGGGATCGGAGGGCTCCCCCATGTCAACATCCTGGTCCCTCGACCGGATGGACTTCAAAAGCTTCTGTGTTTTTTCTGGTGGGAAAAAACATGAAGTCGGCTCCTCATTCTCAGATGAGGACGAGGAGGAATCCACGGAGAAAGGCATAGGCCTATCCACGGGAGCGGAGGTTTCCATAGGTGCCTGTGGAACCGGAAGCCTCTCATTAAGCAGCCGCACCACTCCTTTGATAGAGTCATCCACATAGGTTTTTGCCCACGAATACATTTCTTGCATTGTGGGTTCAGAGATGGTGCGGGAGCGGCAGCTGTCACATCTGGAGTAAGGGAAGCTATCCTCCAGGGGGGTGTTGCAGTCGTAACAGGCCAGATGTCTGCGTTTGGCGGACGACTTGCGTTGCTGGTCCGATTCTCTGGGAGAGGACATTTCTGAAAACAGAAGAGAATATTAATACTGCGAACATCGTACCGCAGAAAAAATTTTAACGAGAGAAACGCCCACCAACAACAGGAGCAAGTGACAGCAGAAAAGAATCAAGAAGAAAGCAGAAACTTTCTGATCAATGCAGAGGAGCTCTGAAGCTAGCTTGGGTAAAGCGCAACAGAGCCCAGAAAGCTGGGCTGAGAGAGTATTTAAGGACAAAACTCCGCCCAGAGGAGGGGACCCAGAACCCCACCCCCAGCGTATAAAAAAATGTGCATCCCTTATACTAAGTAAAGTATAAGGATGCCTCCTCAAGGCTAATAAAAAGGCTTCTCCCTCCCTACCCCCTGCACTGCCCGCACGACACTGCCCCGCCCCCCAGCTGTAGAGAGGCCGGCCTGCGTCAACAGCACGCCGACCGAGCAGGAGACCCGGAAGTAACACAGCCGCGTCACCGCCGGGAGATGCGCAGAGCCGGATCGCAGACCCGGAGGAAGAGAGGCAAAGCCTCAGCACGTAAGGGAACGGGGAAGGAGCGCAAATACTCGGGAGGAGTGGGGGGAGAAAAAAATGAATAATAAAAAGTATAAGGGCAAAAGCCCACACAAAGCAAAAACAAACTGCAGCTGGCGGGAGCCGCCGCCAGTCCTCCTGTCTGGAGGACAAAAAAAGACACGGTGGGCTGGGGGTTGCTCCCCTCCTTTTAGGAGAGCTGGAGTCTTTTTATTGGTTGTTTTCTTTTTGGGCTCATTAACATTCCGCCGGTCCTACCAGTCCACAGGGGGCAATTAACCCCATCTGTGCTGCTGGTAGGACGTAAGGGGAACCAACATTACAATCATTGCAGACTGGGCCTGGAAAAGAGTCATGGCCACCTGATGGTAATTCATGAATTCTTGCTCTCCCTTCCCACCTGCTGATGACTGACAGTTTTCTATCTAGTTTTCTCCATTTATCTCTAGGAAAGAACTGCCAACCATCAGCAGATTGGTGAGAGTGCAGGAGATTATGAATAGCCATGACTCTTCTCAAGTAGATTTGACTCTTTTCAAGACCTGTGCAGCAATGATTATGATGCTGGTCCACAACAACCACTTACTTTTAGCTCATGAGTGACACACTGCTAAATTCAGCATTTCTGTCACTATTTTATACTGCCCTCAGTAAGGCCAGCATAAAGTTGATAACAGGTTCCCTTTAAAGTCAAGGAGGTGGTCCTATCAGTGAAAGACAGCTATCTCTGTATGCACAGTCTTGGAGGGAAGGCTGTCAGTCACCGATAGGACTGCCTCCTTGACTTTAAAACACAGAATGAGCGGGAATAAAAATCAATGAAATACAAGTTTTACAGATTTTTTTCTGATAAATAATATATCAATCTGCTCAGCTTCTCCTGCTCTATAGCATCCTACCTGCTGCTCACACACCATGTTCAACATGACAAGTTTCCTTTAACGCCTGGACAATTTGGCTATTGCCATGTCCACCTTGGGAATGGAACCCCACGATTCCACCAAGGGTTTTGCCATCGGGAACATAAGCTTTAAGTTTCCTTTAAACCTGCGGTTTGCAGCGCTTTCCGAAGTTTCTGACAGAATGCGGGGATCAGAAACATAAAAATGGTAGCGGTGTGGGCAGAGGGGACAATCGGTGCGGCTGGTGGGATCGCGATCCCCCGCCCATCTTTTCTGTAATATAATAATTGATAGCCAGTGGGTATACCAGAGTGTCAGCACATTGCTGACACTCTGCTATAAATGGCTGACATTTGTGATGTCGGCCATTTAACCCATTCCATGCTGCGGTCCGTAAGGACTGCTGTATGGAAGGGGTTAACAGGGAGGGAGCTCCTTCCCTCTCCCATCAGGGGCTGCTGTGTCCTTGCAGCCCCTCGATTCTTGATGGGATCAACTGCAGCTCCCCATCACCTGCTGCTCTGTTCTGGCAGCAGGTGATGGTTACTTCACAGGCATCCTACTAAAGGCAGAAGTCTGATCAGACTTTCTAAAGTAAAAAATACAGTACAGTACACTATATAGCGTACTGTACTGTATTATACAGACATCAGACCCACTGGATCTTCAAGAACCAAGTGGGTCTGGGTCAAAAAAATGTAAATAAAAAGTGAAAAAAATAAAACTAAAAACACACATTTATCAATGAATCAAAATTAATTAAATGAAATTCACTACACATATTATGTATTGCCGCATCCGTAAAAATCTGCTCTATAAAAATATCACATGACCTAACCCCTAAGGTGAACAACATAAAAAAGGGAAAGCGATCAAAAACGCGTATGCCTCCCAAAATAGTACCAATCAAACTGCCATCTCATCCTGCAAAAAAAGAGCCCCCATCATAGCACAATCACCCAAAAAATATGACTCTCAGACTATCACACGGACGTGATTTCCACGCGGGTGCAATGCGTGATGTGAATGCATTGCACATGCACTGAATCCGGACCCATTCATTTCTATGGGGCTGTGGACATGAGCAGTGATTTTCATGCATCACTTTAGCGTTGCATGAAAATCGCAGCATGCTCTATTTTCTGCGTTTTTGACGCAACGCAGGCCCCGTAGAAGTGAATGGGGCTGCGGGAAAATCGCAAGCATCCACAAGCAAGTGCAGATGTGGTGCGATTTTCCCGCATGGTTGCTAGGAGACGATCGGGATGGGGACCCGATCTATATTATTTTCCCTTATAACATAGTTATGAAGGAAAGTAATAGCATTCTAAATACAGAATGCTAAGTAAAAAGGGCAATAGAAGGTTGAAAAAAAAATTAACTGACCTCCTCCAATTTATCGCGTAGCTGGCAGTCTCCTGTTCTGTCTTCAGCCGGGGGGGGGGGTTACATGGTCCAATCACCTGCTTCCATGATTAGACCATGTGACCCAGTGACGTCAACAAACGGCAGCTACGCGATCAATTGGAGAAGGTGAGCTAATTTTTATTTTTAACCCTCTATTGCCCTTTTTACTTCTGTGTTTGTAATGCTATTATTTTCCTTTATAACTATGTTATAAGGGAAAATATACAGAATACTGAACCTGAAACCGAACTTCAGTAATGAAGTCCGGCTTCGGGTCTGGGTACCAAACATGGCGATTTTTCTCATGCGCTTGGAAAACGCTTTACAGCAGTTTGCACACGCGTGGAAAATGACACATTTTCTCGCAACGCACTCACCTCTTATCCGGGCGTCAAACATGATGCCTGTGTGAAAGAGGCCTAAAACATGATTTTTTTTTTTCTAAAATTGTGTTATTGTGCTAAAGTAATGTAAATTTAAAAGTATACATATTAGTTATCGCCGCGTCCGTATAAACCTGCTCTATAAAAATATCAATATCAATATGATGTAACCCCTCAGGTAAATACCGTAAAAAAAAAAATATATAAAAACAGTGTCAAAAAAAACTTTTTTGTCACCTCGCATCACAAAATGTGTAATAGCAAGCGATCAAAAAGTTATATGCCTCCCAAAATAGTGCCAATCAAACCGTCATCTCATCCTGCAAAAAATTATATGCTACAATAAACAATCACCCAAGAAAATAACAAAATATGGCTCTCAGACTATGGAGACATTAAAACATGATTTTTATTTTTGTTTCCAAAATTATATCATTGTTTAACCCCTTAAGGCACACGGCCCTATTTCACCTTAAGGACCAGGCCATTTTTTCAAAATCTGACCATTGTCACTTTATGTGGTGATAACTTTAAAACGCTTTTTCTTATCCAGGCCATTCTGAGATTGTTTTTTCGTCACATATTGTACTTCATGACAGTGGTAAAATGAAGTCGAAAAATTTCATTTTTATTTATAAAAAAATACCAAATTTACCAAAAATTTTGAAAAATTTGCAATTTTCCAAGTTTCAATTACTCTACTTCTATAATACATAGTAATACTGCCAAAAAAAGTTATTGATTTACATTCCTCATATGTCGACTTCATGTATCGATCATTTTGGGAATGCCATTTTATTTTTGGGGACGTTACAAGGCTTAGAAGTTTAGAAGCAAATCTTGAAATTTTTCAGAAATTTTCAAAACCCACTTTTAGGGACCAGTTCAGGTCTGAAGTCACTTTGTGAGGCTTACATAATAGAAACCACCCAAAAATGACCCCATTCTAGAAACTACATCCCTCAAGGTATTCAAAACTGATTTTACAAACATCATTAACCCTTTAGGTTTTCCACAAGAGTTAATGGCAAATGGAGATAAAATTTCAGAATTTCAATTTTTTGAAAAATTTTCCCTTTGAATCCATTTTTTCCAGTAACAAAGCAAGGGTTAACAGCCAAACAAAACTCAATTTTTATTGCCCCGATTCTGTAGTTTTCAGAAACACCCTATATGTGGTCGTAAACTGCTGTATGGCCAAACTGCAGGGCGCAGAAGGAATGGAGCGCCATATGGTTTTTGGAAGGCAGATTTTGCTGGACTGGATATGTGACACCATGTCCCATTTGAAGCGCCCTGATGCACCCCTAGAGTAGAAACTCCATAAAAGTGACTCCATCTAAGAAACTACACCCCTAAAGGTATTCAAAACCAGTTTTACAAACTTTGTTAACCCTTTAGGTGTTTCTCAAGAGTTATTGGCAAATGGAGATGAAATTTCCAAATTTCTATTTTTTGTTACCTTGTCTCAAAAAAAGTGTAATATAGAGCAACCAAAAATCATGTTTACCCTAGAATAGTACCAACAAAACTGACACCTTATCCCGTAGTTTCCAAAATGGGGTCACTTTTTTGGAGTTTCTACTGAAGGGGTGCATCAGGGGGGATTCAAATGGGACATAGTGTCAAAAAACCAGTCCAGCAAAATCTGCCTTCCAAAAACCATATGGCGTTCCCTTCCTTCTGTGCCCTGCCGTTTGGCCATACAGTAGTTTACGACCACATATGGGGTGTTTTTGCAACAAGAGAATCAGGGCAATAAATATTGAGTTTTGTTTGGCTGTTAACCCTTGCTTTGTTACTGGAAAAATGGATTAAAATGGAAAATTTGCAAAAAAATAGCTGTTTTGGGACTGTTTTTATTTTTTGTTATTTACATAGTTGAACTGACAGGTTAGATTGTGTGCTATTTCTATAGAGCAGGTTGTTACGGACGCGACAATACCAAATATGACTACTTTTTGGGGTTTTTTGTTTCAGTTTTACATAATAAAGCATTTTTGAAAATATTTTTTTTTTAGTGTCTCCACATTCTGATAGCCATAGTTTTATTTTATTTTTTTGGGTGACTGTCTTATGTAGGGGCTCATTTTTTGCGGGATGAGATGGTGGTTTGATTGGCACTATCTTGGGGTGCATATGACATTTTGGTCGCTTGCTATTACACTTTTTGTGATGTAAGGTGACAAAAATGGCTTTTGACACCGTATTTTTTTTCAGGTTGTGACGGACACGGCGATACATAATATATATATACTTTTTATTTATTTATATAAGTTTTACACAATAATATCACAATAATATCATTTAAAAAAAAAAAAAATCATGTTTTAGTGTCTCCATAGTTTGAGAGCCATATATAATTTTTTTTGGGGGCGATTGTCCTATGTAGGGGCTCATTTTTTGCGGGATGAGATGGCGGTTCGAATGGTACTATATTGGGGTGCATATGACTTTTTGATCGCTTACTATTACACTTTGTGTGATGTAAGGTGACAAAAAAAAATTGCTTGTTTGACAACGTTTTTATTTTTTATGTTTACGGCGTTCATCTGAGGGGTTAGGTCATGTTATATTTTTATAGAGCAGGTCCTTACGGACGCGGCGATACATAATATGTATACCTTTTTTTATTTATTTTGGTTTTACACAATAATATCCTTTTTGAATGAAAAAAAAAAACATGTTTTAGTATCTCCATAGTCTGAGAGCCATATATTTTTCAGTTTTTAGGCAATTGTCTCAGGTTGGATATCATTTTTGCGGGATGAGGTGACGGTTAGATTGGCACTATTTGGGGGGTCATATGACTTTTTGATCGCTTGCTATTACACTTTTTGTGATGTAAGGTGGCAAAAAATGGCTTTTGACAAAGTTTTTATTATTGTTTTTACAGTGTTTACTTGAGGGGTTAGGTCATGTGATATTTTTATAGAGCAGATTCTTACGGACGTGGAGATACCCAATATGTCTACTTTTAATTTTCTTTTTTACATTTAACACTAAAAAGCATTTTTGAAACAAAAAAAATCATGTTTTAGTCTGAGAGGCATAGTTTTTATTTTTGGCCAATTGTTTTAGGTAGGGGCTCGTTTTTGTGGGATGAGATGGCGGTTTGATTGGTACTATTTTGGGAGGCAAACGCCTTTTGATCGCTTTGTATTACACTTTTAGTGATGTAAGGTGCCAAAAATGGCTTATTTACACCATTTTTTTTTTTTATTTATGGCGTTCACCTGAGGAGTTCAGTCATGTGATATTTTTATAGAGCAGGTTTTTACGGACGCGTGTGTAGTGTATTTTTTTTTTTTTTTTTTTATTCAGTGATATGTGTTTTTTTCATTTTTACATTTTCTTTCACTTTTTACATTTTTTTGACCCAGACCCACTTGGTTCTGAAAGATCCAGTGGATCTGGTGTCTGTATACATACAGTACAGTACACTATATAGTGCACTGTACTGTATTTTTACTTTAGAAAGTCTGAATAGACCATTAGCAGGTCTATTCAGACTTTCAGCACCATGGAGAGCAGGACGCTTCTGAAAGCGTCCTGTCTCCATGGCAACCATCACCCGCTGCCATAACTGAGCAGGGGGTGATGGGGAGAGAGTGGAGCTCCCTCCCTCTGTGATCCCATACTGTTGGGGGGCTGCAAAGGCACAGCAGCCCCCCGATGGGAGAGGGAGGGAGCTCCCTCCCTGTTAACCCTTCCATACCGCGGTCCGTATGGACCGCGGTACGGAAGGGGTTAAACGGCTGGCATCTGATCAAGCACAGATGCCAGCCGTTTCTATCAGAGTGTCAGCAATAAATAAATAAATAAAAATTATACATATTATATATCGCCGCATCCGTAACAACCTTCTCTATAAAGAGAACACATGACCTAACCCCCCATTAAACACAGCAAAAAAAATATATAAATACGGTGTTAAAAGCCATTTTTGTCACCTTACATCACAAAAAGTGTAATAGCAAGTGACCAAAATGACAAATGCACCCCACGATAGTGCCAATCAAACTGACATCTCATCCCGCAAAAAATTAGCCCCTACATAAGACAGTCGCCCAAAAAATATATGGCTTTCAGAATGTGGAGACAAAATCCCCCAAAAAGTAGTCATATTTGGTATTGTCGCATCCCTAACAAGCTGCTCTACAGAAATAGAATACGATCTAACCTGTCAGATCAACGATTTAAATAACAAAAAATAAAAACGTGCGAAAAAAGCTATATGTACAAATTTTCGATTTTAATCCATTTTTACAGTAACAAAGCAAGGGTTATCAGCCAAACAAAACTCAATATTTATTGCGCTGATTCTTTAGTTTGCAATTAACCTCCAAAAATGTAATTTGCGCCAATACATAGCGTGACCGCACCACAATAAGCACACGCTAAAAAATGAAAAATATATATAATCTTTATTGAGTCCATAATATGAAAAAAGTCACATATCATTTAACTAATAATCCACCAGCAGAAATCAGGAATACATAATGGCATGAACGGTCGTGGACAACACCCAATGCAGTCTCATCTCAGTATAAAGGAAAAAGAAAGAAAAAAGAGGGGTATATATGCATCTATGCCAGTGGCAACAATGGCCATCCGGAACTAAGTGCTAACTCCCCACAATAACTACATATGACGTCCATATAAATGGCCCTATATGTCTTTGTCAGGGGTATGGAAGTGAACCAGGAGAAAAAAGGATATCATCTCCACAGGCAGAGGCAAAATCGCCAAAAGCAAGTCACTTTCTTAATCCCCCGACCCCACCATAGTTGAGTCAAAGCAGTCATGAAAAGAAAAAACAATCAACATTTACCGGTGAGCTTGCACTGAGTGTTGACACGCGACTCATCCACAAATCCCCAACGCGTCCCTTGACAAAAGCTACGGGCGAAACGCGGTGCGCCCCTGACAAAGACATATAGGGCCATTTATATGGACATCATATGTAGTTATTGTGGGGAGTTAGCACTTAGTTCCGGATGGCCATTGTTGCCACTGGCATAGATGCATATATACACCTCTTTTTTCTTTCTTTTTTCTTTATACTGAGATGAGACTGTATTTGGTGTTGTCCACGACCGTTCATACCATTATGTATTACTGATTTCTGCTGGTGGATTATTAGTTAAATGATATGTGACTTTTTTAATATTATGGACTCAATAAATATTATATATATTTTTCATTTTTTAGCGTGTGCTTATTGGGGTTCATTCTTTAGTTTGCAGAAACACCCAATATGTGGTCGTAAACTGCTGTATGGCCAAACGGCAGGGCGCAGCATGAAAGGAACGCCATATGGTTTTTGGAAGGCAGATTTTCTGAACTGGTTTTTTAACACCATGTCCCATTTGAAGCCCCCCTGTTGCACGCCTACAGTAGAAACTCCAAAAAAGTGACTCTATCTAAGAAACTACACCCCTTAAGGTATTCAAAACTGATTTCACAAACTTTGTTAACCCTTTAGGTGTTCCACAAGAGTTATTGGCAAATGGAGATGACATTTCTAAATTTCCATTTTTTTGTTACCTTGCCTCAAAAAAAGTGTAATATAGAGCAACCAAAAAACGTATGTACCCTAAAAATAGTACCAACAAAACTGCCACCTTATCCCGTAGTTTCCAAAATGGGGTCTTTTTTGGGAGTTTCTACTCTAAGGGTGCGCCAGGGGGGCTTTAAATGGGACATGGTGTCTAAAAAACAGTCCAGGAAAATCTGCCTTCTAAAAACCACACAGCGCTCCTTTCCTTCTATGCCCTGCCGTTTGGCCATACAGCAGTTTACGACCACGTATGGGGTTGTTTCTGCAAACAACAGAATCAGTGTAATAAATAGTGTGTTTTGTTTGGCTGTTAACACTTGCTTAGTTACTGGAAAAAAATGATGAAAATATAAAATGTGCCCGAAAATCTAAAGTCTGAAATTTTAGCGCCATTTGCCAATAACTCTTGTGAAACACCTAAAGGGTTAATGACATTTGTAAACTTAGTTTTAAATATCTTGAGGGGTGTAGTTTCTTAGATGGGGTCACGTTTATGGAGTTTGTACCCCAGGGGGCATCAGGGGGGCTTCAAATGGGACATGGTGTAGATAAACCAGTCCATTAAAATCTGCATTCCATAAACCACACGGCGCTCCTTCCCTCTACGCCCTTCCGCGTGGCCATACAGTAGTTTAGGACCACATATGAGGTGTTTCTGTAAACTACAGAATCAGGGCAATGAACATTGGGTTTTGTTTCCTGTTAACCCTTGCTTAGTTACTGGAAAAAATGGATTAAAATGAAAAATTTGCCAAAAAATTGCAATTCTGAAATTTCGTCTCCATTTGCCAATAACTCTTGTGAAACACCTAAAGGGTTAACAATGTTTGTAAAATCAGTTTTGAATACATTGAGGGGTATAGTTTCTAGAATGGGGTCATTTTTGGGTGGTTTCTATTATATAAGCCTCACAAAGTGACTTCAGACCTAAACTGGTCCCTAAAAAGTGGGTTTTTGAAATTTTTCAAGATTTGCTTCTAAACCTTGTAACATCCCCAAAAAATAAAATGTAATTCCCAAAATGATCTAGACATGAAGTAGACATATGGGGAATGTAAATGAATAACTTTTTTTGGCGGCATTGCTATGTAATATAGAAGTAGACAAATTGAAACTTGTAAAATAGAACATTTTTCCAAAGTTTTGGTAAATTTAGTATTTTTTTATAAATAAAAATGAATTTTTTGACTCTATTTTACCAGTGACATGAAGTACAATATGTGACGAAAAAACTATCTCAGAATGGCCTGGATAAGTAAGGGTACTTTCATGCTAGCGGCATGGCTAGCCGGCAGGCTGTTCCGGCGGGTGAACAGCTTTCCACATCCGCCATGCCGCAAGTACCCCTGTGCTGCCATGCTGTCGCTCCTTCCCCGTTGACTATAATGGGGGCGGGGAGCAGAGCTACGGCTCAGCACGGCAGTGCACCGCAGTGATCGCGGGACTAAAAAGTCGGACCTGCAGTTCTTTTAGTCCAGCGATCTCCGGCCCTGCACTGCCGTGCTGCGCCGTAGCTCCGGGGATAGTGCCAGCACGGCAGCACAGGGGTACTTGCGGCATGGCGGATGGCCGGATAGCCATGCCGCAAGTGTGAAAGTACCCTTAAAGCGTTTTAAAGTTATTCATACATAAAGTGACACTGGTCAGATTTGCAAAAAATGGCCTTGTCCTTGAGGTGAAAATGAGCCCGGTCCCTAAGGGGTTAAGTCTTTTATTAAAAAGAGGATTAAAGAGGAAATTCTGATAATTTATCAACAGTTGGATTACAGATTATTATTTATAACAACCTTAACCAGACTATTGAAATTGTTTAGGGATATAGTCTTTACTTTATTGCAAAGATACTGTACATAAACTAACTGTAATTAGTCTATGTTGTGCTTCATAGAAAATCAAATAATGCCGATCTTGACCTTTTTTTTTTTTTGCTGGTTGCATAAACGCGTTTTAGGCAAAATGAAAGTCTAAAAGTAAATGTTAAAACAAGTGCCTATTTTCTTTATGTATACAAAAAATGTAAATTGATGTTTTAATGTTCCAAGTATTAAGTATCCAGATGTCCTTTCCAGCTGTACAAATAAATCAAGTGAATCTGTGAGTAATTAACATTATGTGTTTACAGTATTTTACCACAGTTCATCAAATAACAGCATACGACATTTAGCATTTTATTTTCAAATATGTTAATGTATCTTTACTATAATGGTAAACATAATAAAACAGTCAATAGTGTGGTAGAAACACAATGTGCAATGGAAAAGTTAACATTTATTTTTCCTTTATTAATTATTATTACTGTGTTTTGTATAACTCTGATTATAATGTTTAGTGGTTTAAAAGACAGGTATACAGGCATAAACAATGTAAAAATTGTGCATGTAGACTTAAAGGAGGCACTTGGAGTCTCTACAGGATTGTACTACAGTTTCAAGAAAAAGTAATTGAGCCCTTTGGGATACTAAAAAAACAAAAACACTTAATGTCTTTTATTGAGTGGACAACCACATTGCAGGGAGAAAAAGTAAGTGAACTTTTTGAAATTTAATCTGTGAAACCCCCCCCCCCCCTATTGGCAGAAATTGCTTACACTAGAGAAATCCTGTAGCTGCAAATAAGATTTGGTCAATGTTAAAAAATAATAATAATAATAATAAATAATATTAAATTTTGGACCAATTCTCTCTTCAAATGTTCTTCAATTCAACAGTAATGTTGGGATGTCATGTATGACAGTCCTCTTCTGGTCTTGCCAGATCATTTTTATAGGGTTAAAGTCTGGGCTCTGATTTGACCATTTTAGAACAGAAATCATTTTCAACTATCCTTTAATTGATTTATTTGTGTGCTTGGGATCTTTATCTTGTTGTATTATCTAACATCTCTGCAACTTGATATCATGGATTCCTGCATTTACATTCTCCATTAAAATGTGTTGATACAACTTAAAATGAATTGTTCCTTTAATGATTGCTCTGCAGTGATGCCACTTGTGTCTAGACTTAGGGCCAGATTTATCATTACACTTCCATGTTACTCCAATTTCACATAAGTCCAAAGTCACTTTTGGCTCAGTCAGATTTATTAATGGTCCTTTAATACTGTGATAAATGTGGTTTGATGGCAGCATTCATCCTTCAGTAAACGGCTTTACAAAAGTCGCACATATTTACAAAGTCGCATGTTCTATTAAAAAGTCACATAAGATAAGCATGGTCCTCACTGGAGTGAAATTGGGACTTTTTTGCGACTTTTTTAAAAAGTCCCAATGATAAATCTGGACTGAAACTCATTAACATGGCTAACCACGCCCATTGTTACAAAACTGGAGTGAGTGGTGTACACATGTAAAAAAGTCGCAAAATTATGCGCAAATGAGTGTGAAATGTCGCAAATGCCCTCCTTTGGGACTTTTTGATGCCAGAATTCTGGAGTGAAGGTATGAAAAATCATGGCCTTAGTCTTGATGACATTTAAAAAGTCACAAACTTGCAGTACATAACTTTTTTTTACGCCAGTTCCTTCCATATGGGTCATAGAAAATGAATCCCATAGTGTTTTGCATTTGTGTTAAAAAGTTCCACTATGACTCATTTGTTGGGAATAATTACAGGACATATGTTGGAGGTTTGGGGCAAAATAAAGAAGAACTGCAATGTTTCTTTTGGACAGCAGCTTCCTTCATTGTGTTCTTTAGTAAATATCTTAGCGTAGTGTATTTTGAATAGCAGAAATATGAACAAATGTTTTTTGCTGTTAACCCCTTAAGGACACGGCCCTATTTCACCTTAAGGACCAGGTAATTTTTTGAAAATCTGACCAGTGTCATTTTATGTGGGGATAACTTAAAAATGCTTTTACTTATCCTGGCCATTCTGAGATTGTTTTTTCGTCACATACTGTACTTCATTCCACTGGTAAAATGTCAAAAAAAATAATTTTTATTTATAATAAAATACCAAATTTACCCCAAATTTTGAAAAATTTGCAATTTTCCAAGTTTCAATTTCTCTATTTCTATAATACATAGTAATACTGCCAAAAAAGTGGTTAATTTACATTCCTCATCTGTCTAAATCATGTATCGATCATTTTGGAAATGCCAATGATCATTTTGGAAATTTTTGGGGACGTTACAAGGCATAGAAGTTTAGAAGCAAATCTTGAAAATGTTCAGAAATTTTCTAAATCCCACTTTTTAGGGACCAGTTCAGGTTTGAAATCAGTTTGTGAGCCTTACATAATAGAGACCACCCAAAAATGACCCCATTCTAGAAACTAAACCCCTTAAGGTATTCAAAACAGATTTTACAAACTTTGTTAACCCATTAGGTCATTAGGTGTTCCACAAGAGTTAATGGCAAATAGAGATAAAATTTCGGGTTTTCGATTTTTTTAAAATGTTTCCATTTTAATCAATTTTTTCCAATAACAAAGCAAGGGTTAACAGCCAAACAAAATTCAAAATTTATTGCCCTGATTTTGTAGTTTGCAGAAACACCCGATATGTGGTCGTATGTATGGCTAAACGGCAGGGCTCAGAAGGAAAGGAACACCATATGGTTTTTGGAAGGCAGTTTTTACTGGACTGGTTTTTAGACACCATGTCCCATTGAAGCCCCCCTGATGCAACCCTAGAATAGAAACTCCAAAAAAGTGACCCCATTTTGAAAACTACGGGATAAGGTGGCAGTTTTGTTGGTACTATTTTAGGGTAACAGAAGTCTATTCAGAGTTTCAGCACCATGGAGAGCAGGACCTGCTGCCATGGTAACCATCACCCGCTGCCATAACAGAGCAGCTGGCGATGGGGAGGGAGGGAAGGGGGCCCCCTCCCTCTGCGATCCCATCCTGTCGGGGGGCTGCAAAGGCACAGCTCCCTCCCTGTTAACCTCTTCCATACCGCGGTCCACAACCACCCCCCCTGCACCCCCGCAGCCACAATATGATTGGGGGCTGCAGGAAGGGTGAAAATGTAACACTTTGGGGGCATTTAGTCTCTGATCCCCGCGGTCATAGACTGCGGGGACCAGAGATCGCACAAAGCGCTGCAAACTGCAGGTCTGAACTGATCTGTGGTGTGCAGCGATCACCGATATGGGGGGTCACAGGAGCCGCTAGGCATTTGAACATGGTTCCTGCTGCACGATCGCAGCAGGAACCATGTTTCTAGCGCAATTTTTTTTTTTTTTAGAAGCAAATTTATTCAGTATGTATGGGTACGTCCTGTGTCCCTAAGGACTCGGACATTAGGATGTACCCATACGTCCTGTGTACTTAAGAGGTTAATTTGCTAGGTATTTTGTTTACACATTTTGTTAGGATATCTAATGGTGCTCTTGGAGTGATCTTAATAGGATACACACTTTGAGGGAGAAGCAAAGCTTTGTCACTCTTTTCAGAGTCATATATCCTAATACCACGCATTCTGAGGGCTTATTAAAGTTGTTAGCATCAAGGGATCATTCACATTAACCAATCTTTCTTGAAAAGAACAATTTTGTCAATAATCAGGCTTTGTGTGCCTTTGTGTTGTGGGCAAAGCATCTATGAAGCCCTCATCTCCAATCAGATTTGCTTAAATGCCTTCTGCCAATTAACTTTTAGAGTCATTAATGCATTAGTTGACCTATTGTTTCTCCCTGAACCATGTGCTGCACTAGTGTTGAGCATGAATATTTTAATTGCTAATTTTAATTGCGAATATCACCACTTCGAGAATTTGCGAATCTTTAGAATATAGTGCTATATATTCGTATTTGCGAATAGTGTTGATTGCAAATATAATTGCGAATTTATCGCAAATTTATCGCGAATATCTGCCTTAGCAACATCCCTAGCAACCAATAGGAACGTTGCCTTAGTGTTGATCGCGAATATTCTAATCGCAAACTTTTATCATGAATATATTACATTGCCGATTTTTGCAATCAAGTAAATAATCAACTATATAATGACTGGACATCATGAATTCTCTAATTTGCAAATGTATGGCGAATATTCACCCAAAAATTTGAGAAATATTGCGAATTCAAATATTGCCTATGCCACTCATCAATACACGGCACCATAGGCTCAGTGAAGCATATTAAAAGTTCTACTGATAAGCAAACTTCTTTAAAAAAAATTGTGTCTGATTCTTGGAACTTTAAAAAAAATGTCATTCTTCGCTGAATTAAAGGTGTGCTAATTGGCTTGAAAATTATTATTAGTATGGAACACTCTGAGGTCTCATGGGACTTTTTTCCAATTTTTTGTTCTTTCTTGTTTATTTGCAAATTTTTGCTTTCTAACACAACACAGCAATAGCAAATAATGTCAGTGATACAGACATATATTGCTATGGGTAAATGGTTAGTTGACATATGTTATGCTTTTTACCATTAGCAGGTAGAAACCTTCCAAAAATTGTCCCTTAATGGGTGCAGATGGTGTTTAAACACTCAGTGTTAGCAGAAAAAAATAGTGGCTTCTTGGGACCAAGTATCCAAAAATTATACCTTAACAGGGAATTATTTATTTGTGCAATCATTTTTATTTTATTGTAATTTATTTGAGATGTTTCTATCATTATGATTAGAGATGAGCGAATCAAAGTTGACAAAGTGGAATTCATTACGAATTTCAGGAAAATTTTATTTACAACTAATGTGAATTTCCACCAGCTTTGTGGTAACAAATCGCAATTTTTCCTAAAATGGCGGCTAAAATGGTGGCTATACGTGTTAGGACATGGGGCAAGGAACTCTGAGAAGGCCGGACGACCCATAATGCCATGCATGCAGCCAATAAGCAGCCAGCCCTGTGATGTCAGAGCCCCATAAATATGGCATCCATCTTGGATTCAGACATTTTCCAGAGTGCAAAAAAACCTCATTGTGAAAAGAAACTGTCACGACACGGGAAGTAGGGAGGAAGTGCACCCACCTGACTGCCACCCCAACCCTGTCCCTGCCTACTTGCACTTCCCGCCCTAGGCGACAGGGCGCAACTGGGCGGCGGTCCCTAACTTGCGTAAGTGCAGAGCAGAGAGGACAGGAAGGAGACAGAGAGCGGAGACAAGGGATGATGCTCCCGCAGGAAGCGGTCGGGAGGAGAGAGCGAATACAGGCGAACTCTCCTACAAGGGAAGACAAGAGGAGGTCAAACGAGCAGAGGTCACTCCGAGAGGTCGCATCAAAAACCGAGAGACAGAGGCAAGAGACAAATTAAATAATGAGCCGAGGTCCAATTCAGGAGGTAGCGAAAGTACAAGGAGAAGGCGGTAGATAGGTCAGGGGACGGTCACTGGTCAATTCCAAAGGTCAAATTCAAGCAAGAAAATATGGACACAGCCTGAGTGAGTAATTACAGGCAACCTGTGGTCAGCAGTCTGCCTGTTGATATAGTGGAGGAAAGGGATCATGTGACCTGGCCAGCGTCACATGACCCCCTCTCCCTGCTACTAGCCGAGCGCCAAGTACCCAGCTCAGCGCTCAGCTCTACTTGGTTCCCATGGCGACGGAGAACGCCGCTCGCCCCTGCAGGAGGAGCGCGGCCGGGTGCGCCGCGTCGCCCGTCGCCATGAGCGTCCCTCCTGCAGTGATTTCAGGGGCCGGCGGCGGCACGGGACAGCGGAAGCCCGCCGCCCGCCTCCCATGACAGAAACACCAGAAAAAACGATTTATAAGTGCAGGGAAAGGATAGGGAGGAATCATTTCACAGCCTCTTGGTGTAGGGAGAGACGTAAGAAGGCGCTAGGGACAGTGCTAGAAAAGCAATTTACAAGTGCAGGGAAATATTTTATATAGCTCTGTCATTCCAGCAATTTGTTCTACTATCGGGGTGCAAGTGCTATGTTGAAAAGCCTTTAGTGGCCTATTTCAGTACAAAAAGAAAAATATATACGCACTTCACTGTTGCAGTTATTTGTGGTGAAAACATTTATTTCAGTACAAAAAGAAAAATACATACACACTTCACTGTTGCAGTTATCTGTGGTGAAAGCATTTAGTGGCGTATTGCAATACAAAAAGAAAAATATATACGCAGTTCACTGTTGCAGTTATTTGTGGTGAAAGCATTTAGTGGCCTATTTCAGTACAAAAATAAAAATATATTTGTCACTTTTAGGGTGTTTTAACTTGCTTTTAATTTATTTAGTTAAGCTAAAGGTATGTCAGACAGAGAAATGCCAGGTCATGTAGAGAGGAGTGGCAGAGGATGAAGTGTTTCTGGATTAGACAGAGGTCACAGCAGAATAAGGGGGCGTGGCAGCAGGAGTCACAACGAGAGGCCTGAGCTCCCGGTGTCATCTAGCGGTCGAGTCTTGACCAGTAATCCAGGGGTTCTTGATTGGTTAACTCGGTCATACACTTCATCCCAAGTAACATCAGACACCCCAGCCAACAATCGGTGGGTTCGTCAGACACAACCCTTAGTTGGCATGACCCGGGAGAAGGCCCTGTGCCCTCACATGTCCTCAACCTGCTTCTGTCCTTTGCTGTTCCCTAAGCCACAGAAGTATTGTATGCTGTTGGCTCAGTTACACTATACAGCGAGGGTGAGCTACTAGAGGACGGTTAGCAGCTACTGTCCAGCCAAGATCTGGAGGAGACATCTGCTGCTTCCTCTGCTATGCGGGCAAGTAGTGATTAGGAGAGTGGCGTGGGAGGTAGTGTTGCGAGTGGTCAGGCTCCTGACCCAGAGACCATTAAGGATCACATCAGTGACGTCCAAACACTACATGATGATGATGAAGCCGATCGCACTTGGGAGCCAGGTGCAGAAGGGGCCACATCATCATCAGGAGAAGAAGGTGTCAGCTTTCCTGTGAGGCAGCGGCTGAGCCAGCAAGGTGGTAGCATGGCAGGGAGTCAGCAGGTTGGCAGCAGTGGGAGGTCAGGAGCCAAACATGCCTGGGGTAGACCACCTGCTTTGCCACAGTCTACTTGCCAGGGAAGTAGTGGTGCAGGGATTCACAACGACAGCGGCGGTAGCAGTCAGTCAGTGCGGACTGTTGGGGGGAAAATCACCTACTCGGCAATGTGGCAGTTTTTGTTAAGCCACAGGAGGAGAGGAACATGGCCATATGTAGAATCTGTAGGCAGAAGGTGAAGCGTGGCTAGGGTGCCAATGTTGGCACTACAGCCATGCGTCAACATATGCAGCGTCGCCATACAGTGGCCTGGGAGAACTGTAGCTCCGATGTGGTGGTCCAGCCAGATGCAGCACCCACTGCATCACCCAGTGGCAGCACCCAGTTTCAGGCAGTCAAGACTCCACCATCTCAGTCAAAGGGAGCAGTATGTCATTCCCATCATCTGCTGGTCCCGATGCTCCTGCTTCTCCTCCTCCTCATCCTCATCAGTCGTTCCATCAGCAATCGATCACTGAAGCGATTGCCAAGAAACAGCAGTATGTGTGCATTCTTTCAATGGCACAGAAGGTGAATGTGCTCCTGGCCATTTTGCTGGTGCTGCAGTCCCTCCCTTTCCAAGTGGTGGACTGCACCTTTCAGAGAACTGATGGCTTGTGCTAAGACGAGGTGGAGAGTCCTACAATTATGTAGAACAGAAGGTGGGCCAGTCCTTGAGCCTGTTTGTGTCTGCCAAAGTGTAAGGCAGCGCCGACATGTGGAGCTATAACTACGGTCAGGGACAATACATGCCCTTTATGGCCCACTGGGTGAAAGTTGTTCCTTCACAGCCATACCAGCAACTTGGCCAGGTCACGCTGCTTCCGCTTCTACGCTGTCATGCGGTTGGTCCTGCGACAAAGTCCACCTCTGCCTCCTCATCCTCCACCATGTCCTTAGCCTCCACTGCAGGGACAAGTCACAGTGCCCCTCCAGCATACCACATGTGCAAGGCACGGCAGTGTCGCGCTGTTTTGCACCTGGTTTGCCTTGGCGAATTGAGTCACACAGGGGAGGAACTGCTCCTTGTGATTCATCAAGAAATTGAATTCTGGCTTTCTCCGCAACAACTGAAAATTGGAACCATGGTGACCGACAATGGGAAGAACATGGTGTCAGCACTGCATCAAGGAATGCTGAAACATGCACCCTGCATGGCACACTTGTTCAATCTGGTTGTCAAGCAGTTCCCAAAGTCTTCCACCCATCTGCAAGACATCCTAAAAATGGCCAGGAAACTTTGCATGCACTTCATCCACTCATACACCGGAAAGCACACCCTCCATGAGCTGCAGCGGCAGAACGGCATCCCCCAACATAGGCTGATATTCGAGATTTCTACCAATTGGAAATCCACCAGGGACTGACCATACAAACAGAGAAAGGCAATCAATGATTTCTTGATGATCCAAGCAGATAGGAGTACTCCCCTGTGTAAATTCGATGTCAGCAAGTGGCAGTTCATGCGTGACACCTGCCGTTTGTTCTGGCCCTTTGAGGATGCCACGTTATTTGTTAGTCTCCAGCAGTATGGGATGAACAACGTCATTCCACTGCTTAATATCCTGGAACAGATCGTAGTAACAATGGCTGGTCAGGGGACAGGAGACGTGGTGCCTATATCTCATGGTGACATGAGCCCTATAGGGGCTGAACTGGAAGAGTAGGAGGAGGGGGAAAAGGACATTGGAGCACAGGCAATGTGTAGCGAAATGGGTGGTTTTTCTACTAAGCTGACAGGAGAGGAGGAGCAGGAGCAGCCAGAGGAGCTAGAGGGTGATGAGGAAGACGAGACAAGACCCAAACACACAGTGGAAGTATACAGTGGAGTTGGAGGCAGGGAGTCCCTCCAAGTCACTTACACAAAATGCATGCTCACTTGCCCGATGCATGCTCACTTGCTTGTGTAGTGACAGACGAATTGTCCCCATTCGGCAGAGGGATGACTTCTGGCTCTCCTCCTTGTTGGAGCCTCATTACCAGTCCAAAATGGGAGACTTTTTTTACACCCGCTGATAGCACAAAATGAACTTCTGTAGAGACATCCAATGTAGTCAGTTGTCCACTGTCTATCTGCGCCATCGTCCATCCTCTCGCAGGTCTGTTCAGGGGGCCCTCTGTGCTCACATTCCACTGCCTTGTTTGCTGGGTAGGGGAAGGGTGGGGTGGCAGGAGCAGTACCAGCTCCATCAGCAGCAGCCTGAGTCTACAGTCGCTGATGAGCAGCTTTCTTCACACGCATAGTGAAGAAACTACTCAACAGCAACAGCAAGTAGACCTAAACCAGCAGGTGGTGGAATACTTGGAATGTACCCTGCCACTACTGGGCAGCCAAAACAATTAATTTGTCACCAATGAAGATCCTATGGTACTACGCTGCAGGTCTTGTATGTGTGTGGAGATCAGTTCACACTTTGCGGTATAGAGAGAAAGGGGTTAAGACCGCGCGTCCAACAATCAGGTGTATACTTCTTCTGGGAGAAAAAAAGGATCCAAGGTGGAGTCAAATCCCAGATGCCTTCACCTCGTAAAGGGCTCTGCGGATATCCAGAAATATATATAATCGTGAAATACCGTTGAGACACTTTCCCCACTTAGTTTCACCAGTCTACTTACTAGATGCCGGCAGATCTTATGCAGTGGTAAATCTCAATTGTGGTGTCTTTCTTCATCAATATATATACTTCATGCACTATAAGGCAATAAAACACTCCGCTGGTGCAGTAATTCCTTAAAACATAGCTGCCAATTTTTTATTATATACTCACAAGAGTCAGAATTAAAACAGCATTAAGCACATCCAGTCGCTTGCCCGACCCGGGTTTCACTCACAGAGCTTCGTCAGGGGCGTCTACTTCCTCCCTCACCCCATCCTCTTTTTAAACCATTTCCTGCTCTTTTTAACCCTTACATATCAAGGATAAACCATAGGAGGGGTGGTGATTATATGTCCAAAATAGATCGATGCGAGGCACGCTGGATTTATGAGTTGGGAACCTTGCAGCCTAAAGGTTTAAATGTTGATTTTGACATCAGATCAAGTTTGTGAACAGGCATGCATAAAATAGTTTTTAGTGAAAAAAATCGGATCATGCGAATAATTCAGTGAGGAGAAATCGCATCATGCGAATTATACTTTATAGTTTCCATTGAATTAGGCATTTTATGGTTTATCCTTGATTTGTAAGGGTTAAAAAGAGCAGGAAATGGTTTAAAAAGAGGATGGGGTGGGGGAGGAAGTAGACGCCCCTGACGAAGCTCTGTGAGTGAAACCCGGGTCGGGCAAGCGACTGGATGTGCTTAATGCTGTTTTAATTCTGACTCTTGTGAGTATATAATAAAAAATTGGCAGCTATGTTTTAAGGAATTACTGCACCAGCGGAGTGTTTTATTGCCTTATAGTGCATGAAGTATATATATTGATGAAGAAAGACACCACAATTGAGATTTACCACTGCATAAGATCTGCCGGCATCTAGTAAGTAGACTGGTGAAACTAAGTGGGGAAAGTGTCTCAACGGTATTTCACGATTATATATATTTCTGGATATCCGCAGAGCCCTTTACGAGGTGAAGGCATTTGGGATTTGACTCCACCTTGGATCCTTTTTCTCCCAGAAGAAGTATACACCTGATTGTTGGACGCGCGGTCTTAACCCCTTTCTCTCACTACTGGGCAGCCAAACTGGACTCGTGGCCGCAACTGGCAGAGTTTGCCCTGGCAAAGCTGTCTTGCCCGTCCAGTAGTGTGGCATTAGAGCCGGTGTTTAGTGTGGCACCCAAAATGTGGAGATACTGACCTTTGTCAAGATGAATCAGGCATGGTTAAGCCAGGATTTCCTCCCACCAATGCCTGATGCATCAGACTAGATCATCCATGGTGCAACACCAACACTTTGACAAAAGAGAGCGGTTTCTTCTGGCTACCTGCCTCAGATACTATGCTGATGCTGCCATCCACCAAATGCCACACATCTGATGACAAGTGCTCCTTCAATCACCCACCATCTTCAGCTGGTACTCGTATTGACACCCTTCTCCCCACCCTGTCAGTGGGTCACTCTGTGGTCTACTGATGCTGCTGCCACCTCTTCACTATATCACCTTGTCACTCTGTGGTATCCTGATGCTGCTGTCACCTCCACACTATGCCACCTTGCCACTCTGTAGTCTCCTAAAGCTTCTGCTGCTGCTGCCAGCTCCACACTGTCATTGTGTCACCCTGTGGCCTATTCCTGATGCTGCTGCTGCTGCCGCCACCTTCACACACTGTCATTGTGCCACTCTGTGGCCTCCTGATGCTTCCGCCACCTCACACACACTGTCATAGTGTCACTTTGTGGCCTCCTGATGCTGCTTTTGCCACCCCACAATCTGTCATTCTGCCACTCTGTGGCCTCCTGATGCTGCTGCCACCTCCAAAATGTAATTGTGCCGCTCTGTGGTCTCCTAATGATGCTGCAAACTACAGAATCGGTCATTTTGCCACTCTCTGGCCTACTCCTGCTGCTACCACCTCCACACTCTTTTATTGCTCCACTCTTTGGCCTACACATGCTGCTTCCACCTCCATACTCTGTCATTGTGCAACTCTGGTATCCTCATGCTGCTGCCACCTCTAGACTTGGTCATTATGCCACTCTCTGGTCTACTCATGCTTCCGCCACCTACACACTCTGTAATTGTGTCACTCTGTGGTCTACTGATGCTTCTGCCACCTCCAGACTCTGTCATTGTGCCACTCTGTGAACTACTCATTCTGCTGCCACCTCCCGACACTGTCATTGTGCCGCTCTGTGGTCTCATATACAATTCATCTTTTATTGGTCCGTAGGACCCAAGCGTTATTTTTACACCCTCACTGACTAAATTAATAAAATATATCCTTTATTTTTATCCTTAAAAGAAGCATAGTGCTAGTTAGGGAACTCATGTGATTAAAATTCCTCAGGGAGGTCAGCTTTGGGACATCAGTGTTGCACTATTAGAACTGCTGTATTGGCAGTCTCTCTTATGTCAGGAAATCCAATCCCTTTTATTAAAGTCTTGTACGGAACTTTACTAAATACCAAAACAGTCTAGCTGCAATTTCCCATACACGGGTCCCTCCTGACTATCCCTGAACTAAAAATTCACATTAATCCTGCATCCCAACATGTTACCCTGAGTAATCTTTAGTGGATGATATTGCAGGTGCAGCTGCTTCCACCTCCATACTCTGTCATTGTGCCACCCTCTGGCCTACTCATGCTGCTGCCACCTCAACACTCTTTCATTGTTCCACTCTGTGGCCTAGTCATAATGCTGCTACCTCCAGACTCAGTCATTATGCCACTATCTAGCCTGCTCATGCTGATGCCACCTCCACACTCTTTCATTGTTCCACTCTGTGACCTACTCTTGCTTCTGTCACCTACACACTCTTTCATTATGCCACTCTATGGCCTACTCATGCTGCTGTGACCTTCACACTCTGTCATTGTGCCGCTCTGTGGTCTCCTGATGCTTCTGCCACCTCCACACTCTTTCATTGTGCCACTCTGTGGCGGCTTATGCTGCTGCCACCTCCACACTCTTTCATTGTGCCACTCTGTGGCTTACTCATGCCGCTGCCACCTCCACACTCTGTCATTATGCCACTCTGTGGCGTACTCTTGCTGCTGCCACCTCCAGACTCTATCATTGTGCCTCTCTGTGGTATCCTCATGCTGCTGCCACCTCCAGACTCGGTCATTGTGCCACTCTCTGGCTTGCTCATGCTGCTGCCATCTCTACTCTCTGTCATTGTGCTGCTCTTTGGTCTCCTCATGCTGCTGCCACCTCCAACACTCTTTCATTGTGCCTCTCTGTGGTATCCTTCATATTGCTGCCACCTCCAGACTCAGTCATTGTGCCACTCTCTGGCTTGCTCATGCTGCTGCCATCTCTACTCTCTGTCATTGTGTCACTCTGAGGCCTACTCATGCTTCTACCACCTCCACACCCTGTCACTGTGCCACTCTGTGGCCTACTAATGCTGCCGCCACCTCAAGACTCTGTCATTGTGCCGCTCTGTTGTATCCTCATACTGCTGCCACCTCCAGACTCGGTCATTGTGCCACTCTCGGGCCTACTCATGCTGCTGCCACCTCCAGACTCTGACGCAGAGGATTTCAACATCCCTTCTAGCACCCGCTTGAAAAAGGGTGCCAAATATGGGCCAGAAACGATGCAAAGCAATACATGTAACAAGCTATTGTTGAATAAATAAAGATTCAAACACTCTATCAGCTTTGGTGTGCTGTCTCTAAAACGTATTAGGAACTGATTGACTAGCCCTCTAAAATGGAAGAAGTCATTCAGGGACTTGCACCCATAAAAGCCCTTGTGAGACGTGTGCTGTGGTACTATTTTGGATAAAAGCTGCAACCTCTACACTCTGTCATTGTGCCACTCTGTGGTGTCCTCATGCTGTTGCCACCTCCAGACTCAGTCAGTGTGCGACTTGGTGGCCTCCTCAAACTGCCGTCACCTCCAGACTCTATCATTTTGCCACTTAGTGGCCTCCTCATACTTCTTCCACCTCTAGTCACTGTAATTCGGCCACTCTGTTGCCTACTCATGCTGCTACCACCTCCAGACTCAGTCATGTGCCACTCTATGGCATACTAATACTGCTGCCACCTCAATACTCTATCATTTTGCTGCTCTGTGGTCTCCTCATGCTGCTACCACCACCAGACTCAGTCAGTGTTCCTCTTTCTGGCCTAATCCTTCTTCTGCTACCTCCACAGTCTGTCATTGTGCCACTCTGTGAACTACTCATGCTGCTGCCACCTCCAGACTCAGTCATTGTGCCACTCTGTGGTATCATACTAAAATAACAATTTGAATCCAGCACCTAAAGTTTAAAATCTTAGGGTTCTTTATTTGGAATCTTAAAGCACATACAGTACGATGGACACCAATTTCTGACTCATAATTATTTTTTGTTTGATAAGGGATACTATCTTCAGGTATAAGGTGTGTCCATGAGGGCTAAGTATTCTCCCTCTCTGGCATACCTGGTGATGGCTTATTGGGAGGAGTGGTATGTCTTCTCTGTTGACAACCCTTTTGCATGTGGTGTGGTCTGGTACGGCAGATACATCGATGATTTGCTCCTTATTTGTAGCGGCGGTTAGTGTTGGGCGCGAATATTCGCAATGCGAATATCTCGCGCGAATATTGCATATTCGCGATTTCGCGATTTTTTCGAATATCATGCCATAAATTCGATATTGCGAATATTCGCGTTGGTTAAATTAGATGATACACAATTCAAGAACTTCAGTTCACTTGTGTTGATAAATGAGTTTGAGTGACTCTGAGTTTCATTCATTTAAGGTGTTGTTTTGCATCAAGGCTCTTTTTCAAAGCCATAGCCAAAATCCTGCCTTTTTTGTGATTTTTCGTAATGAGATTTTTATTAAGCGATGCGATTTTTTTCACACGTGCTATTCTTCCTGCGCATTGATTGACTTGACCATCCCGGCCATGAAAGTTAAAGTGTTTTTGCGATTTTCTGTAATGCGATTTTTATTAAGCGATGCGATTTCTTTATGCGATTATCCGCGATTTTATAAAAAAAAAGATGGCGATTAAATTATGACGAATACGAATATTCGAATTTGCGAATATATCGCGAATATTTCACGAAATATTCGCGAAATATCGCGAATTCGAATATGGGCATATTCGATCATCACTAGCGGCGGTGTGTCTGCCATGCCCAACCTCACCGCATATGTGAACAATACCATATAATGTACGATTTACATGTCATTTGGATCACCAATATATTGTTTTTTTTAGATCTCAAACTCACAGGTGTACATGGGGCTGTTGTTCAAACTGCCCCATATTGCAAAACCGTATCCGGTAATACTAGCTTGCACGTGTCCAGTCATCATCCAACCCACACCGTTAAGGCAATTCCTGTGGGGGAATTTACTAGTGCGTATCACAATTGTAGTAGTGATGAAATATTTGTGTCAGAATGTAATATTATTTGGATACGTCTCAAGGAGAGAGTCTACCCTAATTGGATGCTCCAAAGAGCATGCAATATTGCTCAAAAGAAAAATAGATACGACCTTTTGGTTTATAAATTGCAATGTGTGGAGGGTACAGTGAGCACTAATCGGTATCATAATAATTCAGAGACCAATAGAAAGATGTATTCAGTAAATACGGGTGAACAGAAAAACAAGAAAAATGATACCCCTACACTAGTGTTAACATATAGTAGGCAATTTAATGAAATTCAGCAAGTCGTTTGGCGTTGTCCCCCAATATTATACAAGGATGAGACATCATATGAGGTGTTGAAGGGAGGTTGTCGTATAGTCTATAGGAAGTCCCGAACATTAGCTAATATTCTGTCACCTTCATTTTTTGTTGCTTCTGTAACTAAAAATCAAATTACATGGCTTCCCCATACTGGATTTTTTAAGCGCGGGGGTCATCCCTGCAAAACATGCAAATATGTCAGAGTAACAAACTGCTTTGAGAATTCCTCCCATAACGAATCTCTGCCTATTCAGGAATATATAAATTGCAATATGGCTTGTGTTGTCTTCATCATCGGATGTAATGTTGAGCGCGAATATTCAAATAATGAATTTTTTTAGCGAATATCGGCACTTTGCTAATTAGCGAATATTTTGAATATAGCGCTATATATTCGCTATGATGAATATCCATAGTTATTTTTTTATTGTTAGATTTTTTTCTTTCCCACTTCCCAAAAGTAGTCCTTACCTGTCCTGAGGATTCCTGGTTGCTCCAGTCAGTGCCCGTTGCTGCTTCTGTCGACTTCCGTGCTCATGGAGCGTCCCAATCACCATGGGAACGCCTCCATACTAGAATAGTTTCCTTCTTTAGTTCTTTATTTTTCAACAGTTCATGTCTTGTGTTTATAGCTGGATACTGATGTTTTTTGACCAGTTGTGGGGGATAACCCCTATCTATAAATTTCTGACTCATGTCCTCACATCTAGTTTGAATATTTTGTTCCCCACTTACAATCCTCCTGAGTCCTGACCCATAAGAATTGGCTAAAGGTAAGGACTCAATCATCCCTCGTGGATGTGAACTTTTAAAGTTAAGGATGTTATTCTTGTCCATTGGCTTAAGGTATAGGTCAGTTTGTAAAGTGTCCCCTTCTGGATACACTAGTGTGTCTGAGAATTTAAGTTTTTCAGCTGAGCAGACGACAATGAACTGAAGTTCCTGGTGGATGCTGTTTAGGTAAGTATTGAATTCCTGTAAAGACTCCTCTGTTCCTGTCCAGATAAAGAAGATGTTATCAATGTATCTCATCCAGCCCCTCACATTTTCGAAGTAGCTGGATGGATATACGTAGACATCCTCAAAATGCGATATATATATATATATATATATATATATATATATACATATACATATACGTACACCAGGCCACATTGGACCCCATAGCGGTCCCCCTACTTTGTGTGTAGAAGTCATTTTTATAGAGAAAGTGTAAGGATGATCTCCAGGAGGGAGGATCAGTCTCCTCTGCGGAGTATGGCTTGAGTTTTGTAATATATGATGTACTGCCTCAAGGACCCTGTTGTGGTCTATGCTCGTATAGAGGCTAATTACATCGAAGGAGACCAGTAAATTACCTTTCTCAAAATTGAGTTCACCTAATTTCAACAAGGAATGTGAAGTGTCCTTAATAGAGTTGAGTGAACACCTGGATGTTCGGGTTTGAGAAGTTCGGCCGAACTTCCCGAAAATGTTCGGGTTCGGGATCGGAACTCGTCCCGAGGTTCACCCGAACCCCATTGAAGTCAATGGGGACCCAAACTTTTGAGCACTAAAAAGGCTGTAAAATAGCCCAGGAAAGGGCTAGAGGGCTGCAAAAGGCAGCAACATGTAGATAATTCCCCTGCAAACAAATAGGGAAATGACTTAAAATAAAATAAAATAAATAAAAATTAATCAATATCAATTGGCATCTTGGAGGAGGAGGGGGTGGAATAGGAGGTTGGTGTGGCATCAGGTGGGAATGCTATGGGAGTTGAAGTTCTCATCACAGCCAAAAAGGATTCATGTCTGCCTACAGTGCCACAGGCCTCATTCACAGACTTAGGGCCATGGCACCCGCAAAGAGGAGAGCGGTCCCGTAACAGCTACACAGGTCTCAGGTCAACCTGCAATGGAACAGTAGCCTCCTGACACCCAGACAGAGGAGAGGTCATTTGACAGTAAAAAGAGTTTAATATCTCCCACCAAGACAACAAATGATTAAATGACATATAGGCCCCTGACACCCAGACAATGGGGCTTTCATTAGACAGTAAAAAGTGTTAAATGTCTGCCACCAAGACAGCAAGCAAGTACATGAAAGTAAGGCCCCTGACAGCCAGACAATGGGGCGGTCATTAGACAGTAAAAAGAGTTTAATATCTCCCACCAAGACAACAAATGAGTAAAAGACATATAGGCCCCTGACACCCAGACAATGGGGCGGTCATTAGACAGTAAAAAGTGTTAAATGTCTGCCACCAAGACAGCAAGCAAGTACATGAAATTTAGGCACCTGACACCCAGATAATGGGGCGGTCATTAGACACCAGTAAAAAGATTTTAATATCTCCCACCAAGACAACAAATGATTAAAAGACATATAGGCCCCTGACACCCAGACAATGGGGCGGTCATTAGACAGTAAAAAGTATTAAATGTCTGCTACCAAGACAGCAAGCAAGTACATGAAAGTTAGGCCCCTGACACCCAGACAATGGGGCGGTCATTAGACAGTAAAAATAGTTTAATATCTCCCACCAAGACAACAAATGATTAAACAACATATAGGCCCCTGACACCCAGACAATGGGGTGGTCATTAGACAGTAAAAAGTGTTAAATATCTGCCACCAAGACAGCAAGCAAGTACTGTACATGAAATTTAGACCCCTGACACCCAGACAATGGGGCGGTCATTAGACAGTAAAAAGAGTTTAATCACTTCAGCCCCCCTAGCTTAAACCCCCTTAATGACCAGACCACTTTTTACAATTCTGCACTTTCTTTTGACTTTCTGAGAACCTGTCATGTTTCCTGAGTTACTACAATGCCCAGATAGTAGAAACACCCCACAAATGACCCCATTTCGGAAAGTAGAAACCCTTAGGTATTCGCTGATGGGCATAGTGAGTTCATGGAAGTTTTTATTTTTTGTCACACGTTAGTGGAAATGGATTTTTTTTTCTTACAAAGTCTCGTATTCCACTAACTTGTGACAAATTTAATTTTTTTTACATGAACTCACCATAACCCTCACGGAATACCTTGGGGTGCCTACTTTCTAAAATGGGGTCACTTGTGGGGTATTTATACTGCCCTGGCACTTTAGGGGTCCCTAAAGCGTGAGAAGTAGTTTGGAATCAAAATGCGTAAAAATGTCCTGTGAAATCCTAAAGGTACTCATTGGAATTAGAGCCCCTTTGCACATCTTGGCTGCAAAATAGTGCCACACATGTGGTATCGCCGTACTCATAAGAAGTAGGGCAATGTGTTTTGGGGTGTATTTTTACATAAACCCATACTGTGTGTTAAAAATATCTCTGTAAATGCCAACTTTTTCCATTTTTTTATACAAAGTTGTCAATTTACAGTGATATTTCTCTCATCCAGCATGGGTATATGTAAAAATACACCCTAAAACACAATGCCCTACTTCTCCTGAGTACGGCGATACCACCTGAGTGACACTTTTTTGCAGCCAAGATGCGCAAAGGGGACCTAATTCCAATGAGTACCTTTTAGGAGGGCATTTTTAGGCATTTGGATTCCAGACTTCTTCTCACGCTTTAGGGCCCCTAAAAAATGCCAGGGCAGTATAAATACCCCACATGTGACCCCATTTTGGAAAGAAGACACCCCAAGATATTCCATGAGGGGCATGGCGAGTTCATAGAAGATTTTTTTTTTTGGCACAAGTTAGCGGAAATTGACTTTTTTTTTTTCTTCTCACAAAGTTTCTCTTTCCGCTAACTTGTGACGAAAAGTTATATCTTTCATGGACTCAAAACCCGCACTGAATCCGGACCCATTCATTTCTATGGGGCTGTGCACATGAGTGGTGATTTTCACGCATCACTACTGCATTGCGTGAAAATCGTAGCATGCTCTATATTTCGTGTTTTTCACGCAAGGCAGGCCCCATAGAAGTGAATGGGGCTGCGGGAAAATTGCAAGCATCTGCAAGCAAATGCGGATGCAGTGCGATTTTCCTGCATGGTTGCTAAGCGACGGGACCCGATCTTTATTATTTTCGCTTATAACATGGTTCGATCTCTCTTCTCTCTTCAAGCATTAGCTGCAGTCTAAAGGACCTGTGATGACGTCACATCACATGATCCAATCACATGGTCCGTGATGGAAAACCTAGTATCCTGAGAGACACTTGTGTTAACTCTGCCTGTGTCCTGCAGTCCCTACGTCCCTAAGTGTACCTGAGTGTGGTACTTCCGGAAACACTCCCCTAAGCATAGGGCATGGTGGTCAGGGCAGTCAGAACAGAAATAGCGGGTGTCACGCCTTATTCCACTCCTGCTACAGACACGACATCTTTTTCGGGGTGGCGCTTGGTTTGAGGTACCAGCAACGACATTGGGGAAATGTTGCTCGTGTAGACAGCTCACTACACTGGTGGTTGGGGCCACGGAACCTCCTGGATCGAGGTTGTCGAAGATCTCTTCCTGAAATTTGAGGAACGATCCTGTTCTCCCAGCCTTACTGTAGAGAACAAAACTATTGTACATAGCCAATTGAATTAGGTATACAGACACCTTCTTATACCAGTGTCTGGTCCTGTGAGAAAGTAAATAAAGAGCCAACATCTGGTCATTAAAGTCCACCCCTCCCTTGAACAAATTATAGTCGTGGACCGAGAGGGGCTTTTCAATGACACTGGTTGCCCGTTCAATTTGTATTGTCGTGTCTGCGTGAATGGAGGAGAGAATGTAAACGTCACGCTTGTCTCTCCATTTCACCGCGAGCAGTTCTTCGTTATACAAGGTAGCCCTCTCCCCCCTGGCAAGAGGTGGTAACGAGCCATTGGGGGAAGCCCCAGCGACTAGGTCGCGAGATGCCACAGCAGCCAATCTGTTCTAGAAACAAATGCCTGAAGAGGGGCACACTTGTGTAGAAATTGTCCACATAAAAGTGGTACCCCTTGCCAAATAAGGGTGACACCAAGTCCCAGACTCTCTTCCCACTGCTCCCCAGGTAGTCAGGGCAACCGACCGGCTCCAGGGTCTGATCTTTACCCTCATAGACACGAAATTTGTGCGTATAGCCTGTGGCCCTTTCACAGAGCTTATACAATTTGACCCCATACCGGACGCGCTTACTTGGGATGTATTTTAACACTTACTGTAATATACCCTTTAACGGAAAGAAATACACTTGGAGATGCACGCTGAGTGTAATATACACTTTTACGCAAAAAAGAGGACCATAAAAGACCCAAAATAGCAGAAACATTGAATAATGTCCACACCCAAAAAGTTTTGAGACAAACAAAGGGTCAGTTTTGAGGTAACTAGGTACAAGCTCCCGAGTGATACAAAGGAGAAAAAAGAAGAAAATTGAAACTCACACTGTACCTTTATGAAAATATGTAAATCTTTATTTATATCATGTTAAAAGCATATATATGCCATTAAAAGAGGGGAGAGGGAGTAACAGAAAAATGCCTGCCTGGGGTCACACACCAAACAGAGATAATAAAGTAGAAATAATACAGAGTAACATATATAAATAATAGGAAAAGTCCGGATTAACCAACCACACTATGGTAAGTAATGGTACACATGCGCAGGGCTGGATGTACATATCCAGTGATACATAGGTATAAAAACCTAAACAGCCGAGGCAGGGGAAGGACTCACCTAAATGAAGTGGTGTGGACAAACAACCAGGATGGCGTTACCCCGACGCGCGTTTCGGCGTACCTTCGTCTGGGGGTAACGTCATCACTATTAACCAGAAGTTTTATACATCAAGGATCCAACGGAATGCTGACACGTAAATCGCGTCATCCGCATATGTAAAGGGCGCGCGTACCCACGTAAACAAACCGCACCCGGCTAACCTCCCAGGTGGCGTCCTGCCGTCACGCCCACAGGCACATGACAGAAGTCATGTGATGCGGCAAAAAGACAGCATATGGACGCACAAGTGGGAGGTGACTGAGCACGGCGTTGCGCGTCGCACACACCACATCACAGATGAGGTGAAATTAGTGGAGGTAGGATAACGAGACGTTGCTAAAAGTAACCAATCAGAAACAAAATATATATAAAATATATATTTAGCTTGTAAATTATATCTAAAATGATCTAGGAACAATGAAAAGAAGGGGGAAAAAGGAGTGAGGACTGTGAGGGAGGGGAGTGAAAAAGTATTGAAAAAATACATAATACATGAATAATAATATTGTAACAACCCAATTATGTATTAGATTACATCTAAAAATATATTATATATATAAAATTCCACAATAATATGACATCCTGATTGTTATATGTGAAAAAGGACAAATATAAAAAAATATATATATAATATGAAATAACCATATAATAAAGACCAAAAAATTCTATAATATAACATCATGATTGTTACATGTAAAAAATGTGGAGAAAGGACAGATATAGTAGAATAATAAAATATGAGATGAGCATATAATAAAGCGAAAAAATTAATATGCTGATAGACTGTGATGTGCATATAATAAAGGCAACTTGTAAGGCAATGAAAAAAAGTTCAATAAGTGCCACAAAAATAATAATTATTTTTGTGGCACTTATTGCACTATACAGTTCGGGTTCGCTCATTCCTCGTCCTTAACAAAAGAGGGCACTGAGGAGGCAAAATTCTTTAGAACTCTATCTAGAAATGGGGCTCCACATTTGTTTTGCATATTGCTGTTTCCCAGGGAGCTTTGCACTTTGGATTGCTGTGTTGAGACTCTTAAATGAGGCTCTGCGGTGTTTTCTATAGCTGGTCTCCCTGAGATCAGCTATTGTTTTGTTTGAATAGTCTCCAAGGCATTGCTCCTGGTTAGCCAGAATCCTACTCCACACTGATGAGGGGCAATACCCTGAAACAGCTGGCTTAGGTTAGGTTGTAATGAGACAATCATGTAGTGGCCCATCAACGATTCCATCTGCGTATGCATCATTGATCAGTCGTTTAATTTTCTGCATGATATCGAACTTAATGTCATGGTCAATCTGACGATACACCGATGTATCATTTAGTTGTCGTAGTATCTCATGTTCATATTTCACAGCATCCATGATAATGATAGATCACCTCTTATCTGCTGGTTTAATAGTAATATCCCGTCTATTGCACAGTTTATCAAGGGTTTCCAGTTCTATTGCTATGATATTAAACCTATACTTTATTTTAGGGGCCTTATTTTCAAGTTTATTAATATCTCTTCTAATTAGGGAGATATAAGCTTCCACCACATTGTTAATAGAGGGGGGTTGGAAGCTACTTATAAAATGGAGATTAAAATCCCTAAGTAGCATTGTGTCAGTCTTCAATGATATGGTCATTGTAGGAGAGTCACCAGGTGGAGAGGTTGCAAAAAAAGCATTAAGTTTTAAACGCCAAAAAAAAATTCAAAAAGGTCTATCTCGCAGCTAAATCAGTCCATCTGTGTAGTAGGAAAGTCCCTTATTAAGAAGGCAGAGTTCTGTGTCTGCAAAAGTCTGTGAATAGATATTTACCACTAAGGGTACTTGAACACTACAGTTTTTATTTTCCGGCATTGAGTTCCGTCGTAGGGGCTCAATTCCAGAAAAAAGCACTTCAGTTTTCTCCTAATGCATTCTGAATGGAGAGAAGTCCGTTCAGGATGCATCAGGATGTCTTCAGTTCAGTCACTGTATGGCGTTTTGGACGGAGATAATACCGCAGCATGATGCGGTTTTAAATCCGTCCAAAATGCTGGAACTCTTGCCATAATGCCGGATCTGGCATTAAGTCCCATAGGAATGTGTTAGCGCATGCACAGACCTTTAAGAATGTGAAAAAAATACATTACGGATCTGTTTCTCCAGATGACAAACAGAGAGACTGATCCGTTCTTGGAATGCATTTGTAAGACAGATCCGCATCTGGAACCGTCTACAAATGCTGTCGTTTGCATGCAGATTGCCAGATCCGGCAGGCAGTTCTGGTGACGGAACTGCTTGCCGGATTCCTCTGCCACAAGTGTGAAAGAAGCCTTAGGCGTCCGTCATGGTTTGGTTTGGAGAGAGTCTTTCTGTGATCCCAATTGTCCTGGTTTGTTCAGACCCAATGGTGGCATCTTTGATCTGGTCAACATAGTGTTTTCTCCATCATCTGTGTATGCATTCTCCCCTTCTTTGTCACTTCTTTTTCCTGGATGTAGACTATCGTCACTTAGGTCTTCAGATGGCTCTGTTCCTGTTGTGCCTGCATCCATTTTCCTATTGGGACGTCTGGGTCTAGGTTTTGGTTTTCTTGGTTGGTTCTTCTGTCGTCCAGTTGGTAGTTTCTTGTAGACTTCTCCTTTTGTGTAGTCCTCCATGTCCCATCATCCGAGCATAGTAAATGGTAAATGAGATGGGCTTCCCAGCCGATCCTCTTCCGCGTCCACGCTACACCCACTTTCTTTAGACCTGCCGTGAGAGAGGAGAAGTAGCAGATTGCAGCACAACTATCTGTTGTGCCTCAATCTGCACCTGAAATACACTAATATTGGCATATTTCAGCTCAATAAATAACCCCATATGTTTATGTGGTGGTGATTCTGTGACTTTGATCTTGACTGAATTAATACTATTATCAGACTTCTTGACGGCTGACTTGTCAGACCTGTGGTAAAGTGCTTCAATGACAGCAAGGCAGATTCTGTCACAGGAGTCCATTTTTTGGCATCAGTTCTTTACAAGTCAAGCAGAAATGGGTGCCATCAGGGTAGAAAAATGAGGATTAAAGTGTCTAGCCTAATTTGCGAAACCTAGAAACCGTTGAATAGAATGTAGACCAGAGAAAAATATATTTTCTGTGTCCATCTGTAATATCTGTTCTGAAATAATATATCCAAGGAATGGAAAAAAGGATTTCTCAAAAATTCCTTTTTCAAATTCAGCATAGCGTTGGTTCTTTCTTAAGCATTGTAGCATAATTTGGACATGTTTGGGGTGCAATAATAAAGTCTTAAGAAAAAAACTAAATATCACTCAGATACAGTACATGACAACACATACAAACAGGATGTCTATGAAAACATTAACACACATTTGAAACACAGCTGGAGCATTACTAAAACCAAATTGCATAAGTAAATTTAAATAGCGACCATCACAGGTATTGTAGGCCTCATGTAAATCCAATGCTGTAAATATTTTGGTTTCCATCATGGAAGCAGTCATCATCATGCGGGAGGTGGGGAGCAGTGAGGGAAGCATTAAACTGGTCCCTGGTCTTCTCCCTCTTTGCACTTTGTTCTGACGATGTACAGTACAGTGTCAGGACATAGTGCACGTAGGCGCTGTGCTATGTCAGGTCACAGTGCAGCACGGGCCGGAAGTAGACCTGGGAGCAGTGGGTGAGTGGCAGTGCTATCTGGAGCAAGCAAAGGTAGCCTATTTATTTTATTTTTCTTTTATCATCTAATATGAAGTCTGATAGAGGTTCGATATGAGGCTAATGAGGTCTTATTTGAGGCTGATGGAGTCTGTTCTGCAGCTTCTGGGGTCGGATCTGAGGCTCATGGGGTCTGATATGAAGCTGTTCTGAGGCTGATGGGGATCCGATCTGAGGTTGATTGGTGTACAGTAAAGTTGAGCGAACCGGAACTCTATAGTTCGGGTTTGTACAGAATTTTGGGGTGTTCGGGACATGGACCCGGACCCAAACATTTTCAAAAAAGTTTGGGTTCGGGTCCGTTGTTTAGCGATTTCTTCCCGCTTTCTAAAGGGCTGCACAGCAGCCAATCAGCTAGCGTTTTACTTCTTGCCCTAAGAAGACATCACAGCCATGCCTACTAATGGCATGGCTGTGATTGGCCAAGTGCAGCATGTGACCCAGCCTCTATTTAAGATGGAGTTACGTAGCGCCGCATGTCACTCTGCTCTGATTAGTGTAGGGATAGGATGCAGCTGCTGTGAGGGTGAGATTAGGCAGGAAAAAACTCAGCAAAAACACCTAATGAAGTGATCGATCTACAGCTGTGAACCATTCAACTTCTGCTAGTTAATTGCTCACTGGTTTTTAGGCTGCCCAGAGCGTTTTTCTGTCACTTTCTTCTGGGGTGATCGGTGGCCATTTTGTGTCTTGTGATGCACCAGCACAAGCTGCCACCAAGTCCATCAATCGTAGTTTTTTTTTTTTTTTTGCTATATCCTACAACAGGGGCTTAGCTGTGCTTATTGTCACCGCTAAAAACTCAGGATATAAATCTCTATATTTTATTAAGGGGTGAAATTCAATTGCCAAAATAGCAATCCCCTAAATCTGGTGTTCCAGCTGTGGCTGGCCAAGTTCAATACTGTATGTCAAAGGATAGATATTTTTCTGGGGGGAAATTCTATTGCCAAAATAGCAGTTCCCTAAATCTGGTGTCCCAGCAGTGGCTGGCCAAGTTTAATAGTGTCCGGCAAAGGATAGATTTTGTTCTGGGGTGAAATTCAATTGCCAAAATAGCAATCCCCTAAATTTGGTTTTCCAACAGTGGCTAACCAAGTTTAATAGTGTCCGGCAAAGGATATATTTTTTTCTATGGTGAAATTAAATTCCCAAAATAGCAATACCGTAAATCTAGTGTTCAAGCTGTCGCTGGCCAAGTTTAATACTGTCCGGCAAAGGATAGATATTTTTCTGGGATGAAATTCAATTCCCAAAATAGCAATACCGTATATCTGGAGTTCCAGCTGTGACTGGTCAAATTTAATACTGTCTGGCAAAGGATAGATATTTTTATAGGGTGAAATTCAATTGCCACAATAGCAATACCGTAAATCCTTGGTTTCAGTTGTGGCTGGCCAAGTTTAATAGTGTCTGGCAAAGGATATATTTTGTTCTGGGGTGAACTTCAATTGCCATAATAGCAATCCCCTAAATATGGTGTCCCAGCAGTTACTTGCCAAGTTTAATAGTGTCCGGCAAAGGATATTTTTTGTTCTGGGGTAAAATTCAATTGCCAAAATAGCAATCCCCTAAATCTGGTGTTCCAGCTGTGGCTGGCCAAGTTTAATACTGTCTGGCAAAGGATAGATATTTTTCTGGGGTGAAATTCAATTGCCAAAATAGCAATACCGTAAATCAGTGGTTTCAGCTGTGGCTGGCCAAGTTTAATAGTGTCCTGCAAATTATATATTTTTTTTTTCTGGGGTGAAATTCAATTACCAAAATAGCATTCCCATAAATCTGGTGTCCCATCTGTGGCTGGCCAAGTTTAATAGTGTCCGGCAAAGGATAGATTTTGTTCTGGGGGGAAATTCAATTGCCAAAATAGCAATCCCCTAAATTTGGAGTCCCAACAGTGGCTGGCCAAGTTTAATAGTGTCTGGCAAAGGATAGATTTTGTTCTGGGGTGAAATTAAATTGCCAAAATAGTAATACCATAAATCAGCGGTTTCAGCTGTGGCTGGCCAAGTTTAATAGTGTCCGTCAAAGGATCAATTTTATTCTGGCGTGAAATTCAATTACCAAAATAGCAATACAGTAAATAAGTGGTTTCAGCTGTTGCTGGCCAAGTATAAATCTGTACGTAAAAGGGTATATTACATGTTAATGTCTAAATACAAGGCCTGATAAATAAATCCTCTATATTTGCACACGCTACCGTGCATCTTCAAGTGTATTTCTTTTCGTAAAAGTATATATTACACTACGTGTTAAAATACAAGTGCTGAAAGCATAATCCTCTACATTTGCACACTCTATTGTGCATCTCCAAGTGTAATTCTGTCCGTAAAAGGATACCTTTCATCCAGGGCCTAAATACAGGGCCTACAATTGATATTCCCTAAATCTGTGGTTACTGCTGTGCCTGTATTAGTGTAATATGGTACATAAATAAATAACCAGATAGTGTTAGGTGCCTGAAAAAAAAAAAAAAAAAAAGGCCTGAATTTGAATTCAATACATTGGGCCAAATATTTTTTTTCTTATTGTGGTGAACAATGAGGAATACATCTAGTAAGGGACGTGGACTCGGACATGGTTGTGGTGGTGTTAGTGGACCATCTGGTGCTGGGAGAGGACGTGGCCATTCTGCCACAGCCACACAAACTAGTGAACCAACTACCTCAGGTCCCAAAACCAATATCCCCCAGAATTTACTGCGATATTTGGTGGGGCCCAATGCCGTTCTAAAGATGGTAAGGCCTGAGCAAGTACAGGCGCTAGTCAATTGGGTGGCCGACAGTGAATCCAGCACGTTCACAACATTATCTCCCACCCAGTCTTCTGCAGAAAGCACACAGGTGGTGCCTGAAAACCAAGCCCATCAGTCTGTCACATCACCCCCATGCATATCAGGGAAACTATCTGAGCCTCAAGTTATGCAGCAGTCTCTTATGCTGTTTGAAGACTCTGCTGGCAGGGTTTCCCAAGGGAATCCACTTAGCCCTTCCCCAGCGGTGTAAGACATAGGCCTCTTGCACACGGGCGTCATGTTTGACGCCCGGATAAGATGCGGGTGCGTTGCGGGAATCGCCGCGATTTTTCCGCGCGTGTGCTAACGTTTGTAGTGCGTTGAGCACGCGCGTGAAAAAATCTGCATGCTTGGTACCCAGACCCGAAGTCAGACTTCATCACTGAAGTCTGGTTTCGGGATGAGTATTCTGTATGTGTAATTATTTTCCTTTATAACATAGTTATAAGGGAAAATAATCGCATTCTAATTACAGAATGCAATGTTCCCGGGCTTTAAAGGGTTAAAAATAATAAAGAGTTAACTTACCTTTCTCCCATTGTACGCGCAGAGCCCCAGAATTTCTAAACTACTCGCTTTTTAAATGCTGTCATTCAGGCTGGTGGACACCGTCAGCTTCAAACAGCTGATGGCAGTGGCTGTCCCACAGTACATTGTTCCCAGCCGCCAATACATCTCCAAGAGAGCAGTGGCTTCCCTTCACAACCAAGTATCCTATAAAATCAAGTGTGCACTGCGCAACGTCATCTGTGGCAATGTCCACCTAACCACAGATACGTGGACCAGTAAGCACAGCCAGGGACTCTATATCTCCCTAACTGCACTCTGGGTAAATGAAGTGGCGGCAGGGCCCCAGGTGGAGAGTTGTTTGGCCCACGTCCTTCCGCCGCCAAGGATCGCAGGGCATCATTCATTGCCTCCTGTAGCCTCCTCCTCCTCCTGCTCGGCTTCCTCCTCCTCTTCTTCCACCTGCTCATCCAGTCAGCCACACACCTTCACCACCAATTTCAGCACAGTCCAGGGTAAATGTCAGCCGGCTATTCTGAAACTCATATGTTTGTGGCCCCATACCGCGCAGGAGTTGTGGCGGGGTATACAACAACAGACCGATGAGTGGTTGCAGCCGGTGAGCCTCAAACACGGCCTGGTGGTGTGCGGTAATGGAGAAAATCTCGTCGCAGCTCTGGGATTAGCCGGTTTGACACACATCTCTTGCCTGGCGTATGTGCTGAATTTGGTGGTGCAGAAGTTCATTCACAACTGCCGCTGCTCGCCGGTCTGCGCTACAGAGGAACTTCGGCCTTCCCGCTCACTGCCTCATAAGTGACGTGCCCCAGGTGGAACTCCACCTTGCACATGCTGGAGAGACTGTGCGGGCAACAGCAGGCCATAGTGGAATTTCAGCTGCAGCACGCACGGGTGAGTCGCACTGCGGAACGGCACCACTTCACTACCAATGACTGGGACTCAATGCGAGACCTGTGTGCCCTGTTGCGCTGTTTTGAGTACTCCACCAACATGGCTAGTGGCGATGACGCCGTTATCAGCGTTACAATACCACTTCTATGTCTCCTTGAGAAAACACTTAGGGCGATGATGGAAGAGGATGTGGCCTAGGAGGAGGAGGAGGTGTCATTTTTATCACTTTCAGGCCAGTCTTTTAGAAGTGGCTTAGTGGGAGGTTTTTTGCAACAGCAGAGGTAGATGAGGATGAGGCTGAAGCATGTTCACAGCGGGGTGGCACCCAACGCAGCTCGGGCCCATCACTGGTTCGTGACTGGGGGGAAACAGAGGACGATGACGATACGCCTCTCACAGAGGACAGCTTGTCCTTACCTCTGGGCAGTCTGGCACACATGAGCAACTACATGCTGCAGTGCCTGCGCAACGACAGCAAAGTTGCCCACATTTTAACGTGTACGGACTACTGGGTTGCCACCCTGCTGGATCTCCGGTACAAAGACAATGTGCCCACCTTACTTCCTGCACTGGAGTGTGATAGGAAGATGCGCGAGTACAAGCGCACGCTGGTAGACGCGCTCCTGAGAGCATTCACAAATGTCACAGGGGAACAAGTGGAAGCCCAAGGTGAAGGCAGAGGAGGAGAAAGAGGTCGCCAACGCAGCTGTGTCACGGCCAGCTCCTCTGAGGGCAGGGTTAGCATTGCAGAGATGTGGCAAAGTTTTGTCACCATGCCACATCTAACTGCACCACCACCTGATACGGAACGTGTTAGCAGGAGGCAGCATTTCAATAACATGGTGGAACAGTACGTGTGCACACCCCTGCACATACTGACTGATGGTTCGGCCCCATTCACCTTCTGGGTCTCCAAATTTTCCACATGGCCAGAGCTAGCCTTTTATGCCTTGGAGGTGCTGGCCTGCACAGCGGCCCAGTGTTTTGTCTGAACGTGTATTCAGCACGGCAGGTGGCGTCATTACTGACAAACGCAGCCGCCTGTCCACAGCCAATATGGACAAGCTGACGTTCATAAAAATGAACCACGCATGGATCCCACAGGACCTGTCCACTCCTTGTATAGAATAGACATTTATAACTACCTCCCCTTAACCATATATTCTTGTACTCCTAGACATTATTTTGCGGGGCAACCTAAAGTTGAATGAACCTCTCCTCCGTCTGGGTGCCAGTGGCCTAAATATCTGAAAGTGGCCTTCTCCATTGGTGGGTGACATGATGCCTCTTTTGCTGCTATGGGACCTCTCTCCTCTGTCTGGGTTCCGTGGCCATATAACTGAAAGTGGCCTTCTCCGTTGGTGGATGACATGATGCCTCTTTTTCTGCTATGGGACCTCTCTCCTCTGTCTAGGTGTCAGGGGCCTAACTTTCACGTACTTTAACTCGACATTTAACTCTTTTTACTGTCTAATGACCTCCCCATTGTCTGGGTGTCAGGGGCCTAAATTTCTTTTGATTGCTTGCTGTCTTGGTGGCTAACATTCAACTCTTTTTGCTGTCTAATGACCGCCCCATTGTGTGGGTGTCAGGGGCCTAAATTTCACATACTTGCTTGCTCTCTTGGCGGCAGACATTTAACACTTTTTACTGTCTAATGACCACCCCATTGTGTGTCATTTTCATTTCCCTCAGCACGAGAAAAATTATATGCCGTAGGCTCGGCTCCACTTTTCAGTGAGGACGAGCTACTAGAGGACAGTCAGCAGCTCCTGCCCCTCTTCCTCCGGTAGACGGGCAAGTAGTGATGATGAGAGTCATGTGGGATCAGGTGTTGCAAGCAGTCAGGCTCCTGGCCCTGAGACCGTTGATGGCGACATCAGTGACGTGCAGACAGTAGCGGATGATGATGATGTAGCCAGTCACACTTGGGAGCCGGGTGAAGAAGGGGCTTCATCATCATGATCAGTAGAAGAGGGTGGCAGCTTGCATGTGAAGCAGCGGCTGAGCCAGCAGGGTGGTAGTGTGGCTGTGAGTAAGTAAGGTGGCAGCAATGGGAGGTCAGAAGCCAAACGCTCCGCAGGAGCCTACCGGTCCGGAAAGTAGCAATGCAGGGGTTCATGGAGGCAGTGGAAGCAGGCAGTCAGCACGCAGTGTTGGGGGGAAAATGCCATACTCGGGAGTGTGGCAATTTTTGTTAGGCCGCCAGGAGAGGTAAACATGGCCATTTTCAGAATTTGTGGGCAGAAGGTGAAGTATGGCCAGGGTACCAATGTTGGCACCACAGCCCCGCGGCAACACCTGCAGCATTACTATAAAGTGTCCTGGAAGAACTGTGGCTTCGATGTGGTGGTCCAGCCTGCTTTAACACCCACTGCATCTCCCAGTGGCACACCCCCAATTTCATGCAGTCAAGGCTCCAGCCGAAGGGAGCTGTCTGTCCTTCCCATCATCTGCTGGTACTGATGCTCCTGCTCCACGTCCTCCTACTCCTCGTCATTTATTCCATCAGCAATCGATCAACGAAGCGATTGCCAAGATACAACAGTATGCGTATACTGATCTAACGGTGCAGAAGCTAAACATGCTACTCGCCAAGTTGCTGGTGTTGTAGTCCCTCCCTTTCCAAGTGGTGGACTCTGCACCTTTCAGAGAACTGACGGCTAGTGTTGAGCGAACAGTTCGAGCATAGTTCGGGTTCGTACCGAATTTTGGGGTGCCTACTAATGGCATGGCTGTGATTGGCCAAGTGCAGCATGTGACCCAGCCTCTATTTAAGCTGGAGTCACGTAGCGCCGCACGTCACGCTGCTCTGATTAGTGTAGGGAGAGGACGCAGCTTCTGTGAGGGCGAGATTAGGCAGGGAAAAGTCAGCAACAGCACCTAATGAACGGATCGATCTACAGCTGTGAATGATTGAACTTCTGCTAGTTACTTGCTCACTGGTTTTTAGGCTGCACAGAGCGTTTTTCTGTCACTTATTTTCTGGGGTGATCGGCAGCCATTTTGTGACTTGTGGTGCACCAGAACAAGCTGCCACCAAGTCCATCAATCCATCAATACTAGTTTTTTTTTGCTATATCCTACATCAGGGGCTTGACTGTGCAAATTGTCACCCCTAGAAACTCAGGATAGCAATTTCTATATTTTATTAAGGGGTTAAATACAATTGCCCAAATACCAAAGTATAATAGTGTCAGCTAAAACATATATTTTGTTCTGGGGTGAAATTCAATTGCCAAAATAGCAATACCCTGAATCTCGTGTCCCAGCTGTTGCAGGCCAAGTGTTAATATGTCCGTAAAAGGGTATATTTTGTTCTGAGGTGAAATTCAGTTGCCAAAATAGCAATACCCTGAATCTAGTGTCCCAGCTGTTGCAGGCCAAGTGTTAATATGTATGTAAAAGGGTATATTTTGTTCTGGGGTGAAATTCAATTGCCAAAATAGCAATACCATAAATTAGTGGTTTCAGCTGTGGCTGGCAAAGTATAATAGTGTCCGCCAAAACATATATTTTGTTCTGGGGTGAAATTCAATTGCCAAAATAGCAATACCCTGAATCTGGTGTCCCAGCTGTTGCAGGCCAAGATTCATAGTGTCCGCCAAAACATATATTTTGTTCTGGGGTGAAATTCAATTGCCAAAACAGCAATACCCTGAATCTGGTGTCCCAGCTGTTGCAGGCCAATATTCATAGTGTCCGCCAAAACATGAATTTCACCCCAGAACAAAATATATGTTTTGGCGGAAACTATTATACTTTGCCAGCCACAGCTGAAACCACTGATTTATGGTATTGCTATTTTTGCAGTGAACTTCACTCCAGAACAAATATATGTTTGGCGAACACTATTCTATTGCCAGCCACAGCTGAAACCACTGATTATGGTATTGCTATTTTGGCAATTGAATTCACCCCAGAACAAAATATAATTGCCAAAATAGCAATACCATAAATCAGTGGTTTCAGCTGTGGCTGGCAAAGTATAATAGTGTCCGCCAAAACATATATTTTGTTCTGGGGTGAAATTCAATTGCCAAAATAGCAATACTATAAATCAGTGGTGTTCCAGCTGTGGCTGGCAAAGTATAATAGTGTCCGCCAAAACATATATTTTGTTCTGGGGTGAAATTCAATTGCCAAAATAGCAATACCCTGAATCTGGTGTCCCAGCTGTTGCAGGCCAAGATTCATAGTGTCCGCCAAAACATATATTTTGTTCTGGGGTGAAATTCAATTGCCAAAATAGCAATACCCTGAATCTGGTGTCCCAGCTGTTGCAGGCCAATACTCATAGTGTCCGCCAAATCATATATTTTGTTCTGGGGTGAAATTCAATTGCCAAAATAGCAATACCATAAATCAGTGGTTTCAGCTGTGGCTGGCAAAGTATAATAGTGTCCGCCAAAACATATATTTTGTTCTGGGGTGAAATTCAATTGCCAAAATAGCAATACCCTGAATCTGGTGTCCCAGCTGTTGCAGGCCAAGATTCATAGTGTCCGTAAAAACATATATTTTGTTCTGGGGTGAAGTTCAATTGCCAAAATAGCAATACCCTGAATCTGGTGTCCCAGCTGTTGCAGGCCAAGATTCATAGTGTCCGCCAAAACATATATTTTGTTCTGGGGTGAAATTCAATTGCCAAAATAGATATACCATAAATCTAGTGGTTTCAGCTGTGGCTGGCAAGAGTATAATAGTGTCCGTCAAAACATATATTTTGTTCTGGGGTGAAATTCAATTGCCAAAATAGCAATACCCTGAATCTGGTGTCCCAGCTGTTGCAGGCCAAGATTCATAGTGTCCGCTAAAACATATATTTTGTTCTGGGGTGAAATTCAATTGCCAAAATAGCAATACCCTGAATCTGTGTGTCCCAGCTGTTGCAGGCCAATACTCATAGTGTACGCCAAAACATATATTTTGTTCTGGGGTAAAATTCAATTGCCAAAATAGCAATACCATAAATCAGTGGTTTCAGCTGTGGCTGGCAAAGTATAATAGTGTCCACCAAAACATATATTTTGTTCTGGGGTGAAATTCCATTGCCAAAATAGCAATACCCTGAATCTGGTGTCCCAGCTGTTGCAGGCCAAGATTCATAGTGTCCGCCAAAACATATATTTTGTTCTGGGGTGAAATTCAATTGCCAAAATAGCAATACCCTGAATCTGGTGTCCCAGCTGTTGCAGGCCAATATTCATAGTGTCCGCTAAAACATGAATTTCACCTCAGAACAAAATATATGTTTTGGCGACACTATTATACTTTGCCAGCCACAGCTGAAACCACTGATTTATGGTATTGCTATTTTTGCACTGAACTTCACCTCAGAACAAATATATATGTCTTGGCGACTATTATACTTGCCAGCCACAGCTGAAACCACTGATTCATGGTATTGCTATTTTGGCAATTGAATTTCACCCCAGAACAAAATATAATTGCCAAAATAGCAATACCATAAATCAGTGGATTCAGCTGTGGCTGGCAAAGTATAATAGTGTCCGCCAAAACATATATTTTGTTCTGGGGTGAAATTCAATTTCCAAAATAGCAATACTATAAATCAGTGGTTTCAGCTGTGGCTGGCAAAGTATAATAGTGTCCGCCAAAACATATATTTTGTTCTGGGGTGAAATTCAATTGCCAAAATAGCAATACCCTGAATCTGGTGTCCCAGCTGTTGCAGGCCAAGATTCATAGTGTCCGCCAAAACATATATTTTGTTCTGGGGTGAAATTCAATTGCCAAAATAGCAATACCCTGAATCTGGTGTCCCAGCTGTTGCAGGCCAATACTCATAGTGTACGCCAAATCATATATTTTGTTCTGGGGTGAAATTCAATTGCCAAAATAGCAATACCATAAATCAGTGGTTTCAGCTGTGGCTGGCAAAGTATAATAGTGTCCGCCAAAACATATATTTTTTCTGGGGTGAAATTCAATTGCCAAAATAGCAATACCCTGAATCTGGTGTCCCAGCTGTTGCAGGCCAAGATTCATAGTGTCCACAAAAACATATATTTTGTTCTGGGGTGAAGTTCAATTGCCAAAATAGCAATACCCTGAATCTGGTGTCCCAGCTGTTGCAGGCCAAGATTCATAGTGTCCGCCAAAACATATATTTTGTTCTGGGGTAAAATTCAATTGCCAAAATAGATATACCATAAATCAGTGGTTTCAGCTGTGGCTGGCAAAGTATAATAGTGTCCGCCAAAACATATATTTTGTTCTGGGGTGAAATTCAATTGCCAAAATAGCAATACCCTGAATCTGGTGTCCCAGCTGTCGCAGGCCAAGATTCATAGTGTCCGCCAAAACATATATTTTGTTCTGGGGTGAAATTCAATTGCCAAAATAGCAATACCCTAAATCAGTGGTTTCAGCTGTTGCAGGCCAAGTATAATAGTGTCCGCCAAAACATATATTTTGTTCTGGGGTGAAATTCAATTGCCAAAATAGCAATACCATGAATCTAGTGGTCCCAGCTGTTGCAGGCCAAGATTCATAGTGTCCGCCAAAACATATATTTTGTTCTGGGGTGAAATTCAATTGCCAAAATAGCAATACTCTGAATCTGGTGTCCCAGCTGTTGCAGGCCAAGATTCATAGTGTCCGCCAAAACATATATTTTGTTCTGGGGTGAAATTCAATTGCCAAAATAGCAATACCCTGAATCTGGTGTCCCAGCAGTTGCAGGCCAAGTTTCATAGTGTGCGCAAAAACATATATTTTGTTCTGGGGTGAAATTTAATTGCCAAAATAGCAATACCCTGAATCTGGTGTCCCAGCTGCTGCAGGCCAAGACTCATAGTGTCCGCCAAAACATATATTTTGTTCTGGGGTGAAATTCAATTGCCAAAATAGCAATACCATAAATCAGTGGTTTCAGCTGTGGCTGGCAAAGTATAATAGTGTCCGCCAAAACATATATTTTGTTCTGGGGTGAAATTCAATTGCCAAAATAGCAATACCATAAATCTGTGGTTTCAGCTGTGGCTGGCAAAGTATAATAGTGTCCGCCAAAACATATATTTTGTTCTGGGGTGAAATTCAATTGCCAAAATAGCAATACCCGGAATCTGGTGTCCCAGCTGTTGCAGGCCAAGATTCATAATGTCCGCAAAAACATATATTTTATTCTGGGGTGAAATTCAATTGTCAAAATAGCAATACTCTGAATCTGGTGTCCCAGCTGTTGCAGGCCAAGATTCATAGTGTCCGCCAAAACATATATTTTGTTCTGGGGTGAAATTCAATTGCCAAAATAGCAATACCCTGAATCTGGTGTCCCAGCTGTTGCAGGCCAAGTGTTAATCTGTCCGTAAAAGGGTATATTTTGTTCTGGGGTGAAGTTCAATTGCCAAAATAGCAATACCCTGAATCTGGTGTCCCAGCTGTTGCAGGCTAAGACTCATAGTGTCCGCCAAAACATATATTTTGTTCTGGGGTGAAATTCAATTGCCAAAATAGCAATACCATAAATCTGTGGTTTCAGCTGTGGCCGGCAAAGTATAATAGTGTCCGCCAAAACATATATTTTGTTCTGGGGTGAAATTCAATTGCCAAAATAGCAATACTCTGAATCTGGTGTCCCAGCTGTTGCAGGTCAAGTGTTAATCTGTCCATAAAAGGATACCTTTCATCCAGGGCCTAAATACTAGCCCTAAAAGCAGGGGCGTACATAGAAATCATTGGGCCCCATAGCAAGAATCTGAATTGGGGCCCCCTAACCCCGCCCACTACCCTGGCCCATCCCACCTCCTGCCCTGGCTCCTCCCCTGTCACACCCACATTTGAAAATTAAAAAATGTATACATGACCTACTGAGGACTCCAGCATAACGCAAACCGGACGGATCCGTTATGCAGCCCATAGACTTCTATTATGACGGAATGCCTCTAAAGGCATTCCGTTATGGATTCCGTCACGGAAATGCGTTATGGTTCGTGGTAACAGAATCCATAACCCAGTAAACAAAGCGTGAACGAATTTCATTTTGGCGCTCCCCATCACACGCGGCTCACCTGGCTCTGGTCTCGTCTGCAGCAGCTGGCTTCTCCTCTGTGTGGTCCTGGTATCTTCGCTCTGCTTTGCTGGTGTGGGGACCGTATTTATCGCCCTATAAGACGCACCTAGGTTTTAGACAATGATAATAAGAAAAATATTTTTCGTTACACTTAGGTCAGACCAGCAATCAGACCCCTAATGCCTCAGATCAGCCCCTCATGTCACATTTCTCCCCTTAATGTCACATTTCTCCCCTCATGTCACATTTCTCCACCTCCATGTCACATTTCTCCCCCCATTTCACATTTCTTCGCCGCCCCCATGGCACCCCATCCCCCTCCACCATGCCTTTTCATGACCCCTGCCCTGACCTGCCCTGCCATTTCTCCATTCTTCCCATCCAGATTCTCATCCCCAAATCCCCCCATAGTTTCTTTCAGCACCTAGCATTTGGCACTACCTCCACAACCCCCCAAAAAAAATCCATCATCCAGCCAAATTCTCATCCCCAATAAACCCCCGATGGCACAGATCCGTCCATGATCCAGATTCTCATCCCTAAACCCCCCATACTTTCTTTCACCACCACCTAGCATTTGGCACTACACCCCCCCGATGGCACAGATCCATCCATGATCCAGATTCTCATCCCTCAAACCCCCCATAGTTTCTTTCACCACCACCTAGCATTTGGCACTACACCCCCCTTCCCCCATGGCACAGATCCATGAGACTCTTCTCATCCCCAAAGTATCCCCCTAAGTTTGTTTCAAGTTTTAATAAACCACCTACCAGGCTACCAGATAGGGTCTGGGTGACTTGAGGCAGAGCCACAGGCGGGAAATCATCTGTCATCCTGAGCTGCCTGCCTGTGCGAGTGGCGCCGCCACTCACAAGTCACGCCCCCCATGTCCACGTGATGTCCAAGTGCTGTGTGAGAGGAGCCACCAGGGCACAGCGCAGCGCAGGGACGGAACTCAGCTGCTGGGGGCCGACACAGCCGCGGATGGAGTGAGGCTGGGGCGGACGGGCATCTGCATTTCCGCCTGAAAAAACAGCCCTGGTCTGCAGGGGGCGGGGCCTTCCAAGCACTCCGGGCCCCTCTGTGCCTCGGGCCCCATAGCAGTGGCGTACCCTGCCTATATTGGCGGTACGCCACTGCCTAAAAGAGATATTCCCCTAAATCAGTGGTTACTGCTGTGCCTGGCTTAGTGTAATATGCTACATAAATAAATAGGTAGATAGTGTTAGGTGCCTGTAAAAAAAGGCCTGAATTTGAAATCAATACATTTGGCCAAATATTTTTTTTCTTATTGTGGTGCTTTGTGAACGGTAACAATGAGGAAAACATCTAGTAAGGGTCGCGGTCGTAGAGGTGTTAGTGTACCCTCTTGTGCTGGGAGAGGACGTGGCCATTCTGCCACAGCCACACGTCCTAGTGAACCAACTACCTCAGGTTCTAGTACCCGCCAGAATTTACAGCGATATTTGGTGGGGCCCAATGCAGTTCTAAGGATGGTAAGGCCTGAGATGGAACAGGCGCTAGTCAATTGGGTGGCCGACAGTGGATCCAGCATGTTCACAACATTATCTCCCACCCAGTCTTCTGCAGAAAGCGCACAGGTGGCACCTGAAAACCAAGCCCATCAGTCTGTCACATCACCCCCATGCATATCAGGGAAACTGTCTGAGCCTCAAGTTATGCAGCAGTCTCTTATGCTGTTTGAAGACTATGCTGGCAGGGTTTCCCAAGGGAATCCACCTAGCCCTTCCCCAGTGGTGGAAGACATAGAATGCACTGATGCACAACCACTGATGTTTCCTGATGATGAGAACATGGGAATACCACCTCATCGGAGTCCGCACGTCTCTGATGACGAAGAAACACAGGTGCCAACTGCTGCGTCTTTCTGCAGTGTGCAGACCCAACAGGAGGTCAGGGAGAAAGACTGTGTGGAAGACAATGCAGTGGACGATGAGGTCCTAGACCCCACATGGAATGAAGGTCGTGCCACTGACTTTCATAGTTCAGAGGAAGAGGCAGTGGTGAGACCGAGCCAACAGGGTAGCAAAAGAGAGAGCAGGGGGCAAAAGCAGAACAGCCGCCTCCAAGAGAGTTTGCCTGCTACTGGCCACCGCCACCAGGGACCGAGGACCCCAAAGGCAGCTTCAAGGAGTTCCCTGGCATGGCACTTCTTTAAACAATGTGCTGACGACAAGACCCGAGTGGTTTGCACGCTGTGCCATCAGAGCCTGAAGCGAGGCATTAACGTTCTGAACCTTAGCACAACCTGCATGACCAGGCATCTACATGCGAAGCATGAACTGCAGTGTAGTAAACACCTTAAAAGCAAGGAACTCACTCTGGCTCCCCCTGCTCCCTCTTCTGCTGCTGCCTCGGCCTCTTCCTCCACCTCGGGAGGAATGTTGGCACCTGCCGCCCACCAAACAGAGGATGTGCCACCGACAACACCACCTGCGTCACCAAGCATCTCCACCATGTCACACGGCAGAGTTCAGCTCTCCATCTCACAAACCTTGGAGAGAAAGCGTAACTTCCCACCTAGCCACCCTCGAGCCCTGGGCCTGAATGCCAGCATTTCTAATCTACTAGCCTTTGAAATGCTGTCATTCAGGCTGGTGGACACAGACAGCTTCAAACAGCTGATGTCCATGGCTGTCCCACAGTTTGTTGTTCCCAGCCGCCACTTCTTCTCAAAGACAGCCGTGCCTTCCCTGCACAACCAAGTATCCGATAAAATCAAGTGTGCACTGCGCAACGCCATCTGTGGCAAGGTCCACCTAACCACAGATATGTGGACCAGTAAGCACAGCCAGGGACGCTATATCTCCCTAACTGCACACTGGGTAAATGTAGTCCTTCCGCCGCCAAGGATCGCAGGGCATCATTCTTTGCCTCCTGTAGCCTCCTCCTCCTACTCGGCTTCCTCCTCCTCTGCTTTCACCAGCTCATCCAGTCAGCAACACACCTTCACCACCAACTTCAGCACAGCCTGGGGTAAACGTCAGCAGGCCATTCTGAAACTCATATGTTTGGGGGACAGGCCCCACACGGCGCAGGAGTTGTGGCGGGGTATTGAACAACAGACCGACGAGTGGTTTCTGCCGGTGGGCCTCAAGCCCGGCCTGGTGGTGTGCGATAATGGGCGAAATCTCGTCGCAGCTCTGGGACTAGCCGGTTTGACGCACATCCCTTGCCTGGCGCATGTGCTGAATTTGGTGGTGCAGAAGTTCATTCACAACTACCCCGACATGTCAGAGCTGCTGCATAAAGTGAGGCCCGCCTGTGCACGCTTCCGGCGTTCACATCCTGCTGCTGCTCGCCTGTCTGCGCTACAGCGGAACTTCGGCCTTCCCGCTCACCGCCTCATATGCGACGTGCCCACCAGATGGAACTCCACCTTGCACATGCTGTGCGAGCAGCAGCAGGAAAAAAAGTAGAGTTTCAGCTGATGCACGCACGCGTCAGTCGCACTGCGGAACAGCACCACTTCACCACCAATGATTGGGCCTCCATGCGAGACCTGTGAGCCCTGTTGCGCTGTGTCGAGTACTCCACCAACATGGCCAGTGGCGATGACACCGTTATCAGCGTTACAATACCACTTCTATGTCTCCTTGAGAAAAGGCTTAGGGCGATGATGGAAGAGGAGGTGGCCCAGGAGGAGGAGGAGAAGGAGGAGGATGAGGGGTCATTTTTAGCACTTTCAGGCCAGTCTGTTAGAAGTGGCTCAGAGGGAGTTTTTTTGCAACAGCAGAGGCCAGGTACAAATGTGGCCAGCCAAGGCCCACTACTGGAGGACGAGGAGGATGAGGAGGAGGTGGAGGAGGATGAGGATGAAGCAGGTTCACAGCGGGGTGGCACCCGACACAGCTCAGGCCCATCACTGGTGCATGGCTGGGGGGATACGGAGGACGATGACGATACGCCTCCCACAGAGGACAGCTTGTCCTTACCTCTGGGAAGCCTGGCACACATGAGCGACTACATGCTGCAGTGCCTGCGCAATGACAGCAGAGTTGCCCACATTTAAACGTGTGCGGACTACTGGGTTGCCACCCTGCTGGATCCCCGGTACAAAGACAATGTGCCCACCTTACTTACTGCACTGGAGCGTGATAGGAAGATGCGCGAGTACAAGCGCACGCTGGTAGACATGCTCCTGAGAGCATTCCCAAATGTCACAGGGGAACAGGTGGAAGCCCAAGGCGAAAGCAGAGGAGGAGCAAGAGGTCGCCAACGCAGCTGTGTCACGGCCAGCTCCTCTGAGGGCAGGGTTAGCATGGCAGAAATGTGGAAAAGTTTTGTCTCCACGCCACAGCTAACTGCACCACCACCTGATACGGAACATGTTAGCAGGAGGCAGCATTTCACTAACATGGTTGAACAGTACGTCTGCACACCCCTCCATGTACTGACGGATGGTTCGGCCCCATTCAACTTCTGGGTCTCCAAATTTGGCCAGAGTTAGCATTTTATGCCTTGGAGGTGCTGGCCTGCCCGGCGACCAGCGTTTTGTCTGAACGTGTATTCAGCACGGCAGGTGGCGTCATTACTGACAAATGCAGCCGCCTGTCCACAGCCAACATGGACAAGCTGACGTTCATAAAAATGAACCAGGCATGGATCCCACAGGACCTGTCCCTCCCTTGTGCAGAATAGACATTTATAACTGCCTCCCCCTCAACCATGTATTCTTGTACTCCGGGGCACTTCTTTAATGAATCCTCATTTTTTTTTACTTTACCATGATCTTGCGGTGCAACCCAAAGTAGAATGAACCTCTCCTCTGTCTGGGTGGTGGGGCCGAAATAACTGAAAGTGGCCTTCTCCGGTGGTGGGTGATATGATGCTTGATTCCTTGCTGTGGGACCTCTCTCCTCGGTTTGGGTGCCTGGCCTAAATAACTGAAAGTGGCCTTCTCCAGTGGTGGGTGATATGACGCATGATTCCTTGCTGTGGGACCTCTCTCCTCTGTCTGGGTGCTGGGGCCGAAATAACTGAAAGTGGCCTTCTCCAGTGGTGGGTGATATGACGCATGATTCCTTGCTGTGGGACCTCTCTCCTCTGTCTGGGTGCTGGGGCCGAAATAACTGAAAGTGGCCTTCTCCAGTGGTGGGTGATATGACGCATGATTCCTTGCTGTGGGACCTGTCTCCTCGGTCTGGGTGCTGGGTCGAAATAACTGAAAGTGGCCTTCTCCAGTGGTGGGTGATATGACGCATGATTCCTTGCTGTGGGACCTCTCTCCTCTGTCTGGGTGCTGGGGCCGAAATAACTGAAAGTGGCCTTCTCCAGTGGTGGGTGATATGACGCATGATTCCTTGCTGTGGGACCTCTCTCCTCTGTCTGGGTGGTGGGGCATAAATAACTGAAAGTGGCCTTCTCCAGTGGTGGGTGATATGACGCATGATTCCTTGCAGTGGGACCTCTCTCAAATTGATATTGGTTAAATTTTATTAATTTAATTTTATTTTAAATAATTTCCCTATCCACACTTGTTTGCAGGGGATTTACCTACATTTTGCTGCCTTTGGCAGCCCTCTAGCCCGTTCCTGGACTATTTTACAGCCTTTTTAGTGCCTAAAAGTTTGGGTCCCCATTGACTTCAATGGGGTTCGGGATAAAGTTCGGGTCGAGTTCGGATCCCGAACCCGAACATTTTCGGGAAGTTCGGCGAACATTTTCGGGAAGTTCGGCCGAACTTCCCGAACCCAAACTTCCAGGTGTTCGCTCATCTCTACTGATGGCTGGTGCCAAGCCGAGTTGGAGTGTCCCAAGCCATCATTTTGTTGCGGAAAAGTCAGTACTAGCCCTTCACACATATGTAGAACAGAAGGTGGGCCAGTCTTTGACCCTGTTAGTGTCTGCTAAAGTGCATGGCAGCGCAGACGCATGGAGCATTAACTACGGTCAAGGATAATGCATGTCATTTAGGGCCCAATGGGTGAATGTGGTTCCTGCCCAGCCAAACCAGTAACTTCGCCAGGTGACGCCGCTTCTGCTTTTACGTTCTCACGTCGTTGGTCCTGCGACAATGTCCGTTTCTGCCTCCTCATCCACCACTGTGTCCTCAGCCTCCACTGCAGGGACAATTAACAATGCTCCTCCAGCATACCACATGTGCACGGCACGGCGGTGTCACACTGTTCTGCGTCTAGTTTGCCTCCACATCTTTGATCAAGAAATCAAATCCTGGCTTTCTCCGCGACAACTGAAAATTGGAACCATGCTGACCGACAATGGGAAGAAAGTGGTGTCGGCGCTGCGTCAAGGAAGGCTGATCCATGAGCCCTGCATGGCACACTTGTTCAATCTGGTTGTCAAGCAGTTCCTGAAGTCTTCAACCCATCTGCAAGACATCCTTAAAATGGCCAGGAAACTTTGCATGCACTTCAGCCACTCGTACACCGCAAAGCACACCCTCCTTGAGCTACAGCAGGAGAACTGCATCCCCTAACAGAGGCTAATATTCGACGTTTACACCTGTTGAAATTCCAACCTTCATATGTTGGACCGATTATATGAACATTGAAAGGCCATTTAAGATTTCTTGATGATGCAGGCGGACAGAGGAACTCCCTTGTGTAAGTTTGATGTTAGCCAGTGGCAGCTCATGAGTGACACCTGCTGTTTGCTCGGGCCCTTTGAGGAGGCCACTTTATTTGTCAGTCCCCAGGACTATGGGATGAACAACATCATTCCACTGATTCATGTCCTGGAACAGATGCTGGTAAATCTGACTGGCCAAGGGACAGGAGACGTGGCAACTAAATCTCACGGCCACATATGGGGGCTGAACTAGAGGAGGAGGAGGAAGAGGACATTCAAGCACAAGCAATGCGTAGATAAATTGCTCGTTTTTCTAAATAGGTGACAGGAGCAGGAGCAGCCGAAGGAGCTACAGGGCGATGAGGAAGACAAGGCAGAAAACTCAGACACACCATGGCAGTATGGAGACAGGGAGTCCCTCCAAATTACTTGAGCAAATGGCCTGATGCATGCTCACTTGTTTGCGTAGTGACAGCCGAATTGTCACCATTCGGCAGAGGGATGACTACTGGCTCTCCACCATGCTAGACCCTCGCTACTGGTCCAAAATGGAGGCCATTTTTACACCTGCTGAGAGGGAGGACAAACTGAACTACTATCGAGAAATCTTATGTAGTCAGTTGGCTTCTGCCTATGTGCGCCATCGCCCATCCTCACGCAGGTCTGATCGGGGGGGCCCTCGGCGCTCTTTTTCCACTACCATGGCTGCTGGGGGGGGGTTGGGTGGGCAGGAGCAGTACCAGTTCCTTCAGCAGCAACTTAAGTCTAGAGTCGCTGACAAGCAGTTTTCTTCTCCCACCTACTGAAGAAACTGCTCACTGGCAGCAGCAGGTAGACGTAGAGCAAAACCTGAACCAGCAGGTTGTGGCATACTTGGAGTGCGCCCTACCACCCCACATTGAAGATCACCTGGACTACTGGGCAACCAAACTCGATTTGTGACCACAACTGGCCGAGTTTGCCCTGAATAAGCTTTCATGCCCTGCCAGCAGTGTGGCATCAGAGCAGGTGTTAGGGGGGGCCATATTTACCCCAAGGAGAACTCGCCAGACAAAATGTGGAGAAACTGACCTTTGTAAAGATGAATCAGGCGTGTTTCAGCCAAGATTTTCAAACACCAGTGCCTGATGCATCACAGTAGATCATCCATGGTGCCTCACCTACATTTTGAAAAAAGAGACATGTTTGTTCTGGCTACCTGCTTCAGCTACTCTTCTGATCCTGTCACCCGCATGATCAGAATGCTGACAGGTGCTACTACAGCCATCCACCACCTTCAGCTGGTACTGGTATTGCCCTCCACCTCCCCACTATGTAACTCGGTCATTCTGTGCTCTCCTCATGCTGCTGCCACCTCACCACTATGTTACTGGGCCACTCCATGGTCTTCTCATGCTGCTGCCACCTCACAACTCTGTGGTCTCCTCATGCTTCTACCAGCTCACCTCTATGTCACTGGGCCACTCTGTGGTCTCATTCTGCTGCCACCTCACCACTCTGTGGTCTCTTCATGCTGTTGCCACATCACCACTCTGTGGTCTCCTCATGCTGCTGTCAACTCGCGACTATGTCACTGGGCCACTTTGTGGTCTCCTCATGCTGCTGTCACCTCACCACTCTGTGGTCTCCTCATTCTGCTGCTAAATCACCACTCTGTGGGCTCCTCATGCTGCTGACAGCTCACTATGTCACTGGGCCACTCTGCGGTCTCCACATGCTGCTGTTACCTCACCACTATATCACTGGGCCACTCTGCAGTCTCCTCATGCTGCTGCCACCTCACCACTGTCACTGGGCAACCCTGTGGTCTCCTCATGCTGCTGCTACCTCACCACTAGGTCACTGGGCCACTCTGTGTGCTTGACATCATCAGTTATTTGACCCTTTTTCCGATCTGTCAGAATGAAGGAAAAATGAGACGCACAACGGATCATGTCTTTGTAGCATCTGTAAGGCCTGTATGAAATGGTTTCTCTTTTGCATCAGAATTGGCTTATGATTTGGTAGCCAAAAGCAGAAGTGGGTACAAAACATAAAAGACATGCAAATATTCCTTTTACGTGTCATCTCTGTTTTGGATTCACTCCTGTTTTTTTTTGTTTTGGCTTTATCAATACTTATGGATTACTGACCAAATGCTGACCGAGTGAAGGCGGATGCTCAACAGACAGGATCTGTTTTTTGGGGGTTATTGTTTTGAGGAATCAGAGGAAGGAAAAATAATCAGTGAAGTCAACACAAACTTACTGCTGTCTTACCCTCTCCACTATGTCAGGTTCTACTTGTATAAGCATTTAATAGAACAGGTTCTGTAGAAATCTATGTTGAATCAACTGACGGTGTAAACGAAGTACGTTCTTTCATGCTATAGTAGGATTTTGGGCATATGCATGGTTCTTTATACCTGGCGCTAACTTTGACCTGTAAGGCTGAGTTCACACTTGAGTTATTTGGTCAGTTTTTGACCAAATGAGTGAAGTGATTTTAAGTGCAATGCCTGTAATCTGCATGTCATACTGACCCACAGTATTCTTTCACTACCACAGCAGACTCCCTATGCATGTTACTGCAAGACACAGTGTCCTACATCACTTTACAGGCGCTCTGCAGCCAGGAAATAGCTGTTTTTTAATGCGATTTGCCACAAATAAATTTGTATCAAATCAAATCTTTTAGGAAAATTTGGCGAACTGACAAAATGAAATTTTATGGAAATTCGCTCATCTCTAATGTCTATCATAGGGTTATAGACATTTGCATTCCGCAAAATGCTAATTGTGAACCCCAAAACACTTATGGTTATATGTATAAACCCTTAACACGACTATACTGTTGCAGCTCATGTAAAGATAACCTAGCTAAATCGTTTTCTACTCACGCACCTATGATATTGGATCATTTCCATGAATAAATAAATGACCAAGTCTAATATAATTAACTCATTTATTTGATTTGGTCATCTCTAACTACTTTAAGGACTTTATTGTTAAAATATGATGTCGTTTTAGGTCACATTATGCAGAAATATAGAAAATTATGAAGGGTTCACAAACTTTCAAGCACTACTATATTTAAAGGGCATTTGTCATCAGAAAATGACCTGCTGTTTAACTTGTTGCCGACCGCCTCACGCAGGATTGTGTCCTGCGGGCGGTCGGTTTGTTCCTCCTTGACGCGCGGGCGCGTCATCTCGCGAGAGGCGAGATTTCCTGTGAACGCGCGCGTGCTCACAGGATCACGTCGGGGACAAGGTAAACTACAGCCTGCCAGCGCTGATCGTGCGCTGGCAGGCTGAAGAAGTTAAAAAAAATGGCATATCAGACGCTGTTTTGTTAACAGCGTCTGATATGCTTGCTGATCGTTCCTTTGGTGGTCCCTTTTGCTTGGGACCACCAAAGGAAACTTTTATAAGTGCACCAAATCACCACACAGACCCCCACCCCCACCCATCCACCCCACCCCCCCACCCCCGTCACTGATTAACCCCTGATTAACCCCTGATTAACCCCGATCACCCCATGTCACCCCCTGTCACCCCCTGACACTAATTACCCCCTGTAAGGCTCATTCAGACGTCTCGTATGTGTTTTGCGGATCCATGGATCCGCGGATCCGCAAAACACGGACACCAGCAATGTGCTTTCCGCATTTTGCGGATCCGCACATTGCCAGAACTATATAGAAAATGCCTTTTCTTGTCCGCAATTGCGGACAAGAATAGGACATGCTCTATCTTTTGCGGAGCTGCGGTCGGATGTTTGGGGGCCGAAACCCGGAAGTTTGCGGCCGCAGCTCCGCAAATGCTGATGCGGCGAGCGCATAGTGTGCTCTCCGCATCACCGCCAGCCCCATTCACACTGAATAGGTCCGCATCTATTCCGCAGAATTGCGGAATAGATGCGGACATTTTTGCGGACGTGTGAATGGGGCCTTACTACTTTTTTTTTGCACATTTTTGGCAGAGATTTATTCATCCACATTGATCGATGTGAATGAGGAAATCTGTGCCGTTTTTTTTTTTTGCACATTTTTGGGCAGAGATTTTTTCATCCACATTGATCGATGCGAATGAAGAAATCTGTGCCGTTCATTTTTTTCTTTTCAGCCCAGAGGCTGAACGGGAAAAATCTCATTACCCGTATGCTCAATATAAGGAGAATCGCAGAAACTCCTAATGCTGGCCATACGTGTAATGATTGCGGAGACCCTAAAATGCCAGAGCAGTACAAACACCTCACATGTGACCCCATTTTAGAAAGAAGACACCCCAAGGTATTCCGTGAGGGGTATGGTGAGTTCATGCAAAATTTTATTTTTTGTCACAAGTTAGTGGAATATGAGACTGTAAAAAAAAAAAAATCAATTTCCGCTAACTTGTGCCAAATTTTTTTTCTGTGAACTCGCCATACCCCTCACGGATTACCTTGGGGTGTCTTCTTTCCACAATGGGGTCACTTGTGGGGTATTTATACTGCCCTGGCATTTTAGGGGTCCTAAAGTGTGAGAATCCAAATGCGTAAAAATGGCCTGTGAAATCCTAAAGGTACTCATTGGTTTTAGGGCCCTTTGCGCATCTTGGCTGCAAAAGTGTCACTCATGTGGTATCGCCGTACTCAGGAGAAGTAGGGCAATGTGTTTTGGGTGTATTTTACATATACCCATACTGTGTGTGAGAAATATCACTGTAAACGACAACTTTTTAAATTTTTTATTCAAAGTTGTCAATTTACAGAGATATTTCTCACACAAAGTATGGGTATATGTAAAAATACACCCCAAAACACATTGCCCTACTTCTCCTGAGTACGGCGATACCACATGAGTGACACTTTTTGCAGCCTGGGTGCGCAAAGGGGCCCAAATTCCAACGAGTACCTTTAGGTTTTATATGGCTGCTCACAATTTAGCCCCACCCAAAATGCCAGAACAGTACAAACACCTCACAAATGACCCCATTTTGAAAGAAGACACCCCAAGGTATTCGCTGAGGGGCATAGTGAGTCCATGAAAATTTAACTTTTGTCAAAAGTTAGCAGAAAGGTAGACTTTATGAGAAAAACAATAAAAATCAATTTCCGCTAACTTGTGCCAAAAAAATCTTCTATGAACTCGCCATGCCCCTCACAGAATACCTTGGGGTGTCTTCTTTCCAAAATGGGGTCACATGTGGGGTATTTATACTGCCCTGGCATTTTAGGGGCCCTAAAGCGTGAGAAGAAAATTGCGTAAAAATGCCCTTCCTAAAGGTACTCATTGGTTTTAGGCCCCTTTACGCATCTTGGCTGCAAAAGTGTCACACATGTGGTATCGTACTCAGGAGAAGTAGGCAATGTGTTTGGGGTGTATTTTTACATATACCCATACTGTGTGTGAGAAATATCTCTGTAAACGACAACTTTTAAAAATTTTATACAAAGTTGTCAATTTACAGAGATATTTCTCCACCCAACATGGGTATATGTAAAAATACACCCTAAAACACATTGCCCTACTTCTCCTGAGTACGGCGATACCACATAAGTGACACTTTTTGCAGCCTGGGTGTGCAAGGGGCCCAAATTCCAACGAGTACCTTTAGGTTTTACATGGCGGCTCACAATTTAGCCCCGCCCAAAATGCCAGAACAGTAAACACACCCCACAAATGACCCCTTTTCGAAAGTAGACACCCTGAGGTATTCACTGAGGGGCATAGTGAGTCCGTCTGAGATTTCTTTTTTTTTGCCAGAAGTTAGCAGAAATTGAAACTTTTTTTTTTTTTCTCAGAAAGTGTCATATTCCGCTAACTTGTGAAAAAAATGAAATGATACATGAACTCACCATGCCCCTCCGCGAATACTTTGGGGTGTCTACTTTCTAAAATGGTGTGATTTGGGGGTATTTATACTGTCCTGACATTCTAGCACCTGAAGAAACATGACAGGTGCTCAGAAAGTCAGAGCTGCTTCAAAATGCCGAAATTCACTTTTTTGCACCATAGTTTGTAAACGCTATAACTTTTACCCAAACCAATAAATATACACTTATTGGACTTTTTTTTATCAAAGACATGTAGAACAATAAATTTAGAGAAAAATTTATATAGAAATGTAGTTTTTTTTTAAAAAAAATTTGCAACAGAAAGTGAAAAATGTCATTTTTTTGAAAAAATTTCGCTCATTTTTGATTAATAGCAAAAAAAGTAAAAATGTCAGCAGCAATGAAATACCACCAAATGAAAGCTGTATTAGTGAGAAGAAAAGGAGGTAAAATTCATTTGGGTGGTAAGTTGTATGACGGAGCAATAAACGGTGAAAGTAGTGTAGTGCAGAATTGTAAAAAGTGGCCTGGTCATTAAGGGTGTTTAAGCTAGGGGGTCTGAAGTGGTTAAATCACTTTTTTATGTTTAACATATTTTTAAATAATTTTTGATGATGTTATTTTTAATTTTTATGTCACTTTTTATATTTAAACTAAAACCAAAAATCCTGCAGTTTTTGCACTAACAATTATGTCTAATAATTGGTGCCACTTCTTGGTTTGTACAGATTCCTTTACTGTAGTTAACTCATTCTAATCCTGCCTATAATGATATGACCTCTGTGTATAGATAAGACAGGCTGCTCCATTCAGAATAGGTCATTGTCAGAGCATATCTATTCTTTCCTTGTACAATGACCTCTGCCCAGGTCACAGAGCAGGCATAGAAAACTCTCCCGTAGAAGTCAATTAGGTTGCCTCCCTTCCATTGTGTTTATGACCCACAGGGCTGCCGTAAAGCAATTTTTTTAAAGGTGTGTAAATGCTGTTAAGAACAGCTCAGGCAAGATGGCCGCCCCCATAATAATATTCAGGAAATAGAATTAAAAAATCTACAATCAGAAAAGAAAAACAGATTAAAAACAAAGGAGATGTTTTACTCTGGTTTTAACTGGCAGATAACATTTTTGGTAGCACATTTCCTTTAAGGAAAATGTGCTGATAATAAAGAATTATTACTTAATATACTATCTCCTTTCATATGTTTAAACACTGTTTGGTGATGGAACATACTGTGAGAATGTAAACCTATTTACCTTTGACTTAATCAGTCCCCAAAGAAATGTCTGACTATGTAAGATCAAACAGATTTCACTGTTAGTTCAGTTTGATTCATGTGAATGCTTGGGAACTTGACCCATCAAAGTCTATGTTTCCTTATAATTAGCAAATGTACAAACAGATGGTAGAACTTTTCACATTTTAGCTTTCTTTTCTACATACACAATATTAACTGTGTAAAGATTGGTGATGGCAATTAAGAAATAGATTTTTCAAAATCATTAGCAATATACTAAAAATCTAGTACAACTATTTAATAATTTCCACAATACCATGTTTCTAAATTTTTTGAAATAGTATGTTCTTATTGTAATCATGATACAGAAAATAATGTATAAGTAACATATGTACTGTGGGGGGTTAGCTCTGGTCTCGGGGATCATTCACACAAACTTCCTTCCGGACAACGGATTTCATGTCCAAACAGTGCATTTATTTGGCAGTCTTCTCAAACAAAACAACATAAATGAACACCTGCCCGTCTAGGCACTACCTAATACATAAGATATCGCTGACTCACCTAAGACCCCATTCACACACACGGGAACCCATGCGGCTTTCCCAGCCGAACGTCCATGAATTGTGGCTAGCACCTAGCCCCGTGGCCCCTCAGCTGAGATCACGTTCCCAGAGCCTCACCAGGACTCTGCTACACAAAAACACTCTCTCCCAGAGTGACACACCTTGTCCAGCAGCAGGACTAAATAGACATGGACCTGTCCGAAACCCCGGACTGGAGCATGGGGAACAGGCACCCACCCAGCACATTACCTGTTCCCAGTAAAAGCCCGCCCTGGAACTAGCTGAGCCAGCTATACTAATACTAATGCTTAACTTGGGGCTTTCACTCCACCAAGGCCAGGCACCTTGGTGACACGCTCTCGGTGCAAACAGCCCTGTCTGACGGTTTCCCTGGGGCTTCACTGCACACATCAGTGTTCACATTGCCACATATCCCCCTCTGTTCACACCTGTGGGGTGAACACATACACCAACCGGATGCTCATGACAGGGCATCCGCCCTTTTCTAGCCTCTGTCTCAACATTCCCTCTGGAAGATGTGGTCAGCGTCATCACTTTCCCTTTATTTTGCCATACCCAAGCCAGCAAGGCTTGGTTTGTCACCCACATTGACCTCTTGTCCAAGAGATAGTGTCTAAGAGGTTCCCGTTTCCCTGGGACAGGCAGACCCTCTCTTTCTATTTTTTTATCTCTCTCCCTTTTTCTTACACAGCTGCTTCAACCGAGCACGCTTCTTAAGACTTGCCTCTTTTTGTCTCTTTATTTTATCAACAGATAGCGTCTTTCTTTTTCCTTTATCCCCACAGGGGTTACGTCAAGTTTGGCTCCAATTTCAGAGTCTTCTGCTTCTTCAGTGGCACGCCCCACTTCAGCAGATTCTTCTTCATCCTTCTCTTTGGTCTCTGGAACATACCAGGATTTCTCCCACTCCAACTCATCGGCCTTAGCTTCTTTAGCCTTTGAGTCTCTTTTGGAGTCTTCATTCAGTTGATTAGCCTTCTCATCCTTCTTGGACACGGCATCATATACTTGATTTCTTAACTCCTCCTCTTTCTCATCATGGTTGGAGGTACAGGGGACATCAGGGTCTTCACCAGACTCGTCGTCTTCTGGCAATCCCTGCAGAGATTCACCCGGATATGGTTCTCCCTTCGGATAGGATTCAGGAGAGCCAGCCCATCGGAGTAGACAGGACCCTCATACTGGTCGTCGGTCCCCCGTATTTCTTCCCAGCAGACTGCTGGCTTTCTGGAAGGCATTGACAGCAGAGGGAATGTCTCTCATGACCAGGTCCTGGCCACACACTGCCACGAGTCTCTGGGCTTTTGCATCCACCTCAGCACCTTCATCTGGTTCAGCAGATACATCATCCATCTTCTTCTCTGCCTCGGCTGGCACCACAGCGCCACCATCTCCAGACCCATTCTTAACAGGCTCTGCCTTCTTGGCATCTTTTAGAGGATCTTCCTCTTCAGGTATCTCATTTTCTTCCACCTGCTGCGCAGGAGCACGCTTAGGCCTCTCCAACTCATAGACTTTATCTTTTGAGCTCCTGAGAACTTCCAACTCTGCTCTGAGTTGCTTGTTCAGCCTCTCCAATTCACCTCGCTCCTTAAGCGCTTTTCAAGGGCTCTAGCCAAGGAGATGGCCTTGGACTTTTTCTCCAGAGCATCAGCCTCCGCTCGGTCACGTTCTTCGGCATATCGGGCCGCAACATATTTCTCTTCAGCCAGGAGCTGGTCAAACTTCTTCTGTTTCTTCTCCAATCTAGACACAGTTTGTCTCTGGTTGTCCAGGTCCACTATTCGATCACGCAACTCTTGATGAAGTTGCGCCATACTGGCTTCCAAATGTCTTTGCTCCTCCAAGAGGGCAGATTTTTCTGAGGCACTGTTTAAGACCTCATCAGCCAGTTCATCTCTTTCCTGCTCTGCATGAAGTCTGGATCGCTCAGAAACTGCAAGTTCCTCTTGAAGTTGGAGAATTTCCGCTTCTATTTGAGTTTTTCGCATCAGCTTGTTGGATGCACTCCTTTTTGGCCTCTGGATCCAGTGGCTCTTTACTCTGTTCTGCAGCAGTACCAGACGTAGGAGTATCTCCTAGGACCTCGCCAAGACTTTTGTCAATGTCTACTACAGGCTTGTGTAACTTTCTGGAGACTTTCATTTTCTTCTGGGCATCAGGCAGTAGTCCCTTCGCTATTGTACCTAGGGACCATGTAGGGAGAGAGAAACCGTCTTCATGATTGCAGCTGTACTGACATGTCCTGTCATCTAGCCCTGCCTGGGTATGGGTCTCAGACACTAGGCCGCCATCTCCCCACTCGCCTCTCGTCACGTCAGGTATAACTATCGTCTGGTTGCTACCAGTAACCATATCAGTTTGGCCAGACCTCAACATGGCAGCCTCTCTCTCTGAGTTGCTATCGGTCACAGCACATGCGTCATATATACCGCTCATGTCATTCTCAATCCTGCCCTCAAGGGGCACTGCTGAGCTAATCCCCACCTTGGACACTTCTCTAGCCACTGTTTCCTGCACATTCACTACAGTGGGTTCCCCAACTCTGTGCTCTCAACATTTATCGGCATTTTTCCAACTTTTACATTTTTACCTACAGGGAGCACTTCTCCCCTGGTCACACCCTGCAGTGGAAAATGCATATCAACATCATCATCACATGGCATCATACTTTCATTTGGCATTTCCGCAAACTTGGCACAATCGCTTTGCACCTTATCAGCGCCACTGTTTTTAATGGTCACATCACTTAAAGGGGTCGCTACCGATTCTGCAGGAGCCTCGTCACTTCCTGCAGAAGGGTCTGCTTTACCCCACAGCAACGATTCAATATCCTGGCCAAACAACATATCAGATATACGTGAAACTGCATCACGAATTTCTCGAGTCACTGTTTGCACTGGAGTCTCACACGCCGTGAGAGCCACCGGACAGTTCATGCTATCCCCATGAATGTCCCGCACACAGTTCTCAGCCACCGGGCTGGTCTGAACCAGGATCACCTGACCCTCTGCAACACACGGAGTAATAATCGGAACAGTCTTACCCTCAGATGTCATGGGTTCAGCAGTCCCAGGCGATGAGGGAGTTCCAGGAACATCTTCCCCAAGGTCACCGTCCTGCTCCTGGACATTAGGAACCTCCGGCCTTTGATTCCTGGTTACCTGACTCCTGGCCATAGGACAATCAGGTGCACACTTTGTGACTTGACGGCATCTCCAGCAGCGCTCTCTTTTGCCATGCAGCTGCACTCTGTAGTGGTTGGTTGCACCTAGCAACCGCATCACTGCTCCTCCGCACATCCTCTCTAGGACTCTGTACGCCGCAAACACTTGAACTCTTGAGAGCCGCACCGCTCTCCCTCTTCTTTTCTTCCCGACGGTTGCCCTTGGCAACGGCACACAACACCTTTCGTCTGGTTTTCCAGCCGCACCACCGACACTTTGGACTTTTACAAATTGTCCATTCGGATTTGAAGGCTTTCTCTCCAGGGCCAACTGCAATTGCGCCCTCAAAGCCTCCTCCTCTGCATCCAAACGCATCCTGCGAGCCTGCAGTTCCTCAGCACAGTGGTTACCACAGGAAACGCCCAGACCTTGGGTTAGGACTTCCCTTGGTCTGCCAAACTGCTCCATGAGCTTTTCATGCTCTTGTTGCCACTTCAGGTGCCTTTGGTTCGCCTCCAAATTGGCCTGCCTCAGCTGCTCGGCAAGATCCTCTATCCACCCCATAGCAACAGACAGTCCAGACACCAGGAAAAATTTTTTTTTTTTTTTCCTACTTCTTCTTAACACGTCCACTTTAATCTGAGACCAGTCTCCAGGTGTCTCCCTGTAGAGACAATCTCAGCACTGCACAGCAGACATAACAGTCTCTTTAAACTTTCTCACCGTCAAAAAAATAGCATTCAGCAGCACATGCTTTTTCTTCTTGTTTGTTGCTCCCAGCAACGCTTTTCCTTCTCCAGCAGGGACGACTGCCCGCATCCTCCACCATATGTGGGGGGTTAGCTCTGGTCTCGGGGATCATTCACACAAACTTCCTTCCGGACAACGGATTTCATAAATGACATAAATGAACACCTGCCCGTCTAGGCACTACCTAATACATAAGATATCGCTGACTCACCTAAGACCCCATTCACACACACGGGAACCCATGCGGCTTTCCCAGCCGAACGTCCATGAATTGTGGCTAGCACCTAGCCCCGTGGCCCCTCAGCTGAGATCACGTTCCCAGAGCCTCACCAGGACTCTGCTACACAAAAACACTCTCTCCCAGAGTGACACACCTTGTCCAGCAGCAGGACTAAATAGACATGGACCTGTCCGAAACCCCGGACTGGAGCATGGGGAACAGGCACCCACCCAGCACATTACCTGTTCCCAGTAAAAGCCCGCCCTGGAACTAGCTGAGCCAGCTATACTAATACTAATGCTTAACTTGGGGCTTTCACTCCACCAAGGCCAGGCACCTTGGTGACACGCTCTCGGTGCAAACAGCCCTGTCTGACGGTTTCCCTGGGGCTTCACTGCACACATCAGTGTTCACATTGCCACAGTACACAAAGAGTTTATTGAAGTCTTTTTATATCTGAAACAATGAAAAGCAAGGGTTGTATCATATAAATACAATACATTTGGAAAGTCTTCAGACCCTTTATGGTGACAGTGCTGAGATTGTGGTTAGTACACACAGCCAACAATATCAGCTAACGGGTCCATGAAAAATGAGGGCCGTCTAGGAAATCAGACGATAGTAATGCAGTTATAGGTTCTGGTTTACACAGTTAAGTAGTAAAATGTTTAACAAATAAACGAATATACTTGTCGTTTTACTCGATATAAGACACGTGCACCGTCGACCTCAAGCTGCGGTGCCGACTGAGTTTCTACACTATCTATAAAATGATCATGTTACCTAAACCGCACAGTGAACGTCATTAGAAAAAAAAATGGTGAAACTGCAATTTTTTTCCCATCTCATCTCCCAAAAATGGTATAAAAAGTGATAAAAAAGGAATGTGTACCCCAAAATGATACCAATAAAAACTTCCAATCCATCTCACAAAAAACAAGCCCTCATATAGCTACTTTGGTGGAAAAGGAAAGCAATAAATGTTAGTATGTGACAATGCAAAATATAACTTATTTTTAAATAAAAAATATTGTTTTACAGTGAAAAATAAAAATTTAAAACGCTCACAGAATTGCAATTTTTGCCCACCTCCCAAAAATGGTATAAAAAGTGATTTAAAGCGAACCTGTCACCTGGAATTGACTTCATAAACCATGAACAGTACCTGATAGTGCCCCACAAGATGTTTCCAACAGTGTTTCCTGCGCTTTTCCTGTATTTAAAATCATCTAAAAATAGCCTTTCAAAATCCTTGCAGAAGTCAAGATAGAAGTCAAGGGGGCAGCGGCCTCCTTGACTCTAGGTCTGCCTTCCTTGCCCTAACCCCGCTCCTCTGCTGCATAACTGACATTAGCTACAGTTGCCGGGACCTCACTCGTACAGCCTGCGCATGCGCGGTATGCCACCTTCCTTTAGCAGCGCGATCCTGGCTCTCCCGCTGTAACTTGTGTGCCTCCTTTAGCAGCGTGATCCCGACTCTCCCACTTTGACTTACGCGCCTCCTGTACACTATCTGCGCATGCGCCCATAGTGTACTGGAGACGCGCAAGTCACAGCAGGAGAGCCGGGATCGCGCTGCTAAAGGAGGCATACCGCGCATGCGCGAGTTGTACAAGCGCGGGGCCGGCAACTTTAGCTAATGTCAGTTATGCAGTAGAGGGGCGGGGTTAGGGCAGGGAAGGAAGACCTGGAGTCAAGGAGGCCGCTGCCCCTTTGACTTCTATCTTGACTTCTGCAAAGATTTTAAAAGGCGATTTTTAGATGATTTTAAATACAGGAAAAGCGCAGGAAACACTGATGGAAACATCTTGTGGGGCACTATCAGGTACTGTTCATGGTTTATGAAGTCAATTCCAGGTGACAGGTTCGCTTTAAAAAAGCAGACTGTATGTACACCTAAATGGTACAAAAAAAAAACTACAGCTTCACCACAAAAGACAAGCCATCCCACAGCTCTGTGAACAAAATGGCACCTAAAAACAATTTAGACAAATTTCATGTTAAAAAATCCATATGTTGCTCCTTCCCTTCTGAAAGCTAACATGTCCGCAAACAGCAGTTTGACAATCATAAACAGGGTGTTTTCATATTCAGGAAAAAAGGCATAACAAGTAATTGGTGCATTTTACCCTGTTATCCCTTGTGGAAAAAAAAATGGGGCTTAAGCAACATTTTATTGAAAAAAAAGAAATTTTTCATTTTCACAGCTAGCGTTGGGCCTCGAATATTCGAATCGCGAATATTTATCACGAATATCGGTACTTTGAGAATTTTTACTTTGTGAATATTTAGAATATAGTGCTATATATTCATATTTACGAATATTTGTCATTTTTTTCCATCTGAACACATGATTCCTCCCTGCTTCTTGCTTGTGGGCCAATGAGAAGGCAGCAATGTCTTTGTCTGAGCTTAGCAACATCCCTAGCAACCAATTGGAAAGTTGCCTACCCCTTAAGTATATAAGAACCTCCCCAGCAGCCATTGAATATTGCCCCTGCCGCTCATCACTATTTACTGCCAAGTATTTCTATATTCTATGAAATGCTTGTTGGGTCAATACACTCACCACACCCCTCACTGAATGCCTTGATGGGAATAAATATGTAAATGAATCAACATCTGGTAATTAGGTCATTATACCCAACACGACTATATTATCAACACCTTTGACCCCATGCTGGGTATAATGACCTAATTACCAGATGTTGATTCAGTTACATATTTATTCCCAGAGAATTCTTGTACAAGTCACTCAGAATTGAGAAAGCTCATTGGAAGAACGAGTGAAACGTTTTCAAGAAATCTACAGCATGTCCAGTTGCCTTGATTTATTCTTTACAGATATGAGGTATTAGTGTTTGTCATAATAGAAGAGAATTTAGATTTAGCAAAATTTAGATTTTTTCCAAATTTTTGGTAAATTTGGGATTTTTTAATAACAAAAGGTAAAATGTATTGACTCAAATTTGCCATTATGAAAATTATGTTGTGTATTGAGAAAACAGTTTCAGTATAGGTTAGATAAGTAAAACCATTCCAAAGTTATTACCACATAAAATGGCACGTAGGATTTGCAAAATGTGGTCTGGTCCTTAATGGCTATGGACACCTTTGTGCACTAAAAGTCAATAACAGCATATCTTACCGTAATGCAGCACATAATAAAATTACACTTGTTTGTTTACTGGTATCAGCTTTAGAGTTGAGCGGACACCTGGAAGTTCGGGTTCGGCGAGTTTGGCCGAACTTCCCCGCAAAGTCCGGGTTCGGGACCCGAACTTGACCCCGAACCCCATTGAAGTCGAAGGGGACCCGAACTTTGGGGCACTAAAATGGCTCTAAAAGAGTCATGGAAAGAGCTAAAGGGCTGCAAAAGGCAGCAACATGTGGGTAAGAGCATGACAAGTGCCCTGCAAACAAATGAGGATAGAGAAATCATTACTGATTTAGAATATTCTTCATTATTTAATATAGTTTATGTTATGCGAAAAATATGTGCATGAATCGAATCGCTTAAGGGCGTTATGCAACTTTCCTATTGGCTTGGCTTGATAGAATTGTCGAATATGTAGAATATAGCGCTATATTTGTAATTTACGAATATAGCTCTATATTCTACTAGAGATGCCACAAACATAAAATGTTTTGTTCGCGAACGGCGAACGTGAACTTCCGTAAATATTTGCAAACGGGTGAGCAGGGCGAGCAGCCATAGACTTCAATAGAGAGGCGAATTTTAAAACCCACAGGGACTCTTTCTGGCCACAATAGTGATGGAAGAGTTGGTGAAAGGGGACACCTGGACTGTGGCATGCCGGAGTGGAATCCATGGCAAAACTCCCATGGAAAATTACGTAGTTGACGCAGAGTGTGGTAAATTGAATTCACAATGCGATTAATATAACCTGTATTAATCGCATTGCGAATTCAACTTAGAGCTGGGTTCCTAATGGTTGTATTGCTAGAATATAACGAAGATTGAGAATATAGCACTATATTCTCAATCATCGTTATATTCTAGCAATACAACCATTAGGAACCCAGCTCTATGTTGAATTTGCAATGCGATTAATACAGGTTATATTAATCGCATTGCAAATTCAACTTAGAGCTTGGTTCCTAATGGTTGTATTGCTAGAATATAACAACAATTGAGAATATAGTGCCATATTCGTGAATTTGTAAAATTCATTATCTTCGTCAATTCTAGCAGTACAACCCCCAGGCCCTGCAGCCTTTCAACAAGCGCCATTAAATCACCGAACACCGAACTGGAACCCGAACTTTTATGGGAATGTTTGGGTTCGGGTCCGGGTTCCAAAAACTCCAAGGTTCAGTATGAACCCAAACTTTACAGCTCGGGTTCGCTCAACCATAATCAGCTTTGCTTCACATGCCCTCAGAAATGCTCTGATATGAATTTTGCTGAGTGCTGTTATCTCCTTTGATGCTCTGTAGGCATTCCTATTGATTTCACATGCATCAGCACAGCTCTGCTGCCCCACCCCCACATCCTGTTACATAGCCCAGCTCTGCTGCTCCGCCCCCACATCCTGTTACATAGCCCAGCTAGCAGCCACTTACATATAGGCTATTGGAACTTGCAGGTAACTTGGTAGTAAGATTTCATTCCAATCCACAACACGGTGAGTCTTACAGTATGCTACAACCTGTAATCAGATCTATTTATCACTTTCCATTCTGTAGAAAGTCCATTATTTGTTGACAGCAATAGATATTTCTGCTGATAACGTTAGCGCAGATATCTATAGTCAGGATAGTGGCCTGACAATGCGCTAGGTGAAGCGTGAAACGGCCGTCGGCACCGTTCAGCCGCATTACAAGACATCCGCCCCTGCTACCTCATCGTCTTTTATATGTAAGAAGATTCAATAAAGGAATATTTTTATCCAGCTGGGTGAGTGCCGCCTTATCTCTTCTCCCTTCACTCATGCATGAAAACACTTGTCTATTATGTCAAGGCTGAGCACCATAAACAGCTGATGAGACACTGGCCCGGTGCAACCCTCTCAGTGTTGTTGTGTGGAACACATTTCAAGTATTTCAGTAGTGCCACCCGACTATATATCTTTTCTCCCTGCTACTATCTACAGTCAGAACCATGGCGTTATAAGCAAGCTTTTGATCTCATTACTAGTGATGAGCGACAGGGGCAATATTCGTCATATATTCGCAAACATTCTTATTCGAGATTATTCTCTTGGTTGAGAAAAATCGGCAATGTATAAATCGCATAATGCGAATTCGTAACACAAAATACAGGCGTGGGTCACTTTGGCTACATTTTTCAAGCTGCTAGAAGTTTTCGTGAGTGGAGAAAATTGTTGGCACAGCAGAACATTACAATAGCTGTATAGGCAGATGGAGGGCTCCAATATATTCGCCATTGCGCAAATTAGAATATTTTTTATATTTTAGCAGGTTTAGCAGGTCACATTTTAGCAGGTCTGACTACATAATACTGATTGGTGCACTAAGTATTGTTGTGATCTTGACATTGCTGCCTTCTCATTGGCCCACAAGCAAGAAGCAGTGAGGAATTATGTGTTCAGATGGACAAAAATGACGAATATTCGAAATTAGGAATATATAGCACTATATTCTCAATATTTGCGAATTCTCGAAGTTGCGATATTCGTGATAAAAATTTGCTATTAGAATATTCGCAATCAACACTACTCATTAATGACGCTCTCACTACCTGCACTCTATTCTGAGTACAGCATTTGTGTGCAGTCCGCACAGTGAGCGGTCACTTTTCCCACACAAATTGGTACATTGTGATGACACACAATGCTATGTACACATAGAAGTAAACAGTGGGGGAGATTTATCAAAACTCATGTAAAGTAGAACTGGCTTAGTTGCCCATAGCAACCAATCAGATTCCTTCTTTTCATTTTCCAATGAAGCTGTGAAAAATGAAAGGTGGAATCTGATTGGTTGCTATGGGCAACTAAGCCAGTTCTACCTTACACCAGTTTGATAAATGACATTTATAATATATTGACACTGAGATGAATATTATAGATATGGCTACCAATGTGGTTGCTATTGACTATGCACATTGCACTTATGTATTGGCTCACACTGATGAGTGGTTTATTGAAGAGCATTCACAGTTTTTCATAGGAGGATCAATTAATGTTGATTGATTTCATGATGTATAAATATAAGCACTGATGCACTTTGTAATCCACTTGGCTTGAAAAAGGTTCTGAGAGAGAACCGAAACGTTGCTGTACTACATGTGTGAATAAAAGCCCATTTTTCACTTTTAAGGGGTGCTGTGGACTTTCGTGATTTGTCTACTACCCTGAATCGAGGGGTTACCGCTGGCACCCGCTTTACTGCTGACTGAGGAGTGTTGCCCTACTTTTCATGTATATATATATATATATATATAAATCCAAAAATTGAAGCAGCACTCCAGGATATAAAACAAGTGGATCGACCTTTATTCCCCTGCAACGTTTCAACTGCTCAATGCAGTCTTTCTCAAGCATACACAAAGGTGTTCATAGGGGGTATATATACCCATAGTGCATAGCAGTGTAATTAAACATGATTAAGTGTAATAAATAGATCAAGTCATATCATACATATAAAACCTAATAAAAAAACATCACAAATACAGCCATGTGCTCATAAAATACATAGTGATAAATTACATATATTATGTGTATCATAATCAATACAAAAAAGTATAAAGTGCATAAGTGCTAATTAGGACAATAATAGTCACCATATGTGCATGTCCATCAAGGCATGTCCAGCCCCATGGAAAATTATACAACACCTGTGTAAATTTAAATATTAAAAACAAACTCACTGCGGTGAGGAAACACGCCATCCCTGCTTAGCGTCACCCATCAGCTAATGCGCATGCTCATGACGTAATACGCGTCATACAGTCGTCTCCCAATCACGCGATGACACGTCGTGCCATCACCTGATCCTCCTGGAGACCGAGGGCGTCGAACTCTCCACCACCAGCAAGAATCTGCATCCGGGTTAGAACGGGTGCTACCAGGTAGACAAGCTCACATGACATAGTCATGTGACCGTCGCCTGGGCAACAGCATCGCAACCAACGCGAATCGCAGTCTGTGGAATGTGGAGCGTCCTCCGGCCAAAGTAAACAGCGCAACTAACTGTCGCAAACACAACACATAGAGCCACAGGGACATTATAAGTAAAAGTGTAAATAGTGCTGTGTGATCAAAACAGTGTAATGCAGCATACAAATGGTTACATATAAAGGTAACTGCCCCCAGAGAGCAAGGAGTGTCGGAGCAGAACATTAACCTTTAGACCCATGGAAAAAGGGGGGGAAGGAAACAAGGGGAGGGCCACACAGTTATACCAATTTCAATGGTCATCACTGTTAGCCTATTATGTGTATTTGGTGTCGAGAACAGACGTGTCCCCAACACCCAACACACAAAGTCTTCCCCAAACAGTACCACTGCCCATCTTCAGATATACTGTTTGTAACCCAGAGTACACAAACACTGAATGCACACAACATGCTGTAATTGTATTTAGTCCCCTGTAGTGTAGATCTTACATAGCTGACTAAAAGCAAAGGATGGCAGTCCCACCGCTGTGAAGAACTTGAGGATAATATCTAGAAATATAAAAAGATATATATTAATAAACTGTGAATGTAACACCTTCAGTATTCACATATTATTCCACCAATGAAGGTACTGGATATACAAAAAATGGACATGCACCCTCAAATTATATGCCACCTAAAATCAACGTTTAATCCATGTGGTCTTAATGTATGTAGGCGGTGGATCCACCTCAGTTCCCTCTGTTTGAGGGCCAAAGCCCGGTCACCACCAAGGCGGGGTAAAGAGACTTGGTCCAGAATGGTAAATCCAAGATCTTTCTCAGTATGTCCATAATCCACGAAATGTTTGGGAACAGGTAGATCTTTTCTTTTCTGTCTAATGGAGAACCTGTGATTGTTGAGGCGTGTCTTTATGTCACATGTGGTCTCCCCAACATATAGGAGACCACATGGACATTGCAACACGTACACAACAAACGTACTGTCACATGTCAGGAAGTGTCTAATGTCATGTCGTTTGCCTGTACCTGGGTGAGTGAAGTATTCACCCTTGACCATATACCTACAATTTACACATCCCAAGCACGGGAAGCTACCTGTTCTTTTAGGCCCAATGTAGGTCTGTTTCAATGTTCTAGTCTGTACATCCGCCCTAATCAACTTGTCCCGTAAGTTGGGGGCTCGTCTATATGACATCAAGGGTGGTATGGAAAATTCCTCTATTTGTGGGAAATTACTCCTCAAGATACCCCAATGCTTGCTGATGATACGAGCAATAAAATTGCTCTGTTCACAGAAAGTGGTGACAAATGGAATGCGTTTGGGTTTAGATTTCAATCCACTGTGTGTGGTCAATTGTTTTGGATTCCTTATTCTGTCTCGTACGTACTTCATTTAGTTCATGTTGTAAATACTCCAAGTTTAACAAAATAATATCAAAGGCATATTTATTGGAAATCTGTGCAAATTTTTGCGCAAAGCTCGAATCCATTGAAAAAAAGTTAGGCTTGAGTTGGGAACGGATCCCCCTAGGGATCCTATGTTCCTTGAAGTACTGTCCCAAGGTAGCTAAATGTAGCTCCATAGACGCTATCTTCTTAGTATCAGCCTCATAGCGCTTCTTTAAATCAGTTACAGTAGGTGTGGATAAAAAGGTGGGTGCACTCACCAATCCTTGTAAAATCCTTTCTTCATTGGTTTTGGAATACGTGAAGACATCGGGGAGGTCCATATTGAACAGAAAAAATTAGATACGTAGTGTGATGGTGCTAAGCTGGAAAAGTCCAGATATATGTAACAAAGAGAAACACAGCAGCACTCAAAAAAACAAAAGCGGGTGCAATCCTTCCAAACCAGCAGGCTCAGCTGTTTACCAGGTATATAAATCCAAAAATTGAAGCAGCACTCCAGGATATAAAACAAGTGGATCGACCTTTATTCCCCTGCAACATTTCAACTGCTCAATGCAGTCTTTCTCAAGCATACACAAAGGTGTTCATAGGGGGTATATATACCCATAGTGCATAGCAGTGTAATTAAACATGATTAAGTGTAATAAATAGATCAAGTCATATCATACATATAAAACCTAATAAAAAAACATCACAAATACAGCCATGTGCTCATAAAATACATAGTGATAAATTACATATATTATGTGTATCATAATCAATACAAAAAAGTATAAAGTGCATAAGTGCTAATTAGGACAATAATAGTCACCATATGTACCATATCTGGCACTAATTCTATATTCTCACATATTGCCTTTTTTTTGGATCGAGTGTTACGGACCTATGCTACTGATACTAGATCATATGTCAGGGATACATGCGATTTTTTGGACAAGATTTCAACTGTCAGAGTACCACAAGGTTGCCTGGTGGCATCTTTTGATGTCACCAGTCTATATACTTCTATTGATCACGGGCGGGGCACCTTGGCAGTTCGTAGATGCCTCACACGTGGACAATATACGGTGGAGTGTAATGACTTTATACTGTCATTGTTGGATTTGGTTTTGAGACAGAATTATTTTAAGTTCATGGACGGTTTCTTCCTCCAGATACGAGGGACCGCCATGGGGTCTAATGTGGCGCCTACTTATGCTAATATCTTCATGGCGGCCCTCGAGGAGGACCTTGTCTATGTGTCCCACCACTTCGGAAATGTTTTGGGGTGGTGGCGATACATAGACGACGTCTTCCTTATCTGGAGGGGGACTGTGACTCTTTGAAGATGTTCCATGACTTTTTGAATCAGTTGGATCCAGATATTTTGTTTACGTTGGTCTATTCTGACAAACAGGTACAATTTTTGGATACTACTGTGTCCATTTTGGGGGATAGACTAGTTACCGATATGTTTACTAAACCAACTGATTGCAATTCACTGTTGACATTTGATAGCTGTCATCCCAGGTCCACCATTGAATCATTGCCCTATAGCCAACTACTCAGGGTTTCACGTATTGTACAAGATGACAATGTTCTACCACAACGATATTTGGAGATGACAAATCGATTTCACCAGAGAGGTTATCCTCGACGGATCACTTCACGCCATCTTGAGAGAATAAGGAATCCAAAACAATTGACCACACACAGTGGATTGAAATCTAAACCCAAACGCATTCCATTTGTCACCACTTTCTGTGAACAGAGCGATTTTATTGCTCGTATCATCAGAAAGCATTGGGGTATCTTGAGGAGTAATTTCCCACAAATAGAGGAATTTTCCATACCACCCTTGATGTCATATAGACGAGCCCCCAACTTACGGGACAAGTTGATTAGGGCGGATGTACAGACTAGAACATTGAAACAGACCTACATTGGGCCTAAAAGAACAGGTAGCTTCCCGTGCTTGGGATGTGTAAATTGTAGGTATATGGTCAAGGGTGAATACTTCACTCACCCAGGTACAGGCAAACGACATGACATTAGACACTTCCTGACATGTGACAGTACGTTTGTTGTGTACGTGTTGCAATGTCCATGTGGTCTCCTATATGTTGGGGAGACCACATGTGACATAAAGACACGCCTCAACAATCACAGGTTCTCCATTAGACAGAAAAGAAAAGATCTACCTGTTCCCAAACATTTCGTGGATTATGGACATACTGAGAAAGATCTTGGATTTACCATTCTGGACCAAGTCTCTTTACCCCGCCTTGGTGGTGACCGGGCTTTGGCCCTCAAACAGAGGGAACTGAGGTGGATCCACCGCCTACATACATTAAGACCACATGGATTAAATGTTGATTTTAGGTGGCATATAATTTGAGGGTGCATGTCCATTTTTTGTATATCCAGTACCTTCATTGGTGGAATAATACGTGAATACTGAAGGTGTTACATTCACAGTTTATTAATATATATCTTTTTATATTTCTAGATATTATCCTCAAGTTCTTCACAGCGGTGGGACTGCCATCCTTTGCTTTTAGTCAGCTATGTAAGATCTACACTACAGGGGACTAAATACAATTACAGCATGTTGTGTGCATTCAGTGTTTGTGTACTTTGGGTTACAAACAGTATATCTAAAGATGGGCAGTGGTACTGTTTGGGGAAGACTTTGTGTGTTGGGTGTTGGGGACACGTCTGTTCTCGACACCAAATACACATAATAGGCTAACAGTGATGACCATTGAAATTGGTATAACTGTGTGGCCCTCCCTAGGTCCACTTTTTTCCCCTTGTTTCCTTCCCCCCCCTTTTTCCATGGGTCTAAAGGTTAATGTTCTGCTCCGACACTCCTTGCTCTCTGGGGGCAGTTACCTTTATATGTAACCATTTGTATGCTGCATTACACTGTTTTGATCACACAGCACTATTTACACTTTTACTTATAATGTCCCTGTGGCTCTATGTGTTGTGTTTGCGACATATAGATATAGTTGTGCTGTTTACTTTGGCCGGAGGACGCTCCACATTCCACAGACTGCGATTCGCGTTGGTTGCGATGCTGTTGCCCAGGCGACGGTCACATGACTATGTCATGTGAGCTTGTCTACCTGGTAGCACCCGTTCTAACCCGGATGCAGATTCTTGCTGGTGGTGGAGAGTTCGACGCCCTCGGTCTCCAGGAGGATCAGGTGATGGCACGACGTGTCATCGCGTGATTGGGAGACGACTGTATGACGCGTACGTCATGAGCCGTCCATTCCTGAGCATGCGCACTAGCTGATGGGTGACGCTAAGCAGGGATGGCGTGTTTCCTCACCGCAGTGAGTTTGTTTTTAATATTTAAATTTACACAGGTGTTGTATAATTTTCCATGGGGCTGGACATGCCTTGATGGACATGCACATATGGTGACTATTATTGTCCTAATTAGCACTTATGCACTTTATACTTTTTTGTATTGATTATGATACACATAATATATGTAATTTATCACTATGTATTTTATGAGCACATGGCTGTATTTGTGATGTTTTTTTATTAGGTTTTATATGTATGATATGACTTGATCTATTTATTACACTTAATCATGTTTAATTACACTGCTATGCACTATGGGTATATATACCCCCTATGAACACCTTTGTGTATGCTTGAGAAAGACTGCATTGAGCAGTTGAAATGTTGCAGGGGAATAAAGGTCGATCCACTTGTTTTATATCCTGGAGTGCTGCTTCAATTTTTGGATTTATATACCTGGTAAACAGCTGAGCCTGCTGGTTTGGAAGGATTGCACCCGCTTTTGTTTTTTTGAGTGCTGCTGTGTTTCTCTTTGTTACATATATATATATATATATATATATATATATATATATTAGTGCCCTTGTTATATAAAGTGCATAGTGCTTAAAAACAACTCAGCCCTATACATTTAAAAAATACCTTGCTGGGACATTATGGCTGTACTTCGCATGATCCATAGTGATAATCCGATCTTTAGTAGGACTCCACGCTGTATTCTGTGCGTCTCTTAATTTGAAATGCGTATGCGTCAATTTCTCTCCCTCCTCCCCTATCAGGTCTGGTGAATGCGCATCGCTAAGGGCGAGAACGGGAACAATCGCAATATGGAACGCACGCGCAATGTTTATCCACACAATGTGCTCGCGCATATATGCGGACAAAAAAGCGCATGATGTTAAGCGTCCATTTGCATGATGCGCATGCGAAAATTCAAACATCATCATCCCGGACGGCGCGCACTCCACTCATACCATCTTGTTCGAGGGCAAATCTGTGGGCAAATGCGAGACTGTCATTAATTTGTTGATTTGTTCCCTTCTCAAGTTCCAAATTTGTATCTAGAAATCTTCCCTATTCAATAAGCATGTATTCAGCCAATATATGTCCCAGCATAACAGCTTCCATGTTTCCAACCGCAGAACAATTCCATGTTTCCAACTGCAAAATAATTATAGAATAGCGTCACTTTCAAAGTAATAGCTATATACAGTATCTATTGAATTCATTTAGTACAATAGTTAGAATGTAGATGAATATAGACAATAGAGAAATGAACATCAGCCTACCATGCCCCCAGTTACCCTGAACTCAACATTTAAGCCTTTGGGCTTCAACCTATCTAGACAAAAAATCCAGCTGAGACATTTTTCTTTAGCATCACTAGCCTGTCTCTGCCTCTTTCTAGCGGTTTTACATGATCTAAGATCATAAATCTCAAATCATTCTCCTTGTGATTTTTTCAGCAAAATGTTTTGATACCGGTAGATCTTTTCTTTTATTTCTAATAGATTGCCTATAGTTATTTAACCTGGTTTTCATGTCACATGTGGTTTTCCCCACGTACTGCATATTACACGGGCACCACAGTACATATATGACCCAAGATGAGTCACATGTGAGGTAGTATTTAATATCAAAAGTCTTATTTGTTTTTGTATGTGTGAATACAGACCCCTTATGCATGAGTCTGCAGTTTACACATCCCAAAAAGGGAAAACTACCTGTGCGTCTAGTTATCAGAAATGTTTGTCTTACTTGGCCCCTTTCTGGTACCCTTGAACTCACTACCCTGTCACTAATGTTCCGTGCTTTTTATATGCCATCATTGGGGGATCTCTGAAGGCCGCTATTGTTGGATAACCACACCTCAGTACCCCCCAATGTTTTCTCATTATCCGTTCAATATTAGGACTTAGGTTAACTTTTGTATCATCCTACAATGAACTAAGTCCTAATATTGAACAGATAGTGAGAAAACATTGGCACATGTGTTTCGTCATCATCAGAGACGTGCGGACTCCGATGAGGTGGTATTCCGATGTCCTCATCATCAGGAGACATCAGTGTTTGTGCATGAGTGCATTCTATGTCTTCCACCACTGGGGAAGGGCTAGGTGGATTCCCTTGGGAAACCCTGCCAGCAGAGTCTTCAAACAGCATAAGAGACTGCTGCATAACTTGAGGCTCTGATAGTTTCTCTGATATGCATGGGGGTGATGTGACAGACAGATGGGCTTGGTTTTCAGGTGCCACCTTTGCGCTTTCTGCAGAAGACTGGGTTTGAAATAATGTTGTGAACGTGCTGGATCCACTGTCGGCCACCCAATTGACTAGCTCCTGTACCTGCTCAGGCCTTACCATCCTTAGAACGGCATTGGGCCCCACCAAATATCGCTGTAAATTCTGGCGGGTACTGGAACCTGAGGTAGTTGGTTCACTAGGACGTGTGGCTGTGGCAGCATGGCCACGTCCTCTCCCAGCACCAGAGGGTCAACTAACACCACCACGACCGCGTCCGCATCCCTTACTAGATGTTTACCTCATTGTTACCATTCACCAAGCACCACAATAAGAAAAAAAATATTTGGCCCAATGTATTGATTTCAAATTCAGGCCTTTTTTTTACAGGCACCTAGCACTATCTGCCTATTTACTTATGTACTGTATTACACTAATCCAGGCACAGCAGTAACCACTGATTTGGGGGAATATCTCTTTTAGGGCTAGTATTCAGGCCCTGGATGAAAGGTATCCTTTTATGGACAGATTTACTCTTGGAGATGCACAGTAGCGTGTGAAAAAATATGTAGGATTATGCCTTCAGCAATTGTATTTTAACACTTTGTGTAATACAGTATACCCTTTAACGGACAGAAATACAATGGGAGATGCACGGTAGCGTGTGAAGTTATTGAGGATGACCCTCTCAGCACTTGTATATACACCTTGAGTGTAATATTCCCTTTTACGGACTGATTAACACTTGGCCTGCAACAGCTTTAACACCAGATTCAGGGTATTGCTATATTGGCAAGTGAATTTCACCCCAGAACAAAATCTATCCTTTGCCGGGCACTATTAAACTTGGCCAGCCACAGCTGAAACCACTGATTTATGGTATTGCTATTTTGGCTATTGAATTTCACCCGAAAACAAAATATATCCTTTGCCGGACACTTTTTACTTTGCCAGCCACTGCTGAGACACCAGATTTAGGGGATTGCTATTTTGACAATTGAATTTCACCACAGAAAATTATCTATCCTTTGCCAGACACCAGACAGTATTACACTTGGCTAGCCACACCTGGGACACCAGATTTAGGGTATTGCTATTTTGGCAATTGAATTTCACCCAGAACAAAATATATACTTTGCTGGGCACTAATAAACTTGGCCAGTCACAGCTGAAACCACTGATTTATGGTATTGCTATTTTGGCAATTGAATTTCACCCAGAACAAAATATATCCTTTGCCGGACACTATTAAACTTGTCCAGCCACAACTGAAACCACTGATTTATGGTATTGCTATTTTGGCAATTGAATTACACCACAGAACAAAATATATCCTTTGCAGGACACTATTAAACTTGGCCAGCCTCATCTGAAACCACTGATTTACAGTATTGCTATTTTGGCTATTGAATTTAACCCCAGAACAAAATATATTCTTTGCCGGACACTATTATTTCTTTCCAGCCACTGCTGGGACACCAGATTTAGGGGATTGATATTTTGACAATTGAATTTCACCACAGAAAATTATCTATCCTTTGCCAGACAGCAGACTGTATTACACTTGGCTAGCCACAGCTGGGTCACCAGATTCAGAATATTGCTATTTTGGCAATTGAATTTAACCCCAGAACAAAATATACCCTGTTACGGACAGATTTAAACTAGGCCTTCAACAGCTGGAACACCAGATTCAGGGTATTGCTATTTTGGCAATTGAATTTCACCCCAGAAAAAATATATATCCTTTGCCGTACACTATTAAACTTGGCCAGCCACAGCTGAAACCACTGATTTATGGTATTGCTATTTTGGCAATTGAATTTCACCCCAGAACAAAATATATCCTTTTCAGGACACTATTAAACTTGGCCAGCCACAGCTGAAACCACTGATTTACGGTATTGCTATTTTGGCTATTGAATTTCATCCCAGAACAAAAAATATCCCTTTCCGGACATTATTATACCTTTCCAGCCACTGCTGGGACACCAGATTTAGGGGATTGCTATTTTGACAATTGAATTTCACCACAGAAAATTATCTATCCTTTGCCAGACAGCAGACAGTATTACACTTGGCTAGCCACACCTGGGACACCAGATTCAGGGTATTGCTATTTTGGCAATTGAATTTCACCCCAGAACAAAATATACATTGTTACGGATAAAATTTAAACTAGAACTGCAACAGCTGGAACACCAGATTCAGGGTATTGCTATTTTGGCAATTAAATTTCACCCCAGAACAAAATATATCCTTTGCCGGACACTATTTAACTTGGCCAACCACAGCTGAAACCACTGATTAAAGGCATTGCTATTTTGTCAATTGAATTTCACCTCAGAACAAAATATATCCTTTGCAGGACACTATTAAACTTGGCGAGCCACAGCTGAAACCACTGATTTATAGTATTGCTATTTTGGCAATTGAATTTCACCCCAGAACAAAATATATCCTTTGCCGTACACTATTAAACTTGGCCAGCCACAGCTGAAACCACTGAGTTACGGTATTGCTATTTTGGCAATTGAATTTCACCCCAGAAAAAAATATATCCTTTGCCGTACACTTTTAAACTTGGCCAGCCACAGCTGAAACCACTGATTTATGGTATTGCTATTTTGTCAATTGAATTGCACCCTAGAAAAAAATATATCCTTTGCCGTACACTATTAAACTTGGCCAGCCACAGCTGAAATTACTGATTTATGGTATTGCTATTTTGGCAATTGAATTTCACCCCAGAACAAGATTTATCCTTTGCAGATCACTATTAAACTTGGCCAGCCACAGCTGAAACCACTGAGTTACAGTATTGCTATTTTGTCTATTGAATTTCACCCCAGAACAAAATATATCCTTTGCCGGACACTAATATACTTTGCCACCCACTGCTGGGACACCAGATTTAGGGGATTGCTATTTTGGCAATTGAATTTCACCACAGAAAATTATATATCCTTTGCCAGACAGCAGACAGTATTACATTTGGCTAGCCACAGCTTGGACACCAGATTCAGGGTATTGCTATTTTGGCAATTGAATTTCACCCCAGAACAAAATATGCCCTGTTACAGATAGATTTAAGTTAGGCCTGCAACAGCTGGAACACCAGATTCAGAGTATTGCTATTTTGGCAATTCAATTTAACCCCATAATAAAATATAGAAATTTCTATCCTGAGTTTCTAGGGGTGACAATAAGCACAGCCAAGCCCCTGATGTAGGATATAGCAAAAAAAATAAAAATAGTATTGATGGATTGATGGACTTGGTGGCAGCTTGTGCTGGTGCACCACAAGTCACAAAATCGCCGTCGATCACCCCAGAAAAAAGTGACAGAAAAACGCTCTGTGCAGCCTAAAAACCAGTGAGCAATTAACTAGCAGAAGTTGAATGATTCTCAGCTGTAGATCGATCACTTCATTAGGTGTTTTTGCTGACTTTTCCCTGCCTAATCTCACCCTCACAGAAGCTACGTCCTCTCCCTACACTAATCAGAGCAGCGTGACCTGCGGCGCTACGTGACTCCAGCTTAAATAGAGGCTGGGTCACATGCTGCACTTGGCCAATCACAGCCATGCCATTAGTAGGCATGGCTTTGATGGCTTCTTAGAGCAATAAGTAAAACGCTAGCTGATTGGCTGCTGTGCAGCCCTTCAGAAAGCGGGAAGAAATCGCTGAACAACGGACCCGAACCCGAACTTTTTTGTAAATGTTCGGGTCCGGGTACGTGTCCCGAACACCCCAAAATTCAGTACAAACCCGAACTAACCCGCTCAATACTAATGTTGATTGATTTCATGATGTATAAATATAAGAACAGATGTACTTTGTAATCCACTTGGCTTGAAAAAGGTTCTAAGAGAGAACTGGAACGTTGCTGTACTACATGTGAAAATAATAGCACATTTTTCACTTTTAGGAGTTCTGTGGATATATATATAAATATCCATATATATAGATATCAGGTGCACACGTCTCACCCTTGACATCAGGCATGTATATCCATGAAAATAAAAGGAAAGATCTTCCTGTGGCTAAACATTTTTCGGAGGAACAGCATAAGGAACAGGATCTGAAATTCATGATTTTAGAAAGAGTTAATGTTTTGAAAAGAGGAGGGGATTGACTTGCTCTTTTGAAGAAATGCGAATTAAAATGGATACATCGCCTTGGTACATTGAAACCCCATGGGTTAAATGTAGATTACCGTGTTACAGTGGGTATGAGATAGAGGGCATGGGCTCCCGTTGCATGATCTCCAGATACATCATTACATTGAGTGTAAAGACCAGATATGAATTTTTTCATAGATAATGACATTTTTTCTGTATTAAAGATATGTGGATTCAGGAGATAAGAGAGGCGTCCTGCAAGGTGATTTAATAGTGCCAATAATTCTTTATGCGATATTTGATGTAGATGGTATTTATACACAATGTCGCATAATTCACACCAACTTTCAAGCATGCAATAGTTTGTGGTGAAGTGCTACTGACGTGGTGTGGATGAGTGACTGCGCATGAACTATCAGGGTGGTGAGTTGCATTGTAGTATAGAGGTAAAATTACATGAATATAGCAAGTACGAGGATAAAAAATGATCCAAAAAAAAGGATTTTATTGTGGTTTTAACCTCTTAAGGACACAGGGCGTACAGGTACGCCCTAATGTCCGAGTCCTTAAGGACACAGGGCGTACCTGTACGCCCTGTGTTTAAACTGCTACTGCGCCCGATGTGGGCGCCGTAGCAACATGGTTCCTGCTGATGTAGATCAGCAGGAACCATGTTCTAATGCCGAGGGGGTCATGTGACCCCCCGTATCGGCGATCGCTGCAAACCGCAGGTCAATTCAGACCTGCGGTTTGCAGCGGTTTAAGGATCTCTGATCCTCGCGGTCTGTGACCGCGGGATCAGAGAGTTAATTGCCCCAAAGATAATCATAGTAATCCTCCTGCATCCCCGATCTTGTTATGGCGGCGGGGTGCAGGGGGTGGTTGCGGCGGCGGTAGGCGGTGCGGGAGGCGGGCGGTGCGGCAGGCGGGATCGCAATAGCGATCCCCGCCCGCCTCCCTTGTAATAATTCCCTGGTGTCTAGTGGTTCTATCAGAGTGCCAGCACATTGCTGGCACTCTGATAGGAAAACGGCTGGCATCTGTGCTGCAGATGCCAGCCGTTTAACCTCTCTTCTTACCGCGGTCCGGACGGACCGCGGTATGGAAGGTGTTAACAGGAGGGAGCTCCTCCCTCTCCCATCGGGGGCTGCTGTGCCTATGCAGCCCCCCAGGATGGGATCGCAGAGGAGGAGCTCCTCCTCCTATCCATCACCCACTGCTCTCTAATGGCAGTGGGTGATGGTTACCATGGCAGCAGGACGCTTTCAGAAGCGTCCTGCTTGCCATGGTATAGTAACTCTGGTCAGACTTCTGCTAAAGGCAGAAGTCTGACCAGACTGTGAAAAGTAAAATACAGTGCAGTACACTATATAGTGTACTGTACTGTATTATATAGACACCAGATCCACTGGATCTACAAGAACCAAGTGGGTCTGGGTCAAAAAATGTAAAAAGTGAAAAAAAGTAAAAATAAAAAAACACAAATCACTGAATAAAAAGTAAAAAAATAAAATACACTACACATATTAGGTATCGCCGCGTCCGTAAAAAACAGCTCTATAAAAATATCACATGACTGAACCCCTCAGGTGAACGCCATAAAAAAAAACCCAAAAATGGTGTAAATAAGTCATTTTTGGGCACCTTACATCACTAAAAGTGTAATACAAAGCGATCAAAAAGGCGTATGCCTCCCAAAATAGTACCAATCTAACCGCCATCTCATCCCGCAAAAATGAGCCCCTTCATAAAACAATTGCCCAAAAATAAAAAAACTATGCCTCTCAGACTAAAACATGATTTTTTTGTTTCAAAAATGCTTTTATTGTTAAATGTAAAAATTTTAAAAAAGTAGACATATTGGGTATCTCCACGTCCGTAAGAATCTGCTCTATAAAAATATCACATGACCTAACCCCTCAAGTAAACACTGTAAAAAAAAAAAAACTTTGTCAAAAGCCATTTTTTTGTCACCTTACATCACAAAAAGTGTAATAGCAAGCGATCAAAAAGTCATATGACCACCCAAATAGTGCCAATCTAACCGCCACCTCATCCCGCAAAAATTATACCCAACCTGAGACGATCGCCTAAAAACTGAAAAAATATGGCTCTCAGACTATGGAGACACTAAAACATGTTTTTTTGTTTCAAAAGGATATTATTGTGTAACACCAAAATAAATAAAAAAAGTATACATATTGGGTATCGTCGCGTTCGTAACGACCTGCTCTATAAAAATATCACATGACCTAACCCCTCAGGTGAACGCCGTAAACATAAAAAATAAAAACGTTGTAAAAAGTCATTTTTTTGTCACCTTACATCACAAAAAGTGTAATAGCAAGTGATCAAAAAGTCATATGCACCCCAAGATAGTACCATTCAAACCGCCATCTCATCCCGCAAAAAATGAGCCCCTACATAGGACAATCGCAAAAAAAAAAAAAAAACTATGGCTTTCAGAATGTGGAGACACTAAAAATCATTTTTTCAAAAATGCTTTATTATGTAAAACTGAAACAAAAACCCCAAAAAGTAGTCATATTTGGTATTGTCGCGTCAGTAACAACCTGCTCTATAGAAATAGCACACAATCTAACCTGTCAGTTCAACGATGTAAATAACAAAAATACAAAACTGTCCCAAAACAGCTATTTTTTTGCAAATTATCCATTTTAATCCATTTTTCCAGTAACAAAGCAAGGGTTAACAGCCAAACAAAACTCAATATTTATTGCCCTGATTCTGTAGTTTGCAGAAACACCCCATATGTGGTTGTAAACTGCTGTATGGCCAAACGGCAGGGCACAGAAGGAAGGGAACGCCATATGGTTTTTGGAAGGCGGATTTTGCTGGACTGTTTTTTTGAGACTATGTCCCATTTGAAGCCCCCGATGCACCCCTACAGTAGAAACTCCAAAAAAGTGACCCCATTTTTGAAACTACGGGATAAGGTGTCAGTTTTGTTGGTACTATTTTAGGGTAAATATGATTTTTGGTTGCTCTATATTACACTTTTTTTGAGGCAAGGTAACAAAAAATTGAAATTCTGAAATTTCATCTCCATTTGCCAATAACTCTTGTGGAACACCTAAAGGGTTAACAAAGTTTGTAAAACTAGTTTTGAATACATTGAGGGGTGTAGTTTCTTAGATGGAGTCACTTTTATGGAGTTTCTATTCTAGGGGTGCATCGGGGGGCTTCAAATGGTACATGGTGTCAAAAATCCAGTCCAGCAAAATCCGCCTTCCAAAAACCATATGGCGTTCCCTTCCTTCTATGCCCTGCCGTTTGGCCATACAGCAGTTTAGGACCACATATGGGGTGTTTCTGCAAACTACAGAATCGGGGCAATAAATATTGACTTTTGTTTGGCTGTTAACCCTTGCTTTGTTACTGGAAAAAATGTATTAAAATCAAAAATTTTCCCAAAAATCGAAATTCAGAAATTTTATCTTTATTTGCCATTAACTCTTGTGGAAAACCTAAAGGGTTAATGACGTTTGTAAAATCAGTTTTGAGTACCTTCAGGGGTGTAGTTTCTAGAATGGGGTCATTTTTGGGTGGTTTCTATTATGTAAGCCTCGTAAAGTGACTTCAGACCTGAACTGGTCCCTAAAAAGTGGGTTTTGAAAATTTCTGAAAAATGTCAAGATTTGCTTCTAAACTTCTAAGCCTTGTAATGTCCCCAAAAATGAAATGGCATTCCCAAAATAATCGATACATGGAGTAGACATATGGGGAATGTAAATCAATAACTTTTTTTGGCAGTATTACTATGTATTCTAGAAGTAGAGAAATTGAAACTTGGAAAATTGTAAATTTTTCAAAATTTTTGGTAAATTTGGTATTTTTTTATAATTAAAAATGAAATTTTTCGACTTTATTTTACCACTGTCATGAAATACAATATGTGATGAAAAAACAATCTCAGAATGGCCTGGATAAGTAAAAGCGTTTTAAAGTTATCACCACATAAAGTGACACTGGTCAGATTTCCAAAAAATGGCCTGGTCCTTAAGGTGAAATAGGGCCGTGTCCTTATGGGGTTAAAACGCACTTGCACTTTGTTGTAATATGTGATTGTTTATATAGATTTTTATGTGAGGGTGCACTTTGCTGGCACAAAGCACTTCATACAAAGACATCTATGGGGATAAGTACCAAGAACACAATATGAGAAGATATTTGAAATATTTGAATGAACTGAAATTTTTTAACAACACTTGACTTTGTGTCATCTGTTATTAATTGTAATCACTTGATTAAATAATTATGAACACATGTAATGAAAAGCTGGATATGTATATAGACACCAGAATGATTTTGGTCTGTGCACTTGGCTTGAGAAGGATCCTGGAAGGGGATGGAACCGTTGCTTATTTTGTGTCACATGTGTGAATAAAGACACTGCGGTTTTTTACACAAGAACAGTGCTGCGTTGATTTTTCATGGATATATATAAATATATATAAATATGTAAGAGGTGGACCCGAGGGAGTCCGTTGGGATACAGTGAACCACACAAGAATGAATGCACGGACAGTGAGCTGTGTGAACCAAAAGAATTTTACTGACTTTAGAAGAGAAAACTATATACAATATAATGTACACCGTTATCCAGCCGGACCACACAGAGTGAGGTGTGCTCTGGTGTACTGAAGTGGTCATACAATCTTTCTGGGTTGTTAGCAACCCAAGATTGTCCACAGTGGGACCCCAGCCGGGAATTAGGTACTGTACCTTTAATTATTCATATTTTGCCTAAATGCCACTAAATATGGCAGGATCTTCAAACCAAACACAGCGAATCGAAGCCACTAGGAATCAACACTAAATTTGGGGTCTGTTTACCTGGGATCTCGGCTGAGGGGCACTGTGGCTCACAGAGGCCAAATACAGAAAAATCCCACACTATCCCCCGAATGCCGGTAATGCCCACTCCCCACCTCAGCTAGACTCCCTTGAACTTCCACGTGGCTATTTGTAACTCCAGAGCCGGGATGTGGATGCACTTGCTGTTACAGTAAAGCTTTAACTGCTGCAGCGGCGCCAAAACTTGTCCTCACCCTGACTGCAGGGAGGGACCTGAGCTCAGGATTTAAGTCCCATTCAAAGTGCGCACTAACCAAGTGTAAAATGCTTCAGGCTGAGATCTCCAGTGCAGGCCTGAATGGTTTTCTTGATGGATGATCCAACGCTAGCCTCAAGGCAGGCAGGCCTCTGGTCTCGTTAGCTCCTGATTATAAACAAAGGCAGCGGATATTCAACAATCGTCCCTTGCTTGCTGTGGATAAAGCCTTCAATCTGTGGCTCATCACAGGACACCTCAGGTAAACAACTTAGCAGACACGTCTGAATCCGTTGCTCTCCAACTGCCGACACTCTGTCCTCCTGCCACTTCCTTTCTCCAGCCCTTGTAGCTTTTCCCAGGAAGTTAGGACATGGCAACAAAATAACTAAATGCACAAAATAAATAAGAAGCTACTTTAAACAGTCTATTTCAATAAGAAAGCCAATCAGGTGCAGCTATAAGATTACTTTTCTTTTTATATATTAATTGTCAACATCTTGCTCCATTAGTTCTAAGGGGACTGTCCAACTAAGGGCCTCTAGTGGCCAGTCACACAAACTGCATGTTATATCACTATAGCGTTTTCAATGTAGTCTCAGATGTATCCATTTGGAGTATCAAATGTTTCATCTTGGGGGCCCCAGACTGTGACCTGCTCACATCCCACCCCACTAGAGGGTGGCAACCTCGACACCACTCTCACAGACCCAGGGTTCCCCCATACGAACTCCTCCTGAGCATAGCGCTGAGGAGGAATCCCTGCCGTGGGTCTTGTCGTCCGACGTAGTTGAGAAGGGGGTGCCTGACTTGGTACCACCGCACTCGAGGGTGACACTGGATCAATTACAGTTGACCGGGGAGGAAATGCCTCTTGATAGGATCAGGGCACCGCCCACCACTCATCTGTCATCGCCCTTTCTGGGAAACTGGTTCACTCCTGGGCAGAGCCTGCTCTCGAAACCGACATAACCGCAGCATGTTTCTATGTAAATTTCTAACAGGACCTCCACCCCCCTCTGGTTCAACCTCATAGACGGGTATATCTGAACCCACCCAGCGCCGAACTATATACGGTGTGGCCTCCCACTGATTATCCAGTTTTCCACAAGGCCTCTTCTCCCTGACCAGCACACGATCATCCGGGGAAAAGACTTCAGTCCATACTGGCCCCGAGTTAGGGTGTTGTAGTCGCTGCAACCGCTCTTCCACCACCTTGTGGACGGTCCTCAACCGTCGTCAATGTTCTCGAATCCACTAGGTTGCAGTGCGTGCTTTCTCACTGTCAGACGAGGGCATGTTCAACTCTCACAGCCCGACCAAACATAAGCATGTACGGTGAGTAACCGGTCGTGCTGTGCACCCGGTTATTATAGGCCCAAATCAATTCGGGGAGATACTCCGGCCATCTGGATTTCTGATCCTTTTCCAGTGTCCTCACCATCTGAAGGAGTGTACGATTGAAGCGTTCACAAGCCCCATTCCCTTGCGGGTGATATGGTGTAGTCCGGGACTTCTCGATACTGTACAGGTGATATAATTCATTCATCAGGGCCCCCTGAAAGCAGGCCCCCTGATCCGAATGTATCCGACTTGGACACCCATACACCTGTATAAAACGATGGCAGACAGCCTCCGCTGCTGACTGGGCCGCCTGGTCTCGGGTGGGCACTGCCACCGTAAACTTTGTAAAATGATCGGTCATAACCAAACAGAAACCATGACCTGAATTGGAGTGCCCCACCTGCACATAATCTATCATCAATAGTTCTAATGGCTGGGATGTTTGGATGGTCTGAATCGGAGCCCTCTGCTCCACACTTTTGTTTAGGTCGCAAGCTCTGCACATCTGACAGGCCTTTCCACCATCCGTTCGAGATCTGGGCAGTAAACCAGCCTCTGTAGCCACTTATAGGTTTTATCACTACCAAAGTGGGCACCCCTCTCATGAGCTTCTCGAGCAGCCGCAGGAGCCATGGCAAACGGGATAACGATTTGCCACCGATGCTCCAACTCTGTCCATGTGTAGACCTTCCGATACAACAGGTTGTGGGCCACTGTCAGTTTGTCCCACTGCCAGAGCAGCTTGTGGCCCTCAGGCATCAGACTTTCTCGCTCCTCTGGCTTTGGCCACGTTTTATGCCGGACCCACTGTTTTACCCTCCAGATATCTTCACATTCATTCTGGGCCCGCACCCAATCTGCATGGGTCCTTCCTAACAGTACAGATGGCCCTTGCGCCACCCCACTTGAGTGTGCCACCGTCGCAAAAGAAGGTAGGCGACCCAGGTCAGGAGTCTCAGAGTCCTCCAGGTCATCGTCAACATCTCCATCCGGGGAGCCCACAAGTACTCTGGACAATGCATCAGCGTTAGCATTCTCTTTTCCAGACCTGAACTTGATCCGGTAGTTGAACTTCGCCAGTCGAGCTATCCACCACTGTTCTAAAGCTCCCAACTTCGCATTATTCAGGTGTGCCAAAGGGTTATTATCTGTCAGCACCAACACCTCCATCCCAGTCAGGTATTCAGCGAAGCGTTCTGTCATTGCCCATACCAAGGCCAACAGCTCTAACTTAAAGGAACTGTAATTGTCTGGGTTTCTCTCAGACCCTCGGAGGGAGCGACTCCCATACGCAATAACACGCTCCCGACCATCCTTTATCTGCGCTAGTACGGCCCCCAAGCCATGCAGGCTCCCATCTGTGTACAACAGAAACGGGGTATCGAACCGAGCATAAGCTAAGATTGGGGCTTTTGTCAGAGCATCCTTCACTTCATCTAGTGCTTTCTCCTGCCTGGGCGGTTCTTAGGGCCATTAGCTGTCCCCCGGAGCAATTCATTCAAGGGCCCCATAATATGTGCAAACTTGGGGATAAATCGACGGTAGTACCCCGCCAGCCCCAAAAACGCCTGGAGTTCTCGTAGGGTCTTCGGTCGTGGCCACTTCTGAACCGCTTCCACTTTTCCGGGAGAGGGTTGCACCCCTTCTGGGGTCACCACATGGCCCAGATACTCAATGCTTCGACGAAAGAGTTGACACTTTTTCGGTTTTATCTTCAACCCCTGGTCCCTTAAGCGTTGGAGGACCTGCCGCAGCTGGGCCAGATGATCTTCAAAGGAGTTCCCGAAGACCACCACATCGTCAAGATATATCAACACCGATTCAAAGTTAAGGTCTCCCAGACAGTGCTCCATTAACCGTTGGAATGTACCCGGAGCATTGGTTAGTCCGAATGGCATCCGATTGAATTCATACAACCCCATCGGGAGGATTAACGCTGTTTTTGCCTTATCTTTCTTCGCCATAGGCACCTGCCAGTATCCGCTGGCCAAGTCGAGGGTGGAGAAGAACTGGGCTCTCCCCAGTGCAGACAATGTATCTTGTCTCGGGAGGGGGTAAGCGTCCCGTACTGTATTTGCGTTCAGCTTCCGGTAATCAACGCAAAACCGGAGAGTCCCATCTTTTTTTCGGTCCAGTACCACTAGTGCCGCCAACGGGCTTTGGCTTACCTGAATAACCCCGTTATTCAGCATACTTGCCAACATAGTTTTCACCTCTTGATAGACCTTGGGAGGGATCTGCCGGTATCGCTCTTGGATCGGCGGGGAGTCCCCTGTGGGGATTTCATGTTCTATCGCTGTCGCACACCCAAAATCCGCCTCATGGCGGGAGAAGGCAGCTTGGTACTCCCACAGAAGGGTCTCTACCTTCCCTTGCTGCTCGGGAGTCAAGGTTCCCTGATCCATACCCATGAGCTCCATAATCTTCCGGCCATTCCAATCCGCAGATATCTTCTGGGGTCGTCCCCACAGCATAGGTCCATACTTTTTGCTGACTTGGCTCGAGAGTGAACTCCTCTTTCCGGAGCACTTCCCCGTCCTGCACTCTGACTTAGGCTAGCAGAGTCCCAGGTGGCACGGTGACCTCCTGGTCCTGCAGGTTAATGCATCTGACGGGTACTCGACCATCTCTCAAAGTTGTCAAGTCTCTAGCTACTAACAGTTTCACTCTCCCTTCTCCACTGGGAACAGGTTCTACCATTACCTCCAAGACGTCTAGCCTCTGGTTGGTGCCCACGGCCATCATAACTACCCACTCCTGATGTGGGCCAAACGCCATTGTGGCGCACGATGGAACCCTTACAATCCCCACAGACTGGCCTGGAGTCACGCTGTTCTGCAAGCCACAACTCCTTACCATCTGCCGAAGGACTTTCTGTGTCGGTCGATGAGTCGTGGCATGCTGCCAATAGCGGGGGCCCTCCTTAGCAAAAAGCTGGTGGTCTAGCTCCCGCAGGACATTCATCCCTAATGTCACGGTCAACCCTCGCCTGGGGGAATGTGTCACTAGGATCACTCCTTTGGTTCCCATATCTTGGCCAAAGATTTGTATCCTCATCCATACCACCCCCTTCACTACCAAGCTTTCATTGTTGGCCGCGACCAAGGGGATCAGGCTGCCAGCTTCTGGTCTCATTTTGCACCCGAAATGGGCCTCAAAATAATCATAGGGCATAATCGTACACTCTGACCCAGAATCCACCAGGCAGCGAACTCTCTGCCCCTCGATGTCTGCTTCCAGCCATGGACTCTCGGAGTACAAATCTTGGTTCCCATGGATAGGGCGTCATCTCCCAGTCTCCGCCGCAGGCCGCCCTGTCACTGCGGCAGTGGGGAGTTTAAAGGAAGCCCCTCTCCTTCGTCTGCCAGGTCCGAGGAGCAGTTTCTGGCATAATGACCCAGCTGCTTGCACTTCCAGCAGCAGACCCGGATCCGTTCCCTCTGTTCACGGGGTCGTCTCATAGGAACTTCCTCTTCTGCCTGACGGGTGGCTGGTATGGCCATAGGGGCACTCCTCCTTGTCGAATCGGCCATCCTCCATCGAGCCATCTCGGCACACAGCGCAGAGGATTCCCCAGAGGATTCTTCCCGCACTCTGCCAGTCATTCGCACAGCCGACACAGCCTTGAGGGTTTCTGTGGTCATTCGAAGTTCCCGTGCGATTGCTTCTGTGTAGACTTCCACAAATGGTTTGTCCGGGTTCTGGATTATGTATTCGGACATTTGCTGCCTTAGCCACTCGTCCCCGATCCCTACCACAAAATGGTCCCTTAAGGGATCGTCTCCACCTCCAGGATCACCCAGAGCCCTAGGGGCTCGACGAATAAGGTTATTCCCTAACTCCTGCAGGGCCGTTGCATAGTCATGTAGATCCTCATCCTCCCTCTGGGTCCGGCTAAAGAATTGGGCACGTAGAGTCGTGACATCTGCCAACCCCCCATGTACCTTTTCAAGAAAGGCCACGATTTTATCAAACGTGTCACACTCCTCTGGGGGCCTAACCATAATGGTCCGTCTAGCCCACCCTTCTAGTGCGTTAATGGCAACCTCCGATCGACTTGCTTTTACAGTAAAGCTTTAACTGCTGCAGTGGCACAAAAACTTGTCCTCACCCTGATTGCAGGGAGGGACCTGAGCTCAGGATTTAAGTCCCATTCAAAGTGCGCACTAACCGAGTGTAAAATGCTTCAGGCTGAGATCTCCAGTGCAGGCCTGAATGGTAGCTTGGTTTTCTTGATTGATGATCCAACGCTGGCCTCAGGGCAGGCAGGCAGGCCTCTGGTCTCCTCAGCTCCTGATTATAAACAAAGACTACAAATCCTCTTTAGCAGGCAGCGGATATTCAACAATCGTCCCTTGCTTGCTGTGGATAAAGCCTTCAATCTCTGGCTCATCACAGGACACCTCAGGTAAACAACTTAGCAGACACGTCTGAATCCGTTGCTCTCCAACTGCCGACTCTCTGTCCTCCTGCCACTTCCTTTCTCCAGCCCCTGTAGCTTTTCCCAGGAAGTTAGGACATGGCAACAAAATAACTAAATGCACAAAATAAATAAGAAGCTACTTTAACCCCTTTAGGACACATGACGTACCGGTACGGCATGTTTCCCGAGTCCTTTAGGACACATGACGTACCGGTACGTCTTGAGTTGTTCCGATCACTGCTGCTCAGCTGGCAGTGATCGGAACAAGGTACCTGCTGAAATCATTCAGCAGGTACCTTGCTACAATGCCCAGGGGGGTCCTGTGACCCTCCCATATAGGCGATCGCTGCAAACCGCAGGTCAATTCAGACCTGCGGTTTGCAGCGCTTCATGCGATCTCTGATCTCCGCGGTCTATGACCGCGGGGATCAGAGAGTTAATGCCCCCAAACTGTTTATTTTAACCCCTGCAGCCCCCAATCATATTGTGGCTGCGGGGTGCAGGGGGTGGCTGCGGGCGGCCGCCCGCCTCCCTCTGATAAGTTTCCTGGTGTCTAGTGGGTCTATCAGAGTGTCAGCACATTGCTGACTCACGTGACTCCACGTCGGACCGTGGTATGGAAGGGTTAACAGGGAGGAGCTCCCTCCCTCTCCCATCGGGGGCTGCTGTGCCTTTGCAGCCCCCAACAGTATGGGATCACAGAGGGAGGGAGCTCCATTCCTCCTCATCCATCACCCCTGCCCAGTTATGGCAGCGGGTGATGGTTGCCATGGAGACAGGACGCTTTCAGAAGCGTCCTGCTCTCCATGGTGCTGAAAGTCTGAATAGACCTGCTAAAGGTCTATTCAGACTTTCTAAAGTACAAAATACAGTACAGTGCACTATATAGTGTACTGTACTGTATTATACAGACACCAGATCCACTGGAACTTTCAGAACCAAGTGGGTCTGGGTCAAAAAAAAAATGTAAAAAAGTGAAAAAAAAGTAAAAATGAAAAAAACACATATCACTGAATAAAAACTACACATATTAGGTATCGACGCGTCCGTAAAAACCTGCTCTATAAAAATATCACATGACTGAATTCCTCAGGTGAACGCCATAAAAAAAATAAAAAATGGTGTAAATAAGCCATTTTTTGGCACCTTACATCACTAAAAGTGTAATACAAAGCGATCAAAAAGGTGTTTGCCTCCCAAAATAGGACCAATCAAACCGCCATCTCATTCTGCAAAAAACGAGCCCCTACCTAAAACAATTGGCCAAAAAATAAAAAAACTATGCCTCTCAGACTAAAACATGATTTTTTTTGTTTCAAAAATGCTTTTAGTGTTAAATGTAAAAAAAATCAAAAAGTAGACATATTGGGTATCTCCACGTCCGTAAGAATCTGCTCTATAAAAATATCACATGACCTAACCCCTCAAGTAAACACTGTGAAAAAATTAATAAAAACTTTGTCAAAAGCCATTTTTTGCCACCTTACATCACAAAAGTGTAATAGCAAGCGATCAAAAAGTCATATGACCCCCAAATAGTGCCAATCTAACCGCCACCTCATCCCGCAAAAATGATACCCAACCTGAGACAATTGCCTAAAAACTGAAAAATATATGGCTCTCAGACTATGGAGATACTAAAACATGTTTTTTTTTCATTCAAAAGGATATTATTGTGTAAAACCAAAATAAGTAAAAAAGGTATACATATTATGTATCGCCAAGTCCGTAAGGACCTGCTCTATAAAAATATATCATGACCTAACCCCTGAGATGAACGTCAGTAAACATAAAAAATAAAAACGTTGTCAAACAAGTCATTTTTTTGTCACCTTACATCACAAAAAGTGTAATAGTAAGCGATCAAAAGTCATATGCACCCCAAGATAGTACCATTCGAACCGCCATCTCATCCCGCAAAAAATGAGCCCCTACATAGGACAATCGCCCAAAAAAAAAAAAAAAATATGGCTCTCAAACTATGGAGACACTAAAACATGATTTTTTTTGTTTTAAAAATGATATTATTGTGTAAAACTTATATAAATAAATAAAAAGTATACATATTATGTATCGCGCGTCCGTCACATCCTGATCTATAAAAATAACACATGACCTAACCCATCAGCTGAACACAGCAAAAAAATAAAAATACGGTGTCAAAAGCCATTTTTGTCACCTTACATCACAAAAAGTGTAATAGCAAGCGACCAAAATGTCATATGCACCCCAAGATAGTGCCAATCAAACCGCCATCTCATCCCGCAAAAATGAGCCCCTACATAAGACAGTCGCCCAAAAATAAAATAAAACTATGGCTTTCAGAATGTGGAGACACTAAAAAAATTTTTTTCAAAAATGCTTTATTATGTAAAACTGAAACAAAAACCCAAAAAGTAGTCATATTTGGTATTGTCGCGTCCGTAACAACCTGCTCTATAGAAATAGCACGCAATCTAACCTGTCAGTTCAACTATGTAAATAACAAAAATAAAAACAGTCCCAAACAGCTATTTTTGCAAATTTTCCATTTTAATCCATTTTTCCAGTAACAAAGCAAGGGTTAACAGCCAAACAAAACTCAATATTTATTGCCCTGATTCTCTTGTTTGCACAAACACCCCATATGTGGTCGTAAACTACTGTATGGCCAAACGGCAGGGCACAGAAGGAAGGGAACGCCATATGGTTTTTGGAAGGCAGATTTTGCTGGACTGGTTTTTTGACACTATGTCCCATTTGAAGCCCCCTGATGCACCCCTACAGTAGAAACTCCAAAAAGTGACTCCATTTTGGAAACCACGGGATAAGGTGTCAGTTTTGTTGGTACTATTCTAGGGTAAACATGATTTTTGGTTGCTCTATATTACACTTTTTTTGAGACAAGGTAACAAAAATAGAAATTCGTAAATTTCATCTCCATTTGCCAATAACTCTTGTGGAACACCTAAAGGGTTAACAAAGTTTGTAAAACTGGTTTTGAATACCTTGAGGGGTGTAGTTTCTTAGATGGAGTCACTTTTATGGAGTTTCTACTCTAGGGGTGCATCGGGGGCTTCAAATGGGACATGGTGTAAAAAACCAGCCCAGCAAAATCTGCTCCAAAAACCATATGGCGCTCCTTTCCTTCTGCGCCCTGCAGTTTAGCCATACAGCAGTTTACGACCACATATAGGGTGTTCGTGCAAACTGCAGAATCGGGGGAATAAATATTAAGTTTTGTTTGGCTATTAACCCTTGCTTTGTTACTGGAAAAATGGATTAAAATGGAAAATTTTACAAAAATTGAAATTCTGAAATTTTATCTCCATTTGCCATTAACTCTTGTGGAAAACCTAAAGGGTTAATGATGTTTGTAAAATCAGTTTTGAATACCTTGAGGGGTGTAGTTTCTAGAATAGGGTCATTATTGGGTGGTTTTATTATGTAAGCCTCACAAAGTGACTTCAGACCTGAACTGGTCCCTAAAAAGTGGGTTTTTGAAAATTTCTGAAAAATTTCAAGATTTGCTTCTAAACTTCTAAGCCTTGTAACGTCCCCAAAAATAAAATGGCATTCCCAAAATGATCGATACATGAAGTAGACATATGGGGAATGTAAATCAATAACTTTTTTTTTGCAGTATTACTATGTATTATAGAAGTAGAGAAATTGAAACTTGGAAAATTGCAAATTTTAAAAAATTTTTGGTAAATTTGGTATTTTTTTATAAATAAAAATGAAATTTTTCGACTTCATTTTACCACTGTCATGAAGTACAATATGTGACGAAAAAACAATCTCAGAATGGCCTGGATAAGAAAAAGCGTTTTAAAGTTATCACCACATAAAGTGACACTGGTCAGATTTTGAAAAAATGGCCTGGTCCTTAAGGTGAAATAGGGCCGTGTCCTTAAGGGGTTAAACAGTCTATTTCAATAAGAAAGCCAATCAGGTGCAGATATAAGATTACTTTTCTTTTTATATGATAATTGTCAACATCTCGCTCCATTAGTTCTAAGGGGGCTGTCCGACTAAGGGCCTCTAGTGGCCAGTCACACAAACTGCATGTTATATCACTATAGCTTATTCAATGTAGTCACAGATGTATCCATTTGGAGTATCAAATGTTTCATCTTGGGGGCCCCAGACTGTGACCTGCTCATATATATATATATATATATATATATATATATATATATATAAATATATATATATATATATATATATATATATATATATAAACAAAATGACAGCACTCTCAAACACTTGTGTATCCACAAAACACAGACACCGGCCATGTACATTCTGCATTTTGCGGACCGCACATGGCCAGCATCATAAGGCTCCTTTCACACGAGTGTTGTGGATTTGATCCGGATGCATTCAGGGTGCGTTCCGGGATAATACTGCGATTTTGGCCCTAAACAAGTCCATTTTAAATGCGAGTGCATTGCGTTATTGCGTTTTTTCCGCGCAGGTGACATGCAGATTGCATGCGTTTTTTCCGTGCTTGAAAAAAATGCAACCATGCTGTTGAGTCACATGTTCATTAGCAAGACCTTAAATACCCCCAGCATGCTCTTCTTTTTTGGGAAGCTCCATTTTTTGTGATTAGAAGCTGTTGTGTTCTGTGTTTCAGTTTTTTCTTAGCAGGATGTCAGCTTTCTCATTATCGGATACTGACCATGTGCTTTTGCACTGGTTGGTATGCCGTTGCTTTGGGGAGCCCCCACAAATGATTGAGGAGGAACCGCAGAGGAAGAGAATGTGGGTTCATCCTCTTATGGTGCAGAGGGCGTGCAAAGGTCAGTTTGTCAGCCTGTATTCTGACCTTCGTGCGCACCCAGCCAAATTTTCTACTTACTGCCGCATGTCCATTTCCACCTTCGACTGGCTTTTGGCGGATTTGCAGCCTGGGTTGACATTCCAGGACACCAACATGCGGCGTTGTGTTTCTGCAGAGGAACGCCTCCTCATAACTCTCCGGTAGGTCACAATTTTATTTTATAATTAAAGATCTAAAAGTAAATTAGTTTGGATTTTTATATGATGTTTTCATTACGTGCCTCAGCCCTATAACAAACTAGTGCAAGCACAACTTTTTGTGGTTGGGGCCAGATGACATACCCCTTCAAGTTAAATGTGTCGTGATCTGGCTGGGGCATGCGCACAGATGCAGCCATGCATTTAGGGGTGCAAATAGATATCCCAAATGCACATAATGGGCAGGCCAAGTTTGTGTGCCTGAGGGCTAAAAGAGAGTATGGTGCGAGTTTTTTCATTGTTAACAGATCTTATTTCTTTTTTTTCCCCACAGATTTTTGGCCACGGGAAATTCCTTCTCGTCACTCCACTTTGAATTTCGCATGGGGACCTTCACCATAGCTGGCATAGTCAGAGCAACTTGTGCCACTATTTGGTTGCGGCTGCGAGCTTCCATGCTGCCACAACCCACAAGGCAGCAGTGGCTCCAGATTGCCAATGGCTTCCTGGATAGGGCCCAATTTCCCAACTGCATTGGTGCCCTTGACGGAAAGCACATACAGGTGAAGAAGCCACCAAACTCAAGGTCCCGATTCCACAATTATAAGCAGTATTTCTCTGTTGTTTTGTTGGCCTTAGTGGACACAAACTACAGGTTTGTAATTGTAGATATCGGGGCCTATGGAAGTTCGGCAGATGCTCACATCTTCCGTGCTTCCAGAATGAGTCGGTGGCCTGAACACAACCAACTGGACATTCCCAAGCTAGCTCCTCTTCCAGGATTCGTGGGACCATCTGCCCCCTTTGTCATTGTTGGCGATGAGGGGTTTGTGCTCTCTCCACATCTCATGCGTCCCTTTCCTAGGCGCGGATTGGACGACAAATGGCGCACCTTCAATTATAGTCTAAGCCGGGCCCGACGATTTGTGGAGTGTGCCTTCGGGATCTTATCCAGCAAATGGCGTGTCTTTCTTTCGGCCATCCAGCTTGCCCCCGAGAATGTCAACACGGTCATCAAAGCCTGTGTAGTCCTACATAATTTCATCCGTATGTATGAGGCTACTCAGGATGAAGATGCGCTCGCCTTTACAGCACAAGACCAGGGAGAGCCCTCTCAACTCGGAAGAGCTGGTTCAGCAGGACTGAGGGTGAGGAAATTATTTTCTGATTATTTTGCCTCGCCATCTGGTTCTTTTCCTTTTCCTTCCCAGCAAGCTTCCCGTGGGAAGAACTGATTTTTTTTTTCACTTTTCACTCCTAGAAACATAGAAACATAGAATGTGTCGGCAGATAAGAACCATTTGGCCCATCTAGTCTGCCCAATATACTGAATACTATGAATAGCCCCTGACCCTATCTTATATGAAGGATGGCCTTATGCCTATCCCATGCATGCTTAAACTCCTTCACTGTATTTGCAGCTACCACTTCTGCAGGAAGGATATTCCATGCGTCCACTACTCTCTCAGTAAAGTAATTCTTCCTAATGTTACTTTTAAACCTTTGCCCCTCTAATTTAAAACTATGTCCTCTTGTAGCAGTTTTTCTTCTTTTAAATATTCTCTCCTCTTTTACCGTGATGATTCCCTTTATGTATTTAAAAGTTTCTATCATATCCCCTCTGTCTCTTCTTACTTCCAAGCTATACATGTTAAGGTCCTTTAACCTTTCCTGGTAAGTTTTGTCCTGCAATCCATGTACTAGTTTAGTAGCTCTTCTCTGAACTCTCTCCAAAGTTTCAATATCCTTCTGCAGATATGGTCTCCAGTACTGCACACAATACTCTAAATGAGGTCTCACTAGTGCTCTGTAGAGTGGCACGAGCACCTCCCTCTTTCTACTGTTAATGCCTCTCCCTATACACCCAAGCATTCTGCTGGCATTACCTGCTGCTCTATGACATTGTCTGCCCACCTTTAGGTCGTCTGATATAATGACCCCTAAATCCCTTTCCTCAGATACTGAGGTTAGGACTGTGTCACTGATTTTATATTGTGCTCTTGGGTTTTTACGCCCCAGGTGCATTATCTTGCACTTATCAACATTAAATTTTAGTTGCCAGATTTTTGACCATTCCTCTAGTTTTCCCAAATCCTTTTCCATTTGGTGTATCCCTCCAGGAACATCAACCCTGTTACAAATCTTTGTGTCATCAGCAAAAAGACACACCTTACCATTAAGGCCTTCTGCAATTTCGCTGATAAAGATATTAAACAATATGGGTCCCAGAACAGATCCCTGAGGTACCCCACTGGTAACAATACCATGGTCTGAATATACTCCATTGACTACAACGCTCTGTTTTCTGTCCTTCAGCCACTGCCTAATCCATTCAAAAATATGTGAGCCCAAGCTCAAAGACTGTAGTTTATTGATAAGCCTTCTATGTGGGACAGTATCAAAAGCCTTACTAAAGTCCAGATAGGCGATGTCTACTGCACCTCCGCCATCTATTATTTTAGTCACCCAATCAAAAAAGTCAATAAGATTAGTTTGACATGATCTCCCTGAAGTAAACCCATGCTGTTTTTTATCAATCAACCCATGGGTTTTTAGATGTTCAACAATCCTCTCCTTGAGTATGGTTTCCATTAATTTCCCCACTACTGATGTCAGGCTTACCGGCCTATAGTTGCCCGATTCCTCTCTACTACCCTTCTTGTGAATTGGCACAACGTTTGCTAATTTCCAATCTTCTGGGATGACACCTGTTACCAGTGATTGGTTAAATGAATCTGTTAATGGTTCTGCTAGTACACCTCTAAGCTCTTTTAATAGCTTTGGGTGTATCCCATCAGGCCCCTGTGATTTATTTGTATTCATTTTAGACAGCCGACTTAGAACCTCTTCCTCTGTAAAGACACATGCATCAAAGGATTCATTAGTCTTCCTCTCTAACTGAGGTCCTTCTCCTTCATTTTCCTTTGTAAAAACTGAACAGAAGTATTCATTGAGGCAGTCAGCTAGTTCTTTATCCTCTTCCATATACCTTCCTTCTTTTGTTTTAATTTGGTAATTCCTTTATTTAATTTCCTTTTTTCATTTATGTATCTGAAGAATGTCTTATCACCTTTTTTCACTGACTGAGCTAATTTCTCTTCTGCCTGAGCTTAAGAAGCTCTTATAACTTGCTTGGCCTCTCTCTGCCTCGTCTTATAGATTTCCCGGTCATCCTCGTTTTGGGTGTTTTTATACTTACTAAATGCCATCTTTTTGTTTTTAATAATTTTGGCCACTTCTGCTGAGTACCACAGTGGTCTCTTCCTTTTTTTGCTTTTACTGACGAGCCTAATGCACTTTTCTGTTGCCTTCAATAGTGCCACTTTTAAGTAGTTCCATTTCTCTTGGACTCCATTGAAATTGTTCCAGTCTGATAGGGACTCGTATACCACTGATCTCATTTTAGAAAAGTCTGTTTTCCGAAAATCTAAAACTTTTGTTTTTGTGTGGAGTGACTCAGTCACTGTACTTATAGTAAACCACACTGACTGGTGATCACTGGATCCTAAGCTTTCCCCTACAGTAATATCAGATATCAAATTGCCATTTGTGAATACCAAATCTAAAATGGCCTCCTTCCGGGTTGGCTCCTCAACTACTTGCTGTAGAGATAATCCCAGTGGGGAATTTAGAATGTCTGTACTCCTGGCAGAACTAGCTATTTTGGTTTTCCAGTTTATATCAGGAAGATTAAAGTCTCCCATTATGACAACTTCCCCTTTCAATGTCATTTTAGCCATTTCCTCAACTAGTAGATCATCCAATTCTTTGACTTGGCTTGGTGGTCTGTATATGACACCTACACGAGTTACCTTATGATTACCAAGCTGCAACGTAACCCAAACTGACTCTAAATTGGTTTCGCTGACTTGTATTAGATTAGATTTTATGCTATCTTTTACATATAGGGCCACTCCACCCCCTTTCTTGCCTTATCTGTCTTTCCTATATAGAGAGAACCCAGGTATTGTTATATCCCAGTCATTACTCTCATTGAACCATGTCTCAGTAACAGCCACTAAATCTATTTTCTCAGGTGCCATTACAGACTCAAGTTCGTTGATCTTATTCCCTAAACTGCGAGCATTTGTAGACAAGACTCTCAGCTTGTCGTTTCTTATCTTATCAGCTCCTGGCATCTTCTGGCATTGTTTTTTCGGGGGGCAGCCGAACTGATGGATTGTCTCTTTTGTGCCCCCCTTTCCTAGTTTAAATGTTCCTTAGCAAAAACTTTGAACTGTTCACTGAGGACATTCGTTCCCTTGGGAGAAAGATGCAAACCATCTTTCTTTTACAGTTCTTTTCCATTCCAGCTAGAGCCAACATGAGCCACAAAGCCAAATCCTTGGTTCAAACACCATTCACCAAGCCATACATTGAATTCCTTAATACGCAGCTGCTTGTCATGCTGATGGTTATGTACAGGCAGAACTGCAGAGAATGAGACAGTCGATGCAATCTCCCGTATATCATTACCAAGTGTGTGAAAAGCTTCCTTCACCTTTGAAACTTCATTGCAAGCCAGATCATTTGTCCCAAGATGCACAATAACATACTCCTGATGACTTTATTGAGTGGATTGATCCTATGGATATGTTATTTAGTTAGTTTTTATCTATTTTGTTAGTTAGGGACTCGCAAGACAATGAGGACCCTTGACGTGGGTTGCGAGCTTACATATTTTGCAGACATCCGGGGGAGATTTATCAGAAAATGTGAAAGATCCGAGTAGGTGATCTTATATTGATTTCTCTCCCCAATATGTTTCTTATAAATGTCTGTGAAATATGGACTAATACCTCATTAATATGCACCAAGCAATGGTAAGTGTCTAATATGTGCCCATTATTATTTAATGGGAATGGGGGATATGGGGACCTGCTATTATGAAACAAACCGGACCAAGCACACACATTATGCCTCCCAGCTCGTGAGGAGTGAAAGGTGACCTCCTATTGTGGGCAGAGCCAAGCTGTGACATGTGACAGTATGAACAAGTCAGCCAGATATGCAACCTCATACTCTGTAACCTATGCCCTGCTAATACTGTCACAAGGGCGGGGGGAGAGAGCAGTGGATGATATAGCCCATACCTTTCACCGTGAAAGCCCCAGCAGCTCCCTGACACTGAGGCAAAACACACAACTCGGATAATCCTGAAAACTTAGCTTTGGATGAGCGGGATGCTGTGGATACTTAACCAACCAGCAGTGGACTGGCGAAAAGGTAAATAGGCCTAGCTTAGTACACCCTGATAGGCGACAGGAAAGTGAGCTTTTTTCCAGACACCAAGCTGCATCTGTGGAGAATTGTGATCCGGCCCACATCCTACTGAAAATAAACACAGAAACACCGCTCATATGCACTCATGTGGCTCAAGTCCTGTGATGGGCAAAGCACTGCTCCCCAGTTGTTGCCAAACTACAACTCCAAGCATGCTCTACTGTAGGCTGATAGCTGTAGGCTGTCTTGGCATGCTGGCATTTGTAGTATGGCAAAAGCCGGAGAGCAGCACTTCGGCCATCCCGGATAACGGCTACCTGATATTCTCATGTCCCTGGTGATTATGGGGAGTTTGTCTAGTAGGAGTATAGTGCATACTTGCCTACCGAATCATGTATGTCATGTGCCTATAAAAGTGTCTACATAGTAGTTCATGATATTTTAAGGATGGACATGTATTTTTATAGATATGGAATAAAGATTGTATTTGGCTACGCGTACTTTACATAAAGGGTGTACTTCCTGCCATACTGTAGCACACATTCCAACACAACCTTACTGTACATTCTGTGTGTAATGTCGGTAAATTACAAATCTCCATAGGGAAATGTGGATGCAGTCTGGAATAAAGGATGTTAACTTACAAAGTGTTCATTGCGTAAAAGATTACAAGTATATAACCAAAATAAAGCTTTTTAATACCAACAAAAGTTGTCTGTCCTAGCCAACATAACACAAAGTAAAAATTGCTTGACATTACAGCTGAGTCAAACGAGAGGGCGAGGAGACGCCGGCCTCATAATGGGGTACATGATAACTGGCATGTGCGGAGGGCCCGGGCTGTTGCGCTGCCATGCTTTTAGATGCTGAGGGTCCCATTGGCCGGTAAGCAGCCTCCCCACTATATGATGGACCATAATGGTGAGGTCGGGGTCCATAGGTTCGCCCTTGAGGAGGGTATTCGTGGGGGTGTGTGAACATAGGCGGAGGGGGCCGTGGAACTGTGCCACTAATATTTCCATAAATCCGCCAGTTATCAACGGCCCTAAAAATTTCCGACAGATCATTCGGAGGAGTGGCTGCCTCCAGAACAGTACTGATTAACGATTGGGTACGAAAGTACCGTTCGGGAGGCATGTTTCTAAAATGTGTGGCCAGACTCCAGGCATAGAGGTCATAAGTGTCCTCATGCCTGGCCCGATTAAGGTACTCCAGTACCTGGACATTGACTGAAGTGTCCACAGCCTGGGAAGGTCTTTTGCGGCATGGCTGCCCGGCCAAGGATGCCTCAACTTCAGTAGTAGGGGGAGCTGTCACTTGGGAAGCACTGGAGTCTCTCCCTTGGCACACATCACTAGGAGGTGGCGAAGATGGCCCTTCCGCTTCCCCTGCACTAGAGTGGTGCTCCACTCCTCCACTTCCTCCCAGGTTGTCCTCTGTTCTACAAAAAAAAGTTGGAAAAACATTAGGGAACAGTTATCCAATGGGTGCATTTTTTTTCCCTTGTACATTCCTGCATTACTTGGATCACCAGCAACTTGTAGATTTGTACAATATTCAGACCGGTTGCTACAGGCAACTACGGACAGTTATAACAGACACCATTTGAAAAATACCCGACCATTATCTGAACCACACATTTGGTCCAACTGCTGAGAATCAGCACCCAAAGATTCTAATGACACATACACCAGGCAGATGGTGGGATATTATGACTCATGTTGCTTACAACAAGGCCACATCCAAATGGAATGAAAGGCTGAAATAAAGTTTGCTTAGATATACGTTCCATCATATTAGGCACATTACTATAACGTCATTTGGAAATTTTGAAGAAAGAACTTACGGACGCAAATCCATTATGTCGCGGAGGAAAATCAACTGCTCCTTGAACATATATGGCCGCTTCTTTTGGAGGCCAGATGAACTGCAGCTATGGTGTCTGCAGCTCCGCCACCGCTTTTTCACCTCTTCCACTAAAATGTGACAATAGAAAACAATATTAACCTGAATTTCACTGTTTGACATGCACTAACCCACATACGACACAATATGACATGCACTAACCCACATACTACACGATACGACATTAGAATCAAATTTGAACTTACACAGAGTCTGTTGATTTTTTACGGGGTTCTTGCCCCAAACATTCACAATCATTTTCTCCACATCTAGTGGTCTTGGTATTTTGGGCATGAAGGGAAAAGCACTTCAGGGGCTGGCTGAAAGCTGCTGAGCTGCTCTTCTGTCATAAAACGAGATGCAGAGTCTAGCAAACTGCCAACTTCCTGGGTCATGTGACTTCCCAGTTGCTAAGTTACATCTTTTGAAATCCAAACGCAACGCATTCAATCCGCATGCACTGCGTTTTTCACGCAGCTCCATTCACTTCTATGGGGCCTGCGTTGCGTGAAAAACGCAGAATATAGAACATGCTGCGATTTTCACGCAATGCAGAAGTGATGCGTGAAAAAAATGCTCATGTAAACAGTCCCATTGAAATGAATAGGTCAGGATTCAGTGTGGGTGCAATGCTTTCACGTCACGCATTGCACCCGCGTGGAAAACTCGCCCGTGTGAAAGGAGCCTTATAGAAATGCCTATTCTTGTTTGTGGCTGCGGACATGAATAGGACACGCTCTCTCTTTTTTGGGGGGCCGCAGGATGGAAGTGCGCATGCAGACAGCAGAATCCATAACGGAATTCTTACATAACCCGAATCTGAACCTTGTACGCAGAACTTGAAACACAAGTTCGCTCATCCCTAGTTGCGACCACAGAGGTGAATAAAGTGTTTTCCTTTAACTAATTTTTGTGAGAGTGCTGCTATTTTTTTTTTAATTCTTAGTTGTGCATTGCTTGTGTGTGTGCATGAGGCCTTATTCTTTTTATGAGGCAAGGTAACCAAAAAATGGCTGTTCTGGAACAGTTTTTATTTTTTGTTTTTTACAATGTTCACCTGACAGAGTAGATAATGTGATATTTTTTATAGAGCAGGTCGTAATGACATGGCAATACCTAATATGTCTATTTTTTTAAATTTAATTTTGGATTTGCCTAATACAATTTTTATCTTAAGAAATCATGTTTTTGTGTTTTCATTTTCTGAAAGCCATATTTATATAAATTTTTTGGGCGATTGTCTTAGGTAGGGTCTCATTTTTTGCTGGAAGAAATGATGGTTTGATTGGTAGCATTTAGGAGCACATATGAACTTGGTATTGCATTTTTTGTGATGTAAGTTGATAAAAATTGCTTTTTAGGCACATGTTTTAGGCCCCTTTCACATGGGTGAGTTTTCCGCGCGGGTGCAATGCGTGAGGTGGACGCATTGCACACGCACTGAATCCGGACCCATTTATTTCTATGGGGCTATGCACATGATTGGTGATTTTCACGCATCACTTCTGCTTTGCGTGAAAATCGCAGCATGCTCTATATTCTGCGTTTTTCACGCAACGCAGGCCCCATAGAAGTGAATGGGGCTGCGGGAAAATCGCAAGCATCTGCAAGCAAGTGTGGATGCGGTGCGATTTTCCCGCATGGTTGCTAGGAGACGGGGACCCAATCCTTATTATTTTCCCTTATAACATGGTTATAAGGGGAAATAATAGCATTCTTAATAAAGAATGCTGTGTAAAATGAGGATTAAGGGGTTAAAAATAAAAAACGTAACTTACCTTAGCCACTTGATCGCGTAGTTGGCGATTTGTCTTCTCTCTTCAAGCTTCAGCTACCAGCTAAAGGACCTGTGATGACGTTACATCACATGGTCCAATCACATGGTCCATCACCATAGTGATGAAGTCCGGCTTCGGGTCTGGGTACCAAACATGGCGATTTTTCACACGCGCGTGCAAAACGCATTACAAAGTTTGCACACGCGTGAAAAAATCACGCATATTCCCGCAACGCACCCGTATCCTAACCGGGCGTCAAACGTGACGTGGGCATGGCATCAAGAGTCGCAGCAAGAGGACACCCTCAGCCAAGAGTCAGTGGGTTTGTCAGACACAACCCTTAGTTGGCATGGCCCAGGAGCAGGCCCTCTGCCCTCACCTGTCCTCAATCTGCCTATCTGAACAATTATATAATGTGGGCTCAGCCCAACTATACAGTGAGGATGAGCTACTAGAGGACAAAGATGTGGAGGAAACATCCGCTGCTTCCTCAGGTAGGCGGGCAAGTAACATAGTAACATAGTATATAAGACCGAAAAAAGACATTTGTCTATCCAGTTCAGCCTGTTTCCTACAAGTTGATGAGGAAAAAATTCCTTCCTGACTCCAATAAGGCAATCAGAATAACTCCCTGGATCAATGACCCCTCTCTAGTAGCTATAACCTGTAATATTATTACACTCCAGAAATACATCCAGTCCCCTCTTGAATTCCTTTATTGTACTCACCAAGTAGTGATGAGGAGAGTAGTGTGGGAGCTGGTGTTGCAAGGCTCCTGACCCAGAGTAGTGATGTCGCGAACATAAAATTTTCAGTTCGCGAACAGCGAACGCGAACTTCCGCAAATGTTCGCGAACAGGCGAACCGGGCGAACCGCCATAGACTTCAATAGACAGGCGAATTTTAAAAACCAAGGGGACTCTTTCTGGCCACAATAGTGATGGAAAAGTTGTTTCAAGGGGACTAACACCTGGACTGTGGCATGCCGGAGGGGGATCCATGGCAAAACTCCCATGGAAAATTACGTAGTGGACGCAGAGTCGGGTTTTAATCCATAAAGGGCATAAATCACGTAACATTCCTAAATTGTTTGGAATAACATGCTTTAAAACATCCAGTGTGTGTATACGATCAGGTATGATGTTGTATCGATCAGGTAGTGTAAGGGTTACGCCCGATTCTCAGACATTGACAGACCAAACTCCCTTTTAATGCACACGCAAACAGTCCATTTGCACAACCGCAAACTCCCCATTTGCACAAGGTTGGATACCAAGCTAGCCACGTCCCGGTGATGTCATTGAAGGTTTCTTCCTCCACCCAGCCACGTACAACACCAAGGGTCCCGAAAGGTCAATTGAATTGATTTTTCGAACGGGGAGATGGTTAAAAACGCTGGCTCCCTCCCCTTTGTTTTAATCCACGGTCACTGCTTCTGCACCGTGCAATTTACTCTCACACCCGATATGAGTGGTATTTTCTGTAGTACTATTCTCATCAGTTTAATCCCTCTAACATCCCCAATCTGGGGGCCATTTATTGAATAGATTTTTCGAACGGGAGATGGTTAAAAAACGCTGGCTCCCTCCACTCTGTTTTAATCCACGGTCACTGCGTCTGCGCCGTGCAATTTACTGTCACACCCGATATGAGTGGTATTTTCTGTAGTACTATTCTCATCAGTTTAATCCCTCTAACGTTCCCAATCTGGGGGCCATTTATTGAATAGATTTTTCGAACGGGGAGATGGTTAAAAAAACGCTGGCTCCCTCCACTCTGTTTAAATCCACGGTGACTGCGTCTGCGCCGTGCAATTTACTGTCACACTCGATATGAGTGGTATTTTCTGTAGTACTATTCTCATCAGTTTAATCCCTGTTACATCCCATATCAGGGATTGCCTTTTGTGAAAAAAATTTAGGCCGGGTACCTTCGACTGCCTTCACAATGACAGACCACACTCTCATACATTAAACTGAATTGATTTCAGGAACCGGGAGATGGAAAAAGCAGCTTGGTCGGTTCTCATACTCCCAAATTGGGGCACTGCGCGTGCACAGAGCAATGTGCTGTGACACCCTATATGAGTGGTGTCTTAACTAGTACTATTCCTATCAGCGGCGGGCGGGTGCGTGGTAACTTGAGAGCAGGTGACCAAAGCTGAGCTGGAGGAAGATGGTGCGTCAAGGTTCTTAGCGGAAGCTGTTGAAGATTGGGTGTCCTGCCTAAGCCAGTCAACTACGTCCTCAGAATTTTTCGGGTTCAGGGTACATGGCCTCTGAACACTAGGCATTATTCCAGGGACAGTGGAAATCACAGCACCACGACCACGACGGCCCCTGCGAGTCTGGCCTGCCTCTTCCTGTCATTTTTTTCGATAAGTGGTACTGTGCCACCCTGTATCAGTGGTGGGCACTGGCAGTGGGCACACTACAGTCTGTGGAAGTGGGCCTGACACACACTGGCAGCAGGCAAGCAACTGAAATTAGACTAATGTGTAAAAATGAAATGCCTTATTTATCGTCAAGCTACTGTGCCACCCGGTATCAGTGGTTGGCACTGGCAGTGGGCACACTACAGTCTGTGGAGGTGGGCCTGACACACACTGGCAGGAGGCAAGCAACTGAAATTAGACTAATGTGTAAAAATGAAATGCCATATTTATCGGCAAGCTACTGTGCCACCCGGTATCAGTGGTTGGCACTTGCAGTGGGCACACTACAGTCTGTGGAGGTGGGCCTGACACACACTGGCAGGAGGCAAGCAACTGAAATTAGACTAATGTGTAAAAATGAAATGCCTTATTTATCGGCAAGCTACTGTGCCACCCGGTATCAGTGGTTGGCACTGGCAGTGGGCACACTACAGTCTGTGGAGGTGGGCCTGACTCACACTGGCAGGAGGCAAGCAACTGAAATTAGACTAATGTGTAAAAATGAAGTGCCTTATTTATCGGCAAGCTACTGTGCCACCCGGTATCAGTGGTTGGCACTGGCAGTGGGCACACTACAGTCTGTGGAGGTGGGCCTGACACACACTGGCAGGAGGCAAGCAACTGAAATTAGACTAATGTGTAAAAATGAAATGCCTTATTTATCGGCAAGCTACTGTGCCACCCGGTATCAGTGGTTGGCACTGGCAGTGGGCACACTACAGTCAGTGGAAGTGGGCCTGACACGCACTGGCAGCAGGCAAGCAGCTGAAATTACACTAAAGTGTAAAAATTAAATGCCTTTTTTATGCAAAGTCCTGTGCCAGCCGGTATGAGTGGTAGGCACTGGCAGTGGGCACACTACAGTCACTGGAAGTCAGCCTGACACACACTGGCAGGCAACTAACCTTAGATTAAAGTGTAAAAATTAAATGCCTATTTTGATGCAAAGTCCTCTGCCAGCCGGTATGAGTGGTAGGCACTGGCAGTGGGCACACTACAGTCACTGGAAGTCAGCCTGACACACACTGGCAGGCAACTAACCTTAGATTAAAGTGTAAAAATTAAATGCCTTTTTTGATGCAAAGTCCTGTGCCACACGGGATGACAGGGGTGGGCACTGGCAGTGGGCACACTACAGTCAGTGGAAGTCGGCCTGACACACACTAGCAGCAGGCAAGCAGCTGAAATTACACTAAAGTGTAAAAATTAAATGCCTATTTTGATGCAAAGTCCTCTGCCAGCCGGTATGAGTGGTAGGCACTGGCAGTGGGCACACTACAGTCACTGGAAGTCAGCCTGACACACACTGGCAGGCAACTAAACTTAGATTAAAGTGTAAAAATTAAATGCCTTTTTGTGCAAAGCCTGTGCCACGGTATGAGTGCTAGGCAGTCCTGTGCCAGCCGGTATGAGTGGTAGGCACTGGCAGTGGGCACACTACAGTCACTGGAAGTCAGCCTGACACACACTGGCAGGCAACTAAACTTAGATTAAAGTGTAAAAATTAAATGACTTTTTTGATGCAAAGTCCTGTGCCACATGGGATGACAGGGATGGGCACTGGCAGTGGGCACACTACAGTCAGTGGAAGTCGGCCTGACACACACTAGCAGCAGGCAAGCAGCTGAAATTACACTAAAGTGTAAAAATGAAATGCCTTTTTTGATGCAAAGTCCTCTGCCAGCCGGTATGAGTGGTGGACACTGGCAGTGGGCACACTACAGTCAGTGGAAGTCAGCCTGACACACACTGGCAGGCAACTAACCTTAGATTAAAGTGTAAAAATTAAATGCCTTTTTTTTTATGCAAAGTCCTGTACCACACGGGATGACAGGGGTGGGCACTGGCAGTGGGCACACTACAGTCTGTGGGCCTGCAGCTCCTCACACACAGGCAGGCCATGCAACTGCAATATGCATATAAAGGAAAAAAAAAGCAGACTAATGTTGCAGCCGTAATAAGGGCTTTTTGGGGTGCTGTCAGGACGCTGTCCTTACAGCAGAGATCAGATGAGTCTTTCAGGACTGGAGTGGACACTGAATACACTAGCCTAGCTATCGATTTCCCAATTAAATTAGCAGCAACTACACTCTCCTTCCTCTCACTAAGACTGCAGCTTCAGAATGAATCTAAAATGGATGCTGTGCAGGAGGTGGGAGGGTCTGGGAGGGAGGGTATGCTGCTGATTGGCTGGAATGTGTCTGCTGACTGTGAGGTACAGGGTCAAAGTTTGCTCAATGATGATGTATAGGGGGCGGACCGAACATCGCATATGTTCGCCCGGCAGAGGCGAACGCGAACAAGCTATGTTCGCCGGGAACTGTTCGCCGGCGAATAGTTCGGGCCATCTCTAACCCAGAGACCGTTGAGGAGGACATCAGTGACGAGCAGACAGTACTCGATGATGATGATGTAGCTGATCGCACTTGGGAGTCGGGTGAATTAGGGGCTTCATCATCATTGGGAGAAGAAATTGGCAGCTTGCCAGTGAGGCAGCGGCAGAACCAGCAAGTCGCTAGAGTGGCTAGGAGTCATCAGGGTGGCAGCAGTGGGATGTCAGTAGCCAAATGTACCCGGGGATAGACCACATGATTCGCAGGAGCCTACCTTACTGGACAGTAGTGGTGAACGGGTTTACGGAAGCAACGGAGGTAGCAGTCAGTCAGTGCTCAGTGTTGGGGGCAAAATCACCTACTCGGCGGTGTGGCAGTTTTGTGATAAGCCGCCGGAGGTGGGGAACATAGCCATATGTTGTGGGCAAAAGTTGAAGAGTGGCACCATGGCCTTGTGTCAACATATGCAGCATCACAGGAACCGTGGCTCTGATGTGATTGTCCAGCCTGCAGCAGTAACCGCTGCATCACCCAGTGGCACACAACCGGTTTCAGGCAGTTAAAGCTCCACCACCTCAGCCGAAGGTAGCTGTCTGTGATTCCCATCATCTGCTGGTCCTATTGCTCCTGTTCCTCCTCCTCCTCCTCATCAGTCCTTCCGTCACTAATCGATCACCGAAGCGTTTACCAAGAGACAACAGTATGCGTGCACTAATCCAATGGCGCAGAAGCTGAATGTGCTCCTGTCCAATTTGCTGGTGTTGCAGTCCCTCCCTTTCCAAGTGGTGGACTCTACACCTTTCAGAGAACTGATGGCTTGTGCCGAGCCGAGGTGGAGAGTTCCAAGCCGGCATTTCTTTGCTAAAAAGGCAGTAACAGCCCTGCACTCACATGTAGAACAGAAGGTGGGCCAGTCCTGAGCCAGTCAGTGTCTGCCAAAGTGTATTGCAGCGCCGATGTGGCCATAAACGATTTCTTGATGATCCAATCGGACAGAAGTACTCCTCTTTGTAACTTCGAAGTCAGCTAGTGGCAGCTCATGCGTGACACGTGTCATTTGCTAAAGCCCTTTGAGGAGGCCACATTATTTGTCAGTCGCCAGTACTATGGGATGAACAACATTATTCCACTGCTTCATGTCCTGGAACAGATGCTGGTAAATATGGATGGTCAGGGGAATGGAGGTGTGGTTCCTAGATCTCACGGCCACATAAGCCCTGTGGGGGCTGAACTTGAGGAGGAGAAGGACATTGGAGCACAAGCATTGTGTAGCGAAATGGGTGATTTTTGCACACAGGTGACAGGAGAGGAGGAGCAGGTGCAGCCAAAAGAGCTATAGGGAAATGAGGAAGACGAGGCAGAGAACCCAGACACACCGTGGCAGTATGCCGTGGAGATGGAGGCAGGTAGTCCCTCCAAGTCACTTGCACAAATGGCCAGATGCATGCTCACTTGCTTGGTAGTGACAGCAGAATTGTCACCATTCGGTAGGGGGTGACTTCTGGCTCTCCACATTTTTCGAGTCTCGCTACCGGTACAAAATGGGAGCCTTTTTTACACCCACTGAGAGAGAAGACAAACTGAACTACTATAGAGACATCCTATGTAGTGAGTTGCCCGCTTCCTATCTGCGCCGTCGTCCATCCTTTCGCAGGTCTTACCGGGAAGCCCTCTGAGCTTAAATTTCTTCCATGGCTGCTGTGGCAGGGTGGGGGGGGCAGGAGCAGTTCCAATGGAGCATCAGCAGCAACTTGAGTCTAGAATTGCTGATGAGCAGCTTTCTTCACCTGCCTAGTGAAGAAACTACTCACTAGCAGAAGCAGCTAGACCTGGAGCAGGACCTGAACCAGCAGGTTGTGGCATACTTGGACAGTACACTGCCACTCCACATTGAAGATCCGCTGGACTACTGGGCGAACAAACTGAATTTCTGGCCGCAAGTAGCAGAGTTTGCCCTTGAAAAGCTGTTCTTCCCGGCCAGTAGTGCGACATCATAGCTGGTGTTTAGTGTGGTGGGGCTATAGTTACCCCAAGAAGAACTCGCCTGTCCACCCAAAATGTGGAGAGACTGACCTTTGTCAAGATGAATCAGGCATGGATCAACAAGGATTTTCACCCACCAATGCCTGATGCATCAGACTAGATCAAACACAGTGCCATACACTCCTGATTCTGCCGCCACTTTCACACTGTCATTTTGCCACCCTGTGGCCTTCTCCTGATGCTGCTACCTGAACACTATGTCACTTTGCCACACTGTGGCCTACTGATGCTGCTGCCACCTCCACACTGTCATTGTGCCACCCTGTGGCCTCCTCCTGATTCTGGTGCTGCCGCCACCTCCACACTCTGTCATTGTGCCACTCTGTGGCCTTCTAATGCTGCCTCCACCTCTACGCTGTCATTGTGCCATCTTGTGGCCTCCTCCTGATGATGCTGCTGCCACCAACTCCCCACTATGTCATTGTGCCACTCTGTGGTCTCCTGATGCTGCCGCCAATTCCACACTGTCATTGTGCCACTCTGTGGCCTCCTGATGCAGCTGCAACCTACACAATGTAATTGTTCCACCCTGTGTCCTCCTCCTGATACTATCACCTCCTCCACACTGTCATTTTGCCACTCTCTGGTCTCCTCATGCTGCCGGTGCCACCTCCAAACTGTCATTGTGCCAACCTGTGGCCTCCTCCTGATGCTGCTGCTACAGCTGCCTCCTACACACTCTGTTATTGTGCCATTCTGTGGCCTCCACATGCTGCTGCTGCTGCCACCTCAACACTGTCATTGTGCGACCACGTGGCCTCCTCCTGATGTTGATGCTGCCGACACCACCAGACTCTGTCAGTGTGCAACTCTGTGGCCTCCTAATGCTTCCGTCACCTCCACACTGTTATTACGCAACCCTGTAGCCTCGTCCTTATTCTGCTGATGCCGTCACCTCCAGACTGTCATTGTGCCACTTTATGTCCTCCTGATGATGCTGCCACCTCCACAATGTGATTGTGCCACCCTGTGGCCTCCTCCTGATGCTGCTGCTTCCCTGACACTATCACTTTGCCACTATTTCACCTCCTGATGCTGCCGCCACCTCCATACTGTCATTATACCTTCCTGTGGCCTCCTTCTGATGCTGCTGCTGCTACCAACTCCACACTCTGTTTGTGTGCCACTCTGTGGTCTCCTCATGCTGCAGCTGCAACCTCCACACTTCCATTATACCACCCTCTGGCCTCTTCCTGATGCTGCTGCTGCCGCCTCCTCCACACTCTGTTAGTGTGCCACTCTGTGGTCTCCTCATGTTGCCTCTGCTGCTTTCACCTCTACACTGTCATTGTGCCACCCTGTGTCCTCCTCCTTATGCTGCTGATGCCACTGCCACACTCTGTCATTGTGCCACTGTGTCGCCTCCTGATGCTGCCGCCACCTCTATACTGTCAATATACCTTCCTGTGGCCTCCTCCTGATGCTGCCACCAACTCCACATTCTGTAATTGTGCCACCCTCTGGTCTCCTCATGCTGCTGCTGCCACCTCCACACTGTCATTGCGCCACCCTGTGGCCTTCTCCATATTTTGCTGCTTCCGCCACCTCCAGACTCTGTCATTTTGCCACTCTGTGGTCTCCCGCTTCTGCTTCCACCTCCACACTGTCATTGTGCCACTGTGTCGCCTCCTGATACTGCCGCCACGTCCACACTGTCATTGTGCCTTTCTGTGGCCTCCTCCTGATGCTGCTGCTACTGCCGCCCCCTCCACACTCTGTCATTGTGCCACTCTCTGGTCTCCTCATGCTTCTGCTGCCCCCTCCACACTGTCATTGTGCGACCCTGTGGCCTCGTCCTAATGCTGCTGCAGCCGCCTCATCCAAACTCTTTCACTGTGCCAATCTGTGGTCTCCTCATGCTGTTGCTGCTTCCACGGCCACTCACTGTCCCTTACTGCTCGCCTTCATCATATTAAATGGTATATATGCTTGCAAGTATGTGCTCGCTCCACAATAGTACAAAGTTAAAGTACCAGGGACACATCTACAAAAACAGTTAATCCTTTGTGACAGAACAGCTCAATATTTTTAATAAAGGCCTATTAAAATTTTTTATTTTTAGCCAAAAATGAGTAACATTCAATCATAAAAATTTGCCTCTGAAAATGTACATATTAACGTTCCTTTAAAATTTGAGAAACAGGGTAAAGTGGAAATGATCATGGAAATCATGCAATGAAATTTGTTAGTAACTTGCATTATATACGGTATTCTCAAGGAGTTAAAAATGAATATGTTCTCTAAACACTTTTCAAGATTGATGGACAGCATTTCTGTGTATTGAAGCTCAATACACTCAGCTTGTACTAAAAGCAGAACGGCACTAGAAACCAACCACGGTCCAGATTATCCAAGGTTGAGGTCTTTATTGCAGATATACAACGCGTTTCGGGGAATCTCTCCCCTTCATCAGTAGTAATGTGCAGCATAGGCAATATTTGTTTTTGCGATATTTTGCGAATTTTTGGCCTAATATTTGCCATAACTTCACAAATTCTAGAATTTGTGATCTCCAGTCATTATTTTCTTGATTGCAAAAATTGGCTATGTAAAATGCACGTATTGCGCGCGCAATACAGGCGTTGCTCACTAAGCTACGCTGACTGTCTCCCACTAATTATCTGTATTATATATATATATGAGCTAACTAACTATCCAATGTAATTGAATAAGGATCCATATGACTCAGCAAAGCATAGAGCACAGCAATGACACTGCTCTCTCTCTCAGAACTGCAAAAAACTGCAGAAATTGGCTGCTGGGGAGTTTCCTATATAGTAAGTGGTAGGCAACTTTCCTATTGGTTGCTAGGGATGTTGCTAAGCTCAGAAAAAAATATTGCAGCCTTCTCATTGGTCCACAAGCAAGAAGCAGTGATGGTGCTAGAATATTCGCGATTACGAAGATTTAGAACTATATTCGAGATCTTCGCAAATTCTCTAAGTGCCAATATTTGCGATAAAAATTTGCAATTAGAATATTCGTAATCAACACTATTTATCAGGTAAAACACTGCATAAAGACCTCAACCCTCAACAATCTGGACCGTGGTTGGTTTTTTGCACCATGGGAGAATCTGTTGTTTTGGAAAGTTTGCATCTTCTTGGGGATTTCAGACATCTCCGATAAGAAGAACTCCATCTGTGGCTGCAGACCAACCGCCATCTGGGATTCCAGTAAACATCTTGTTGAGCTCTATCTAGAGTTGTGCCTACAGGTAGTACATCCTTTCAAGGTGAGCCTTATCCTGGAATCAATACTTACCTGTTTTAAACGGTATTACCCTATGGTGCACCTTTCTGTTTAAACAGCACAAATAATGCCTGTGGATCTGATGTATATAAATACACACACTTACATACTTTAGCATGCTATAGATGAGGTTATTAATTGTCTGAGGAATGTTCTTCCAAGCTGAATTTGTGTGGTCATGCATATCATCTAGATCCATGATACTTTAGATGTGCTCGATAAGAGACAAATTGAGAGATTCAACAGGCCATGGTAGTATGTTTAGACTATGTTCAAAGTTGCATGACTAAATGCAGGCTGACATTGCCCTGCTGAAAAATCGGCTCCTGAGAAACATGGGCTAAATGGCCATAGCATTGGTTCCATTACCAAATCTATGTAACATTGAGCTGTTAGTGCACATGAAATGAAGACTATTCCAGCCTACACCATATTCCCGGGAATAGAACCAGTGTGATGTTCCCTTGTGAAGGCCTCTTCATGTTATTGCCCACATGGTCTTCATACTGATTTCCAGACATCATTTTATCTGAGACAAAACCAGGATGCATCACTAAAGAGACTAGCTCTCCATTCCAGCCTCCATTGCAATATTGCTTTGAACCATGATAGCAGAGCAGTGGTGTAAGGTCAGTTGGACAACTCTAGCTGGACATCTTAATTAAAGCCCAATGTTGTGCAAATTTCTTCTGATGGTCTGTGTAGACACTGTTTGTTACTCTAGGCTTGGGATGTGACGTCCAATTTCACTTATCAGACTAATCGCCCGTGCAGTGGTTTGCCCTCCTCTGTGCACCTTTTGCTTTCATTCCACATTGTCATTGTTTTCCCAGCCATAGAAACACCCAAAGTTGAAAAGTGCTGATATCTCGGCCTAGGCACATAAGGATCAGCAGTTGTGATATACCAAGCTCTCTAAGTTCAATTATATTGTCCCTCTCAATTTATTACAAGTGGCACGTCGACAAGCAGGAGACATCGTGCAATCATCCCACACGAGTTGATCTGATTTGTAAATTTTAATTTGGCTAAAAAACTTTGACTTTTATGGCCCTCCAACATGCCACAAATCTGAGTTAGGTTCTTGAAAATGTAGTAATTTGCAGATCTATACCTGCTACTTCCTTGATTTGCACAACCTTTTGCCTTGTCCTTCTTGGTGTTAAAAATTGTTAAACAATGAAAAAAAATGAACAAATGTACAAAATGTTTTTTTTTTTTGTTATCCGAGTTTAACCTCCATAGCTATATACTGTATAGAGGAGAAAGGAGATTACAGGTAAAAATTGTGTGTTGCTATGTTGTTCAAGTTACTTTCTGATAAGATTATCTCTATCTCATAATCACAGATTTGTATTATGCTAGGAGTCAAGTGTCAAAAAAAGAGAAAAAGCAACAATTTGAACTTGGGAAAGTCTGTAATGTTAAATGTTAAAATGTGTTTTTAAATTATAAGAAGCAATAACAAGTAAAACAATATATAATATAATTATTAATACATAGTTATAATAAGAAAACAGGAAAATCCAGCTTCTTAAAAGTTGCAAATTATTCCATCAGGTTAAAATCTTCAGAACAGGAAAAGACTCAACGAACAATGCATTTCAGACCTTAAAAAACATTACGGTCCTTACTCATGAACAATAGTTATAATAAGTTTCCTTGGCTCTTGAGGGTGGACCCCACTTCCCCTTGTCCAGTGCTAAACCCTCCCCCTTATCAGTGGCTCTATACCCGTCTGACTCTAAAAAAGCTCTTTGCCTCTGTTGGCATCGGGGCTGGTCAATCAGCATTAGAGATGAGCTAATTGTTTGGTAAAAATTAATTTCTATCCGAATTATGTTAAAAAAAGCTATTTCCTGTCTGCTGAGAGCCTTTATAGTGGTTTAGAACAATGTGACTCACAGAAAAAAGATGCACCACATGGATAAGCAACTGACAACACTGGCTAATCCCTCACTCGGATGTTAAAAGCTGAGAGATTTGCCAATATTTCCAATCAGGAACATATCGGAGCCCCTTCAGACACCACGTCACGGTATCTCAGCATGGCATGGGGTCCTACCACTAGACTACCTATGGTGTGTGAACAAGGTCTGAAAAGGTATTAAGCAGCCTACAGCCCCCTCCCACTCACCTGCATTGCAGGACCAACAATGCAATGGGGAACAAATGAGGCCGCAAGCTACACCTACAACAGACCATGTGACTGCAGACTCCCTATGTGCCTTGCAGTAACACACATAGGGAGTCTGCTTTGGTAGTGAAATAATACTGTGAGTCACTATGACATGCAGATGACACGTGTCACTCTTAGAATCACTGCATACTTCACTTATTTGGGCGGTCAAGGGGCCAAAACTGACCAAATAACTCAAGTATCAACTCAGCCTTTGGCCTCTTGCACACAAATGTTTTTTTTTTTGCGAGTGTACGGGTCATTTTTTTGTGTTCCGTATACGGTCCGTATACAGAACCATTCATTTAAATGGTTCCGCAAAAGAAACAGAATGTACTCCATGTGTATTCCTTTGCCGTATTTCCGTACTGTGCGAAAATAGAACATGTCCTATTATTGCTCGCAAATCACAGTCTGTGGCTCTATTCAATTCAATTGATCCGCAAAAAATTGGAATGCATACGGAACACATCCGCATGTCATCCGTTTTTTGCGGATCCATGTTAGAAAACTGCTTGGCCCAGCCAACTCCTGCCATGTGTTTGGTGTTTACAAACTTTGCTCAGAGCACATGTGCAGGTGCTGAAACCATCCCCAGGCTGTCTGACTTGGCTGAGAAGACAAGCACCATGGATGTTGAAAAGCTTATCTTGCTAATCCAAGAGCACACTCAGCTATGGGACTCAAGAACGGAGGCGTCACCCATGAACTATTGGCCAGAGAGTGGGAGAAAGCCAATTACTCCAAGCGCCAAAAATTTGGTAAAACCATGTGGATGAGTTTTATCTGTAAAATGCTTATTATTTATGTGTTACTTTAGATGTAGTGGTGTATATATTGGAGTAGCAGGTAAATGAGGATATGTATTTTTGAAGGAGCACCATGGGGATGTTTAGGAAAACACTTATTTTATATGTCTTAAAATTCCACAGCACTATATATTGTTTGATTACATCAGCCAAGGCCACCGGTGGCACTCCTGCTGTAGTGAAACGATGATTATCATCATGGCCGGATGTAGGCAGCTATATTTTTTATGTGTGGACATGCTTTCAGGTGTAATTTTTAACCAGCTGGGGAGCTTAATATTGTGTATCCCTACAATGTAAAAACATCACAGTTCAATAATCTATTTAGGCCTGTCAATTTTCCCTGCTTACAACAACCAAGCTATCTAGTATTGATTGCCATGCTTCAATAGTATTGTAAAACATGGCACACTCTCTGTTGGCTGGGACCACTGGAGCTGGGATAGTGCAGGTTGTTTTCCGGTACTGGTCAAGTGCGGGCACTGTAGATGAAACAGCTAGTTTTTTCTACAATAGAAACAAGATTTTTTTTAAAGTGATGTTAAAATAAGGTCCGTCACCATAGGAACTGATACAATTTTCTGTATATGTTTTTCCAAATAATGTATGTTCATGTATGAATGTTGTATTAACTATATTTTGTCAACGGCTTTAATACGTATGTTAACATATATTAAGTCATAACGGTTCTAATGTTGTTTATCTACAGTACAGCTCTGGCAGTCGTGCTGTGACCAGTTCCAGCGGGAACAGGTCCAGTCCAGAGGAAGAAGTGGCGATGGTGGACCTTTTTAAAAAGCCATATCTGTATTCAAGACAGCTGAGTTTCTTAATGCCTAAGGTCCACCACTGGTTTTGAGTATGAAATGTATTTATTCTTTATAATATAATCATAGATATTTAGTCAAAAACTTGCTTGTGCCATTTTTGTTGTAACATACTTCACATCATACAAGTAATATTTTATAGGCTACTCTACAACTAGGGCTCAAAATTTATAATCAAGATGTAAAAAGGAAACTGCACCCATTTAATCCTATGTGTGTATTGAAATGTGGCTTCTATGTTCATACACTAATATATACCTTATTTATTGACATTGCTCTCTCATTCAACAGGACCATTGACAGCCTGGAGGAGCAGGTGGCCCATGACTCGAGCTCAACTGAAGAGGAGTATCCTGCTGCTCACCAGAAGTCCCCTGTCCTGCTCCAGAAGAGTATTATGCAAAATAAATGTGGAGCCCCAGTTATGGGTCTACAACACAATGAAAGCCAGATATCCCTCAAAGGAAGGAAAACAGGGGTGCAAAGGGGTGTCTCCATTACAGAGATCACCAAATCCACCATATTAAGTGGCCCCTATGTCAAGATCCCGCTTTTTTTACAAGCTTTAAGGATGTGACCGGGAAAACCCAAGCCAGTTATCCATCCACAGACAGATGTTTCGGGGTGTTGCCCCTCATCAGTGCGGAGTAGGATTCTGGCTAACCGGGAGCAATGGGATTATCTCTACAGCAAGTAGTTGAGGAGCCAACCCGGAAGGAGGCCATTTTAGATTTGGTGTTCACAAATGGCAATTTGGTATCTGATATCACTGTAGGGGAAAGCTTAGGACCCAGTGATCACCAGTCAGTGAGGTTTACTATAAGTACAGTGACTGAGTCACTCCACACAAAAACAAAAGTTTTAGATTTTCGGAAAACAGACTTTTCTAAAATGAGATCAGTGGTATACGAGTCCCTATCAGACTGAAACAATTTCAATGGAGTCCAAGAGAAATGGGAGTACTTAAAATTGGCACTACTGAAGGCAACAGAAAAGTGCATTAGGCTTGTCAGTAAAGGCAAAAAAAGGAAGAGACCACTGTGGTACTCAGCAGAAGTGGCCAAAATCATTAAAAACAAAAAGATGGCATTTAGCAAGTATAAAAACACCCAAAACGAGGATGACCGGAAATCTATAAGATGAGGCAGAGAGAGGCCAAGCAAGTTATAAGAGCTTCTAAAGCTCAGGCAGAAGAGAAATTAGCTCAGTCAGTGAAAAAAGGTGATAAGACATTCTTCAGATACATAAATGAAAAAAGGAAATTAAATAAAGGAATTACCAAATTAAAAACAAAAGAAGGAAGGTATATGGAAGAGGATAAAGAACTAGCTGACTGCCTCAATGAATACTTCTGTTCAGTTTTTACAAAGGAAAATGAAGGAGAAGGACCTCAGTTAGGGAGGAAGACTAATGAATCCTTTGATGCATGTGTCTTTACAGAGGAAGAGGTTCTAAGTCAGCTGTCCAAAATTAATACAAATAAATCACAGGGGCCTGATGGGATACACCCAAAGCTATTAAAAGAGCTTAGAGGTGTACTAGCAAAACCATTAACAGATTTATTTAACCAATCACTGGTAACAGGTGTCGTCCCAGAAGATTGGAAATTAGCAAACGTTGTGCCAATTCACAAGAAAGGTAGTAGAGAGGAATCGGGCAACTATAGGCCAGTAAGCCTGACATCAATAGTGGGGAAATTAATGGAAACCATACTCAAGGAGAGGATTGTGGAACATGTAAAAACCCATGGGTTGATTGATAAAAAACAGCATGGGTTTACTTCAGGGAGATCATGTCAAACTAATCTTATTGACTTTTTTGATTGGGTGACTAAAATAATAGATGGCGGAGGTGCAGTAGACATCGCTTATCTGGACTTTAGTAAGGCATTTGATACTGTTCCACATAGAAGGCTTATCAATAAACTGCAGTCTTTGAGCTTGAGCTCACATATTGTTGAATGGATTAGGCAGTGGCTGAAGGACAGAAAACAGAGGGTTGTAGTCAATGGAGTATATTCAGACCATGGTATTGTTACCAGTGGGGTACCTCAGGGATCTGTTCTGGGACACATATTGTTTAATATCTTTATCAGCGAAATTGCAGAAGGCCTCAATGGTAAGGTGTGTCTTTTTGCTGATGACACAAAGATTTGTAACAGGGTTGATGTTCCTGGAGGGATACACCAAATGGAAAAGGATTTAGGAAAACTAGAGGAATGGTCAAAAATCTGGCAACTAAAATTTTATGTCGATAAGTGCAAGATAATGCACCTGGAGCGTAAAAACCCAAGAGCAGAATATAAAATCACTGATACAGTACTAACCTCAGTATCTGAGGAAAGGGATTTAGGGGTCATTATATCAGACGACCTAAAGGTGGGCAGACAATGTCATAGAGCAGCAGGTAATGCCAGCAGAATGCTTGGGTGTATAGGGAGAGGCATTAACAGTAGAAAGAGGGAGGTACTCGTGCCGCTCTACAGAGCACTAGTGAGACCTCATTTGGAGTATTGTGTGCAGTACTGGAGACCATATCTGCAGAAGGCTATTGAAACTTTGGAGAGAGTTCAGAGAAGAGCTACTAAACTAGTACATGGATTGCAGGACAAAACTTACCAGGAAAGGTTAAAGGACCTTAACATGTATAGCTTGGAAGTAAGAAGAGACAGAGGGGATATGATAGAAACTTTTAAATACATAAAGGGAATCATCACTGTAAAAGAGGAGAGAATATTTAAAAGAAGAAAAACTGCTACAAGAGGACATAGTTTTAAATTAGAGGAGCAAAGGTTTAAAAGTAATATCAGGAAGAATTACTTTACTGAGAGAGTAGTGGACACATGGAATAGCCTTCCTGCAGAAGTGGTAGCTGCAAATACAGTGAAGGAGTTTAAGCATGCATGGGATAGGCATAAAGCCATCCTTCATATAAGATAGGGCCGGGGGCTATTCATAGTATTCAGCATATTGGGCAGACTAGATGGGCCAAATGGTTCTTATCTGCCGACACATTCTATGTTTCTATGTTTAATGCCTTGGAGACTACTCAAACACACCAATAGTTGATCTCAGGGAGACCAGCTACAAAAAACTTTTAAGAGTCTCAACACAGCAATCCGAAGTGCAAAGCTCCCTGGGAAACAGTAATATGCAAAATAAATGTGGACCCCAGTTATGGGTCTACAACACAATGAAAGCCAGATAGACAGAAGAATCCCAGCAGATCGCTCGTACAGAGAGGGAGGAGTTCTCTGCTGTGAGCTAGCAACAGATTTACAATCCAGTCCTGAACCCCCCCAGGGAGACACTCACGGTGGTGAAGGGTGGCAGAACAACCTGCTAAACCTGCCTCAAATTCTCAAGCCCAGGTTGAAAGTCAGGTGCTAGACTATTTGAGGCAGAGATGGGCTGAAGGGAAAAATGAGCGTATGCTCTGTGGCCTAGCGCCGCCTATTGAAACATTGAGCCTAGAAAAGCAAGACAGTTTTGTATATGTCCTGGCTTCAGTGTCCAACATATTAAAATCAAATCTGGACCCCCAAGATATTTTAAATGCAGTACATAATGTGCATTGCCGCGCTTTATTGGTAGTGGCACACAACCACAACCTAGCCCAAGCATCTTGTCCCACCAACCAGGCCCCAGCATGGTCTATCAACAACCTTGGCCCAGCATCGTGTCCCAACAGCACAGTACAAGTGCATATTCCCAGCCACTATTTACTCAGGAGACAGATGTTCTAAATCGCCCCCCTTGTCCTAGGCCCAGAATGAGCTATCGAGCACCTACTAATGTCGCAACACCTACTGGCCAAGGACCTTTTATGCTTGAATTGACACAACTTTAATGTGTATGTTTTTTTTTTATTGTTTTTGTACTTTAATTGTAGTACCAGGACCCTGAGTGAGGCGGCTTCTTTACACGTATGTGTTTGCAATAAGTGCCCCAATGCAGTTTGGAAACATGCGCATTGACATCAAAACCCTCAGCATTTCGGATCCAATCCTCAGTCTTGGGCTCTGGCATCACGGTGGGCCGGAGTCGCTGCCAAATCAAATCACAGGTTTGACTTATCCGAACTATCCGAGAAATCTTTCAGTCTCCAAAATGCAGAGATACAAAAGTATTCCCAGTTGCCAGAAATCTGAAATACACAAATAAACAAATAATGCAGCACAGATATAGTTTAACAACAACTTTTTGCACTAAATAGGGATATGCACATTATCACATTGTAATTAGACTATCGCACATATTACTAATATTAAATACACTACGATGTAAACATTATTAATGATAATAACTATACATACCTCAACATCCCGATGAGCCTTTCCTCTGGTAAAAAGCAGCGCCTCATACTTGTGTCCTGGTATGTGAGGCCAGGATGCAGAGTTGCAAACAACAAGTCACAGCTGCTCACAGACATACAACAATACCCATGAAATTTTTCAGGATGCTTTTGCAGATCCATGTACAGCATGTGGAAATGACCCTTCGAGTGCCGCTGAGAGACAATAGGGTGAACCCGAAGCCTCCTCCTCGGTTCCACGTTCAGCATAGTTGACTGCTGTTCCTGTTTCTGAGAAATCAGCCAGCACAAGAGAACCAGTTCCTCCTCAGCGATGATGCAACAGAAAATTGTAGCCAGAAACCAGGATTCCAAGTACGCTCTCAATGCTGCAACAAGCTGCATAAAATGGAGTCACAAGTATCACATGACCAAGTTAAATAGAGGGAGTGAAAAAGGGATGTGTCCAAAAAGCATGAAAATAGCTTTTTTTTTTTACTTCCGTTTGCGATCCAAAAAACGGATCGAAAATGGAAACACAACGGAAACACAATGGATCTCAAAAACAGAACAACGGATCAGTGATAAACGGACCGTAAAACCACACGTCAAAAAGAAGCGCTCTCCTTTTTCACCCTTCTCAGCTGATTCCACATAGATGTCTACAGAACCTGTTCTATTAAACGCTTATACAACTAGAGCCTCCCGACAGAGTGGAGAGGGTGTCAGCAGTGAATTTGTGCTGACGTCACTGATTCATTTTCCCCATTCTCTGATCCGTCAGAAGAATTACCCAGAAAAAAATAATCTTATATGTGGAGCATCCGCCTTCACTCGTTCAGCATTTGCTCAATAATCCATCAGTATTGCTAAAGGCAAGAAAAAAAAAGGAGTGCATCTAAAACAGAGATGCCACGTGAATGGAATATTTGCATGTCTTCTGTGTTTTCTACCCACTCCTGCTTTTGGCTACCAAATCATACGCCAATTCTGATGGGACCATATAGGCCTTAAAGCTGCTACACAGACAGGATCTGTTGTGCGTCTAGTTTTTCCTTCAAGTGTAAAATAAAGGATGATGTCAGCCAGGCCGAAAGCCAAAATAGTGGACTAGTCATAAAGAGGTGGGGGTGGGAACAGCATGAGAAGTCCACAGAGTGGCTCTATGACATTGTGGTGAGGTGAAAGCAGCATGAGGAGACCACAGAGTGGCCCAATGACAGGGTCTGGAGTTGGCAGCAGTATGATGAGGCCACCGAGTTGCACAATGACAGAGTCTGGAGGTGGCGGCAGCAGCATTAGGAAAAGGCCACCAAGTGGCACAATGACAGAGTCTGGAGGTGGTGGCAGTATGAGGAGGCCACCGAGTGGCACCCTGACCGAGTCTGGAGGTGGCGGCAGCATGAGGAGACCACAGAGCGGCACAAAGACAGAGTCTGAAGGTGACAGCAGCATGAGAATACAACAGAGGAGGACAATGACAGAGTCTGGAGGTGAGAGCAGCATAAGTAAGCCACAGAGCAGCACAATGACAGAGTCTGGAGGTGGCGGCCGCATCAGGAGGCCACAGATACAGATCAAGTGAAGCAGCTGTGGTGCTAGTGTTGGTGGTGGTGGCGGGCGGGTGAGTGGTAACTTGAGAGGTGTCAGAAGCTGATGGATGGTGTGTCAAGGTTCCGAGCGGAAGCTGTAAAAGATTGGGTGTCCTTTGTAAGCCAGTCAACTATGTCCTCAGTATTTTTCGAGTTCAGGGTACGTGGCCTCTGAACCTTGGCATTATTCTAGGGCCAAAGGAAATCACAGAACCACGACTACGACGGCCCCTACGGGGTGGCCTGCCTCGCCTGTTATTTTTTTTTTATTGATTAGTTGTACTATGCGTGCAAGGTACTGTGCCACCCGATATGAGTGGTGGGCACTGGAAATGGGCACAGTACAGTCAGTGGGCCTGACACACACTGGCAGGCAAATGCAATTATATTAAAGGGTAAAAATGAAATGACTTTTTTATCTGCAAGGTACTGTGGCACCCTATATGAGTGGTGTGCACACAGTACAGTCTGTGGGCCTGACAAACACTGGCAGGCAAATGCAATTATATTAAAGGGTAAAAATTAAATGACTTTTTATCTGCAAGGTACTGTGGCACCCTATATGAGTGGTGTGCACACAGTACAGTCTGTGGGCCTGCGGCCTCTCACACACGGGCAGGCAACTGCAATATATATATATATATATATATATATATATATATATATATATATAGGAAAAAATAAATAAAAGCAGACTGATGTACCAGCCCTAAAAAGGGCTTTTTAGGGTGCTGTAAGGACGCTGTCATGTCCTCATCATCAGGAAACATCAGTGGTTGTGCATCAGAGCATTATATGTCTTCCACCACTGGGGAAGGGCTAGGTTGATTCCCTTAGGAAACTCTGCCAGCAGAGTCTTCAAACAGCATAAGAGACTGCTGCATAACTTGAGGCTCAGACAGTTTCCCTGATATGCATGGGGATGATGTGACAGACTAATGGGCTTGGTTTTCAGGTGCCACCTGTGCGCTTTCTGCAGAAGACTGGGTGGGAGATAATGTTTTGAACATGCTGGATCCACTGTCGGCCACCCAATTGACTCAGGCAATACCATCCTTAGAACGGCATTAGGCCCCACCAAATATCGCTGTAAATTCTGGCGGGTACTGGAACCTGAGGTAGTTGGTTCACTAGGACGTGTGGCTGTGGCAGAATGGCCACGTCCTCTCCCAGCACAAAAGGGTACACTAACACCACCACGACCGCATCCGCGTCCCTTACTAGATGTTTTCCTCATTGTTGCCCTTCACCAAGCACCAAAATAGGAAAACAAATATTTGGCCCAATGTATTGATTTCAAATTCAGGCCTTTTTTTTTTTTTACAGGCACCTAACACTATCTGCCTATTTATTTATGTAGCGTATTACACTAATCAAGGCACAGCAGTAACCAATGATTTAGGGGAATATCTCTTTTAGGGCTAGTATTTAGGCCCTGGATGAAAGGTATCCTTTTATGGACAGATTTACACTTGGCCTGCAACAGCTCGAACACCAGATTCAGGGTATCGCTATTTTGGCAATTGAATTTCACCCCAGAAAAAAATATACCCTGTTACGGACAGATTTAAACTAGGCCCGCAACAGCTGGAACACCAGATTCAGGGGATTGCTATTTTGGCAATTGAATTTAACCCCAGAACAAAATATGTTTTGGCGGACACTATTATACTTTGCCAGCCACAGCTGAAACCACTGATTTATGGTATTGCTATTTTGGCAATTGAATTTAACCCCAGAACAAAATATATGTTTTTGCGGACACTATGAAACTTGCCCAGCCACAGCTGAAACCACTGATTCATGGTATTGCTATTTTGGCAATTGAATTTAACCCCAGAAAAAAATATATGTTTTTGCGGACACTATGAAACTTGGCCAGCCACAGCTGAAACCACTGATTTATGGTATTGCTATTTTGGCAATTGAATTTAACCCCAGAACAAAATATATGTTTTTGCGGACACTATGAAACTTGGCCTGCAACAGCTGGGAGACCAGATTCAGGGTATTGCCATTTTGGCAATTGAATTTCACCCCACAACAAAATATATGTTTTTGCGGACACTATGGAACTTGGCCTGCAACAGCTGGGACACCAGATTCAGGGTATTGCTATTTTGGCAATTGAATTTCACCCCACAACAAAATATATGTTTTTGCGGACACTGTGAATCTTGGCCAGCCACAGCTGAAACCACTGATTTATGGTATTGCTATTTTGGCAATTGAATTTCACCCCAGAACAAAATATGTTTTTGCGGACATTATGAAACTTGGCCAGTCACAGCTGAAACCACTGATTTAAGGTATTGCTATTTTGGCAATTGAATTTCACCCCAGAACAAAATATATGTTTTTGCGGACACTACGAAACTTGGCCTGCAACAGCTGGGACACCAGATTCAGGGTATTGCTATTTTAGCAATTGAAATTCACCCCAGAACAAAATATATCCTTTGCAGGACACTATGAAACTTGGCCAGCCACAGCTCAAACCACTGATTCCCTTACGTCCTACCAGCAGCACAGATGGGGTTAACCACCCCCCGTGGACTGGCAGGACCGGCGGAATGTTTAATGAGCCCAAGACTAATAACTCAATTTAACAATTAAGTATCTCCTTAAAAGGAGGAAGTCAACCCCCAGCCCACTGTGTTTTTTTCTGTCCTCCTGGACAGGTGGACTAGGCGGTTTGTTCCCCTTTCTTATGGAAAGTGCGGGAGCCTTCTTTTCGTTTAGGTAACGGCGTTGCCTTTTTCCTAGGTACCTTGTCAGTTTGGCCGGCAGCTTATTTGCTGCCGGCCCGCTGCAATTGCGCCTGGCTGGGAGTATTTTGGCGCGTCCTTGGTCCAGGATTCCCGGTCCCTGTGCGCCGCCATCTTCCGGAGGTGACGCGGGGACTCTCCTTTGCATCACCTCCGGGTAATCCGGCGTGATTTTTTCACAGGCACATTTTTTTTCATAGATGCGATTTTTATGCATCTTCCTGTGGAGGATTTACTGGGGAAGGGTGGATTGGCTATCCCTCCCTTCCCCTATTTTGGGAGGCTGTATGCTCCAGTTCAGTCTCTGGCTACATATGCTTTTTCAGCTAGCTCCCAGAGTCCTAAAATTGGTGTTGTTCCACTTGTGGTGTTTTTCCTCAGCTGCCTCCGGTCTGTTTTTCTTCCTTTCCTGCGTAGATAGGTGGCTTACAAATGTTTTATTTGTCCCTTTTTTTCCCGCAGTGATGTCTCCTCCGTGGGATTCGGAAGGCAGGAAAGTGGATTCCAAGAGGAAGCATCTATCCTGCTACCATTGCAGCAGTCAACGGTTATTGTAAGCTGATCATACCTGCACTCGTAAGATTGCAGAAGCTAAGCAGCTTTAGGCTGGGCTAAGACCAGCTTGGGAGACCAGTTGGGAATCCCTGGGTGTGTTGACTTAACCTACACCTGGGGTTACAGCTGCGGTTAGAGGTTTCTGACCTCTAGTGAACCTATGTTGCAGGCTATGTATCAATGGCTCTGTTAAAGGAGTCATAGGCCCGCTGGATGGAAAGGCTTCCTATTCGTGCCCAGGCCCCTATGGAGACCTCTGTCCCGGTAGAGAGACCTTCTTGGTCTCCTTAGTTTCTTCCTCCTCGGATGAGGAGGAGCTGACGTTGTGTTTTCTCCCCTGGAAAGACACAGAAGTTGCTCAAGTCCATCAGGTCGGGGGACCATGATGTTGACTCGGGGGGGAGTCTCCCGTTCCCGCTACTCGGGCACATCGTGTCTTCAAAGCGGATGAGACCCTCCTCTCTGTCATGTTATTGTGTTTTCTCCCCTGGAAAGACACAGAAGTTGCTCAAGTCCATCAGGTCGGGGGACCATGATGTTGACTCGGGGTGGAGACTCCCGTTCCCGCTACTCGGGCACATTGCGTCTTCAAAGCGGATGAGACCCTCCTCTCTGTCATGATATAGAGTGGAAAAAACCTGGAAAAGGTCCGGTTTTAACAAAGAAGTTTAAATCCATGTTTCCGATGGCTTAACCCTTGGTGGATTCGTGGGGATCCATTCCCAAGGTGGACATGGCTATTGCCAAGTTGTCCAAGCGCACTCTGGTTCCTGCAGACGATGGGTCTAGCTGCAGGACCCCCTTGCAGACGGGGTGTTACGGCAGCTGCGGCTTCCGCTTCCACAGCCATAGCGGCTTTTTGAAGTCTCTACATTCCTCCGATCTCGCCTGGATCAAATTCAAGTTGATGTGAACCAGAGGTTTGAACCAGATGCTTTCAAGACCATCAACCTGGCTACGGACTTCTTGTGCGATACCGCACAGCCCCAGTTGAAGCTAGCGAGGGAGCTTCCTGCCAGCAAAGTAAGTCCTGGGTATGAGGCCAAACACAGATCCTTGCTCTTGAAGCTAAGCAGCAGGTCTGTGGCTCATTGGAGACCAAGTGTGCCTTTGGCACCCTGTAACAATACTATCAAATAATGTCAGGGGCCTATATATAGCATGGCCCTGAGATCGGCGGCCCATATTCCATTTGGAGGAGCTAAGGATGGAAAATCCACCTCCTGACTACGGGCCTCTTTGAGGCTCTTGCTTAATTCCCATTACTCCTGCCGTCCTGCCAATAAGCTTCATGTACCCGTCGGGAGTCGTCTCTCCCACTTCTGAGAAGAATGGATCCAAGAGATCTCGGATCCCTGGGTCCTGAATATCATTTTCAACGGTTATTTAGTCAACAACACCTCTATTCCACTGGACAGGTTTGTCAAGATCAACCTTCTACAAGCTGCCAAGGAGACGATCCTAGAGGCCTACATTCAGGACTACATTTGCAAAAGGGCTCTGGAGGAGGTTCCGGCAGGAGAACGGGGCCTAGGGATCTATTCACCAGTTTTTCTGGTTCCCAAGGCTTCAGGAGATCTCCGGATGATTATCGATCTGAGATATTTCAATCGATTTATAAGGAAGGTGAAGTTTCGTGTAGAAACCATCAGGTCAGTAGTTCACGTCGTCAATCCTGGAGACGTGATGGCAACCCTGGACCTCAAGAATGCATATCTGCACATCCCGATCCATCCTGGTTCCAGGAAGTATATCAGGATCACGGTCCAGGTGTCCGGTGTCGTCAAGCATCTTCTGTTGCCCTTCTCTTTGGCATTTCTTCTGCCCTTACACTTTTACCAAGGTGGTGGTTCTGTGGTGGCGGCTTTGAGGCTTCAAGGACTGACCATCATTCCTTATCTGGACGACTGGCTTTGAAAGCCTCTGCTCTAGCGGTCCTAACCCAACTTCTTCAGGTAACAATCTCCTTTCTGTTCCACCTAGGTTGGATCATCAGCTGGTAGAAGTCGAACGTGAGCCCGTCGACTTCAGTAAGATATCTAGGCTTCATAACCGACTCCGCTGGGATGTCGCTCCAGTTGACTCCAGAAAGAAGATTCCGGGTTCAGAACACGGCAAGTTCCTTTCCCCGGCGAGTTCCAATCCGGACTCTCATGAAGATGTTGGGGCTCATGTCAGCGTCTGCGGAAGCAGTCCCTTAGGCTCTATGGCACCTCCGCCCTCTACAGTCGGAGGTCCTCTCCTAATGGAATGGCAGCCCTGCTGGGCTAAACTCCTGTGCTCCCTGACTTGGCAAACTCGGTATTCCCTCAGATGGTGGTGCCATCTTTTAGACGGGAAGTCTATGACCCAGCCAGTCTGGGTCATATTGACTACGGATGCGTCCTAAGTAGGCTGGGACGCTCACCTAGACGACACTCCAGTTCACGGGACCTGGTTTCCTCAGGAGTGGCTTTTTCATCCAATCTCCGCGAGATTCAGGCTATCCGGCTAGCCCTCCTTCACTTAGCCCCTCAGATCCGGGGCAAAGCGGTGAAAGTCCAGTCAGACAATGTGACTGCGGTACTTTACATCAACCAGCAGGGAGGCACAAGATCACTTCCCCTCTTGTCAGAGATCGGGGTGATTCTGGATTAGACAGAGTTGTACCTCCCACTTATCTGCGATCCACATCCAAGGCTTCCTCAATATGATAGCGGCTGAGCCGCGGTCTTCCGTCGGTAGAGTGGTCTTTACATCCGGAGAATCAAGCAGATAGTCCTCAAGTGGGTATGCCAGAGGTGGATCTCATGGCAACAAGGTTCAATGCCAAGGTGGAGAGGTTCTGCTCCCTCTACAGGGAGGACAACCCCTGGCGTTAGACGCTCTGTCAATATCCTGGAGGTTCAGGCTGGCTTACATCTTCCCTCCCTTTCCATGATACCGAGGGTATTGATGAAAATCCGTCAGGATCAGGCCTCGGTGATAGCCATCATACTGTTTTGGCCGAAGAGATCCTGGTTTACCTAGCTCACCCAGTTGAGTCGAGGACAATATTGGAGGCTCCCCACAGCAGACCCTGGTGTCGTGGGACACTCACCTCTGCTCAGATCTGCACAGATTCAACCTGACAGCCTGGAGGTTGATCAGTCCCTTCCCGGAATAGAAGGGCTTTCAGAGTCGGTCCTGAGAACGCTGTCTCATTCTAGAGCGGACCCTACCAAGAGAGCCTACTCTTGTATTATGAGGATATTCTCATCCTGTTGTACCTCAACTGAGGAGGCGTCTGCAGATCCGCCCCTCTCCGCTATCCTTCAGTTCCTGCAAAACGGCCTTGATAGAGGCCTTGCCCTTTACTCTGAAGATTCAAGTTTCAGCCATCTCAGCTTGCCTTAACAGGCTTTTTTCTCAGGACCCGCTGATCAAACGGTTCCTTAAAGGAGCTGAAAGATTAAAGCCTACAGTACTGAGACCCCTTTTTTTCAATGGGTTTTTTCAGTAGTTCTCAGGGGGTTTGCATCTCCCCCCTTTGAACGGTTAGAGGAGGTGGACATCAAGTTCGTCACTTGGAAGTTTGTGTCTCTCCTTGCAGTGACTTTGGCCAAGAGGGTCTCTGAGCTTCAAGCTCTCTCAGCACATGAGCCCTATTCTTACATGACCGGGACCTTCTTAGATTCCTCCCGTATTGTAGGCCTAAAGTTCCTTCCTTCCAGAACATCAACCAGGTGATATTCCTCCCGGTTCTGTCGACATCTACCACCTCCTCCTAGGAACCTGCTAGACATCCTCTGGACGTCTCGAGATGTCTCCGGATCTATGTGGATAGATCAAGGAGTTCAGGAAAGATGAGAATCTGCTAATCCTGTTGCCGGTAAGTTTAAAGGCTATAAGGCATCCAAACCTTCCATCAGTCGGTGGATTGAAGAGGCTATTAAGGAATCCTTGTTTCCACAATCTCTGGACCCTCCGGGATTCGTGAAGGCCCACTCTACTAGAGTTGTGGCTACTTCTTTTGCCGAGAGGAGTCTTCTGCCTCTCAACATGATTTGCAAAGCTGCCTCCTGGAGCTCTGAATCGACATTCATCTCCCATTATAGACTAGATGCCAGTCTAGCTGAGTTTTCGGCCTTTGGGCAGACTTTTCTTAGTTCTGCCAGGCAGGAAGGCCCTCCCTAGGGTTTTTTTCTTGCTATCTCCCCATCTGTGCTGCTGGTAGGACGTAAGGGAATCGTTAATTTCTAACGATAATTTGTTTTCCCTTAGTCCTAACAGCAGCACACAAATTTCCCACCCTAGTAAGTCTAGTTTTTTTCTTGCTATAAACACAGTGGGCTGGGGGTTGACTTCCTCCTTTTAAGGAGATACTCAATTGTTAAATTGAGTTATTAGTCTTGGGCTCATTAAACATTCCGCCGGTCCTGCCAGTCCACGGGGGGTGGTTAAGCCCATCTGTGCTGCTGTTAGGACTAAGGGAAAACAAATTATCGTTAGAAATTAACGATTTATGGTATTGCTATTTTGGCAATTGAATTTGACCACAGAAAATAATCTATCCTTTGCCAGACAGCAGACAGTATTATACTTGGCTAGCCAAAGCTGGAACACCAGTTTTAGGGGATTGGTATTTGGGCAATTGTATTTAACCCCTTCAAAAAATATAGAAATTGCTATCCTGAGTTTCTAGGGGTGACAATTAGCACAGCCAAGCCCCTGATGTAGGATATAGCAAAAAAAAACTAGTATTGATGGATTGATGGACTTGGTGGCAGCTTGTTCTGGTGCACCACAAGTCACAAAATGGCCTCCGATCACCCCAGAAAAAAGTGACAGAAAAACACTCTGTGCAGCCTAAAAACCAGTGAGCAAGTAACTAGCAGAAGTTCAATCATTCACAGCTGTAGATTGATCAGTTCATTAGGTGCTGTTGCTGACTTTTCCCTGCCTAATCTCGTCCTCACAGAAGCTGCGTCCTCTCCCTACACTAATCAGAGCAGTGTGACGTGCGGCGCTACGTGACTCCAGCTTAAATAGAGGCTGGGTCACATGCTGCACTTGGCCAATCACAGCCATGCCATTAGTAGGCATGGCTGTGATGGGCTCTTAGGGCAAGAAGTAAAACGCTAGCTGATTGGCTGCTGTGCAGCCCTTCAGAAAGCGGGAAGTAATCGCCGAACAACAAACTTTTTTGAAAATGTTTGGGTTCGGGTCCCGGACACCCCAAAATTCGGTACGAACCCGACACTACTCCCATGCAATGCAAGCTTTTTTCCAACGTAATTTGGATGACCGGAAGCTCATATATAATTATTGTCTGTCTCATGCACGTTGATATTTTTAATGTGCTTTCGGAATACTTTCTAATAAATGGAGAGTGTTCACGTCCTCGTTGCAAATGAGTCCGCAAAATGCCACCATTGTAATATATGTGATTTTATACATCTTTACCAGGATTCGTGATGCAACCTCTGAACCTGAAATGGCCACTTTTCTGACAAATGCATCTGTTGGATTAGACCAAAATCTGCATGGAAGACCTGGATCTGCTGGACTAGCAGTTTGGAAACTCTTTGCTGATTACTCTATTAGTTCAGAGGGTTCATTATCATGGCAGCTAGACAGCATTCGTGTTACTCATTGATTCTTCATGGGTTTTGATGGCATAAATTCAAAAAATGTATAATTTTTAAATAGTTAGGTCCTATATTATTAGATTAGAGTAGGGACTCACAAGATAATGAGGACCCTTGAGGTGGGCTTGTGAGCTCAGTATTTAAATAACCAAAATAAATCAGTTTACCATTTAAAAAAAAGCTGACTAATACCTCATTAGAAGAACATTGTATGTAGCTTTTGACATTAAAATCCTTCCTCCCAACTTCGAAATTGCCTATGTTATAAAGTATGCCTTTTTTTCCATTTTTTTTCCTAGAATGGCCAAATTCACATCAATCTAGATGGGCACAATATAAATGGAAGAATAAAGCTCTTCTACAGCTTGTCTAACGTAGCCATGCATTGTTATTGTACTATTTTAATAGTTGTAGAATCAAAATTAATTGATCTATAGAAAAATGCCAAATGGATTTGATTACCCAAATGATTTTTTTAAATTTAACAGAAAGTTATAAAAATTATAACTCGTATATGGATCTGTAGATAATGTAGTGGCCTGTGGAAAGACCCTTGTAGCTCTTGGACCCTGAGGGATAGGAGGCTGAACTGGATGACGCACAGGAGGAGATGGAGATGTTTGATGCAACTGTTTCCTGGCATCATTTAAAGATATTATATATATACTAAACATTAGGCCTGTTACAATAACGGGCACTAGAACATTAGTTCTGACAGTGTTATGGGGGATCTGTGGATGACACTGTTATGGGGGATCTGTGGATGGCACTTTTATGGTGGATCTGTGGCTGGCACTGTTATGGGGGGGATCTGTGGATGGCACTGTTATGGGGGATATCTGTGGATGACACTTATGGGGGATATCTGTGGACGGTACTGTAATGGAGGGGATCTGTGGCTGACACTGTTATGGGGGGGATCTGTGGCTGACACTGTTATGGGAGGGATCTGTGGATGTCACTTTTATGGTGGATCTGTGGATGGCACTGTTATGGGGGGGATCTGTGGATGGCACTGTTATGGGGGATATCTGTGGATGACACTTATGGGGGATATCTGTGGATGGTACTGTAATGGAGGGGATCTGTGGCTGACACTGTTATGGGGGGATCTGTGGCTGACACTGTTATGGGAGGGATCTGTGGCTGACACTAATGGGGGATCTGTGGCAGACACTAATGGGGGATCTGTGGCTGACACTGTAATGGGGGATCTGTGGCCGACACTGTAATGGGGGATCTGTGGCCGACACTGTAATGGGGGATCTGTGGCTGACACTGTAAGGGGGGGATCTGTGGCTGACACTGTAATGGGGGGATCTGTGGCTGACACTGTAATGGGGGGATCTGTGGCTGACACTGTAATGGGGGATCTGTGGCTGACACTGTAATGGGGGATCTGTGGCTGACACTGTTATGGGGGGTCTGTGGCTGACACTGTTATGGGGGGTCTGTGGCTGACACTGTTATGGGGGTCTGTGGCTGACACTGTTATGGGGGTCTGTGGCTGACACTGTTATGGGGGGATCTGTGGCTGACAATGTTATGGGGGGATCTGTGGATGGCACTGTTATGGGGGTCTGTGGCTGACACTGTTATGGGGGTCTGTGGCTGAAACTGTTATGGGGGGGTCTGTGGTTGACACTGTTATGGAGGGGTCTGTGATTGATACTGTTATGGAGGGGTCTGTGGCTGACACTGTTATGGAGGGGGGGTCTGTGGCTGAAACTGTTATGGAGGGGTCTGTGGCTGACACTGTTATGGGGGTGGCTGACACTGTTATGGGGGGTCTGTGGCTGACACTGTTATGGGGGGGTCTGTGGCTGACACTGTTATGGGGGTGGTCTGTGGCTGACACTGTTATGGGGGGGTCTGTGGCTAACACTGTTATGGGGGGGTCTGTGGCTGACACTGTTATGGGGGGGTCTGTGGCTGAAACTGTTATGGGTGGTCTGTGGCTGACACTGTTATGGGGGGTCTGTGGCTGACACTGTTATGGGGGTCTGTTGCTGACACTGTTATGGGGGGTCTGTGGCTGACACTGTTATGGGGGGTCTGTGGCTGATGTATATTTTAACTTCAAGTGTCACCATCACCATGGGAAGCCTCTATGTTAGAATATACCATCGGATCTGAGTTAGATTGTGAAAACTCAGATCGGACAGTATATTCTAACACAGAGGCGTTCCCATAGAGATGGGGACGCTTCAAGTTAGACTATACTGAGATGTATGTACAGAATGGCCCCCTGCTGCCTGACCCAACCTCTTACAAGGGGCTGTGATCCGCACAATTAACCCCTCCCCCCATTAAAATCATTTGTGGCCAGTGTGCGGCCTCTCCCCCCCCCTATTAAAATCATTGGTGGCCAGTGTGCGGCCTCCCCTCCCCCCCATTAAAATCATTGGTGGCCAGTTTGTGCGGCGTCCCCCCCCCCATTAAAACCATTGGTGGCCAGTGTGCAGCCTCCCCCCCCATTAAAACCATTGGTGACCAGTGTGTGCGTCCTCTCCTCCCCCCCTAATTAAAATCATTGGTGGCCAGTGCAGCCTCCCCTCCCCCCCCTATTAAAATCATTGGTGGCAGTGGCCACAGGTTAACACCCGCCCCCCCCCCCCATTATTAGTGGAAGCGGAACGGCAGTTCCGATCGGAGTCCCAGTGTCATCGCTGCGGCTCCGACCTGTTACCATGGCAGCCAGGACGCTACTGAAGTCAGCCATGGTCACTTAGCAGCCTTATACTTATACATAATATATACATATGCAATATTAAATGGTGGCGATGGAAAGTACAACTTGTCCCATAAAAAACAAGCCCTCATATGTCTATGTGAACCGACAAAAAAAAAAGTTATGGCTCTGGAAAGGCAGGGAGCGCAAAACAAAAACATACAAAAAAAGGCTCGGTTCTGAAAGGGTTAATTAGCCCATGAAACTGTGATGTCTATTTTTGATTTGTACATGTACCTAGAGATGAGCGAAGTTTACTAAACTTTGATTTGGCGGCTTTGCTGAATTTCACAAAGAAATTCGCTTTGTGACGAATTGCATCGTCGTGAAGCGCATTTCTTTATAAGAAGCGGGTGCAATGATGGGGAACTGTGATTGCGCCGCCCCCGGTCATTGACCCCTCAGATGCCGCATTCATCACTGATCCCAGCATCTGAATATAAAATGAATGGCTTTCAGGTGAAAATCTCACGAGGTGCATGCTGACATCATCCAGCTGGCTGGCGTGGTGACATCATACATCACCACACACAAGGTTTTGACAGGATCTTCAATCAAGATGGCTGTGGTGGCCTCTTTGTGCTCAAACGGGTGATGTGAGTATGATTTTGTTTTTTAACCGCCATTTCGGACAAAATTGATTTGTTACCACGAAGAACGAGGAAATTTGGATACTTAGATTCAATCAACACTACATGTACCCTTTGAATTGTAAAGCACTGTGGAATATGGTAGTGTTACATAAATAAAGTTTTTGTTATTATTTCAACATTATTTCACAGCAAGTATCATTTCATATACAGTATTATAACAATTGAGTATCATTTGTATGTCCAGCATTGTGACAAGTGAGAAAATACACAGAAGTGCAAACAGCAAAATCAATCATATAATGATAAGTCACTGTTTTTGCTGGACAGCTTTCCTCAACTATCCATCTAAAGTTCCTATGTGTAACCACTGTAAAACTCCTACTTACTTCAGTCCAATTATATGCCTTGGTCTGTCATTCACTCCCCTGGCAGTAATCCTTAATGCATTCACTGTTTCATGGTTTGGACAAGTGCCAGAGGAGAGACTGATGGACCATGAATGATGATTGGATCATAGTGTGACAGGGCTCTGTGAGTAGAATATAAATATTTGATCAATATCAACAACGGTATTTTATCTAGCATTGATAACATCTATTGTTTGAAATATCTTTTGTTATTATGTGTGTGACTTTAGAAAACACATTATTTTACATCATATTTACAGTTACAAATTCAATTCCTGTTTCCATAAAATATATTTATGACAATACAACTAAATCTTCAGTTCAGTAAGGTTAGGTTCACATCGAGTTTTTCCCCAACCGGTTAACTTATACAAAAAACTAATACGTTAAAGGAGTGCCTTAGACTGAAGCCATACTGTTACATCCATTGACCATAGAGTCCCATAGTATACTTTATTTTACCAGACTCTGCAGGATACAAGAATGTGGTGCGCTGCATTTTTTAGGGTCCTTTCACACTTGCGTTCTGAGGATCCGGCAGGCACTTCCGTCCTGCCGGATCCGTCAGAACGCAAGTCACCTGAAGCATTAGAAGACTGATCAGGATCCTCATCAGTCTTCGAATTGCTTTCAGGTTACTATGGCAGCCAGGACGCTACTAGCGTCCTGGTTGCCATAGTAGGAGCGGGGAGCGGGGGAGCGGCATACTTACATTCCGTGCGGCTCCCGGGGCGCTCCTGAATGATGTCAGAGCGCCCATGCGCATGGATCACGTGATCCATGCGATCACGTGATCCATGCACTGGGGCGCCCTGACGTCATCCTGGAGCGTCCGGGAGCCGCACGGAATGTAAGTATGCCGCTCCCCGCTCCCTGCTACATTTTACCATGGTAACCAGGACTTTAGCGTCCTGGCTGCCATGGTAACCAGTTAGAAAAGCTAAATGTCGGATCCGGCAATGCGCCGAAACGACGTTTAGCTTAAGGTCGGATCCGGATTAATGCCTTTCAATGGGCATTAATTCCGGATCCGGCCTTGCGGCAAGTGTTCCGGATTTTTGGACGGAACAAAAAGCGCAGCATGCTGCGGTATTTGCTGCGTCCAAAAAACGTTCCGGTCCTGAACTGAAGTCATCCTGATGCATCCTGAACGGATTTCTCTCCATTCAGAATGCATGGGGATGATCCTGATCAGGATTTTTCCGGCATAGAGACCCGACGACGGATCTCTATGCCGGAAAAGAAGAACGCAGGTGTGAAAGGGGCCTTATCCTTTATTTGGAATTTGTATGGTAAACTGAGGCATAAAATGTGATCTGAACCCGCCCTTAGTCAAATTTAGGCATGTACTCAAGATCTGCTGAGAACATTATCCATCAGTGGTAGAACTACTGCCTTAACAACCACAACGTCAGCTATAACTCATATTCCGATAGATCCTTAGGACTATAAATTAGAGCTAAGTGAACTAGTTAATAACAAACTGGGTTCATTATGAATTTCCCAAAACTTTGTCTGTAAGATGAACCTGAACCTTTTTAGGTTTGCTTCAGATGTATCCAGTAAAACAGCGTGCAGCAGTATTTTACTGCGCATGTCAACAGGAAAAACCATGACGGAGGAAGAATAAGGAAGAGGGAGGTGTCCTAGTAGAATTACTAGAATGTCATTCTGAGATAAGCTGCTGATGAGGATGGATGGGTGTAGCAGTCTCAGTATACAGTCAAAAATGAAACTTCTACTCTAGTGTTAGGGATAGTGTAGGCAAAGGCAAGAAGGAAAAATAATTGTGTGGATTAGGAAGGGCAGGGAAAGCTTTCAGGGAGTGAGAAGACGAGGCTGGGTGTGGTTAGCACAGGTAGTGGCTTCTGGCTGTAGTTACTGCCTTATAATCTATCTGTAGCTGCTACTGAACCTCAAAAGCAGCCTACAAGAAAGAACATTTCTGAATTCTTTATAGGCTTATTACTAGGTTTTTAAAAGTACAATTAACATTATGCTGCAGTGCTGACTGCTGAGCAATTATTGTACATGTTTTTCAGTTGATTATCTCCTTCTAGGCTAAATGTGTTGCATTATAGCAAACTTATTGTAGTGTACGGGAGTTGTACTGCCCGTCACTACAGAAGGGTCACTTGGCTGCTGTCGTTCCTCTCATTTATGGGGAGGCTGGTAAAGGTCCTATTTGTACCATGCAATGTAATTTATTGTATTTAATTCCCTGTTACTGTGAAATGTGCTATGTGCAGGCCGGCTAGGGATGTAATTCCAGCTCTAGTCACTAGAGGGAGCTAGGTAGCCCTAGTCTATATAAGGCCCAGTCAGGGAAAGAAAGCTCAGTCAGACAGCTCAGCTCAGTCTACTCCAGGCCATGAGCCTGTGAGGTCTACACCAGGCCCTGGGCCTGGGAAGGAGTGCAGACCCTGGAGTCTGTGAAGGCCACATGTCTCAGGCCTAAGCGAGTCAGCAGAAGTCAAGCAGAGGCAATCCCTAGAGCAAGAGGTACTAAATGCCAAGAGGAGGTACACTGTCTACTGGAGATTCAAGGATATAAGCCAGAAGTAGGGCATTGGGGCCTTGAAGCATCAATTCCAGTCAGGACAAGTCAGGAAGAAAGTAAGGTTCACCTGCAATTCTAAGTCCTGTTGTCTTTCCCTCTGTTATACCTTGCTGGATGTAAGCCTGCTGTAACTGCGACTGTACAAACGTCTATTCTCTGCAACAAGAACTGTGTTAAGAGGTTGCCTGCTGTATTTTCTACGGTTTTCAGTAAAGTTGGAATTCTGTTTTCAAGTTACAAGTCTGCACCTCTGTTATTCCTACTATAAATACGGTGTGCCACCGTTTACTGGCACTGGCGTCACGACACCTCAGGGACTCAGCCATAGGCACGTTAAACTACAACACCAAGGGCACCTCGCATTCCACCTGGCTGTGTCCCTCAAGAACCCAGAGAGTGCCCCAGAGGAACAGCGTGCCGGCCTCTCCATCACTGGCATTCCCCAGGTTAGTCCCACACATTGCCCTGACTTGGGGATGCTACATTTTGGCGTCACGAACAGGATACGCACGTTTTACGGACTGTGAGCAAAAACGTGAACTTTGTGCCTTAACCAGTTTGCCAAGTGACAAAACGCCTGTTTATTTGAAGTAAACTTTGTGGACCTAAAACGTACAGAAAAGTGTCCCAAAAACCTCTAAAAAGCGCTGTGCAGTGTTGCGCTATCAAGAGGAAGAAAATCGCCACTTCAAAGTGCATTTTTGTGGACTTTTATGCTGTTTTACTACCACTGCTTGCTGTCATTGAATTGATGCATCATGGCGTCCAAGATGGCCGCCGGCGTCATTGGACTTCTTCTTGCGCCATCACTGTCCTCAGTGGCGCGAAAATTTGGCGCCAAAACCCTCCAAGAGGGAGGAGAAGACGACCTGGAGGTAACGCCTTCCTTTGAGGATTATAATGTGGACACCGCCTACCCTATACTGGAATACCTAGGGGCGTGCAAGAAACGACGGGGTGGAGCCTGCAGGAACAGTGGCTCACCCTGCTACGGGGCTTCCTACCTGTAATGTCAGAGGGATCCGGAGCCGTAGTTGGTGCAATGGAGGCGACCCCAGGAGCAACTAAGGAGCGCCCTGCGCCCCCAGCGTATACTCCCAGCGACATGGCCCAGACCTGTCCATGGCCACAAGCCGAGCCCTGCCGTTTCCACCCGCAGCGAGAAGGCTTCCTCCCGCGGAACCCCGCGTGGTCGGCCCTGATGGCCGAGATCCGAGTGGCGGCAACTTTAAAAACCACCACTCAGAAGAAATACTTCGAGGAAGTCACCAAGCGGATCTATGAGGATTCCAGGGACAGCAAGCCCCAGCTCGAACGCCGCACCGGAGTCGTGCTCGAGTTTGACAAGGTTAGAGGATTTGGATTCATCCAAGAAACCGGCACCAACCGGGACTATTACGTAAATCGCCGGTCCGTCAAGCGCAGCTATCTCCCGGGGCGACTGCATAATCTAGCGGTCGGAGAGAAAGTGGAGTTCACTCCCGCAGAGGGCCTGCGAGGCCCATATGCCACTGCGGTGACCCGTCCAGGACCCGTACCGGAGGACTGGGAAGAAACAGAAGATCCGGTGGAGGCAGAGGACCCGCCGGGACCCATCCGGAATACATACCAGGAGAAGAGTTCCTTTCTCGGCCCGAACATCTTCTGGCAGCCAACGATCCTGGACAAGCCTCCCAGTCCTTATCCCTCTCCAGAGCTGCCGCGACGAGAGAAGACAGCCGCTGATCGGGCGCGGATGGCCCAGTTCAGTGAAGCGATGGATGACCTGCGGAAGAACCGCCATGATAGAACCTCATCTGAGCCTGCTGCAAGTGTGCCGGAATCCAGCAGTGAGATCTCCGCCCTGGAGGAGCGGATCGCTTCCTTACAGGCTTACCTGGATGGCCTGCGGCAAGTGACAGAGTCTAAGAAGGCAGCGCAGCAGTCCAGCGGTGGTGAGTTACCTGTGCCCCCTGTGCATCCTGAACCCGTAGTACCAAGTCCTACCGCTAGCGCTGAGCCACCCAAGGTCCGTGTAAAAGCGGATAAATTGACATATGCCAGGAGCCGAGTCCGCCTTGACGGGAGCGTTATGTCCCGGCCAGAGGAAGTACCTACCCCAGCGCCGGCCCGTGTCCCGAGACCAGCAGCTCCTATGTGTCCGCAACCCAGCGGGCCAGTGAGGTGGGTAGGCCCAATACCTGTGATGTTTCCAGCCCATTCTCTTTGGTGGGCACTCCCTCCAAGTGGCCCTGGTGCATGGCCCAGACTACCAGCAGCACAGGGCTGCACTACCTCTGATGAACAGGGATCCTTTGATACGTACCTGTGAGCAGGCCTGCTGGGCCATTTTTGCTCATCCTCGCAGGGACATCATGCATGTTGCAGGAACTGTTCCTTTGGGTTTGCCAGGCTGGTGGAGCTTGCTGCCAGTTCCCCACGGCCGGTGGCATGTTTGACAAATAAGTTGCCGCTGTGGAACCACTGCTCCCAGCCTGCCTCTTTCTGTTCCGGGACATCCTGCCTGCTGCTACCATTTTGGCGTCAAGTACTTTAATAAATCCAAGTTGTGCTTTTATTTGCACTTTATCCCCTTTTAACCCCCATTTCAGGTTGAAAAGGGAACTTTACGTCAGCACTTTTAGGGTACGCAGGACTTGCCAGGATAACTTGTCCCTGGTATTGTCAGAGTCCTGTATTGTAATTCTATATGTGTATTGCTGACCGTATTTATTGCTCAATAATTTTATCTAAGTCTATGTGCCCAGAGATGGACTCCCTATGTGCGAGCCTCTGAGATATCGCTTTTATGGACTCATTCATTGTCATGGACTATCCTGGTATTCCCTAACATCCGCTGTGCCAGGTCAGCGCCCCAGTTCCACTCCGTATCCTGAAGAAAGAGAACGACGCCCCTTGTCACCGCACTTCTCCGTCAACCAGCTGGACCTGATCATAATTGTCAATGCAGATGGAATTGATTACTGATATGTATGTATCCCTGCATGTTTTCTTTTGTCTCTTTCAGGTGAAAATTCCAGTTGGGCGGTACCCTGGTAGAGTACGAGGCGTACTCAGCTTAAAGCAGCGGGGTATGTAGTGTACGGGAGTTGTACTGCCCGTCACTACAGAAGGGTCACTTGGCTGCTGTCGTTCCTCTCATTTATGGGGAGGCTGGTAAAGGTCCTATTTGTACCATGCAATGTAATTTATTGTATTTAATTCCCTGTTACTGTGAAATGTGCTATGTGCAGGCCGGCTAGGGATGTAATTCCAGCTCTAGTCACTAGAGGGAGCTAGGTAGCCCTAGTCTATATAAGGCCCAGTCAGGGAAAGAAAGCTCAGTCAGACAGCTCAGCTCAGTCTACTCCAGGCCATGAGCCTGTGAGGTCTACACCAGGCCCTGGGCCTGGGAAGGAGTGCAGACCCTGGAGTCTGTGAAGGCCACATGTCTCAGGCCTAAGCGAGTCAGCAGAAGTCAAGCAGAGGCAATCCCTAGAGCAAGAGGTACTAAATGCCAAGAGGAGGTACACTGTCTACTGGAGATTCAAGGATATAAGCCAGAAGTAGGGCATTGGGGCCTTGAAGCATCAATTCCAGTCAGGACAAGTCAGGAAGAAAGTAAGGTTCACCTGCAATTCTAAGTCCTGTTGTCTTTCCCTCTGTTATACCTTGCTGGATGTAAGCCTGCTGTAACTGCGACTGTACAAACGTCTATTCTCTGCAACAAGAACTGTGTTAAGAGGTTGCCTGCTGTATTTTCTACGGTTTTCAGTAAAGTTGGAATTCTGTTTTCAAGTTACAAGTCTGCACCTCTGTTATTCCTACTATAAATACGGTGTGCCACCGTTTACTGGCACTGGCGTCACGACACCTCAGGGACTCAGCCATAGGCACGTTAAACTACAACACCAAGGGCACCTCGCATTCCACCTGGCTGTGTCCCTCAAGAACCCAGAGAGTGCCCCAGAGGAACAGCGTGCCGGCCTCTCCATCACTGGCATTCCCCAGGTTAGTCCCACACATTGCCCTGACTTGGGGATGCTACACTTATTGTAACAGATCAACGGGTGTGGACCCGCTGTGCCACTTACCGGTTTGACTTTGGGCCAAACTTGGGAGCGGAGTCTAAGTGTCCCCCTGGTTTTCACCCTTTATCCCGCTCCAGGATGCGGAAGCTGGACTCAGCTGCAGGGGAGACACCAGGTCGCTACCGCAAGAGTGGTCCCGGTTAAGTGGCAGCTGGCCGGGCAGGCCAGAAAGCCCCGATGCTAGCACCGGGGAACAGGCAATATAGCAGTCAGCCGCAGGAATGATGCTGAGCTGAACAAGCGGTATAGCAGTGCTAGTACTGTGAGAACAGCAGAGCTGAGTTAGTCCAGGTGGAGCTGGTGTAGCGATCTGCACAGCAGACAGAGGCGTGGTCGACAGTCCGGGTCTTTAACTTGAGAGCAGCGAGGTACAAGAGGATCAAGCAGAGACGAGGTCAAGATACAGGCAGAGGTCATAAGCAGGATATCGAATGCAGGAACAGCAGGAGCCTTAGCTGTAGAAAGTACAATATTGCTCAGGCATTGCAGAAAGGGGGAAGCACCCTTATAAAGGTGGTGCCTGGCTAAGATTGGAGAGAGAGCGGAATCAGGGGCGTGCATTAACCCTTAAGGTACCAGGACGCCTGCGGCTCCTACAAGATACAACAGAAGCTGTCGTAGCCTGCGACAGCGCAGGAAAGCGGGTCCGGAGCCTGCAGCGAAGAGGAGGAGCCCCGCGTGCACCTCGACTGAGGTACGTAGTTGAACGCACTGCACGCTGGCGGCTGCCAACTGCCATTGTTACACTTATTTAATCATTTAATGCAACAACACCATCTGCTGCTAAGCAAGTGTTATTTTAGTGCATCATATCTGTGTTGTTTTTAAACATGTTGCATTCTAGCAAAAGCAATAACACTATTTCCAAAATCTCTGTCACTGTACAGTTCAAGTTTTGGTGTGTGTGTGTGTGGGGGGGGGGGGAATTAACTTCAATACAAGTGTGCAACATGTTTTTTACAATTCAGAGAGTGCTGTTTTAAATCTTTGACTGAAAACACCAGTGATAGAAGTCGAAAATCTGTGAAAGAGAAACTCCAGGCTGTTCAAATGTAGTGATGGACGAACATTGGTTGAGACGCGATCAAATCAAATGTTTGCGAACCGTGTGTTCGTGGCGGGCCCCATTCACTTTAATGGCAGGCGAACCTGAAAAACCTTCAGGTCATATTTGCAGCCACCAAATACTAACTAGAAATGCACAAATAGTCCAACAACATGGACAGTGACATACAGGAGGGGGATCAATGGCAAAAATTCTCACAAAAAATATGTATTTTAATCAGGGGCCATTTTTATGCGTCTTAAAGGGAAACTCTCAAAAATGTGTCCTGCTGGAGCCTAGAAAGATTTTATTTTACACCACGGGAGTACGGGCCCCAAAAATTAGGCATTCACCTGACAGAAAAGAACAAGTGATTATGTGGCTGGAGGTATATTAGGCGGTCAGTGGATAACAATTTTACTGTAGGCCAGTAGAGTACAAGCCCCAAACATTAGGCATTCAAAGAACAGAAAAGAACAAGTGATTATGTGGCTGGAGGTATATTAGGCGGTCAGTGGACAACAATTTTACTGTAGGTCACTGGAGTACAGGCCCCAAACATTAGGCATTCACCGGACAGGCTTTTTATGCCACTGTATATACATAAGACAAGGACCGTTCCTTGTTCTGGATGGTGGCATATATGTGTGAGCTGGCATAAGGAAATTAAATTAAACGTGGTCGTCACAAGTGTTGAATTCCTCCGAGATCCATGCCTCATTCATTTTTAGAAATGTGAGGTAGTCCACATGGTCATGAGCTAGGAGAGTGCGCTTATCATTCACGATCCCCCCTGCTGCGCTGAACGTCCTTTTGGACAGGACACTCGACGAGGGGAAAGCCAAGAGTTCCATGGCAAATTGTTCCAGCTCTGGCCACAGGTCAAGCCTGCACACCCAGTAGTCCAGGGGTTCCACTCTTCTCAGAGTGTCCACATCGGCCGTTAACCTGATGTAGTCAGACACCTGTCGGTCTAGATGTTCCCTGAGGCTGGATCCGGAGGGAGGCTATCGATGGGTTGGCTGCAAGAATTATCTCATATCTGAAGTGACCAACACATCTTCAAACTTCCCTCTTTTTGCAAGCGCTGTAGGATTGGTACCCAAACCTGTTTCGCTGTGGGTGGAAATTCCTCTGCCAGCGCCCGCAACAGCAGAATTCAGCATCTCTCACAGCAAGGCCTGGAAATGCTGCATTCTGCTAGCCTTCTGTGATGCTGGTAACAGGTCCGCCATTTTGTGTTTGTACAGGGGTCTAAGTACGTTGCAATTCAGTACTGGTCCTTGCCCTTTATGCTTTTTAAACGGGGGTACCTTTTCAAACACTGGAGCATGAAGGCCCCCATTTGCACTAAATTGGAAGCGGTGGAGCGCCCTTGCTCATGCTCATCGCCCAGGAGAATGTTGTCCTCGGTCTCCTCCCCACAGGCATGGACAATACCAGGGATCTCCGAAAAGTTTAAAGTCCCCCTCAGAGCCTGCTCTTCTTGCTCCTCCTCCCCAAGCCACCATTCTCCTCTGACTCCTCATCAGACTCTTGCTGACTTGTCTGATGGAATAGCCCCCCCAGGAAATTCATTCAGCATTGCGACTTCCTTATCTTCCAGCTCCTGCTCCTCGACATCTTGATCAGTGACACAACGCAATGCACGCTCCAGAAAGAAGATATACAGTACTGATAGCGCTTTGGCTGTGACTGACCAGTTTTGTAATGTCATCAAATTGCCGAAAAAGTCTGTTAACGGCACGTAGCTGGTGGAGCATCCTATCAAGCATATACAAGGTGGAGTTCCAGTGCGTCAGGCTGTCACAAATCAGACGTCTAACTAGCAGGTGGTGTCGCCGCTAAACGTCAGCAAGGCGAGCCATGGCCGTGTAAGATCTTCTAAAAAGGCCAAAGATTTTCCTGGCTTGCCGCAAGATGTCCTGGACCCCAGGGTATTTGGCAATGAATCGCTGCACAACTAAGTTCAGGATGTGTGCTATGCACGGCAGGTGAGTCATTTTGCCCTGTTTCAAATCGCTCAGCAGATTGGCACCGTTGTCGCACACCACTTTACCAACTGTCAAACTGAGCGGGGTTAGCCACTGATCGGCCTGTGACCACAGAGCTGAAAGCAGTGTAGGACTGGTGTGGTATATCGCAGGCATCAATCAATATTTGGTTGAAGCAGGTATAGCAATCATATTAATCAGTATTTTGTGGAATCAGGTGTATCGCAGGCCTCAATCATTATTTGGTGGAAGCAATTATATCAAACCCTTTAATCAGTATTTTTTGGAAGCGGGTGTTTCGCAGGCCTCAATTAATATTTTGAGGAACCAGGTATGAAAAACACGATAATCAGTATTTTGTGGAAGCTGGTGTATCGCAGGCATCGATCAGTATTTGGAGGAAGCAGGTCTATCAAACACATTAATCAGTATTTTGTGGAATCAGGTGTATCGCAGGAATCAATTATTATTTGGTGGAAGCAAGTATATCAATCACCTTAATCAGTATTTTGTGCCTCTATGGTAGAGTGACGCCCATGATATACCAGCTTCCACAAAATACTGATTAAGGGCATTGATATTCATTTTGCAACCAAATATTGATTGAGGCCTGCGAGATACCCTCTTTCACAATATACTGATTAAGTGGTTTGATATACCTTCTTCCACCAAATACTGACTGAGGTGTATAGTTGAGCTCCCTGAGATCAGCAATTGTTTTGTTTGAGTAGTCTCCAAGGAATTGCTCCCGGTTAGCCCAAATCCTACTCCACACTGATAAGGGGCAATACCACGAAACAGCTGTCTGTGGATGGATAACTGGCTTAGGTTTTCCCCGTCACATCCTTAAAGCATGTAAAAAAAGCGGGATCTTGACATAGGAGCCATTTAATATGGTGGATTTGGTGATCTTTGTAATGGAGACACCCCGTTACTCGGTTTTCCTTCCTTTGAGGGATATCTGGTTTCCATTGTGTTGTAGACCCAATACTGGGGCTCCACATTTATGTTGCATACTACTGTTTCCCAGGGAGCTTTGTGGTTTGGATTCCTGTGTTGAGACTCTTAAATGAGGCTCCGCAGTGTTTTCTATAGTTGGTCTCAAAGAAATCAGCTATTGTTTTGTTTGAGTAGTATTTGTTGGAAGCAGGTATATCAACCCCCTAATCAGTATTTTGTGAAAGCAGGTATCTTGTAGGCGTCAATCAGTATTTGGTGGAAGCAGGTCTATCAAACCCCTTAATCAGAATTTTGCGGAATACGGTATATGGCAGGCCTCAATCAGTATTTGGAGGAAGGAGGTACACAAAACCCCTTAATTAGAATTGAGCTAACACCTGGATGTTCGGGTTCAAAAAGTTCGGCCAAACTTCCCAAAAATGTTCGGGTTCGGGATCAGAACTTGACCCGAACTTCACCCCGAACCCCATTGAAGTCAATGGGGACCCGAACTTTGGGCACTAAAAAGGCTGTAAAATAGCCCAGAAAAGGGCTAAAGGGCTGCAAAAGGCTGAAAAATGTAGGTAAATCCCCTGCAAATAAATGTGGATAGGGAAATTACCTAAAATAAAATAAATAAAAATTAACCAATATCAATTGGCAACTTGGAAGAGGAGGAGGTGGAATAAGAGGTTGGGATGGCATCAGGTGGGAATGCTATGGGAGTTGATGTTCTCATCACAGCCAAAAAGGATTCATGTCTGCCAGCAGTACCACAGGCCTCATTCACAGACTCAGGGCCAACCGCAAAGAGGAGGGCGCTCCCGTAACAGCAACACAGGACTCAGGTCAACCTGCAATGGAACAGACCATTATCATTTATGTAGGCCCCTGACACCCAGACAGAAAAGAGGTCATTTGACAGTAAAAAGAGTTTAATGTCTCCCACCAAGACAACAAATGATTAAACGACATATAGGCCCCTGACACCCAGACAATGGGGTGGTCATTAGACAGTAAAAAGTGTTAAATGTCTGCCACCAAAAACGCAAGCAAGTACGTGAAAGTTAGGCCCCTGACACCCAGACAGAGGAGAGAGGTCCCATAGCAGCAAAAGAGGCATCATGTCACCCACCAACGGAGAAGGCCACTTTTAGTTATTTAGGCCCCAGCACCCAGACAGAGGAGAGAGGTCCCAAAGCAGAGAATCAGGCTTCATGTCACCCACCAATGGAGAAGGCCACTTTCATATATTTAGGCACCTGGCACCCAGACCGAGGAGAGGTTCCTTCAACTTTGGGTTGCACAGCAAAACAATGGTAAAATTAAAAAAAGAGGATTCATTAAAGAAGTGATCTGGAGTACAGGAATATACGGTTATAGGGAGGTAGTTATAAATGTCTATTCTGCACAAGGGATGGACAGGTCCTGTGGGATCCATGCCTGGTTCATTTTTATGAACGTCAGCTTGTCCACGTTGGCTGTGGATAGGCGGCTGCGTTTGTCAGTAATGAGGCCACCTGTCATGCTGAATACACGTTCAGATAAAACGCTGGCTGTCGGGCAGGCCAGCACCTCCAAGGCATAAAAGCTAGCTCTGGCCACGTGAACAATTTGAAGACCCAGAAGTTGAATGGGACCGAACCATCAGTCAGTACGTGGAGGGGTGTGCACACGTACTGTTCCACCATGTTAGTGAAATGCTGCCTCCTGCTAACACGTTCCGTATCAGGTGGTGGAGCAGTTAGCTGTGGCGTGGTGACAAAACTTTTCCACATCTCTGCCATGCTAACCCTGCCCTCAGAGGAGCTGGCCGTGACACAGCTGCGTTGGTGACCACTCGCTCATCCTCTGCCTTCGCCTTCCACTTGTTCACCTGTGACATTTGGGAATGCTCTCAGTAGAAGCTACTACCAACGTGCGCTTGTACTCGCGCAGTGCAGGATTTAAGGTGGGCACATTGTCGTTGTACTGGGCATCCAGCAGGGTGGCAACCCAGTAACATAGTAACAGAGTAACATAGTATATAAGACCGAAAAAAGACATTTGTCCATCCAGTTCGGCCTGTTTCCTACAAGTTGATCCAGAGGAAGGCAAAAAACACCTGTGAGGCAGAAGCCAATTTTCCCCACTTAAGGGGAAAAAAATTCCTTCCCGACTCCAATCAGGCAATCAGAATAACTCCCTTGATCAACGACCCCTCTCTAGTAGCTGTAGCCTGTAATATTATTACATTCCAGAAATACATTCCAGGCCTCTCTTGAATTCCTTTATTGTATTCACCATCACCACTTCCTCAGGCAGAGAGTTCCATAGTTTCACTGCTCTTACAGTAAAGAATATTTTTCTATGTTTGTGTACAAACCTTTTTTCCTCCAGACGCAGAGGATGTCCCCTCATCACAGTCACAGTCCTGGGGATAAATAGATGATGGGACAGATCTCTGTACTGACCCCTGATATATTTATACATAGTTATTAGATCTCTCCTCAGTCGTCTTTTTTCTAAAGTGAATAACCCTAATTTTGATAACCTTTCAGGGTACTGTAGATCCCTCATTCCAGTTATTAGTTTAGTTGCCATTTGGGAGAGGCCTGTCGTCATCGTCCTCCGTTTCCCCCCAGCCACGCACCAGTGATGGGCCCTTACTAGATGTTTTCCTCCTTTTTAGCGTTCACCACAATAAGAAAAAAATTATTTAGCCCAATGTATTGAATTCAAATTCAGGCCATTTTTTTACAGGCACCTAACAATATCTGCCTATCTATTTATGTACCATATTACACTAATCCAGGAACAGCAGTAACCACAGATTTAGGGGAATATCAATTGTAGGACTAGTTTTTAGGCCCTGGATGAAAGGTATCCTTTTACGAACAGATTTACACTTGGAGATGCACAGTGGCGTTTTAAAAAATATATAGGATTATGCTTTCAGCACTTGTATTTTAACACTTTGTGTAATATACCCTTTAACGAAAAGAAATACACTTAGAGATGCAAAACAGTGTGTGCAAATGTAGAGGATTATGCTGTATTTTAACACTTACTGAAATATACCCTTTAACGGAAAGAAATAAACTTGGAGATGTACACTGAGTGTAATATACCCTTTTACGGACAGATTTACACTTGGCCTGCAACAGCTGGAACACCAGATTTTGGGTATTGCTATTTTGGCAATTGAATTTCACACCAGAACAAAATATATCCTTTGACGGATACCATTAAACTACTTGTCCAGCCACAGCTAGAACAACAGATTTACGGTATTGCAATTTTTGCAACTGAATTTCACCCCAGAAAATAATATATCCTTTGACAGACACTATGAAACTTGTCCATGTACAGCTGGAACACCAGATTTACGGTATTGCTATTTTTGCAACTGAATTTCACCCCAGAAAATAATATATACTTTGACGGACACTATGAAACTTGTTCAGTCACAGCTGGAACACCAGAATTGCGGTATTTCTATTTTTGCAACTGTATTTCACCCCAAATTTAATATATACTTTGACGGACACTATGAATCTTGTCCAGTCACAGCTGGAACACCAGATTTACGGTATTGCAATTTTTGCTGATGAATTTCACCCCAGAAAATAATGTATCCTTTTGCGGACACTATGAAACTTGTCCAGTCACAGCTGGAACACCAGATTTACAGTATTTCTATTTTTGCAACTGAATTTCACCCCAGAAAATAATATATCCTTTGACGGACAATATGAAACTTGTCCAATCACAGCTGGAACACCAGATTTACGGTATTTCTATTTTTCCAACTGAATTTAACCCCAGAAAATAATATATCCTTTGACGGACACTATGAAACTTGTCCAATAACCGCTGGAACACCAGATTTACGGTATTTCTATTTTTGCAACTAAATTTCACCCCAGAAAATAATATATCCTTTGACGGACACTATTAAACTTGTCCATTCACAGCTTGAACACTAGATTTACGGTATTTCTACTTTTGCAACTAAATTTCACCCCAGAAAATAATATGTACTTTGACTTACACTAGGAAACTTGTCCAGTCACAGCTGGAACACGAGATTTATGGTATTTCTATTTTTGCAACTGAATTTCATCCCAGAAAATAATATATCCTTTGACGGGCACTATGAAACTTGTCCAGTCACAGCTGGAACATCATATTTACAGTATTTCTTTTTTGCAACTGAATTTCACCCCAGAAAATAATATATCCTTTGACGGACATTATGAAATTTGTCCAGTCACAGCTGGAACACCGGATTTACGGTAGTTCTATTTTGGTAATTGATTTTTAACCCAGAAGAAAAGCTATACTTTTACTGACACTATAAAACTTGTTCAGTCACAGCTGGAACACCAGATTTACGGTATTGCTATTTTTGCAACTGAATTTCACCCCAGAAAATAATATATCCTTTGACGGATACTATTAAACTTGTCCAGTCACAGCTGGAACACCAGATTTACGGTATTTCTATTTTTGCAACTGATTTAGGGTTTTTCTATATTGGAATTTGAATTTCACCTCAGAAAAAAACATATATTCTTTGCCAGGCAGTATTACACTTGGCTAGCCACAGCTGAAACACCAGGTGTAGGGGATTGCTATTTTTTTAAGTGAATTTCACCTTTCAATAAAATATAGAAAATTCTAACCTGAGTTTCTAGGGGTGACAATAAGCACAGCCAAGCCCCTTATGTAGGATATAGCAAAAAAAAATAAACCCCTACTATTGATGGATTAATGGACTTGGTGGCAGCTTGTGCTGGCGCACCACAAGACACAAAATGGCCGCCGATCACCCCAGAAAAAAGTGACAGAAAAACGCTTTGGGCAGCCTGAAAACAGTGAGCAATTAACTAGCAGAAGTTGAATGATTCACAGCTGTAGATCAATCACTTCATTAAGTGTTTTTGCTGAGTTAATCCCTGCCTAATCTTGCCCTAACAGCAGCTGCATCCTATCCCTACACTAATCAGAGCAGAGTGACGTGTGGCGCGACGTGACTCCAGCTTAAATAGAGGCTGGGTCACATGCTGCACTTGGCCAATCACAGCCATGCCAATAGTAAGCATGGCTGTGATGGCTTCTTGGGACAAGTAGTATGACGCTTGTTGATTGGCTGCTTTGCAGGCTTTCAAAATGCGCCATAGAAAAGTTCGGGTCCGTGTCACGAACACCCCAAAATTCAGTACGAACCCGAACTATACAATTTGGGTTCGCTCATCCCTACCCTTAATCAGTATTTTGTGGAATCAGGTGTGTCGCAGGCCTCATTCAGTATTTAGTGTAAGCAGGTATATCAAACCCATTAATCAGTATATTGTGAAAGCAAATATCTCACAGGCCTTAATCAATATTTGGTGGAAAAAGGAATATCAATGCCCTTAATCAATATTTTGTGGAAGCTGGTATACCGTAGGCATCAATCTGTATTTGGTGGAAACAGGTCTATCAATCCCCTTAATCAGTATTTTGTTGAAGCAGGTGTATCACAGGCCTCAATAAATATTTGGTGGAAGCAGGTTTATCAAAACCATTAATCAGTATTTTGTGGAAGCTGCTATATCGCAGGCGTAAAGTAGTATTTGGTGGAAGCATGAATATCAAACCCCTTAATCAGTATTTTGTGGAAGCAGGTGTATCGCAGGCCTCAATTAATATTTGGTGGAAGCAGGTATATCAATCCCCTTAATCAGTGTTTTGTGGAAGCAGGTATATCACACCCCTGAATTTTTTTTTTTTGCCACAACAGTTATATCACACCATCATGTTTATTTGGGGCAATAGATTACATGTATATTGCAGCCGTCAATCAGTATTTTGTGGAATCGGGTGTATCGCAGGCCTTATTCAGTATTTGGTGGAAGCAGGTATATCAATACCTTTAATAAGTATTTTGTGAAAGCAGGTATATCGCAGGAATCAATCAATATTTCTTAGAAGCAGGTAGGGATGAGAGAACCCGAACTGTATAGTTCGGGTTCTTACTGAATTTTAGGGTGTTCGTGACACGGACCCGAACCCAAACATTTATGCAAAAGTTTGGGTTTGGGTTTGTTGTTCAGCGATTTCTATGGCGCATTTTGAAAGCCTGCAAAGCAGCCAATCAACAAGTGTCTTACTACTTGCCCCAAGAGGCCATCACAGCCATGCCTACTATTGGCATGGCTGTGATTGGTCAAGTGCAGCATGTGACCCAGCCTCTATTTAAGCTGGAGTTCCAGCTTTGGCTAGCCAAGTGTAATACTGTCTGGCAAAGAATATATATATTTTTTTCTGGGGTGAAATTCAATTACCAAAATGGCAATACCCTAAATCAGTGGTTTCTGCTGTGGCAGAACAAGTTTTATAGTGTCCGTCAAAGGATAGCTTTTGTTCTGTGGTAAAAACCAATTGCCAAAATAGCAATACCCTAAATCAGTGGTATTAGCTGTGGCTGGACAAGATTCATAGTGTTCGTAAAAGTATAGCTTTTGTTCTGTGTTGAAATTCAATTACCAAAATAGCAATACCGTAAATCTGGTGTTCCATCTGTGACTGGACAAGTTTCATAGTGTTAAAATGGGGATTTCAGTCAGCACAACCCAATACGCAGGTGCACGTTGCTATGGTGAAATACACATACAAACGTAAAAACAAAGGTGCAATGGCACACTGCAGCTAGAGCTCCGTCCTGCCACTATGCTGGATGTTAAAAGAGGCATTAGTTTATATTTTGGCCAAATTATGTAAGCCACCCACCACGTCACGGTTGCCTCTATGAGTGGTCCCTAACATTAATTCTTACCTTTTATGGGCCATATCAGCCACACAAAATCCAGGGAGTGCAGGTGCAGCATGCATGCCAGATACACTCTGCTTGTAACCCCGTCTGGTGCCATACAGTGTTCATCAGATCAAGGGATGCAAATACCAACATGCATGCTGAGCCCACTAGTACTTCTCCTGGAACCAAATGGCTTCTGGTAAGTTCAATAAAGCAGACTCAGTTTTATACTGACTTTAAAACCAGCCTACAGGGCGGATCCACTAGTCAGGTGTGCATGACTGCATGGAGGTCACCACGCCTCCCATATATGCTACAAAGGATTAAAATGGGGATTTCAGTCAGCACAACCCAATACGCAGGTGCACGTTGCTATGGTGAAATACACATACAAACGTAAAAACAAAGATGCAATGGCACACTGCAGCTAGAGCTCCGTCCTGCCACTATGCTGGATGTTAGAAGAGGCATTAGTTTATATTTTGGCCAAATTATGTAAGCCACCCACCACGTCACGGTTGCCTCTATGAGTGGTCCCTAACATTAATTCTTACCTTTTATGGGCCATATCAGCCACACAAAATCCAGGGAGTGCAGGTGCAGCATGCATGCCAGATACACTCTGCTTGTAACCCCGTCTGGTGCCATACAGCGTTCATCAGATCAAGGGAAGCAAATACCAACATGCATGCTGAGCCCACTAGTACTTCTCCTGGAACCAAATGGCTTCTGGTAAGTTCTATAAAGCAGACTCAGTTTTATACTGACTTTTATTGAAAGGTGAAATTCACTTAAAAAAATAGCAATCCCCTACATCTGGTGTTTCAGCTGTGGCTAGCCAAGTGTAATACTGCCTGGCAAAGAATATATGTTTTTTTCTGAGGTGAAATTCAAATTCCAAAATAAAAAAAACCTAAATCAGTTGCAAAAATAGAAATACCGTAAATCTGGTGTTCCAGCTGTGACTGGACAAGTTTAATAGTATCCGTCAAAGGATATATTATTTTCTGGGGTGAAATTCAGTTGGAAAAATAGAAATACCGTAAATCTGGTGTTCCAGCTGTGACTGGACAAGTTTCATAGTGTCCATCAAAGGATATATTATTTTCTGGAGTGAAATTCAGTTGCAAAAATAGAAATTCAGTAAATCTGGTGTTCTAGCTCTGGCTGAACAAGTAGTTTAATAGTATCCGTCAAAGGATATATTTTGTTCTGGGTTGAAATTCAATTACCAAAATAGCACTACCATAAATCTGGTGTTCCAGCTGTTGCAGGCCAAGGGTAAATCTGTCCATAAAAGGGTATATTACACTCAGCGTGCATCTCCAAGTGTATTTTTTTATGTAAAAGGGTATATTACACAAAGTGTTAAATTACAATTGCTGAAAGCATAATCCTTTAAATTTGCACGCACTATTGTGCATCTCATAGTGTATTTCTGTCTACAAAAGGGTATATTACGCTCAAGGTGTAAATACAAGTGCTTTTATGGTCATCCACAATAACTTCACAGGCTACCGTGCATCTCTAAGTGTATTTCTTTCCGTTAATAGGTATATTACACAAAGTGTTAAAATACAAGTGCTGAAAGCATAATCCTATATATTTTTTCAAATGCTACTGTGCATCTCCAAGTGTAAATACTAGTCCTACAATTGATATTCCCCTAAATCTGTGGTTACTGCTGTTCCTGGATTAGTGTAATACGGTACATAAATTGATAGGCAGATAGTGTTAGGTGCCTGTAAAAAAAGGCCTGAATTTGAATTCAATACATTGGACCAAATAATTTTTTTCTTATTGTGGTGAACGCTAAAAAGGAGGAAAACATCTAGTAAGGGCCCATCACTGGTGTGTGTCTGGGGGGAAACGGAGGACGATGACGATACGCCTCCCACAGAGGACAGCTTGTCCTTACCTCTGGGCAGCCTGGCACACATGAGCGACTACACGCTGCAGTGCCTGCGCGACGACAGCAGAGTTGCCCACATTTTAACGTGTGCGGACTACTGGGTTTCCACCAAGCTGGATCCCCGGTACAAAGACAATGTGCCCACCATACTTCCTGCACTGGAGCATGATAGGAAGATGCGCAAGTACAAGCGCACGGTGGTAGACGCGCTACTGAGAGCATTCCCAAATGTCACAGGGGAACAAGTGGAAGCCCAAGGCGAAGGCAGAGGAGGAGCGAGAGGTCGCCATTCAGCTGTGTCACCACCTGCTCCTCTGAGGGCAGGGTTAGCATGGCAGAGATGTGGAAAAGTTTTGTCACCATGCTACAGCTAACTGCACCACCACCTGATATGGAACGTGTTTGCAGGAGGCATCACTTCACTAACATGGTGGAACAGTACGTGTGCACACCCCTCCACGTACTGACTGATGGTTCGGCCCTATTCAACTTCTCGGTCTCCAAATTGTCCACGTGGCCAGAGCTATCTTTTTATGCCTTGGAGGTGCTGGCCTGCCCGGCGGCCAGTGTTTTGTCTGAACGTGTATTCAGCACAGCAGGGGGCCCAAAAGTTCGGGTCCCGATTGACTTCAATGGGGTTCAGAGGTTCGGGGTGAAGTTTGGGTCGAGTTCGGATCCCGAACCCGAACATTTTTGGGAAGTTCGGCCGAATCTCTCGAACCCGAACATCCAGGTGTTCGCTCAACTCTAGAAGCAGGTATATTAATCCCCTTAATCAGTATTTTGTGGAAGCAGGTATCTCGCAGGCATCAATCAATAGTTGGTGGAAGCATGTATATCAATCCCCATAATCAGTATTTTGTTGAAGCAGGTGTATCGCAAACCCCAATAAATATTTGGTGGAAGCAGGTAAATTAGTGGCCTTAATCAGTATTTTGTGGAAGCAGGTATCTTGCAGGCCTGAACAAATATTTGGTGGAAGAAGGCATAACAATCCCCTTAATAAGTATTTTGTTGAAGCTGGTATATCACAGGCGTCAATCAGTATTTGGTGGAAGCAGGTCAATCAATGTGGGTCGTAGCAGCAATAACTATCTGACTAGAAGTAGTAGTAGTAGAAATCGTAGGACACTGTTCTCCCTGGCTTCAAAAAAGCGCAACATTATTATTGAGGAAAAAGAGGATAGGATTGGATGGCTCACTCCTTCTATCAGTCACAGCAAAATAATGTAGAGGTCACTTCTGAGTCTCACACTGTTTCATGGAGCCAGGGGTCATAGCAATCCTCCTGCTCCTCACAGTGCCAGAGAAGCCTGTCAGTGGCATCTGCTCTGTCTTCACTGCTCCCTCCTAGTGGGGTGTCTTTTTCCCCCTAAGAAGCAGCAACATAACCCCACCACACACTCCAACAGATAGTCAAGAGTCCCCCTGTTGATGACTTGGAGCAGTCAGTGTTTAGACTGGTTTAGGGGGAGACTGGGGACCCTATGCATAGCTGCGTTGGTAGTGGTAATGGTGGTAATAGTATTGGTGGTGGGGAAGTGGTAATGACGGTGGCTTTCTGGACAAGTACATAGCAGGGAATAAAGAGGGGGAACAAGTAGCTTACCATGATATATCTGATAAAAGTGCCTGGGAGGGTGCGGACTATGATGACGATTTTGTGTTGGACAGGACCTAGGAGCTCAATCAGAGTGCTGAGGAGGAGACATCAGAGAAGAAGGGTGGTGGCCGTGGCAGCAGTAAAGTGCGGAGGCAATGTAAGGCCAAAACCCTCTTAAAGAACTGGCAGTGCAAGATCTGCTTCTTGTGTGGTTAGCTTTTGAACTTTTGATGTCGCTTATACTGGTGAGTTCAGGCTCAAAACATGCCAGAATTATAAACACCTATATATTTGATATCGCCCTTTAACAAAAAAGAACATACCCTTAAAATAAAAACACCTTTAAAAAATAATTTGTTAAAAGTTATATACACCAGATATTTAAAATATAATTTTATTGATAAAAATAAATGTACTGAATTTTTCGGACTATAAAATGCAGCTAGGATTTGTAGGAGGACAATAAGAAAAAAAAATATTTTCCATCAGACCAAAGTGCAGATGCCCAAATCAGACCACCATTCTTAATCAGACCTTATATCAGACCCTCAACAGACTAAATGAGGACCCTAAATTTGACCCCTCAGATCAGACTCCAAAATCAGACCCCCAAACTCCATTAGCCTCAGTCAGACCACTCAACCTCCATCAGCCTCAGATCAGCCTATGATCAGACCCGCCAGCATCCATTACCCTCAGATCAGCCTATGATCAGACCCGCCAGCCTCCATCAGCCCCAGATCAGACCCCACCGCCTCAATTAGATCAGCCCCCATCAGATCCCCAGCCCCCATGAGATGCAAATCAGACCCCCAATCAGCCTCAGATCAGCCCCACAGCCCCAATCAGCCTCAGATGGGACCCCACAGCTACCATCAGCCTCAGATCAGACCCCATCAGCCCCCCAGCCCCTATCAGACTCATACCAGACCCCCAATCAGATCCTATCAGCCTCTAATTGGGCCCCCCCAGCCTCACTCAGTCTTAGATCAGACCCCAAAGCCACCATTAAACCTCAGATCAGATGTTAGTAGTCACTGACAGCGAGACCGTCGCAATGGGTACCTTCGGAGTAAACTGTGTTAGTCTCCTGTCTAGAACAGCAGCTATCACAGCTCTAGCATGTATCTATGGAAAACGTCACCATGTTAAGGCCATGACATTTTATTATTTCACCTTTCTGCTGTGATGTAATAGTACGTCACTGAGCAGGAAATGGTTAAATGAGCAAATGCATCAAAGCAGCAGAATTTCATTCAATAATACCACAGTTTTTTCTGCAAAACTCTGTGGCCATCAACATGATTGTCACTACAGGCAAAACAGTTTTTACTGGAAAAACTGTGCAACCAAATAATAATCTATTTTAAAACCCTGGCCCTGGTTTTGGCCACAAACAGATGTACACAAAACAACTGAAAGGTGGCAGGAAGCAGGATGTGCTCAATCCAAAAATGCAGTTTTGCATATATATACAGAGGAGCAGATCCTGCACTTGTGGACCGTTGCTAATGCCAATCTCTAGCAAAAATGCATACGGTGGAGGATGCCCGCAGCGGACCACAAGTACCACAATAGACATCCTACACAAGATGGCAATTGTGTAGATGTGATAAATAATATAACAATATAGCAATAACAAATGATAAAACAGGTGCACACTGCGGTCTTACTAAGCCCTCAAACTGAGGTTAAAATTAAGAGATTGGTCAACATGTCCTGCAGTGGAGGACATGTCTTAAGCCTAAGCACAACGCCAAGGTTTCTCAAGTAGCTCGTGACCTAACACTCACCTACCTGTGCTGTATGGGCAATACCAGGGGCCAGTGGGCATTACAGGAATGTATAGGCCGACTCACTGCAAACTCCTCAATTAACTCCTCACTTACCTTTTGTCATTTGTTATACACAAACAGATGTACCCTAAGCCTTAACAAGTCATTTTGTATTCCAGGAATGTACAGAATAAAAGCACTTATAAAAGAACAATGCTCCAATCTCAAAACTAATTCCACTAACTGTGTATCGAGTATATTGCAACACTAGATGTATAGTATACCTGAAAATATCAATATCCTTGCACATGCAATATAATAATGCATCTGGCATTCATTTGCATCTAAAAGCGGTCTCAGTAATAATGAGATGCAACTTCTTTGTTTTACAAACAATATATATGCAAATTCATTAACCTTCTAAATTTATGACTATGAAACGGTTACAACAAATTGCACTTTTTAAAACAATAGACTTAAAAACGCTACGGAAATCTCTTATCTCAGCACAGCCATTAAATTGATTATTATATAGTAACCTTTTTACTAAATTATATGTCTAGAATACAGCTGATGCAATGCTAAATTTGCAAGTATGATGCTAAATGTGTTTAACCTGTACAAAATTAATGACGTGATGACAATAAGATAGAATAATTGCTTTGCTTAAGCAATTTACATGCTTCAAAGTGGACAGCTTCTGGATGTTAAATTAGTATCATTTGCATAGAGAGTTAGAAAATTGCAGTATTTTAAAATTTGGAGAGTATATTAATCCGTATGGAGAATTACAAAGATTTTCAATACATAAGTCATTTTAAGAAATAGCACCTGTCAAAACACTAACTTGATTAGAAGTGTACAAATGTCTGGAAAAAATTATTATAAAGCATTGCATGAAGAACATCATTTTTACAGGGTCAAGCCAAACCAAAAAGCGCTACCACAGACTCCAAGAAAGCCTCATGTACTTATGTTATCACAAGGCACAAACCATGGTGCAAGGGGAACTTGGAGGCTTAAAGGGCCTCTGTCAGCAGATTCGTACCTATAAAAATGGCTGACCTGATGCATGTGCGCTTGGCAGCTGAAGGCATCTGTGTTGGCCCCATGTTCACATATGCAAGCACTGCGGAAAAATTAGATGCTTTAATGTATGCAAATGAGCCTCTAGGAAGCTCTGCTTTCTCTGCAACTGCCACACCCTCTGCCCTTTGATTGACAGGGACAGGCATAATGTTGTTTACACTACCTGGACCTGTCAATCAAAGTGGAGAGGGCCTCTTTAAAGCCATGGAACCACAAAAGGAATTTGTAAAGCATATGCTCATCTAAATACATTATTTTACAGTTTTTATATATAGCAGAATTAATTTACTGATGTGTCCACCCGTAACTCTAATTTGAGTAGGCATTGCAATTTTTCATGAAACCATTTCAATACAACATTGTGACATGCTAGCAAAACCTTTGACAGGCTGTGATTCACCACACAACCACTAGATGGCCGCACATAAATACATATTAAGTAGAAAATACACCTTGTGAAGCAATATCACAAAATCATGATGTTTGAAAAGCTGGTTATCTCAAGACACACATATCAGTGAATGTCCAGATAAGATTAAAAGTAAGGAAGTACTTATCTGTACATAAAAAGTTAAGTTACTTTATAAAGACATTACATATCTAGTACTGATCTTGAATAGAGTTGAGAGAACACCTGGATGTTCGGGTTCGAGAAGTTCGGCTGAAATTCCCGAAAATGTTCGGATTCCGAACTCGACCCGAACTTCACCCCGAACCCGAACCCCATTGAAGTCAATGGGGACCTGAACTTTTGGGCAAAAAAAAGGCTGTAAAATAGCCCAGAAAAGGGCTAGAGGGCTGCAAAAGGCAGCAAAATGTAGGTTAATCCCCTGCAAACAAATGTGAATAGGGAAATTACATAAAATAAAATAAATAAAAATTAACCAATATCAATTGGCAACTTGAAGGAGGAGGAGGTGGAATAGGAGGTTGGGGTGGCATCAGGTGGGAATGCTATGGGAGTTGATGTTCTCATCACAGTCAAAAAGGATTCATGTCTGCCTGCAGTGCCACAGGCCTCATTCACAGACTCAGGGCCATGGCACCCAGACGGAGGAGAGGTTCATTCAACTTTGGGTTGCCCCACAAAATAATGTTAAAATTAAAAAAAGAGTATTCAATAAAGAAGTGCCCTGGAGTACAAGGATATATGGTTAAGGGTAGGTAGTTATAAATGTCTATTCAGGTACTGTGGGATCCATGCCTCGTTTCATTTTTATGAACGTCAGCTTGTCCATGTTGGCTGTGGAAAGGCGGTTGCGTTTGTCAGTAATGACACACCTGCCGTGCGGAATACACGTTCAGACAAAACGCTGGCTGCCGTGCAGGCCAGCACCTCCAAGGCATAAAAGGCTAGCTCTGGCCACGTGGACAATTTGGAGACCCAGAAGTTGAATGGGGTCGAACCATCAGTCAGTACGTGGAGGGATGTGCACACGTACTGTTCCACCACATTCCGTATCAGGTGTTGGTGCAGTTAGCTGTGGCGTGGTGACAAAAGTTTTCCACATCTCTGCCATGCTAACCCTGCCCTCAGAGGAGCTGGCTGTGACACAGCTGCTTAACGACCTCTTGCTCCTCCTCTGCCTTCAGCTTGGGCTTCCACTTGTTCCCCTGTGACATTTGGGAATGCTCTCAGTAGCGCGTCTACCACCGTGCGCTTGTACTCGCGCATCTTCCTATCACGCTTCAGTGCAGGAAGTAAGGTGGGCACATTGTCTTTGTACCGGGGATCCAGCAGGGTGGCGACCCAGTAGTCCGCACACGTTAAAATGTGGGCAACTCTGCTGTCGTTGCGCAGGCACTGCAGCATGTAGTCGCTCATGTGTGCCAGGCTGCCCAGAGGTAAGGACAAGCTGTCCTCTGTGGAAGGCGTATCGTCATTGTCCTCCATTTCCCCCCCAGCCAAGTACCAGTGATGGGCCCGAGCTGCGTTGGATGCCACAACGCTGTGAACATGCTTCATCCTCATCCTCCTCCACCTCCTCATCCTCGTCCTCCTCGTCCTCCAGTAGTGGGCCCTGGCAGGCCACATTTGTACCTGGCCTCTGCTGTTGCAAAAAACCTCCCTCTGAGCCACTTCTAACAGACTGGCCTAAAAAGTGCTAAAAATGACCCCTCTTCCTCCTCCTCCTGGGCCACCTCCTCTTCCATCATCGCCCTAAGTGTTTTCTCAAGGAGACATAGAAGTGGTATTGTAACGCTGATAACGGCGTCATCGCCATTGGCCATGTTGGTGGAGTACTCAAAACAGTGCAACAGGGCACACAGGTCTCGCATGGAGGCCCAGTCATTGGTGGTGAAGTGGTGCTGTTCTGCAGAGCGACTGACCCGTGCGTGCTATGGCCTGCTGTTGCTCGCACAGTCTCTCCAGAATGTGCAAGGTGGAGTTCCACATGGTGGGCACGTCGCATATGAGGCGGTGAGCGGGAAGGCCTAAGTTACGCTGTAGTGCAGACAGGCGAGCAGCAGCAGGATGTGAACATCTGAAGCGCGCACAGACGGCCTGCACTTTATGCAGCAGCTCTGACATGTCGGGGTAGTTCTGAAGGAACTTCTGCACCACCAAATTCAGCAGATGCGCCAGGCAAGGGATGTGCGTCAAAGATTTTGCCCATTATCGCACACCACCAGGCCGGGCTTGAGGCCCACCGGCAGCAACCACTCGTCGGTCTGTTGTTCAATACCCCGCCACAACTCCTACGCGGTGTGGGGCCTGTCCCCCAAACATATGAGTTTCAGAACGGCCTGCTGACGTTTACCCCAGGCTGTGCTAAAGTTGGTGGTGAAGGTGTGTGGCTGACTGGATGAGCAGGTGGAAGAAGAGTAGGAGGAAGCCGAGTAGGAGAAGGAGGCTACAGGAGGCAAAGAATGATACCCTGCGATCCTTGGCGGTGGAAGAACGTGCGCCAAAGAACTCTCCGCCTTGGGCCCAGCCGCCACTACATTTACCCAGTGTGCAGTTAGGGAGATATAGCGTCCCTGGCCGTGCTTACTGGTCCACATATCTGTGCTTAGGTTAACCTTGCCACAGATGGCGTTGCGCAGTGCACACTTGATTTTATCGGATACTTGGTTGTGCAGGGAAGGCACGGCTGTCTTGGAGAAGTAGTGCCGGCTGGGAACAACATATTGTGGGACAGCCATCGCCATCAGCTGTTTGAAGCTGTCTGTGTCCACCAGCCTGAATGACAGCATTTCAAAGGCCAGTAGTTTAGAAATGCTGGCATTCAGGCCCAGTGGCATGACCTTCATTCCATGTGGGGTCTAGGACCTCATCGTCCCCTGCCTCGTCTTCCACACAGTCTTCCTCCTTGACGTCCTGTTTGGTCTGCACACTGCAAAAAGACGCAGCAGTTGGCACCTGTGTTTCGTCATCATCAGAGACGTGCGGACTCTGATGAGGTGGTATTCCCATGTCCTCATCATCAGGAAACATAAGTGGTTGTGCATCAGTGAATTCTATGTCTTCCACCACTGGGGAAGGGCTAGGTGGATTCCCCTGGGAAACCCTGCCAAACAGCATAAGAGACTGCTGCATAATTTGAGGCTCAGACAGTTTCCCTGATATGCATGGGGGTGATGTGACAGACTGATGGGCTTGGTTTTCAGGCGCCACCTGTGCGCTTTCTGCAGAAGACTGGGTGGGAGATAATGTTGTGAACGTGTTGGATCCATTGTCGGCCACCCAATTGACTAGCGCCTGTACTAGCTCAGGCATTACCATCCTTAGAACGGCATTGGGACCCACCAAATATCGCTGTAAATTCTGGCGGGTACTGTAATCTGAGGTAGTTGGTTCACTAGGACGTGTGGCTGTGGCAGAATGGCCAAGTCCTCTCCCAGCACCAGAGGGTCCACTAACAACACCACCACCATGTCCGCGTCCCCTTAATAGATGTTTTCCTCATTGTTACTGTTAACCACAATAAGAAAAAAATGATTTGGCCCAATGTATTGAATACAAATTCAGGCCTTTTTGTACAGGCACCTAACACTGTCTGGCTATCTATTTATGTACCGTATTACACTAATCAAGGTACAGCAGTAACCACAGATTTAGGGGAATATCAATTGTAGGCCTAGTATTTAGGCCCTGGATGAAAGGTATTCTTTTACGGACAGATTTACACTTGGAGATGCACAGTAGCGTGTGAAAAAATATATAGGATTATGCTTTCAGCACCTGTATTTTAACACTCTGTGTAATATACCTTTTAACGGAAAGAAAATACACTTAGAGATGCAAAACAGTGTGTGCAAATGTAGAGGATTATGCTGTATTTTAACACTTACTGTAATATACCCTTTAACGGAAAGAAATACACTTGGAGATGCACGCTGAGTGTAATATATCCTTTTACGGACAGATTTACATTTGGCCTGCAACAGCTGGAACACCAGATTTTGGGTATTGCTATTTTGGCAATTGAATTTCATCCCAGGAAATAATATATCCTTTGACGGACACTATTAAACTTGTCCAGCCACAGCTGGAACACCAGATTTACGGTATATCTATTTTTGCAACTGAAGTTCACCCCAGAAAATAATATATCCTATGACAGACACTATGAAACTTGGCCAGTCACAGCTGGAACACCAGATTTACGGTCTTTCTATTTTGTCAACTGAATTTCTCCACAGATAATAATAACAAATCCTTTGACGGACACTATTAAACTTGGCCAGCCACTGCTATGACACCAGATTTACGGTATTGATATTTTGGCAATTGAATTTCACCCAAGAAAAAAATATATCCTTTGCCGAACACTATTAAACTTGGCCAGCCACAGCTGAAACCACTGATTTATGGTATTGCTATTTTGGCAACCCCAGAAAATAATAAATCCTTTGCCGGACACTATTTAACTTGGCCAGCCACTGCTGGGACACCAGATTTACGGTATTGCTATTTTGGCAATTGAATTTCAACCCAGAAAAAAATATATACTTTGCCGTACACGATTAAACTTGGCCAGCGACTGCTGGGACACCAGATTTACGGTATTGCTATTTTGGCAATTGAATTTCACCCAAGAAAAAAATATATGCTTTGCCGGACGCTATTCAATTTGTTCAGTTACAGCTGGAACACCAGATTTACGGTATTTCTATTTTTGCAACTGAATTTCAACGCAGAAAAAAAATATATGCTTTGCCGGACACTATTAAACTTGTCCAGTCACAGCTGGAACACCAGATTTATGGTATTGCTATTTTAGCAAATGAATTTCACCCCAGAAAAAAATATATCCTTTGCCGGACACTATTAAACTTGGCCAGCCACAGCTGAAACCACTGATTTATGGTATTGCTATTTTAGCAATTGAATTTCACCCCAGAACAAAATATATCCTTTGCCGGACACTATTAAACTTTACCAGCCACTGCTTGGACACCTGATTTAGGGGATTGCTATTTTGGCAATTGAATTTAACCCCTCAATAAAATATAGAAATTTCTATCCTGAGTTTCTAGGGGTGACAATAAGCACAGCCAATCCCCTGATGTAGGATATAGGGAGAAAAAAAACTAGTATTGATGGATTGACACAAAATGGCCACCGATCACCCCAGAAAAAAGTGACAGAAAAACGCTCTGTGCAGCCTAAAAACCAGTGAGCAATTAACTAGCAGAAGTTGAATGATTCACAGCTGAAGATCGATCACTTCATTAGGTGTTTTTGCTGAGTTTTCCCTGCCTAATCTCACCCTCACTGCAGCTGCGTCCTATCCCTACACTAATCAGAGCATAGTGACGTGTGTCGCTACGTGACTCCAGCTTAAATAGAGGCTGGGTCACATGCTGCACTAAGCCAATCACAACCATGCCATTAGTAGGCATGGCTGTGATGGCTTATTAGGGCAAGAAGTAAAACGCTAGCAGATTGGCTGCTGTGCAGCCCTTCACAAAGCGGGCAGAAATCGCGGAACAACGAACCCAAACTTTTTTTTAAATGTTCATGTCCGGGTCCGTGTCCCGAACACCCCAAAATTTGGTACGAACCCGAACTATACAGTTCGGGTTCGCTCATCCCTAAACTTGAATTAAAATCTGTATTAGAGCTCAGTGTTACATTTTCAATTTTTCAGGCTTGTGATCTGAAATCTCCAGTTACTTAACTTTTTTCGTACTCTATAGAATACATGTTTTCAAAAGTGGCGATACAGTGCTAATTCAAAGTTACCATTTGAAAATGTCTAAAAATTTTCAGTCTACACTCTTAAGGGCATTTATTAAAAGTTTTGCATCACTATTATGGCTTAAAAATTCATAAATGATGGCGCATGCTATATTTGCAGCAGAATTTGCAACTTTTCACTTCTTTAGCTACTTTTCAAAAGTGGGGACAAGGTAGGTGAGACTTAGCAGGAGGGGACATGGTTTCCTGTAAATCTCCACTAGTTCATAGCATAGTTGGCTCACGGACTGCTTGGTAATTCACCAAGTACACTAAGCCTTAAACAAAACTGGGTTTGGTCCGAACTTGGCAGAGGAACCTGAATATTTTCATGTTCATTTCAGACAAATCCACTAAAATCGCACAAAGCGCCATTTTAGTGCACATGTTGGCAGGAAAAAAGAACTAGGGAGGAAGAAGAAGAAGGGTTCTCAAATGGGTCGGAGATGATGTGGGGGGAGGGCTTGCCCTGATTGGCTCCCAGGCTGATGGACAGCCTGGATAAACCAATCAGTGCTGCAACAGGCAGGGAGGTGCCCTGGCAGAATTAGTGGAACAACATTCTGTGCTGAGTTGTGAAAGAGGGTGGTTGTGTGTGACGGTGTCTGCCATTAAAACAATCTTAGGGAGTCGAGGACAGTGAGAAATCAATCAATCAGAAAGTAATCACGCTTATTGCCAGGGACATAGAAGGGAAAGGCCAGGATACCAAAGAATAATAGCATATGTTGTGTACAATAAATAAAAGCAGAGCAGCTAACAGACATCAAGAGAGGAGACAGAACCTGTGGCTGTGCCTGCTATCAGAAGTGCAGGTGCACCTCAAAAGCAGATACCTGCAAGCAAATACTTTCATTTTGTTTCCTCATTTTCACAGAAATACTTTTTTTTTTTTTAGTTCAATTTAACCCTTTTATGACCCTGCCTTTTTTCACCTTAAGAACTAGGCCATTTTTTGAAAATCTGACATGTGTCACTTTATGTGGTGATAACTTTAAAATTCTTTTACTTATCCAAACCATTTTCAGACTGTTTTCTCATCACATATCGTGCCTGATAGTTTATTTTTTATTTTTTGGGCTATTGTCCTAGGTAGGGTCTCATTTTTTGCGGAATGAGATGACGGTTTGATTGGTATGATTTTGGGACGCGTTTCCCTTTTTGTTCGCTTGGTATTACACTATTTGTGATGTAAGGTGACAAGAAATGGCTTTTTTAAACCTTTTTTTTTTTTTTTTAATTACGGTGTTCACCTGAGGTGTTAGTTCATGTGTAGTGTTGAGCAAACCCGAACTGTAAAGTTCAGGTTCGTACCGGACTTTAGGGTTTTTTGTACCCGGACCTGAACCCAAACTTTCCAGCAAAAGTTCGGGCCCGAGTTCGGTGTTCGGCCATTTAATAAAGCTTGTTGAAAGGCTGCAGGGCAGCCAATCAACAAGCGTTTAAGATATGTGCCCTTAGAAGCCATCACAGCCATGCCTACTAATGGCATGGCTGTGATTGGCCAGTGCAGCATGTGACCCAGCCTCTATATAAGCTGGAGTCACATAGCGCCACATGTCACGTCAGCTCTTACTAGTGTGGGGATAGGATGCTGCTGCTGTGAGGGAGAGATTAGGAAAGAATCTGATATCAGAGCTTGGTGTTATGTCTGCGATCTAAAGCAATTTTTTGTGGGTGCAATGCAACATTTTTGTACCCTGCCCTGAGCCCAGTGACACAGAAAAATAAGTTTTAATCAGTCAGTTAGTTAGGTGGGCGTTGTCGGCCATTTTGTGCAAGTGCAACTCACTTGCACCTGCATATGTGCCAGGGACAATAATTGAATCCTGTTCTTGTAGTTCAGTGGGTGACATATACCCATTTTTAAGTGCACCTGCACTGCATATGTGCCAGGGGAAGGGAAAATAATATAGGTAATCTGTCTGTGAGTTCAGAGACCCAAGGTGTGACAAATTCAAAAAATTGTTCTGTAAAGTACCCCTGTTCTGCATTTGTGACAGTGTAATCAATTCAGTAAATCCATCTCTTAGATTCTGCTGGGACAAATTATTATTTTTTTTGCTAAAAAGTATGTTTGCAGCCTGCACTGCATTTCTGGTAGTGAAGTATAATCAGTAAATACAACTGGGACATTCTGGTTGAAAAAAAAAATCACATTTTTTCCCCCCATAAAGTACCTTTGCGGCCTCCACTCCATTTCTGAGAGTGAAATATAATCAGTAAATACAACTGGGAGATTGTGGGTGAAAAAAAAAATCACTTTTTTTTGGCATAAAATACCTTCGCGGCCTGCACTCCACTCCAAAAATGGATTCCGCATTCCTTTTCCGTATTTCCGTTCCGCTAGGGGATAAAACTTGTCCTATTCTTGTCCGCATTAGGGGCCAGATGTTCCATTCTGCAAAAAACTTAATGCACACGGATATCATCTATTTCTTTTGAGAATCCGTTTTTTTGTGGACCGCAAAACCATATGGTCATGTAAAAGAGGCCTAAGGCCTCTTGCACATGACTGTATGGCTATTACAGTATTTTGTGGTCTGCAAAAAATACGGATGACGTCTGTGTGAGTTTTTTGCGGACCGGAACAGCTGGCCCCTGATAGATCAGTACTATCCTTGTCAGTTATGTGGACAATAATAGGACATGTTCTATCTTTGAACGGAACGAAAAAAAACGGAAATGGAAGGCATACGGAGTTTCGGTTTTTTTTTGCGGATCAATGGAAATGAATGGTTCTGTATACGGTCCGTATATGGAACGCAAAAAAAGCTGAATGTAAATGGAAAAAAATAAAACTTTCGTGTGCAAGAGGCCTAAGTCCGATCAGGGTCCTGCCTTTAGCAAGAGCCTGATCAGACTTAGATATACCACAGCAAGCCGAATGCATGTGAAGGTGTCTGGTTGCCATGGTAACCACCAGGATGTTGCCACAGCTCAGCTGCCACGGCAGAGCAGCGGCCCGATGCTTAGTCCCTCCATACAGCGGTCCCTAAGGACTGGGGCATGGAAGGGGTTAAACTGCCAACATCGGTGCCAGCACCGATATCGGCCGTTTCAAGCAGGGTGTTAGCTGGACATTACAGCTAACACTCTGTCTGTTGCTGCTCTGCATCTTGAAAGGGGGGGAGGGGGGGCGGGGACTGCTGCATGCTCTGTATCTTGAAGGGGGGGCATTAACCTTTCAAGCGGGGGGTGTTGTGTGCGGGGGGGGAGCACCGATGTCGGCCGTTTCAAGCAGAGTGTTAGCTGAACATTATAGCCGACACTGCCCGCTGCCGCTCTGCCATCCCGAAAGGGGGGAGGGTGCTGCGAGCTCTGCATCTCCTGAGTCTATGGGCAGTCAGGGAAACTTGTGTGGAGCATTGTGTCCTGATTGGACGCCGCGCATGCTCAATACAAAACTGGAGACACACACATGGACACAGCGCATTCACACAGGGATTTTATTATTATAGATGGGCGGTCGGGAAGTGGTTAATAAACCCCCCACCAAAAAAATAAAAAAAAAGTAAAACAATATAAGATCAACGCAGAATGGCTAATAGGACGTACGTATCTTACTTATTAATACACCCCATAAATGTCTGTATCACACAGAACTCACCCCAATCACAAGCAAGGTTTGCTGGAATTAGTGCAAACAACCTAAAAGCAGCAGTTTAACACCTATTTGTATTCCCAATTAGTGCAACAAGGTGTAATAGAATCACTCCTATTACCCAGACTGTACACTCTTTTATTACACCCTGTTTTCCTTTTATAGTGTAGATAATGCCTTTCTATCCTTTCCCTACACCTTGACTAATCTTTCCCTGAACTTGTAAATCGTTTTTTCAGCACAAGGTCTTTCCTAGCACTTTCCCTAGCGCCTGCTGACATCTCTTTCTGTACTAAGTATACTGAAAATTGGCAGAATCCAAAATGGCTGAGGCTATTTATAGAGCTGTGACATCACAGGGGTTGGCTGGCTGCTGATTGGCAGCATGCAACGCATTGTGGGTGATCCCTTGTTCCCAGAGTTCTTTGCTCCATGTCCTAACACATGCAGCAGCAATTTTTGAAAAAAAATGTGATTCGTTACCACGAAACGTGATGAAATTCGGATTCGGTGCAAATCAAATTTTTCCTGAAATTCGAATCGAATTCTACTTCTTCAACTTTGATTCGCTCATCTCTAGCTATTTACTATGAAGACAGTTCAGACGGTGCATTATTAAAGGGGGATAAAGAATGAAAGAAAGAATCTACATTTAGATTTTTTTCCCTTACATTTTATGTGCTGACTTTTAAAATACTCTGTTTCCTTACAAATATCTGAATATAAATTACATAAAATAATATTTTCTTTTCTTATCTTGTTTTCTTCCTGCTTGGAAATCGGAGACAGCTTGTTCTCTATTTACTCCATCTGTTTGCTCCTTATGCTGGCTCAAATGAAGAAGGTCAGCTACAGATTGATTGATATAGGGATGGCACCCTGCTGCCTAATATTCCCATGCATATGTTCTCTTTAAGGACTTTGGAAATACTGTACATTTTTCACTACACAGATCGACGTTAGAAGATGTTTATTAATTATTTACTGTCTAATTTTTTCATTTGCCAAGATACATTTAGGACCAACAATATTGATAACAGGTATTGTTAAATTTGAAAAAGTTGTCAAATCTTGTGAAAACAATTTATTTTTATCAATATAATGTATATAAAAAAGGACGTATATATGTGTGTATAAATGTATGTATGTATGTTTCGCGATCACTCAAAAACGCAACAATCGATTTCAACGAAACTTGGTATACCCATCTCTTGCTACCTGGAAAGAAATCTTGTGGGGGTCATACGCCCCTACACAGCAGCTGCATAGAGTTTGTATGCTCCAACAGTTTTTCCTACACACATATTTGATCTGTAACTCAAAAACACATTGATCAATTTCTACTAAACTTGGTACACATATCACTTACTATCTGGGAAAGAATACTGTGGAGGTAACATGCCGGTACACAAAGAGTTTCTGTCTGTCCCGACGTCTGTCTGTCTGTTCTTTATGCACAACCAAACAACTGGACCGATCTTCAGCAAATTTAGAACACAGGTACATTAGGTGTACGGGAAGGTTTTAGACCGAGTTTTAGCTCTCTAGGACTTACCGTTCCTGAGATATTCCCCAAAAAATTATCTGCATTAGCCAATACAAGCCTGCAAGTCTTTCTCTTCATATCCGAACTGCCACACACACGGTAACATGTCCCTTATTAGAATATAGCAATAACAAATGACAAGACAGGTGCACACTGCGGTCTTACTAAGCCCTCAAACTGATGTTAAAATTAAGAGATTGGTCAACATATCCTGCTGTGAAGGACTAGTGATGAGCGCAAAGACCCATATTCGATTTTGCGATATTTGACTAATAATTTGCACCATATTCGTCATATATTCACGATTTCGCAATATTCGTTATTTTGCATTTAATATCATGACTTGCGATTAATATTTCAAGTTATATTCACGTGCGCATAGAATCTATTTGTTATTATTAATATGTTTAAACAGCTTTACATGTATTGAAAACTTGAAAAAATCGGAAGTCATTTGTGCGAATGGAAAGGTACGAAAAATACATATGCGAATTTTCGCAAAACATGCAGCGTACTGGAGTCTGACACAACCTGTTAACTTTTGGTAGGAAAAAGAATACAAACCGCGAATAGATTAATACGAATATTCAAGTGACGAACATTCGCAGGACAGTTTTTACCTATTAAGTCTTTACTCTGACAGGAATAGTTGAAATTGTTATAGAAAGCAATTAAGGTTGGGGGAATTATGTCTGAATCGTTTATTTTCAATACAGTTTCCCTATCACTATCCATATTAAGAGCGAATATTTGTAGTTGCGAATATGGGGTCATGTATTCGACATATTCGCAAAATCTCGAAATCACAATATTCGAGATTAAAATTCGCTTTGCGAATATTCGCGCTCAACACTGTGGAGGACAAGTCTAAGCCCCGAGCACCACGCCAAGGTTTCTCAAGTAGCTCGGGACTAGTGATAATCGGCATAGGCAATATTCGAGTTCGCAATATTTTGCAAATTTTTGGCCGAATATTCACTATAAATTTGCAAATTCGAGAATTTGTAATCTCTAGTCATTATTTACTTGATTGCGAAAATTGGCAATGTAATATATTTGCAATAAAAATTTGCGATTAGAATATTCACAATCAACACTAAGGGGTAAGCAACTATGCTGCTAAGTGCCAATATTCGCGATAAATTCGCGATAAATTCACAATTTGAATATTCGCAATCAACACTATTCGTAAATACAAATATATAGCACTATATTTTAAATATTCACAAATTCTCAAAGTAGCGATATTCGCAATTAAAATTTGTGATTTGAATATCCGCGCTCAACACTATTTATTACTTCAGTGCCAAAGCCTGGAGTCCAGCCGTATCCAGGTAGGATCACAGTGACACCCATAGTGACATTTTAGGACACACTATACCACTCAGCATTCCTACACCTGGGACGCGTGTTATATAGAGGGCCCTAGTATTGTACTGTATGGCATATGTCATGTTTAGTACATCTATACATCCAATTAATAAAAAGCACATAATGAAATATTGTATTTATTCAGACACTAGCAGAAGGACCTGGCTTCGCCCGGGTATATTTAATCTATTGCATTTAATGTTTGTGTGTGTCGTTAAAAGATATTAACAGTATCCACTATAACAGTGACATCTACAGCACGCCGCACCTTAACAGTGAACTCCACAGCCCCCCACCCCTTAACCATGACCACCCACATTGCCCTGTCCCTTAAAATGGCACCTCCACAGCAGCCCACCCCTTAACCATGACCCCCCACATTGCCCTGTCCCTTAAAATGGCACCTCCACAGCAGCCCACCCTCTTAACGTTGACCTTTACAGCAGCCTTACTCTTTAACAGTGAGTTTTACAACACACCACCCCCTTAACAGAGATCCCCACAGGGGCCCTCCCCCTTAACAGTGGACTTTCAGCAATCTGCCCCTTAACACTGACCTCCATAGTAGACCATTCCCTTCACTGTGACCTCCACAGCAGTCTGCCCCTAGCGTGGCCAGAGGTCCAGTTTTAGGCCGTACAGTCCGGCTTTCAGGCTCCTTGTCTTCCATCTGGCATAGGGCCTGGACGGAAACAAGGATGTCCTTTTGAACAGCTCACTCTCAGACAGCAGCACTGTGCTCTCTGAGCCGGAGCTGCAAGGAGATAGTCACCCTCACTCCCACCCCTGCAGCTGACTAAAGTTGATTTTTAACTACTGTCGGCTGAATAGGGGGAGGCCTAGTGGCCTAACCAGGTCAGTGTTGTGGCTTAGCGGGACCTAGAAGTTGATTTTTATCTTCATTTTTTCATTCCCTGCAGGCTGAAGAGGGGGAGGGGGCATGGCCTAACTGGATAGGAGGCATAGCCTTATTAACAGCTGACCCTAAGACAGCAGCACTGTCCTGTCTGAGAGTGAGCTGCAGGGAGAAAGTCACCATCCCTCCCACCCCTGCAGCTGACAGAAGTTGATTTTTAACTTTATTTTTTAACCCCTCCAGGACCTTGGACGAGAATGCTTGTCCTAACTTGTGGCTACTTAATGCACTAGGACGAGCATTCTCGTCCTAGGGTTAACCCGCTGCCCCACATGCGCTGCGGTGATCAGCAGCAGGGGCCCGGCTGATACTGACAGCCGGGCCCCTGCTGTATCTGCCAGCATCGGTAAAATCACCGATGCCGGCGGATTAAACCCCTGTATGTCGCGGTCGCACTGACAACGGCATGCAGGAGGTTTGCAGCAGTTTATTCATCCCCATCGGGTCCCCGTGCTGTGGTGACGGGGACCCGATGGTTGCTATGGCAGCCCCGTGGCCTTGAACAGGCATCGGGACTGCCAGCTACGGAAGCCCTGGAGATCTAGCCCCCGGGCTTGTTCTCCTAGGCAACTGTTAGCGTCCTACAGTGTAAGACACTGACAGTTCAATACAGCACAATACAGATATATTGTGTTGTATTGAAACAAGGATCAGACCCTGAAATCTTGAAGTCCCATAGTGGGACAAAACATAAAGTGAAAAAAGAAGTTAAAAAAAATAAAGTTTTAAAAAAAAAATATTAAAAGTTTCAAGTAAAAAAAAAGTGCATAATTCCCAAAATAAAGTTAAAAAAATTGTAAAAAAAAGAAAAGTAGACATATTAGGTATCGCCGTGTCCACATCGACCAGCTCTATAAAAAAGTAACATGACCTAACCCCTCAGGTAAACATAATCAAAAAAATAAAATATGTGCTACAAAAATATTTTTGGGGGAGATCTGTTTTTTCCCCTGTTAGTGTTTGTATGGGTTCTTCTAGATCTTTCCTGAGTTTTCTCAATTTAGGGCAGGACCAGAAAATATGCTTAAGGGTCCCCACCCCTCCACATTCCCTCCAGCATTTGTCATTATGCTCAGGGTAAAAATTGTGAGTTTTTTTTGGAGTATAGTACCACCTGGACTACATCTTATATGAGTGTTTTCTGTGGTTGATACAAGATGTTACTTTACGTATTGTATTGTACGATTTTTCCCATTCGATTGGAAGTATTTTGGTTTCTAATTCTGTTTCCCATTTTGAATGTGAGTTTAAGTTGTTAAATTGTTTGTCTTAGTTATATATTTTGTAGATTCCTTTTGTTGTGATTTTCTTATCTGTGTTTGGAGAAGATATTACATCTAAAAGTTTAGTTGGCCAACTCATTTCCTGTGTGTTATTTTGGGAGAGAACCTTGATGATAATAGCGTAGGCTTTTTTGTCTGCTTCTGTTATACCGTAATGGGATTTTAGATTATTGAAGATCTCAAACGAGAATTAATACTTCTAACTATAGGAATTAAAAAAGTTCCAAAAAATTTGAGAATTCCGATATGTTACATCGCAGTCGCAATGAGATTGTCAGTTGCCAAACTTTGGAATACAAAGACAATTCCTGAAATTACAACCTTAATTCATATGGTATCTAAAAACCACATTTCTGAACAAGTGATGGCGTGGCAGATCAGAAGGGGGAAAAAATGCATGGAAAGTTGGGACACATGGCTAACACACTTTCCAAAGAAGATCTAATAGATAAACCCATTTCCATACAACAGAACATAACCAAAAACAAACAAGACAAGACATTGTCTCCGATGCCCGCGGCCGAGAAGTGGAACATTGCTTAGAGAATAATATGAAGAATCACAGATTTTCTTGCTGTGTATTTCTTGAGTTATTATGTGTGTTATATTTATTACAATCAATATTGCAGAATGTACTACGACTATTCATGTTCAGACGACATTGTTGACATACAGTTGTGTTCAAAATTATTCAACCCCCAATGCTGTAAAGGGTTTTAGGGAATTTAGTGTACATTTGTAATTGTGTTCAGAATGAAATCTTACAAGGGCTTTTTAAAGAACCAAATGCAACTAAAATGACATCAATTGGTTTTGTAAAAAAGTATTAAAAGTTTTTTTTGTGATTTCATCATTGACACAATTATTCAACCCCTTAAAGACTACCGCTCTTAAGAACAGAGGTTCATTCAAGTGTTTTCGATCAGGTATTGAAAACACCTGTGAATGTCAAGGAGCAGCAATCAAGCATAATAAGCACCAATTAGGCAGATTTAAAATGACTGTGATACTCAGCTCCTTCTAGACATTTACTGGTGTGTTTACAAACATGGTGAAGTCAAGAGAATGGTCCAGGAAGACAAGAGAAGAGGTGATTTCTCTTCACATGAAGGGCAATGGCTATAAGAAGATTGCACAGATGTTAAACATACCAAGAGACACCATAGGAAGCATCATTCGCAAATTCAAGGCAAAGGGCACTGTTGAAAAGCTACCTGGTCGTGGCAGAAAGAAGATGCTGACTTCGACTGCTGTGCGCTACCTGAAGCGCAAAGTGTTGAAAAGTCCCCGTGTGACTGCTGAGGAACTGAAAGATTTGTCAGATGCGGGTACTGAAGTTTCAGCTCAGACAATAAGGCGCACACTGCGTAATGAAGGCTTTCATGCCAGAACTCCCAGGCGCACCCACTTGCTGTCTCCAAAGAATAAGAAGAGTCGACTGCAGTATGCCAAAAGTCATGTGGACAAACCACAAAAGTTTTGGGATAGTGTTCTGTGGACTGATGAAACAAAATTAGAACTGTTTGGGCCCATGGATCAACACTATGTTTGGAGGAGGCCTATGAAAAAAAGAACACCTTGCCTACTGTGAAGCATGGCGGGGGTTCAATATCGCTACAGAAAATAATATAAACGATATACATAGAAACAGATAATAATATAATTGGTACATATCGATACAGATAAAGAAATAAATGGTATTCATAGATATAGATAATGATATAAATGGTATAAATGGTATACATAGTTAAAGATAATCATATAAATGGTATAAATAGATTAAGATAATGATATAAATGGTATATGTCGATACAGATAATGATATAACTGGTAATCATAGATATAGATAATTATATAAATAGTATAAATAAATTAAGGTAAAAATATAAATGGTATAGATAGATAAAAATAATGATATAAATGGTATACAGAAATATAGGTAATAATATAAATGGTATACATGGAAAAAATAATGGTTTAAATGATATAGATAGTTACGATACAGATAATTATATATATATATATATATATATATATATATATATATATATAGTATACATTGATATATATAATAGTATACATGGTATACATAGATAGAGATAATTATATAAATGGAATACATAGAGACAGATAATGATATAAATTGTATATATAGATACAGATAATGATATAAACGGTAAATATTAATACAGATAATTATATAAATGGTATACACAGAGAGAGACAATGATATACATGTTATGCAAAGATACAGGTAATGATATCAATGGTATACATCAATACAGATAATTATATAAATGGTATAGATCAATACAAATAATTATATAAATGGTATACATCGAATCAGATAATTATATAAATGGTATACATAGATAAATATAATTATATATCGGTATAGGCAATGGTATACAAATATATAAATACATAAATATAAATGATATACATTGATAAAAATAATGGTATAAATGGTATACATTGATACAGGTGATAATATACATGGTGTACATAGATAAAAATGATTATATAAATGGTATATATCGATAAAGGTAATGTTATAATTAGCATACATAGATAGAGATAATAATGTAAATGGTATACATAGATAAAGATAATGATATAATTGGTATACATAGATACAAATAATGATATAATTGGTACACATCGATACAGGTTATGGTATAAATGGTGCATATAGATACAGATGATTTAAATGTTATAAATAGATACAGATAATGATATAAATGGTATACATAGACAAAGATAATAATATAAATGGTATATCTCGATATAGGTAATTATATAAATCGTATACATAGATAAAGATAATGATATAAATTTAATTCATCGATATAGGTAATAATATAAATGTTATGCATAGATAAGAATAATGATATAAATGATATAATTGGTATACACAGATAGCGATAATAATGTAAATGGTATAGATAGATAAAGATAATGATATAATTGGTATACATCGATACAGATTTTTTTTATAAATGGTATACATAGATTTAAATAATGATATAAATGGTATACATATATACAAATAATGATATAAATGGTGTAAGTAGATACATATAATGATATAAATTTTACACATCAATACAGATAATGGTATAAATGGTATACATAGATGCAGATAATGATATAAATGGTATACATAGATACAAATAATGATATAATGTTACACATTGATACCGGTTATGGTATAAATGGTGTAAATAAATAGAGATTTATAGAGAATTATATAAAATGTGTAAATCGTTACAGATAATTATATACATAGTAAAATTGGTATACATCGATATAGATTATGGTATAACTGGTAGACAGAAATACAATTAATGATATAAATGGTATACAAAGATGCAGATAATTATATAAATGGTATACATAGATAGAGATAATGATATAATTGTATATATAGATAAAAATAATTATATAAATGGTAACATTGATATAGGTAATGGTATAAATGGTATACATAGATAGAGATAATTATATAAATAGTATAAATCGATACAAATTATAATATGAATGGTATACATAGATAAAGATATAAATGGTTTATATAGATATAGGTAATAAAATAAATGGTATACATGGATAAAGATTAAGATATAAATGGTATACATAGATACAGCTAATTATAGTAAAGGGAACCTGTCACCTAAATAAACTATCCCAAGCAGCCGGCAGCACCATAGAGTATCCAGCATCGTGTTTCTAATCATCCTTTAGTTGATGATCTTTTATCCCCGGTCGGCACGCTACTTGAATCAGGCTTGAAGTCAAGGGGGCAGCAGCCTCCTTACTTAATGCCACGATAACCACGCCCATAGGTAATGGTATAAATTATATACATCGATACAGGTAATAATATAACTGGTATTTATACATACAGATAATGATATAAATGGTATTAATAAATATAAATAATGATATCAATTATATATATATATCAATAAAGGTAATGGTATACATGGAACACATAGATTTAGATAATTATATAATTGTATGCATCGATACAAATAATGATATAAATGGTATATATAGATACAGATAATGATATAAATGGTATACATAGATACAGATAATGATGTTAATGATGTACAATAGATACTGATAATGATATAAATTGCATACATAGATAGAGATAATGATATGAATGGTATACATAAATAAAAATAATGATAAAAGAGGTGTACATAGTTACAGATAGTAATATAAATGGTATATGTTGATACAGATAATAATATAACTGGTATACATAGTTACAGATAGTAATATAAATTTTATAAATAGATACTGATAATAATATAAATGGTATACATAGATAAATATAGTTACATAAATGGTAGACATAGATATTTATTTTAAATACTTATATGTTATACTTATAGGTTAAGTTGTATATTCTTTATTTTACCCTGTTAATGTAGATGTTAAAGTGTTCCTCCAACTTTAAGCCTTTATCACTGATCGCCTTGATACAATATTTTTATAATAATCATTTCTTAGTTAGCGCTTCCATTCATACACCCATAGTGGGACATTTATTAATATAGGTCTTTTCTGCACCCGACTTAATCTGTCTTGCGCTGGCAAGTGATGTGCCATAATAATTAGGAGGTGCACACCACTTCTCAGGCCATGTTGTGTTCCAGGATAGGAGCTGGCATAGCCAAAGCTACCACTAGAGGAAGCTTACTAGAAACAGGTCTTATTGAACGCAAAGCCTTCTTAATACAGCTGTCTTCAATTCGCTTCTAAACTCCCCCTAGTGGTTGAGCCCCTACAAAGATATATTATGAAACTAAAGAGAATTGAATTTTGAACTTAGAATTAAAATATTATTAAGAGTTGGAGGAAACTTTACCTATAGTAACTATATAATAGTTTTGACTGTACAAATTAATATTTTAAATAAATATATTAATCATTATATAATTAATAAACAGTTATCACTGTTCTGTGACCATACCGAACAAAATAAAAGTACAATGCCTAAAGCTTTCCAATTACACTCACTATTGTCCAACAATATAATGGGGTATTATACACTTTAACACATCCCATCTGGGTTTTTGTTCAGATGGGTCCCTACACTAACACTTCATTTGTAGAACAGGATATCTCCAGTGTAATTGGTCAGCTTTACACGGATTCTCTGGGAATATAGCATTTATATGGCAGTCATATAAGTGATCACTAGATGAGCTGTAACCTCCTGATATCCTCAGTGTTACACTGCAGTCCCTGATCCTTGGGACCTTGTGTAGGTGGAGAGCAGTATTTATACTGCTCAATCATAGATAAGTATATAGCGGGTTAGAGTAAGGACTCATTCAGACAGCCATATGCTGTCCGCATAAATGTGAATCTGTTTATTTGCAGACAGCTCAGCATGTCTGCAAAAAAACTGATTGCATTCCGCATTTTTGCTGACCCGTAGATTTCAATGGGGCCATGTCCTGATTTTCACTGACAAGTATAGAGCATGTTTTATTTGTTTTGCAGAGCCGTAGAATGGAAGAAAAGGGCCCCATAGAAGTGAATGGGCATCTAATTTGCAAAAAAAACATATCCTCATTTATGCAGACAACTTACAACCATTTGAATGAGCCCTAAATCTAGTGATCAGTTATATGCCTGTTATTCACTCCTGGAGAAACCGATTAACAGTATGGTTTGCATTTTGCTTGCATGATCACACACAGCGTTACCTGCTCCATAACATCATCCGCTAGCCAATAGGTGTTGTTTTTTTTATAAAGCTGCATATAGCACGGTTCTTACTGTAATGATGTACACAATGTAGAGGTGTATATGTAACCTGTGAAATTATATCATATGATGTGTGCTATCACCTAGCCGAAGTAGAATTAAATATAAGAAGGTGCTGAATCATAGGGATGTAATAATGTTGCTTCCGCCATATGTCAGGGTAGTTCAGTGTGATTCTGTGCTTAACAGAGGATACTACATATAAAAGGGACATATGCTATATCTAAATTCCTCCTCTTCTACAAATAAAGTCTTAGTGTGGGGACCCATCTGAAACAGGTTGCCTTGACCGGGCAGATGGGCTCACACAGTTTGAATAAAATGTGTGCTAAGAATCTCACTATTATATCTGTAGCTGGGAACAATTGTCATGGGGAATCTTCTCATTTGAAAGTATAAACTAACATGACAGAATTGGTTTCAGTCAGGGATGTAGTTATAGGGGAGCGCAGGGGGTTGTAGGTAGCTGTCCTACCCAGTCCTTAGAAGAGAGGTATATGTGTAACACCCCAGAGTGGTGTTACCACCTCTGCACCTTGCTACTATCTTTTATGGTCTAACCTGTATGTAATCTATATATTTATTTCCAGGTCCTTAACATTGTGTATCTTTGATAACGTTGTATAATTGTTCATGTAATGTACCTGGTTCACTAGTGGCAGCAAACATGGTAGAGCTGTACTTAGGTAGAATGGAGTGTTCCATTCCATTCTAACATCTATCACTGAGAGCAATAGTCTTAAAACATAACTTTTATTCATAACTTTCTGTTAATAAAATGACAAGCATGGATCCAAAGAGATCCTTTACCATGGATATAGAACCATCACTAGCATAAAGTATGGGCTGAGACAATGAATACTAGCAGTTAAGGTGTGTCCCTGTGCTGAGAAGTGAAAGGGATTAGTGTAGGGGCAGCTCTATCTGATATCTATCCCGACTGTTTCCCGCTAGTATTCATTATCTCAGCCTATACTTTATGCTAGTGATAGATTCTATATGCATGGTAAAGGATCTCTTTGATACTATGGTTGTCATTCATTACATCAGTGAATAAAGTTATGTTTTAAGACTATTAGCTTACAGTGATGGGTATTCTGACTTTGCAAGGTCTTTCTATTATCAGATTCTCAGTGATTTTTATTTTCCATTCCATTCTAACCCTCTGTAGAAGAGCGGGCTAGTCCTACTTTCTGAAGGAAGGGTGGGGACTAGCTCGCAGTCATTGGAGTTTACTCCCAGCAAGGGAAAGGGTGTGCAGGGGCATATCTCTGCTGGACGTGACCATGCCAGCCATAGCACTTTAAGCTCTGCTGGCCAGGAAGCTGAAGCATAGAAGCTTTAGAAGCCTGGAGATTAGTTCCTCAGCTGAAGCTGTCTGACTGAAAGAGAAGAGCAGCATAAAGAAGAAGCCAAGTTATCCAGTCAGCTTTTCCACATTTTGCTTGCATGATCACACACATGCGTATCCTGCTCCATAACATCATCCAGCTAGCCTATAGGTGTTGTTTTTATAAAGCTGCATATAGCACGGTTCTTACTGTAATGATGTACACAATGTAGAGGTGTATATGTAACCTGAAATTATATCATATGATGTGTGCTATCACCTAGCCGAAGTAAATTAAATATAAGAAGGTGCTGAATCATAGGGATGTAATAATAGTTGCTTCCGCCATATGTCAGGGTAGTTCAGTGTGATTCTGTGCTTAACAGAGGATACTACATATAAAGGGACATATGCTATATCTAAATTCCTCCTTCTACAAATAAAGTCTTAGTGTGGGGACCCATCTGAAAACAGGCTGCCTTGACCGGGCAGATGGGCTCACACAGTTTGAATAAAATGTGTGCTAAGAATCTCACTATTATATCTGTAGCTGGGAACAATTGTCATGGGGAATCTTCTCATTTGAAAGTATAAACTAACATGACAGAATTGGTTTCAGTCAGGGATGTAGTTATAGGGGAGCGCAGGGGTTGTAGGTAGCTGTCCTGCCAGTCCTTAGAAGAGAGGTATATGTGTAACACCCAGAGTGGTGTTACCACCTCTGCACCTTGCTACTATCTTTTATGGTCTAACCTGTATGTAATCTATATATTTATTTCCAGGTCCTTAACATTGTGTATCTTTGATAACGTTGTATAATTGTTCATGTAATGTACCTGGTTCACTAGTGGCAGCAAACATGGTAGAGCTGTACTTAGGTAGAATGGAGTGTTCCATTCCATTCTAACATCTATCACTGAGAGCAATAGTCTTAAAACATAACTTTTATTCATAACTTTCTGTTAATAAAATGACAAGCATGGATCCAAAGAGATCCTTTACCATGGATATAGAACCATCACTAGCATAAAGTATGGGCTGAGACAATGAATACTAGCAGTTAAGGTGTGTCCCTGTGCTGAGAAGTGAAAGGGATTAGTGTAGGGGCAGCTCTATCTGATATCTATCCCGACTGTTTCCCGCTAGTATTCATTATCTCAGCCTATACTTTATGCTAGTGATAGTTCTATATGCATGGTAAAGGATCTCTTTGGATATATGGTTGTCATTCATTAGCATCAGTGAATAAAAGTTATGTTTTAAGACTATTGCTCTAAGTGATAGATATTCTGACTTTTGCAAGGTCTTTCTATTATCAGATTCTCAGTGATTTTTATTTTCCATTCCATTCTAACCCCCCCCCCCCCTCTGTAGGGAAGCGGGCTAGTCCTACTTTCTGAAGGAAGGGTGGGGACTAGCTCGAGTCATTGGAGTTTACTCCCAGCAAGGGAAAGGGTGTGCAGGGGCATATCTCTGCTGGACGTGACCATGCCAGCCATAGCACTTTAAGCTCTGCTGGCCAGGGAAGCTGAAGCATAGAAGCTTTAGAAGCCTGGAGATTAGTTCCTCAGCTGAAGCTGTCTGACTGAAAAGAGAAGAGCAGCATAAAGAAGAAGCCAAGTTATCCAGTCAGCTTTTCAGTACTGCAGAGTGAGAGAAACAGATATAGCAGAGTTGAGTTTGCCTGCCAGTTTAATGCTTAAGCCTGCTGGAACCAAGGCAAAGCCTATAGGCTGTTGGAAGAAACGTTTATTCAAAGTAAAGCTGCTGTTGAACTTCATCTCAATGTCTGGACTCAAGTTATTTGTTCAAATCCCTCAATTATTTCCCCTATTTATGGCTTTGTAGTCAAAGCCTGGGGTCCAGCGGTATCTAGGTAGGAGTAGCATGACACACATAAAGAGATATTTAGGCCGCAGTGCACCTCTCCGCATTCCTACTACACCTGGGTCGCGATATATAGAAGGTCCTGAGGGGAGGCACCCATTGCAATTTTGGCGTCACAAACAGGATTTACTTTTGTGCCTTTATGCTACAGGCCTACAGACTTGACAGAAAACCCCATGAAAAATGACTTTGCTACATTTGTTCGGAATTAACAGGTGACGGATTGTGCGCGCCTGCAAACAAGGGGTTAATCCGCCACCTTTCCCAGTGATGACGTATGTTCTTCTTGTACCACAAGAGCGGGAAAACAGGGAACCGCCCAGTCCAAGAGCGGGAAATTACAGCCCTGCCCACCGGGAACTGCTGTGTCTAAGTGCAGAAAGTGAAGACTTCACCCTCAAGAGTTCGCCTTCCTTCCCAGTGTGTCCCAGCCAGCAAGTGGAAGACAAGATGGCGCGTCCTCTCAGCCCTAACTGGGGAGAGATGGTGTGGGGCAGTGACCCCGAAGTAGAAGTCACCTCTGAAGAAGTGAGGGTCTCACAAGTGAAGCGAGACCTAGAGAGAAGGCCCGACATGTCTTCCGTGCTGACTGGTGTGGCGGAGGTGGCTGGAGCGTCCACTCCACCGCACAGGGAGAGCTGACCTTATGCCCAGCTAAACCCCATGGTGACGGCCCATGCCCAAACGAAGTCTGACTGCAAAAAGGCGATCAAGGACTGAGTGATCCAGGTTCTGGACCATCCACGGCCGGAGGATCTGCAACTGGAGAGACATCGGGGGACCGTCCTATGGTTTTCCATTGAGCGCGGAATTGGCTTCCATGCGCATGATTAAGATGGCGAGGAGCTGTTCGTAGGCTGCAGGTCTGTAAAACACACCTACCTGTCCGAGGCCCGCCGCAGTCTGTACGCGAGGGACCATGTTGAGTACACCCCCATGAGCTCCTTTAAGGGACTATTTGCCACCAGCGTGACCCTGCTGTCCAAGCCCCTGGTCCCTACGGCAGCAGCTGAGTGCTGGCAGGAGGAGCCAGCAGCCGCAGGCCGCATGCGCTGGCTTAAGGACACTGCGGAGGGGGTCCTCTGATTTCAAGAAAAATCAGAGTCCCAGCCAGTGCCACTTATCCCGGGTCTGCTGCTGCCACCTATTTTCCAGCTGGGATTCCAAGTGACCACTACCTTTTCCTACAACCTGACAGTGATAAATTACCAATTGCCCTGGAAGATTGCAGCGGCAAGATAAAGATCCCCGGTTCGCGACACCATCAGCTGGGGCCCAACTACCATAGCCGGAGATCCTTAGTTCCCCTTCTCCAGCAGGAGGTTCCGGAACTTTAAAGCAACAAGTGGCTGCAGCCATTGCCAGTAAGACCAGCCGGTTACAACCAGTTGCCTCCACTTGAGGGCAGTGGAGCTTCACCACTGCAGCAAGACTGGCTTACATAAGGCAGGAGAGCCCTCTGATGTCATTTAGCAGTTCCAGCAGTGAAGAAGATTTCAGATACTTCCTCTAAAGAGCTTCTCTTCTGAAAATAGAGAAAATGAAAAATCATGGACTAACCGGAGCCACATCTTGAACTACTTCTGAAGGGTGAGGACTTGATGGCCATTTCTTTTTGTTCTGTTGCCCTTGTTTGGTCCTCATCTGGATGGACATGCTTTGTTAGGACTCCGCCTATCTTTAGTAGCTTCATATCCCAAGTTACGCTCAATAGCGGCAATTCTTTTTTTTCCCCTGTTCAGGTTAAGTGGGAGCCCCCTTTGCTTTAAATTTGTTGCTATATGATGTCATACCTTACATGGGTTACCAAGGACTCTTGCACTATTTGTTCCAGTTTGGTGCACTTAACAAGTTAAGCACCCAAGGAATAGACTCAAACGTATACCTGAACTCTCCGCGAATCGTGATTTTTTTCTTTATTTTTTTTTTAATTATCTTTATTAATATATATCAAGTACATTCACTTTTTAATACAAATCATAATTCATTATCGTTATAAATTCTTTCCCCTAACCCCAACTTCCTGCATCCCACCCACCCAATGTGATGAGTCTCAACTCTATCTTAAATTGGGAAAGTACATAAGAAAAAAAGGTAAAGGGAAATATAAAATAACGGTGGGGAAAAAAAAAAAAATCCTATCTAATAAAACACTCCAGATTATTACCTTCAAACCTCCCATAACTTATTCCACTTCTCGTGGACGTTTCTTTGTTTATATAAAATGTTCTCATAATTTTTAACTTTATTAACCAAATGAATCCATGTACTGACATCTGGAGTATTTTGCAAAAACCAGGCTCCTGCAACTAAGAGTCTGGCCAAGAATAATATTCTACCCAGATTTTATTTTTTTTTATATATTTCTGAGTGTTTATCTTGGAAAGGTCACTCAATATAAAACATTCAACCACAAAAGGAATCAGTAAGTTCAATCTGTGATGGAGAAAGTTATTAATATCAGTCTAATATTGTTTCAGTCCTAAACATGCGGCACTTCGAACTATCTCTTAACCCTTGTTTGGTAAGCCATAGGGGGGTTTCATATAATCTCTGAAAAATATTAAATTGAACTAAAATATGATTCATATTATGTGATACTATACTTAAATTCAGACAAATATTTCCCCATCCCTCTACTTGAAAATTCGGACAATCGACCTCCCAGGCCCTTTGTCCTGGAGATAGTGCTTTAGAAAATCATGCTTTAATAATCACTTTATAAATATGTGCAATCTTCATTCCCTTATCCAAATTCCCTATCATCTCATTTAGGGGCGTGGAAGTATCTATCTCTAACCGTGTTTTTTCCTTTATACTAAGATGTGCCGATCGTAACTGAAAATATATAAACCAAGACAAATTCTCCACCCTCTGTGATAACTCTAAGAATGAGAATATCTCTCCATTCTTCCCTACCTGTGTAATCTACAGAACCCCATTATTTTGCCAAAACTGATCCCTGGCTATACTACCTAATTCCTGCAAGTGTAGATTATACCAAAGAGGAGAGCATTGAATCGCTCCTCGTACCCCCAAACATAGTCTAATGATGCCCCAAGATTTGATTAGTAGCTTTGTGGACTCTCTATAGTCCTCGCATTTGGACAATTGACCGGATTGAAATAAAGTAAATACATTATTATACAGAGATCTCCTCACCAAAGTCATAAGGAATACACTTATCTGCCACTCACGATACCTCCATACCTGAGCAGCAACACAGTAACCCTTAAAGTAGGGGAGATTCAAGCCCACTGCACCAAAGGTTTGTACAAAAATTCCAATTTAAGCTTTACTTGCTTTCTTCCGCATAACAAATCATTAATAATTCTCTCCATAAGTTTGAAGAACTTATCTTCTATCCATATGAGTGAATTCCTAAGGATGTAGAGAAATCTTCAATATTGGGGGATATATTCAAACCCAAATATTGAAAGGAATTAGAAACATTCAACTCAGACAGGGATCCCTCTTTAGAGAGAGAGCAATCCAATGGCATAAGCATGGTTTTTGACCAATTCATAGCTAAACCTGAGACAGCACCACAGGAATTAACCATCCAAATGAGTCTTGGAAGAGTAGTCTCCGTATGATCTATAAAAAATAGAACATCATCCGCATATGGGGAAATAGGATCTTCCATTCAAGATATTCCAAACCCTTTGATTTTAGCCTCCTGCCTAACTGCCAGAGCCAAAGGCTCAATATAGATGTCAAATAACAATGGAGATAGGTGTACAGTACCCCTATTCAGATGGAAGCTTGGAGTCAAAATTCCATTAGCATTCAGCCTTGCTGAGGATGATCTATATAACAGTTTTATCATATCAAAAAATCTATCTCCAAAATCCATCTTACCCAAAACCTTCACCACCACGCCACTCTATCAAATGCCTTTGAGGCATCCAAGGATAGGCTGGAGCGGGCAATCCCCCCGGGAGACTGGATATTTGTGAACAGGCAATGGAGATTACAGTGGGTGCCCTTTTTTAGAATAAAACCATTCTGGTCTGAATGGATAATATAGGAGATAAACTTAACAAGCCTTGAAGCCAGAATCCTTGAGAGAAGCTTCACATCTGTATTTAATAATGATATGGGTCTATATGACCCCAAATCCTGAGGATACTTACCTTTTTTCAGAGTTAATATTATTATGGCTTCTGTCATTGACTCTGGTAGGAATTTATTTAGTAAATACCTTCAAAAGTCTAGTTAAAATAACTTCCCCATATTTCTGATAGAATTCATACGGGAATCCATCTGATCTGGGAGAAGAATTACCCGAACATGCTTTAGTTGCCATTCCCAATTCCTGAATAGTAAAGTCTGACTCCAGCTCCTGTCTTTGAATTTCAGTAATAACTGGAAAAGAAATGTCATCTAGATAGCAATCCATCATTTTGTCGGTAATATTAAAATCTGCCTTATAAATCTCGACTAAATGTTCCAAAAAGGTTTTCTCTATATGATCCTGTCGATCTACCAATTTACCATCGGTTAAACGAATATTCTGTATATATATATTTTTTTTCTCTTGATTAGAGGTCACTCTAGATAGCATTTTTACAGGACGTCCTTAAAGAATATCCTCCGTTGCGCCTTGCTATTTTCTTCTGTCTTATTCCTGTAAAAGGACTGTGTGGCTAGTTCCGCTAATTCTTTCAAATTCTTCTCAGTAATACCATATCCCCACCTTAACTTAGCAATATTACTGAAAAACAATTCCCCGCATATAGGACTACCTGGATTTTGGCCGAGTTGTGATTGGTGTCGCAAAAGTACTCAATCTCATGTATTATTTCCTGATTCTCCATTACTGACAACCAGTACGGATTTAGTCTAAATGGGTGTCTTCCTATAGTCATTTCATGGATCAAAGTTTCAGCTCCACTGGCACATGGTCTGAGAGAGACCTCGTCTCATATCTCATCGATTTTACATAACTCATATATTTTATATTAATTAGGGCAAGATCTATCCTGGACATTGATTTACCTGATTTACTTATACATGAATATACCTTCCTCCCATCGCCTAAATATCCCTAAACATCCTCAAAACCAGCTTCCTGGCAAAAGCGTGCGAGAGGGGACCCTTGCACAGGGGTATGTCCATCCTCTTCATGGCAACCCTGCCCTTAATAGAGTTAATAACACAATTAAAGTCCCCAATAATTAATGAAGGACATTCAGGCCGTTGATCCATAAAGGATAACAGGGAATTGAGTACATACAAAGAAAATAGAGGTGGAATATAAACAAAAGCTAAAATACATAGTTTCCCTGCAAGTTTACAACATAGAAAAACATCTCCCATGGTCATCAACCAAGGATGCCACACAAAGTTGATTTACCTATGAATAAAAACTGTCACACCTCTGGAATGACTAGTAAAAAAAGAATGGTACGTCTGCGTAGCCCATCCCCTGGCGATTTGCATGACAGTATCGGCAGAAAGATGGGTCTCCACCAGACAGACGATGGCTGGTAGATGCCTCCGCACAAGGTCAAAGACCTCTTGTCTTTTTGACCTATCCCACAAACCTCAAACATTCCAAGTAAGGATTCTGACATAGAAAAGAAAAGAAGAACTCCCTACCAATAAAAATGTTTAACAAAACCCTTACCTCTTTCCTTTTTCCTACGAGACGCATCACAACCCACCCCTAATTCCCCTATCACCACCCCCTCATGATCCGCTATTAAAGAAAGCAGATCTCTCTACTTAGACCATCCCTCCCCCTCCCCACTAATCCTGCCTCCACCAAACAGTCAAAAAGAGCACTCCAAAGTTCAAAGATTATTCCGGTCCAACCAATGCGTAGCTAGATCGGGACTATCAAAAAAGTGTGTCACTTCATTAAATATTATCCACAATTCGGCTGGATATATAATGGAATATTTAATGTCTTTGCCCTGGAGGTGTTTTTTTAAAGCCCAGAATAATCGTCTCATCTTTTAAACCTCTTTTGAGAAGTCCAGGAAAAAAGAGAGTTTATTGCCGTTATATAGAATAGGGGAACATTCCCGTGCCCTCCTTAAAATAATGTCTCTATCCTGGGATGTAAGCATCTTTGTCAATAATGCCTTTGGCTGCCTTTCGGGGACCGGTTTACTCCTGGGAATCCGATGGGCCTTCTCTACTAAGAAATGTTCCTTCCCCAATTTCTCCAAAATTAAAGTTTGTAGCATTTCAGCCGGGTTTTTTCCCCTCTAAGCCCTCAGGAAGTCCCAGAATTCTCACATTTGTTCTTCTCAACCTGTCTTCCAGGTCGACAACTTTTTTTTTCAGGTTACTAAAATTCGTTTTAAAGTAACAATATCAGGTTTTAATACTTTTACTTCAGATTCCAGGAAGCTCACAGTTTTTTCTATATCGGCCACTCTATCTCTTATCTTTGTTAAATCATCTTTAATAATGGACACATCGGTCTAAACAGTTCCCAGTTGCAGAGCAACTTCTTGTATCGCTCTTCCATTGTTTTAACCGTTGCTAGAATCTCCTCTAGTAGAGAAAGCTCCCCCATTGAGAGATCCACTTCGCATTCCCTCTCCCCTTCTGCACCCTGCTGATATTCATCAGGTACATCCTCATCTCTAGATTTGATGATATTCTTTTTCGTGTTTATATCCTGCTTCCCCTTTTGTCCAGCCCTGGTGTTTACATTTGGAGACATTAAAGAGGACCTTTCATGGGTCCAAACATTGTAAGATAACTATCTGTATATTTAGCGCGGTGCCCATGATCTCACTGCACTTACTATTATCTCTGTTCGCCCGCTGTGGCCCCCGTTACTGTCTCCCACTCCATATGCTAATTGCTACTATCTTCACACCAGGGAGGAGACATCAGCTTCTCTGCCTGGGCGTTCCTTCTTCCTGGCTGTAGTGCTGTCCAATTGCAGCACAGAGCGTCACAGCCAGGAAGAAGGAACGCCCAGGAAGAGAAGCTGATGTCTCCTCCTTGGTGCGAAGATAGTAGTAATCAGCATACGGCGCAAGAGACAGTAATGGGGGCCACAGCGGGCGAACAGTGCGGTGCACTACATATACAGATAGTTATGTTACAATGTTTGGTTCCATGAAAGGTCCACTTTAAGAATTGCTCAATTTTAGCGGACTCTGATGGTTTCTGTCCCATTTTGGACGATGAAAGTTCTGTTTCAGGTGGAACAGTATTTCCCAGGATACTGGGACACCACGAGGGCTTTCCAGTAAGGCTTCCACCGGTCTCCTGGAGGCATGAATCCAGTGCACAGTCGCAAGTGAGCGCCGCCGGGCAGGAGGTGGGTCAGGGGGAGGAGGATGACGCAGCGTTACGTCCTCAACCATCACATCCCGCAACTCTTTGCAATCTTCAATATGAAAATGATCTGCTTTCTGTATTTGCACTATAGCTTTGCACTAATGTTTTACAATTGCAGCAACGTTATAGCATTTTAGCCCATTGTCTGGACTCTTTCACTGGTACCACAATGTTATTCTATGAGCTTTTTGTATGGACTTTGGTAAAATAATATTGTTAGCCAGATACATAGCTAGAACCTTACTCCAATGCTCATATGGACTGCCTCTGAGGAGGTTAATACTAATGTTTTTATGTCACCTTGTGTTAGCTCAGAAAGCCTAGGCATTGTACTGTAATGTTGCTACACAAGGGGGACCAAGTGGTAAATCACAAGCAGGTCTAACAAGGTCAAGGGTAACCCCGCTGCTTATAAATATGTGTTTATGCATGTCTAGATGTCCTAAGTAGTGATGGCCTTGCGGTTTACCTGGCGGTCGTTTCGCAGCGAACTTTGCTTGTTCGCTATTCGCCGAACAGGTGGACATATAGAGATGTCCTCCGGCTCCTTATTCTTTTGCATTGCACGCAACTTTTGTCAGTGTAGGAAGAGGTTGCTGTGTGGAGCAGGGACAGGCTGTTAGGGACACAAAACGCTAGCTAATAGGGCTAAAAAAGTCCTTTTAAGGGCTGGCATAGGTGTGCTATCGATACTGAGGGTGTGATACACTTATAATATGCTTTCTATGTCATAGAAAGCATATCATAGTACATTTGTATAGGGCAGCAGTACATAGTATAAAGTATATTATAGTGCATTTGTATTGTGCATCAGTTGTGTGCAGTTCTGCTGCGATACCGCTAGATAGATGGACAAGCAGTATTGGAAAAAATATTTTTGAGGGGTGCCATTTACTGCTATATACCTTCTTCCACCAAATATTGATTGAGGCCTGCTATATAGCAGATTCCACCAAATATTGATTTAGGGTTCCTAATCCTATATACCTGAATCCACAAAATAGTTATTTTTTAGGCCAGTGAAAAACCTGATTTCACAAAATAGTTATAGAGGGGTGTGATATACCGCAGTCCAAGAAATCTTTATTGAGTGGTGTGATTGTGATATAACAGAGAACACACAATAGTTTTTTAGGCCAGCAAAATACCTGATGTCTCGAAATAGTTATAGAGGGGTGTGATATACCGCAGTCCAAGCAATCTTTATTGAGTTGTGTGATTGTGATATACCTAAAATAGTTCCACAGGGGTGGTAGGGGTCTGGCAGGTGCACAAGGCCGGAGCCAAAGTGTGAATTTGGAGAAGGTGCGTGTAATTATGTCAAAGGATGCACCAGAGTTAGTTGAGTGGCTCACTCAGCCTTCCACTTCTGAACCTTTCTCATCCTCTGTATCTGCACTCTCCTCACTCTCTGCTTTGTGCACTCCCAAAGACACCACCACCACCCCCACCACCATAGCCCCTCTACTCGAGTCACTGTTATTATTTTCCGAACCATTGCCAGACATTACCGATGCACAGCCATTCTTGGCATCGGATGAGGAAGAGGAGGTAGCAAGGGCCGCCACCCAGCTGTCTGACGACAGTACCCAGATCAGCCCAAGGAGGTCCATGCTGTTGCTGCATACTCCAAAATGTCTAATGTCAGCAGTGGTGAAGGTGACGATGATGACGTGTAGATGGACGTCATGTGGGTTCCCACTAGAGAGTAAGAGGAGGGGGAGATCAGAGGGAGAGACAGGCCAGCAGATAGAGAGGAGAAGGAGGAGAATCAGGCAGAACTTGCAGTGCACAGGATGCCAAAGGCAGAGTGCAAATGTATCTGGAGCGAGCCATCCACCATGCACAGTCACATCTAGCGCTCCCAGGTCGTCGGCACATGGCTCCACAGTGTGAGCTTTTTTAACCTGTCAGCTGCTGACAATAGTGTTGCCATCTGCAGCCTGTGCTGTCAACGCATATGTCGTGGTAAGCCAAACACTCACATAGGGACGACTGCCTTAAGAAGGCACCTGGCCTCCCATCACCTAGCCGAGCGGGAGCAACGCAGTCAGAACCCACAAAGCCGCACTCCCGGCGCTCAATGTCCTGCCTCTTCTCCTTCTCCTCTCTCCTCCCATTTGTCTTCCACTCTACCTTCCACTGTGTCATGTTCATCTTGCAGAAGGCAGGCTTCTGTGGCCCAAATGTTCAAGCATAAAAAGATGATGACGCCAGATAACCCTCTTGCCCAATAGCTGACCGCTGGCTTGTCAGAATGGCTAGCCTGCCAACTACTGCCATATAAACTGGTGGACTCGGAGGCCTTTAGAAAATTTGTGGCCATTGGCACACCTCAATGGAAGTTCCCTGGAAAGAAATATCTCTCCCAGAAGGGCATCCCAGAGCTGTATGGCCACGTTCAGGGAAAAGTTAATATATATCTGGCACACAGTGTTGGTGCCAAGATACACCTGACCACAGACACCGGCAGGGAAAGTACATAACTTTTACTGCCCACTGACTGTACCTTCTGACGGCCGTCAAGCATGTAACCCATGACACCCGTGTGGATTTGGTGTTACCACCACACAGATTGCATGCAGGCCTGCCTCTTCTTCTCCCCCTCCATCCTCTGTCTCCAAGGCTGATTCCCCCTTTTTTTTCTACTGCTAAATCTTATTCCGCTGCGCCCCCCACTTGCCCATCAGATGTCTGATTTGTGGCAGCCCGAAGCGCTGAAACCCCACCTCGTATATGCTTGATAAGCTGCTCCAGCAGAAAAGTGCCGTTAACTACTACCTGTTCTAACTCGGCAGCAGGACAGGTTCTGGTGACCTTGGTTTCTTTTCAACACGCCAGTGGCTGCTCATGCGGGACGTATGTAGACTTCTGCGGCCATTGGACGAGATCACCAAACTGGTCAGTCGCAGTCAGGGCGCCATCAGTGACATTGTACCTTACGCCTTCTTTCTGGAGTCGGCATTGCGTCGTGTCATTGATCAAGCCATCGAGGAGCAGGGGCTGCAAGATGAGGATGTTGCGATGCTGAATGAATTCCCAGGGGGGCTACTCCATCTGAGACAACTGTGCAGGTGTCTGAGGAGGAGTCAGAGGAGGATGGTGGCTGGGGGTAGGAGGAGGAGGAAGAAGAGCAGGCTTTTAACGTTTTGGGTATCCCTCGTGTTGTCCGTTGCTGGGGGGAGGAGATTGTGGACGATATTCTCCTGGGCGAATAGCAGGAGCCAGGGCGCTCCACCGCTTCCAATTTAGTGCAAATGGAGACCTTCATGCGCCAGTGTTTGAAGGACCTGTTTTGGGTGGCAACGTATTTCCAGTACAAAAACAACATGCTGGATATGTTACCACCGTCACAGAGGGCTGGCAGAATGCCGTATTTCCAGGCCTTGCTGCGACAAATGCTGCATTCTGCTGTTGCGGGCACTGGCAGAGGAATTTCCACCCACAGCGAAACAGGTGCGAGTACCAATCCCACCGCGCTTGCAAGAAGAGGGTGGTCTAAAGATGTGTTGGTCACTTCGGATATCAGATCATTCTTGCAGCCAACCCATCGACAGCCGTCGTCCTCCGGACCCAGCCTCAGGAAATGCCTAGACCGACAGGTTTCCAACTACATCGGGTTAACAGCTGATGTGAACGCTCTAAGAAGCGAGGAATCCCTGGACTACTGGGTGTACAGGCTTGACCTGTGACCAGAGCTGGCACAATTTGCCATAGAACTCTTGGCATGCCCCTCGTCGAGTGTCCTGTCCGAAAGGAAGTTCAGCGCTGTCATGACTCACATTTCTAAAAATAAATGGGGCATGGATATCCGAGAAATTTAACACCTGTGATGAACACGTGTAACTTAATTCCTCATGCCATCCCGCACATATCTTCCGCCACCACCCAGAACAAAGAATGGTCCTTTCCTTATGTATGTACAGCGGCATAAAAGGCCTTTATTGTTGGGCGAATGCCAAATCTTTGGGACCTGTACTGTGCTTTTGGGACCTGTACTTTTTTTTCCTGTGAACGCCATATGTACCACCCGCCACAGAATTTAAATATCTTTGCTGTCAGGTTAATGCCTATTGGGTAATTTTTGGGGCCTGTACTGGCCGAGAAGTTACTTTTTTATCCTGCGACCGCATAATGTACCACAAGCCACATGCTGACAATTTCTTTTCTGTCTGGTTAAAGACTAATTTTGGGGGGCCGTACTACAGTGGCCTACAGTAACATTTTTAACCTTTGACCGCATGATGTACCACCACCCACAGAATCGAGAAAGAGGTATCAATCTGTCAATCCTTTCCGAGAAAGAGGTATCAATCCTTTCCGTGTCCAGGCCGGGTGAGGTTTCCCGTGCATAGTCAAAGTAAGCCGCAGGCTCCACTCCTTAACTCCACCACTAATTGGTATCCCAAGTACCATAAACACCAAGTATGGTCCACCTTGAATACATCAGTAAATCATACCTACTCAGTATTAATAACAATAATCTTTATTACAATCTCATTAAAAATCATATATGACAATAATGACCAAAATACATATTAAAATGGATCCCATATGTGGCAGCCAGGAGGTCAACACCAACAATACAGTCGATTCATATCAACATATAGGAAAATGATAATAAATGTCCCTCAATCATCTCAGTTGTTTACCTCTTCAAAAAACAGGGGGGAAAGCATCCACATAGCTGCACATGACAAGGTTTGTAGTGGGGCTGAGAACTGCAAAAACGCAGGAATCCCAATACCTAAATAATAAATCAAGGCAGAAACAAGTCCATGCAATCAGTGAAAACCCACTATAAGGCACCCAGGCATGTACAGCTTAAATTGGAATAGCAGATATCAACTATATCCTGAAAAACAATAGGACAGTTTAGTCACAGACACATGAGAGAAGAGAAAACCGACCGCGATGCTGGTGTGCCACCTCCGTGTCCCCACTCCTGGGGGTACCCTTCTTTGCAACCATACTCCCCCCGGAACCCAAAGTATAATTGTATGGCACATTGTCACCAAAAGGACTGGCAGCTTAATACATCAGTGCTTGCATTTGTCCACTGACACTGCGCCATTTCCTGCGCTAAGCTCTATAACGTTATTGCAATTTTAAAAATATAGCAGAAATTCATTTCATTTTTCTCATCGCCGGTGCTGACTGCCATTTCCCTTAGGTGCTAACTTAGCTTTCCCAAACAGAAACCCTATGTGGGTTTGATTAGAGGAGTCTCTCAACTTGAGGTAGGCAACAGCCACTATGGCCTTAGTAGATGAGAAGATGTGAAGCTCTTTTGTCTAGCTTATAGCAAGAGAGGCTGTGGTGTAGCAGCGCGGCATATGGATTCCATCTAAGTCGTGTAGAGATTGCTTCCAGGACTCCCACTTTGAAAGCTTGTCAGATGGCAGTGGAGCATCCCAATCTATAATAGACTCTGAAAGCTGTCTAAGTAAGGCTTTACCTTGTATGGTGATGGGAGCCACAAATCCCATTGGATCGTATAAGCTGTTCACCACAGACAGAACACCACGCTTGGTAAATGGCTTGTCTTCCAGATGTCACACTCAGCTCTGCTATATCTCTATATATGACAGCTGCCCCAGCACTCTCAGAGCTGCTACATCCATACACATGACAGCTGCCCCAGCACACTCAGCTTTGCTACACCTATACACATGACAGCTTCTACAGCACACTCAGGTCTGCTAGATCTGTATATATGAAAGCTGACCAAGAACACTCAGCTCTGCTACATCCATACACATGGCAACTGCCCCAGCACACTTAGCATTGCTATATCTCTATATTTTATAGCTGCCCCAGCACACTCAGCTCTGATATATCTCTATATATGACAAAAAATAAAAAAACTATGCCTCTCAGACTAAAACATGATTTTTTTTTCAAAAATGCTTTTTAGTGTTAAATGTAAAAAAATAAGTAAAAAGTAGACTTATTGGGTATCTCCACGTCCGTAAGAATCTGCTCTATAAAAATATCACATGACCTAACCCCTCAAGTAAACACTGTAAATAAATGAAATAAAAACTTTGTCAAAAAGCCATTTTTTGTCACCATACATCACAAAAAGTGTAATAGCAAGCGATCAAAAAGTCATATGACCCCTCCCCCAAATAGTGCCAATCTAACCGTCGCCTCATCCCGCAAAAAGTGTACCCAACCTGAGACAATTGCCTAAAAACTGAAAAAAATATGGCTCTCAGACTATAGAGACACTAAAACATGTTTATTTTTGTTTCAAAAAAGGATATTATTGTGTAAAACCAAAATAAACAAAAAAAATATACATATTAGGTATCGCCGCATCCGAAAGGACCTACTCTATAAAAATATTACATGACCTAACCCCTCAGGTGAACGCCGTAAACATAAAAAATAAAAACGTTGTCAAAAGAGCAATTTTTTTGTCACCTTACATCACAAAAAGTGTAATAGCAAGTAATATGCATGCCAAGATAGTACCATTCAAACCACCATCTCATCCCGCAAAAAATGAGCCCCCTACATAGGACAATCGATCAAAACAATAAAAAAATTATGGCTCTCAGACTATGGAGACACTAAAACATGATTTTTTTTGTTTTAAAAAATGATATTATTGTGTAAAGCTTATATAAATAAATAAAAAGTATACATATTACGTATCACCGCGTCACAAGCTGCTCTATAAAAATAACACATGACCTAACCCCTCAGCTGAACACAGCAAAAAAAAAAAAAAAAATACGGTGTCAAAAGCAATTTTTGTCATCTTACATCACAAAAAGTGTAATAGCAAGCGACCAAAATGTCATATGCACCCCAAGATAGTACCAATCAAACCTACATCTAATCCCACAAAAACTATGGCTTTCAGAATGTGGAGAAACTAAAAAATCATTTTTTTCAAAAATGCTTTATTCTGTAAAACTGAAACAAAACCCCCCAAAAAGAAGTCATATTTGGTATTGTCGCGCCCGTGACAACCTGTTATATAGAAATAGCACACAATCTAACCTGTCAGTTCAACGATGTAAATAACAAAAAATACAAAACGGTCCCAAAACAGCTAATTATTTGCAAATTTTCCAGTTTGATCCATTTTTCCAGTAACAAAGCAAGGGTTAACAGCCAAACAAAACTCAATATTTATTGCCCTGATTCTCTAGTTTGCACAAACACCACATATGTGGTCGTAAACTGCTGTATGGCCAAATGGCATGGCGTAGAAGGATGGAAACGCCATATGGTTTTTGGAAGGCAGATTTTGCTGTACTGGTTTTTTGACACTATGTCCCATTTGAAGCCCCCCTGATGCACCTCTACAGTAGAAACTCCAAAAAAGTGACCCCATTTTGGAAACTACGGGATAAGGTGGCAGTTTTGTTGATACTATGTTAGGGTAAATATGATTTTTGGTTGCTCTATATTACACTTTTTTTGAGGCAAAGTAACAAAAAATAGAAATTCTGAAATTTCATCTCCATTTGCCAAGAACTCTTGTGGAACACCTAAAGGGTTAACAAAGTTTGTAAAACTGGTTTTGAATACCTTGAGGGGTGTAGTTTCTTAGATGGAGTCACTTTTATGGTGTTTCTACTCTAGGGGTGCATCGGTGGGCTTCAAATGGGACATGGTGTCAAAAATCCAGTACAGCAAAATCCGCCTTCCAAAAACCATATGGCGTTCCTTTCTTTCTGCGCTCTGCCGTTTGGCATTACAGCAGTTTACGACCACATATGGGGTGTTTGTTCAAACTACAGAATCGGGGCAATAAATATTAAGTTTTGTTTGGCTGTTAACCCTTGCTTTGTTACTGGAAAAAATTGATTAAAAGGGAAATTTTTCCAAAAAATCGGAATTCTGAAATTGTATCTTCATTTGCCATTAACTCTTGTGGAAAACCTAAAGGGTTAATGACGTTTGTAAAATCAGTTTTAAATACCTTGAGGGGTGTAGTTTCTAGAATGGGGTCACTTTTGGGTGGTTTCCGTAACGGAAGGCCTGGCACCCCGACTAGGCACCTTCCGCTTGCTCCTAGCACTTCCCGAGGGTTTCAAGCACTCCACCGGACACCATAACCACCTCTCCTAACTCCCAGAAAGCAGGAACAAGCTCTTACAAGAGCTTATACTCAGGGGAGTATTGTGGTATACCAATCCCCAAGAGTGTAGTTATCCCATCCCCCATCCATGAGCCAAGACTTCATGAAGGGGTAAAGCAGAACTTCTTTATTGGATGGCAAAGCTTGGCCTTTTATGCAAGTCCTCCAGCAAGGGCTACTCCCCCGGGAATCTGATAGAGGACAGGCACACAAAATACAGTGACCAATCATCCTAGAACCAGATATATCACAACTAGAGATGAGCGAACACTTGGATGTTCGGGTTCGAGAAGTTCGGCCGAACTTCACGAAAATATTCGGGTTCGGGATCCGAACTCAACCCGAACTTTATCCCGAACCCCATTAAAGTCAATGGGGAGACAAATTTTTAGGCGAAAAAGGCTGTAAAATAGTCCAGGAAAGGGCTAGAGGGCTGCAAAAGGCAGCAAAATGTAGATAAATGCACTGCAAACAAATGTGGATAGGGAAATGAATTAAAATAAAATAAATGAAAAACAAATTAACCAATATCAATTGGAGAGAGGTCCCATAGCAGAGAATCATGCGTCATATCACCCACCACTGGAGAAGGCCACTTTCAGGTATTTCGGCCCCAGCACCCAGACAGAGGAGAGAGGTCCCACAGAAAGGAATAAGGCGTCATATCACCCACCACTGGAGAAGGCCACTTTCAGTTATTTCGGCCCCAGCACCCAGACAGAAAAGAGAGGTCCCACAGCAAGGAATCATGCGTAATATCACCCACCACTGGAGAAGGCCACTTTCAGTTATTTCGGCCCAGCACATAGGACAGAGGAGAGAGGTCCCACAGCAAGGAATCATGCGTCATATCACCCACCACTGGAGAAGGCCACTTTCAGTTATTTCGGCCCCAGCACCCAGACAGAGGAGAGAGGTCCCACCACAAGGAATCATGCGAAATATCACCCACCAATCGAGAAGGCCACTTTCAGTTATTTCGCCCTCAGCACCCATACAGAGGAGAGAGGTCCAACAGCAAGGAATAAGGCGTCATATCACCCACCACTGGAGAAGGCCACTTTCAGTTATTTCGGTCCCAGCACCCAGACAGAGGAGAGAGGTCCCACAGCAAGGAATAAGGCGTCATATGACCCACCCCTGAAGAAGGCCACTTTCAGTTATTTAGGCCCAGCACCTAGACAGAGGAGAGAGGTCCCACAGCAAGGAATAAGGTGACATATCACCCACCACTGGAGAAGGCCACTTTCAGTTATTTAGGCCCTGGTGACCAGATTGAGAAGAGGTTCATTCAACTTTGGAGACCCAGAAGTTGAATCAGGCCTAACCATCAGTCAGTACGTGGAGGGGTGTGCAGACGTACTGTTCAACCATGTTAGTGAAATGCTGCCTCCTGCTAACACGTTCCGTATCAGGTGGTGGTGCAGTTAGCTGTGGCGTGGAGACAAAACTTTTACACATTTCTGCCATGCTAACCCTGCCCTCAGAGGAGCTGGCTGTGACACAGCTGCATTGGCGACCTCTTGCTCCTCCTCTGCCTTCGCCTTGGGCTTCCATCTGTTCCCCTGTGACATTTGGGAATGCTCTCAGGAGCGCGTCTACCAGCGTGCGCTTGTACTCGCACATCTTCCTATCACGCTCCAGTGCAGGAAGTAAGGTGGGCACATTATCTTTGTACCGGGAATCCAGCAGGGTGGCAACCCAGTAGTCCGCACACGTTAAAATGTGGGCAACTCTGCTGTCATTGCGCAGGCACTGCAGCATGTAGTCGCTCATGTGTGTCAGGCTCCCCAGAGGTAAGGCCAAGCTGTCCTCTGTGGGAGGCATATCGTCATCGTCCCCCGTTTCCCCCCAGCCACGCACCAGTGATGGGCCTGAGCTGTGTCGGGTGTCACCCCGCTGTGAACCTGCTTCATCCTCATCCTCCTCCACCTCCTCCTCATCCTCCTCGTCGTCCAGTAGTGGGCCCTGGCTGGCCACATTTGTACCTGGCCTCTGCTGTTGCAAAAAACCTCCCTCTGAGCCACTTCTAACAGACTGGCCTGAAAGTGCTAATAATGACCCCTCAATCTCCTCCTCCTCCTCCTCCTGGGCCACCTCCTCTTCCATCATCGCCCTAAGCGTTTTCTCAAGGAGACATAGCAGTGGTATTGTAACGCTGATAACGGTGTCATCGCCACTGGCCATGTTGGTGGAGTACTCGAAACAGTGCAACAGGGCACACAGGTCTCGCATGGAGGCCCAATCATTGGTGGTGAAGTGGTGCTGTTCTGCAGTGCGACTGACACGTGCGTGCTGCAGCTGAAACGCCACTATGGCCTGCTGCTGCTCGCACAATCTCTCCAGCATGTGCAAGGTGGAGTTCCACCTGGTGGGCACGTCGCATATGAGGCGGTGAGCGGGAAGGCTGAAGTTACGCTGTAGCGCAGACAGGCGAACAGCGGCAGGATGTGAACGCCGGAAGCTCGCACAGACGGCCCGCACTTTATGCAGCAGCTCTGACACCGCACTTTATGCAGCAGCTCTGACATGTCGGGGTAGTTGTGAATGAACTTATCCCAAAACTTTTGTGGTTTGTCCACATGACTTCAGTACCCGCATCTGAAAAATCTTACTCAGCAGTCACACGGGGACTTTTCTCCACTTTGCGCTTCAGGTAGCACACAGCAGTCAAAGTCAGCATCTTTTTTCTGCCACGACCAGGTAGCGTTTCAACAGTGCCCTTTGCCTTAAATTTGCAAATGATGCTTCCTATGGTGTCTCTTGGTATGTTCAACATCTTTGCAATCTTCTTTTAGCCATTGCCCTTCCTGTGAAGAGAAATCACCTCTTCTCTTGTCTTCCTGGACCATTCTCTTGACTTCACCATGTTTGTAAACACACCAGTAAATGTCTAGAAGGAGCTGAGTATCACAGTTATTTTAAATCTGCCTAATTGGTGCTTATTATGCTTGATTGCTGCTCCTTGACATCCACAGGTGTTTTCAATACCTGATTGAAAACACTTGAATGAATCTCTGTTCTTAAGAGTGGTATTCTTTAAGGGGTTGAATAATTGTGTCAATGAAGAAATCACAAAAAAAAACATTTAATACTGTATTACAAAAACAATTGATGTCATTTTAGTTGCATTTGGTTCTTTAAAAAGTCCATGTAAGATTTCATTCTGAACACAATTACAAATGTACACTAAATTCCCTAAAACCCTTTACAGCATTGGGGGTTGAATAATTTTGAACACAACTGTAAACACACGTTTAGACAATACAGTGGCTGCAGGGTATGCCAGCACCTCCAAGGCGTAAATAGCAAGCTCAGGACATGTGCCCAATTTGAAGACCCAGAAGTTGAATAGGGCAGACCCAGTGTCGCAGCTAGAAATGATTGGGCACAACAGCAAGTATTTGACTGGGCCCTCCCCCCTCACAGTAATTTTTGCGCAACCCCTCCTTTCATGCCGCCATTCTTGGGGCTACTAAAGATCGCTCTCTCAGACCAGGCCCAGCAGCTGTTCTGTCCACTTTCTACACTGTCTGTACTGCCACTGTATATAATTTCATTGAATAATACTGTTGAGGGGGCCCTGACAAAGACTTTTAGTCCTCCTCCTCCTGGTTGTCCCCTTCTAGTTCAGGGCCACAAAGCAGTAGCTTCCCCTGCTTCCCCTGTAGCTATGTCCCTGGGCAGACTCATCAGTCAGTATGTGTACTGTTCCTCCATGTTGCTGAAATACTGCCTCCTGCTAAGACGTTCCAGATCTGCTAGTGGTGCAGGTTGTTGTGGCGTGATGACAAAGCTTTTCCACATTTCACCCATGATAACCCTGCCTTCTGAGGTGTTGGTGGTGACCCAGCTGCGTTGGCGACTTCTTTTTCCTCCTCCTCTGCCTTCACCTTGTGCTTCCACTGAGTCCCCAGTGTCAGGTGTGAATGCCATCAGCAGCGTGTCTACTGGCGGGCGCATCCTCCTATTACACTCCAATAAGGGAATTAAGGATGGCACGTTGTCCTTGTAACGGGAATTAAGCAGCTTGGCCACCCACCAATCATCGGTCTGTTGTTCCTTGCCTGTCCACATCTCCTGCGCGGTGTGGGGTTTGTCCCACAAACACACAAGTTTTAAAACAGACTGCTATCGTTTCCTCCTGGCTGTGCTGCTATGGGTGATGAAGGTGTTACACTGAGCGGATGAAGGGGTGGTAGAGAAGGAGGAGGAAGCCGAGTAGGAGGAGGATGAGGTAACAGGAGGCAAAGAGAAATGCCCTGCAATCCTCTGGGGCGGAAGGACATTCACAAAAATGCTATGCGCCTCAGGCCCAGCCGCCACTGCATTTACCCAGTGTGCTGTTAAGAGAGATATAACGTCCCTGCCCATGCTTACTGGTCCATGTATCGGTTGTTATGTGGATCTTTCCACAGATGGTGTTGCGCAGTGCACACCTGATTTTGTCCACCACTTAGTTGTGCAGGGAAGGGATGGCTCGCCTGCAAAAGTAGTGGCGGCTGTATCCACGTACTTTGGGACAGTCACCACCATAAGGTTTTTAAAACTGTCCACCAGACAGAATGACAGCAAGGACCAGGAATTTTGAAATCAAGGCAATCACAGTCAGGGATTACGGGTGGGTAGGGGGTACTTCCTCTTTCTATTTCTCTTTCTCTGCTGAACACTTCCATGGGATTCAGTGGAGATGTTTGGTGACGGTGCCAGATGTGGTGGCGTTGCCGCAACATCCTCTGTTTGCTGGGTCGCAGGTGCCACTGTCACTCACTTGAGCTCTGGTTTAGAATGTTTTTTTTTTTTTTCTGTATTTTATGTTTTTTTAAGTAATTTCCCTATCCACATTTGTTTGCAGGGCATTTACCTACATTTTGCTGCCTTTTGCAACCCTCTAGCCCCTTCCAGGGCTATTTTACAGCCATTTTTGTACTCAAAAGTTTGTGTCCCCATTGACTTCAATCGGGTTCGGGTTCAGGGTCAAGTTCGGGTTAAGTTCGGATCCCGAACCCAAACATTTCAGTGAAGTTCAGCCGAACTTGTGGAACCTGAACATTCAGGTGTCCGCTCAACTCAAGTTACTGGCACATGATTGGGGGGCATCTATGGGAGGCACTTGTTACTGGCACATTTTTATGGGGCACTATGGGGGCTTTTACTGAGGCCACAAAGTAAGGGCATTTTATATGTGGGGCTCTGTGTGGTACTAGTATTATCAGGGGTATTATCTGTTTCTGCAGTATAGTATTGGGGAGCACAGCGGCATAGTATTGGGGGTAGTAGGATGATTTGTCCAGAAGATGGGAGGATGATGGAAAAGTAGTAAACTAAGATTTTATTTATTTTTTTTGTCAATCTGAAGAGATGGAAAATGGCCACAAAATTGTGGTCTGGTCTGAAGGTCTGAAAGGAGAAGATGAGGACAGAGAACATCTGCATCAAAGGATACGTCACTGGATGCAAGAGGTATGGGGTGCTGTATTTCTGTAGTGATGGGATCAGGGGCATAACAATTTATTTTGCCTGGGGACCCTGAGGGTTCTCAGTCCGCCCCGGGCGCAAGTTCAAATTTTGGCTTTCTTCCTTGATGCAGTGCCGACACCATGTTCATCCTGTTGTCGGTCAGCATGGTTCCGATTTTTAGTTGTCGTGGAGAAAGCCAGGATTCGATTTCTTGATGCCACACACGGAGCAGTTCCTCTCCTCTGTGACTCTGTTCGCCAAGGCAAACCAGGTACCGAACAGCGTGACACTGGAGGGGAACTGTGACTTGCCCCTGCAGTGGAGGCTGAGGACACGGTGGAGGATGAGGAGGCAGAGGGGGACATTATCGCAGGACTAACAGTGTGACAACGTGGAGGCGGGAGTGGTTTGACCTGTCTAAGTTGCTGGTGTGGCTGTGAAGGGACTACATTCACCCAGTGGGCCGTAAAGGACATGTATTGTCCCTGACTGTAGTTACAGCTCCACACGTCGGCGCTGCCGTGCACTTTGGCAGACACCGACAGGCCCAAGGACTGGCCCACCCCCACCTTCTGTCCTACGTGTGTTGCACACATGCTGGTACTGCCTTTTTCACAAAGAAATGAGGGCTTGGGACTCTCCTCCTCGGCTCGGCACAAGCCATCAGTTCTCTGAAAAGTGCAGAGTCCACCACTTGACAAAGCTACTAACCGCAAAACGCTCGTTGAGGAAGTTAGCCGCACGCACAGCAGCACTTTCGTATGTCTTTGGGACTAATACTTTACTGCCATTAATGTATTCAGCGTTCCTTGGAAATGTTTCCATTTATTTGATAGGATCTGGGTGAAGGTGATAGCTTTATTTTCCCTAAGCACTTTTTTCCCTTTGATAGGTCAACCAGTTTAACTATTTACAGTCACCTTCCCATTGAATGCTTTTTAGTGAATCCCTCCTATTGTTGGTTAGGGTTAGAATAAAGATACACACTGAACCAGTACAAGACTAAGTTAGTCTGTATGGAATTCCACATTGTGTGGCAGTATTGATGCAGTCTTTTGATCCTGATATGTACCCTTATGTGAGATAAATAGCATTCAGTTTTGGCATTTATTATGTATTTAGGATATTGAATCATGCTGTATTAGATTGTGGCCTAATTTTTTGTGTTCCCTACTAGTATTATGAAATTATTGATGTACTTTTAAAACTGTGTTAAATAAAAAGGATATATTTTAAGAGGAACTTATACTCATATTATTGGGAAATACGATTAGATTTTGATTTGGATCAATTTGGTTGTACTTTCCCTTCACTTGTAAATCACTTTTTATCACAATGAGGATTTTCCTGTGACTCTCCCTAGCACCTGCACACGTCTCTCCCTGCTTGTGAAATGATTCCTCTCACTATGCTTTCCCAGCACTAATTAACCTGCTTATTTCCTTTTTTTTTAACAATTTGTTTTTCTTTCACTCTCCTTAGCGCCTGCATACTTGTCCCTGAACAAAGTACAATTGTGAATGACAGAATCTAAGATGGCCGCCGTATTTATAGGGCTAGGACATCACCAGGCTGGCTGGCTGCTGATTGGTTGCATGCATGGCATTATAGGTCATCTCGCCTTTCCAGAGTTCCTTGGCCCATATCCTCCCATGTGTAGCTGCCATTTTAGCCACCATTGTAGCCGTCATTTTAGGAAAAATTATGATTTGTTACCATGAAGCGCAAGGAAATTCACATTTGTAGCAATTCTAATTTTTCCTGAAATTCCAAATGAATTCCACTTTGTCAGCTTCGATTCGCTCATCTCTGATTATAAATGTCAATGTTAAGATAAATTGTAGTAATACGTGATTTATTTCATAATATTAATATGAATAGGGTTTAGCAAGCAGCACCTATTAAATAATGAAAGTGATGACACAGTTCCTTGTTTTTATTGCGATGAATGGGCAAATAAAACTAAGTGTTAAACTGCTGAAAGTTTACCTTCAGTTATCCATTTAAAAACCTCTTAGGAGATGTGTAAGTGCCTCAGTGAAAAATTTACATTTTTCTAGAATAAAAATGAGCATATTATGAATTATTGTCTTCGCTAATTTGGATGCTGCACTCTCTATTTCAGTGTACAGCAGAGTAGAAGGATACTTGATTAATTTTAGTCCTTTATTTTCTCCATGCTGAGAGAGTAAGGCTACTTTCACACTAGCATTTTGGCTTTCCGTTTGTGAGATCCGTTCAGGGCTCTCAAAAGCAGTTCAAAATAGATCAGTTTTGCCCTAATGCATTCTGAATGGAAAAGGATCCGCTCAGAATGCATCAGTTTGCCTCCCTTCAATCACCATTCCCTCTGAAGGAGGACACCAAAAAGTTGCCTGAAGCGTTTTGCTGTCCGCCTGACGAAGCAGAGCCAAACGGATCCGTCCTGGCACGCAATGTAAATCAATGGGGACGGATCCGTTTTCTCAGACACAATCGGACAAAATAGAAAATAGATCCGCCCCCCATTGACTTTAAACGGTGCTCAAGACGGATCCGTCATGGCTATAGAAGACATAATTCAACCGGATCTGTTCATGACAGATGCATGCGGTTGTATTATTGTAACGGAAGCGTTTTTGCAGATCAATGACGGATCCGCAAAAAACGCTAGTGTGAAAGCCTTAGTAGAAGAAAGAAAAAAATATCAATTTACCCAGACAGGAAGATACAAACTGTGTGCCTGCAGAATGATTTTGCAAGTTATGTGATTGGTTTCAATGAAAAGAGAATGTGGCAAGTGCAATCCTGCAGCTCCACTTTATCTATAACTTGGAAGACAAAAATGTATTTAAATGAATTAGGCTACATTCACATGACCGTATTAATGAGTCTGCATCCGTTCCGTAATTTTGTGGAACGGGGCAGACCCATTCATTTCTATGAAGATGTCCGCGTCTGTTGCTCTGTGCCGCAGCCCCACAAAAAAATAGAGCATGTTCTATTCTTGTCAGCAATTGCTGACAAAAATAGGCATTTTCTATGATAGCCATGGAATGTGAGGTCGCAAAACACCACTTTCGTGTGAATGTAGCCTTATAAAGAAGGAAAGGTCTGCAGAACAAATACCTGGGGAGTACAGGGATTTTCTATGAATAATTAACTTTAACTGAAGTCCTCTAGCCTGCAATTCCTATTGAATGATTCATGGTTTCCTTCACCCCTTCACTCTGGTCTTGCTGCTGGTTCCCATTGTCCCATCTTCCATGCCTGGTATGTTTTATTTCTTCTTGAGCATAAATAAGGTCACCTGTAGCACTGTAGCCAATAGCTGGCTTCAGTAGTGATACGTCCATGCCCTGGCAGGAAAAAACAAAAACAAAAAAAACCTGGTGGCCAGAAGATAAGGAAGGAAATCAGTGCACAGGACCAGGAGTGGTGAGGAGCAGGTCAGTATGAATCTTTCATTGGGGTCTTCAGTTAATTAAGTAATCAACAAAAAGACCCGAGGTTAGAAATACTCCAGGGAAGGAATTGATTCCAAATATATCACGTAAACTAAAAAGGGTAAAATACCTTACTAGTAATACAGCTACTATTTAGACTATTGAAATGTATGCTTTCATTTCATCATTAAAAATATTTTTGGATATGGATCCAAAAAGTGATTTTAAAACTACAAGGGCATCAATGGTACACGTTAAGGCTACATGCACACAACAGTGTTTTTTTGCTGTCCGCAAATCGCGGATCTGTCCTTTTTTTTCACATCCACATCCGTTCCGGGTGTCCGCAAATTTTGTAGGTTGTGTTTCAGTGTGTCTTCCGTTTTCTTTGCGGATCCGCAAAAAAAATAAATGGAAGGCTTTAACTAGTTTCTTAAAGTACATGTACAAGTGCCCTGGTTTTCAAGCAACCATCCGAAAAAAAAAAAAAAAACGATTTGGATGGCAAACGGATGGCTTCTGTTGGTCATCTGCATTTTTTGCGGCCCCATTGACTTCTTTGGGTTTGCAAACCGTTTTTTGCGGACAAGAATAGGACATGCCATATTTTTTTGCAGACGTGAAATGCGGACAGTGGATGCGGACAGGTAATGGAAGAGGCATCCGCATTTTTAACGGATCAATAGAAATGAATCGGAAACCATCAGAGCCGCAAAAAAAAGGAACAGGGGCCGCAAAAAAACACTGCCGTGTGCATGTCGGCTAAATATGTACAATACATATTTTTAGTGTTGCTACTTGAAACACTACATTATTGTGCCAGGAAGGCATGAACAAATCTTTTCTGAATTAACCAGATTTGTTACAAATTTCACAATAATTCTGCTGCCCAAGGAAGTTTTGTGCTTTGCTTCGAATGAATTGTGAAAAAATGTCTCCAGTGCCATTTTACTGTGAAAATTGTCAAGAGAAAACAGGAGTGAGGCTTAAGATCGAGGAACACGTGACCTTGGGAGTGAGGGTTGTTAGGGGGCTTTCCCTGATGGGATTAAAGGATGACAGCCTATGAGCCAATTGGAGGCAGAATTTTGGAAGGTCCTTCAGCCTCTGGGCTGGATAGTCACCATTCTGTATGCAGCTTACAATCTGAGAGAATGTTTGTTGGCTGTGTCTGACAAAAAAGCAATTACAGATACAAGCCACTAATCTAGGTAAGGTAGCGAGAGTATAGGGACATAATTACATAGATTTAGGGTTTTATCAGAGAAAGCAATTAGGGAGGGACTGGTCACTCAGTTGTGTGTTTCATACTGCCGCTAAAGGGTATAAAGTTCATGCATTTAAAAACCTGCAGTTGAATCAACAAAATCCAGTAACAACCTAATTTTTTTTCTGTAAATGGATACCCAGACAACCTTTAAACATTTAAAAAAAAATCTAGTTTCTACAGTTCATACAGTAGATGACTATTTGTCAGCACCTTCTATTACTTTATATATATATATATATATATATATATATATATATATTTTTTTTTTAAAGAGCTGTGTGAGGGCTCTTTTTTGTCAGGGGGAGGGTATCGATAGTTTTTATTGATAGCATTTTGGAGTGCATGGCACTTTTGGATCACTTTTTATTCAATATGTTGGGAGTGGAAACGACCAAAAAATTGTGAATTTGCAACTTTGAGTTCGGAGTAGTAGTAGCAGAAGGCCACAGTTCCCTGACTCCTCTCAGTAGGATGATGTTGAAGTTACCTCTTTATCTGCACCGCGCCTTGAAGCTAGCGGTAATAGCATTCCTCCTGCTCTTTCTCCTTGCTGTCCCTTGCATCCTTTTTGTCTTCACTGTCCCCTCCTGGTGGGGCATTGTCTGTTTTCCTAAGAAGAGGCAATAAAACATCACATGCAATGGAAGACCTTGTCTGTTCCATGCTGTTCTGCTACTGCTGCCACTACTATTGTTGCCACCCCTAAACAGCCACACACACATATATGATCTACAGCCTTGTTTAATTCTTGCTGTGCTGCTACTTCTTTTTTTTTTTTTTTTTTTTTTAAATTTTTCATCTTTATTTTTCTTTACCATCCATAAAAAGACAAAAGTAATACAAAAACATACCTACCCACACCCCAACACCCCCCCCTCCCCAACCCTGCAGGAAAAAAAAAAAAAAAAAACAACAATAGGGAAAGTCGCTTAATCAATCCAATCCTTCCATATAATACTCCACTTTGCATAAGACCCTCTTTGTCCATACAAGACTCTCTCATAACTCTTAACTTTCTTAACTAAACTTAGCCAGTTGTTGCAATCTGGAGCGAGGGAGGAACACCATTTTCTGGATATAAGAAGCCTAGCCAAAAAGATCACTTTCATCAACAATTGGCACTTCAAAGGCTGACAGTTAACTTCCGATAGATCACCAAGAACCCATAACTTTGGGGATAATGGAATATCCATATTAAGTCTCTGGGCCAAAGTTGTTTGAACCATTCTCCAGTAGTTACTCACCATCGGGCAATCCCAGAACAGATGAAGATGATCTGCCCCGGGGTCCCCGCATCGAGGACAGTCCGAGGAGGCTCTGAATCCCCTCTTATGGAGCCATAGTGGTGTTAAATAAATTTTGTGTATAATATTAAACTGTACAACAGTGTGATTGAAATTGTGAGAAACCCATCCCAGACCGTCACCTATTTTCTCCCAGTCCGGGGGGCCAACCTCAAGCAGTGATTCAGACCAGGATCTCTGTCCTGGAGAAAGACAGTCCGAGAAAAAATGTTTCATCAAGTGTCTGTAACAATGTGAGAGTTTAACTTTCATACATCCTTTCTTACTAATCAAATTGTGCAAAAATTCAGGAGTGTCTATATAAAGTGAGTGACTAACAGCAGTGCTAAGAAGTGCCGACCTCAATTGAAGGTGGGCATACCAAACCACCTCACCAACATTTAGCTTTTGTTTTAGCTCTGTAAACGACAAGATTTGTCCATCCCCAATCACCTGGTGGAAATATTGAATATTTTTCATCCTCCAATACTGCCGACAATTTGGGTCACCCAAATTTAGAAGCTTATGGTTATGCCATAATGGGGTACAAGTAAGTAGTGCCTCCACTTTAAACCAGCTCCTTATAATCTGCCAGGCTTTCATAGCCATTCTGCAGAAGGGTTTAAACCCAGTCTGTATATTAATTAGGTAATCGGACTCTAATACTGTAAATAAATCAGAAAAACCTGAGTCCTTTACCAATTTTCTACAGAGATGGCTATTTTCCCAGTCATTAAAAAAGTTGAGTTGAGAGGCCATATAGTAACCCCTAAAATAGGGGAGGTTAAGACCTCCCGATTGTAGGGCATAGAGAAATAAAGTGCCTTTAGTCTCACACGCTTCCTCCCCATAGCAAATCGTTGATCATCCGTTCTATCAATCTAAAGTATTTGTCTTCAATCCATACCGGTGAATTGCGAAGAACATAAAGAATCTGGGGCAACACCACCATTTTTATTAATGAGATTCTATCTGCTCTAGCGGGCAGAATTTTTGCCATATCTTAACTTTAGATCTCACTTTTGACAATAAGGGAAACAAGTTAAATTTTAAATATTCTTGGATCTTGACAGTAACTGTTATCCCCAGATAATTTATTGAATCAGATATCAATAACCGATCAGTGATAGAATTCTCCATCGATCCTCGCATTTCGTCTATAGGGAGAAGAGCAGTTTTCTCCCAGTTGACCTCAAGGCCAGAGGGAACAGAAAATAGATTAACCAACTCCATTATTCGTGGGAGGGTGGTTTCAATTTGATGAATAAAAAACAAAATATCATCTGCATAGAGAGATATACGATCCTGCTTCCCCATTACACCAAAACCAGCCACTTTCAAGTCCTGCCTAATACTGGCTGCAAGAGGTTCGATATAGATATTAAATAAAAGAGGGGAGAGAGGACAGCCTTGACGTGTACCTCTTCCCAATACAAAGCTCTCTGTCAACATATCATTGATCTTAATCCTAGCTACCGGGCTTTTGTATAACAGTTGCACCATCGCCATAAACTTAGGCCCAAAACCCATTTTTTTCATAACTTCCCAAAGGAACCCCCACTCGACTCTGTCAAACGCCTTAGTGGCATCCAGTGACAGAATGGAGCGGGCGCTCCCAGGGGATTGAATATTAGTGAAAAGCCTATGCAAATTATGGTGGGTGCCCCTTTTTGGCATAAAGCCATTTTGATCTAGATGGATAACGGACGACATTACCCCAGAAAGCCTACTAGCCAGAAATTTTGCAAATATCTTAACGTCCGAGTTTAATAAAGAAATAGGTCTATATGAACTTAAATCAATCGGGTCTTTATCTTTTTTTGGGATTAAAACTATCAACGCCTCCATCATAGACTGTGGCAGACCCCCCCCCTGTACAGCTTCAGAGAACACCTCCAGTAGATGAGGAAGGATGACATCCCTGTATTTACGATAAAATTCGTACGGAAGGCCATCTAACCCTGGCGATGAGTTCCCAGAGATAGAACTCAGGGCCTCCTGGATCTCCAAGAGAGACAACTCTCTTTCCAAGAATTTTGTTTGGACTTCCGTTAACATCGGAAGAGAAATTTTCTCCAGGAACTGCCTCGCCAGGTCAGATGGCAAACCAGAAGAAGCTCTTTATATCTGGGAGAAGTATTGCAGAAAGGTGTCTCTGATTCCCTCTAAATCTGATATAATTACACCATCTAAATTGCGAATCGCAGTAATAGCTTTCTTTTTCTTATCCTGTTGTGAAATTATTCTGGCTAGGAGCTTACCGGGGCGTCCAGACTCTGAAAATACTTTTGCCCCTAAAAACAACCTATGGTTTGCTTTCTCCATTACGTAATCCTCCAAGGAGGAGCTAGCCTTCTGCATCTCTTCTTTGTTATCTTCAGTAGGTTGCTCAGTAAAACGCTCCGTTGTGGATGCCACGGTCCTAACCAATTCCTCCTCCCTTTTCCTAAATGATCTCCTCGCTGCAGTAATTTCACTAATAAGGATCCCCCTTAAATATGCTTTCAGGGCATCCCAAACCAAATCGATTCTAGCCGAGGGGAGATTCACTTCCCAAAAGGAGGATACATGTTCTTTAAAGGACTTATAATTATCCATAATGGTAAGCCAATATGGATTCAACCTAAAGCCAACGCCCCTATTATCTTTATTCTCCCCAATGCAGACCTCAATAGATACAGGTGAGTGATCTGAGACTGTTCTAACTCCATATCGTATCCTTCTAATGTTATTCAAATTTCTCTCATTAGTAAACGCTAAATCAATCCTAGACATTGCTCTACCCCCCCTACTAACGCAGGAGAAAACTCTCTTTCCTCGACCAAAATGTTCCCATATATCCACCAATCCAACCTCCAAGCAGAACTGAGGCAGTGGAGAATTGAGGATGTTCCTTCCCATATCTGCATCTAGTGTCAGCCTGTCCCTTTTAGGATCCATAACAGCGTTAAAGTCTCCCATCAGTACAAGCCGACATTCAGGTTTCTTTTCCAAGAAGCGCAGTAGTTGGGTAAGTGGATACATAGAAAATGGCGGAGGTATGTAAAAAAAGGCGAGAATGTAGCTGTGACCATAAAGCCTACCATACAGAAAAATAAATCTACCTTGATCATCTATATTAGAATCTATTAAAGTAAAATCTATCGAATTATGAATCAGGACCGATACTCCCCTAGAGGCACTACTAAAGGTTGAGTGGTAGGATTGGGAATGCCATCCTGTCATCAAACGGGACACTGTCTCATCAGTGAGATGAGTTTCCACTATGCAAATAATTGCTGGAAGATACCTTTTTAATGCATCGATAATAGCTTGCCTCTTAACCCTTTCCCCAAGGCCTCTAACATTCCAAGAAACAATTCTAACGGACATCAATTATACAAAAAAATTACACTGTCAATGTTACTCTACCCTTTTCCAATCCACACTGTACTGCTGCTGCTCTCAGTTAAAAAATAAACATTTTCCAGGCTAACACTTGTAGTCTATAAACTAGGCAAGTGCATGTTTAGAATACTTGTTGAGGACAGGACTCTGTTTTTTATATAAGATCACTAGCAGAAGGACCCATCTCACACAGGTATATTTAATCAATTTAATTTAATGTTTGTGTGTGTTGTTAAAAGATATCAACAGTATCCCCCATAACAGTGACCTCTATAGCACCCCTCCCTTTTAACGTTAACTCAACAGTCCTCCACCCCTTAACACTGCCCTCCCACAGTGCCCCGCCACTTTAAAATGGAACCTCCACAGCAGCCCATCCCCTTAACTTTCACCTTCACAGCAGCTCGCCCCTTTAACAGTGAGTTTCACAGCACCCTACTTCCTTGACTATTAACCTCCTAAGGGGCCCACCCCCTGAACAGTGACCTCCACAGTTCCCCATCCCCTAACAGTGACCTCACAGTACCCTGCTGCCTTAACAGAGACCTTCATAGCAGTTGCCACTTTAATAGTTGCCCCTGCACCCTTAACAGTGACCTCTACAGTGTCCGCCCTTTTAACAGTGAACTCCACAGCAGCCTGCCCCCTTAACAGTAACATCCACAGTAAATGCCTCTTTAACAGTGACCTCCACAGTGACCGCCTCTTTAACAGTGACCTTCATAGCGCCCTGCCGCTTTAATGCTAGGGATACACGACAACATGTGTCGTGCAACATTTTGTCTTAACAATTCTTATAATGATAGGCTATGGTGTTGCACTGCGACATGTGAAATGCTGCGACTGTGACAAGACAGTCGCAAAAAAACATATGGATTTTTCTGCAACTGATGCATCGCAGCATGTCACATGTGGCAGTGCAACACCATAGACTATCATTATAAAAATTGTCGAGCTACACATGTAGCAGTGTAGTTGAGCCCTATGTGTCATGCGACACATGTCGTTGTCTAGCCCTAGCCTGAAGTTGACCTACAGCAATAAAGAAACAAGGCTGGGTTGTTATGGAAACCTGGAGTAAAACCGTGTGTATGTGGAGACTAAGGCCTGCGAGTTTCTATTGGCTGATAAGGGACATGTGACCAAGTGAATGGCAGTTGGGATATGACGAGAAAGACTTGCAGGCTTGTATTGGCTAATGCGGGTAATTTTTTGGTGGAATATCTCAGGAACGGTACGTCCTGGAGAGCTGAGACCCGGTCTAAAACCTTTCCGGACACCTGATGCACCTGTGTTCCAAATTTGGTGAAAATCGGTCCAGTCATTTGGTCATGCATACAGAACAGACAGACAGACTTCGGGACAGACAGAAACTCATTGTGTACCAGCATGTTACCTCCACAGTATTCTTTCCCAGATAGTAAGTGATATGTTTAGTAGAAATTGATCGATGAGTTTTTGAGTTACAGAGCAATATGTGTAGCAAAAACAGTTGGAACTTACAAACTCCATGCAGCTTCTGTGTAGGGGCGTCTGACCCCCACAAGATTTCTTTCCAGGTAGCAAGGGATTTGTATACCAAGTTTGGTTGAAATCGATGGTTGCATTTTTGATTGATCGAGGAAAGATGCAATTAGTTTTTACTACACAACAGGCAACTGGAGTACACTTGTGACTGTCTAGGTGACTTTTTTAAAAAGTTGCTAATGATATTATTCAACCCCCAAGGCTGTAAAGGGTTTTAGGGAATTTAGTGTACATTTGTAATTGTGTTCAGAATTAAATCTTACAAGTACTTTTTAAAGAACCAAATGCAACTAAAATGACATCAATTGTTTTTTTAATACAGTATTAAATGGTTTTTTTTGTGATTTCTTCATTGACACAATTATTCAACCCCTTAAAGACTACCACTCTTAAGAACAGAGATTCATTCAAGTGTTTTCTATCAGGTATTGAAAACACCTGTGGATGTCAAGGAGCAGCAATCAAGAAGAATAAGCACCAATTAGGCAGATTTAAAATGACTGTGATACTCAGCTCCTTCTAGACATTTACTGGTGTGTTTACAAACATGGTGAAGTCAAGAGAATGGTCCAGGAAGACAAGAGAAGAGGTGATTTCTCTTCACGGGAAGGGCAATGGCTATAAGAAGATTGCAAAGATGTTAAACATACGAAGAGACCCCATAGGAAGCATCATTCGCAAATTCAAGGCAAAGGGCACTGTTGAAACGCTACCTGGTCGTGGCAGAAAGAAGATGCTGACTTCGACTGCTGTGCGCTACCTGAAGCGCAAAGTGGAGAAAAGTCCCCGTGTGACTGCTGAGGAACTGAAAAAAGATTTGTCAGATGCGGGTACTGAAGTTCCAGCTCAGACAATAAGGCGCACACTGCATAATGAAGGCCTCCATGCCAGAACTCCCAGGCGCACCCCCTTGCTGTCTCCAAAGAATAAGAAGAGTCGACTCCAGTATGCCAAAAGTCATGTGGACAAACCACAAAAGTTTTGGGATAGTGTTCTGTAGACTGATGAAACAAAATTAGAACTGTTTGGGCCCATGGATTAACGCTATGTTTGGAGGAGGAAGAACAAGGTCTATGAAGAAAAGAACACCTTGCCTACTGTGAAGCATGGTGGGCGTCAATCATGCTTTGGGGCTGTTTTGTTTCTACAGGTACAGGGAAGCTTTAGCATGTGCAAGGTACCATGAATTCTCTTCAGTACCAGGAGATATTGGATGAAAATGTGATGCAGTCTGTCACAAACCTGAGGCTTGGGAGACGTTGGACCTTTCAACAGGACAATGATCCCAAGCATACCTCCAAGTCCACTAGAGCATGGTTGCAGATTAAAGGCTGGAACATTTTGAAGTGGCCATCGCAGTCACCAGACTTAAATCCGATTGAGAACCTCTGGTGGGACGTAAAGAAAGCAGTTGCAGCGTGCAAGCCTCAGAATGTGACTAAACTGGAGGCTTTTGCCCATGAAGAATGGGCGAAGATACCCGTAGATCGCTGAAAGACACTTGTGTCAAGCTATGCTTCACGTTTAAAAGCTGTTATAACTGGAAAAGGATGTTGTACTAAGTACTAAGATTGAATGTCACTTGGGGTTGAATAAAACTGATAATGATGTGAGCACAGAAAAGACATTTGTGGTTATTTCATTATAAATGTTATGTTATATTTGTCTGACTTACAAGTGCCTCTTTGATTTAATTGTAAACAAGATGACTGAAATGATCAAAATCAATGTCAAACTGGCCAAAACACTCAATTTCAGTGGGGGTTAAATAATTTTGAACACAACTGTATATGGATAAAAAGTTAACTGTGCCAACAAAACATATGTCTTCCTCTTAGTAAATACTCTGATGAGCAAAAAGGTAACAATGTTACAAAAAAAAAGTGTATTTTTGACTTTCAGGCTCAATATCTTACCATCCACTGCAGCTTTGGAATTAATGGGTGGACTTCAATTCATATTCTTCCAACTGTCATGGCACACACATTTAACATACACACACAATTTTCTTGGCTGAGATACCGCTATCAATGAGCTGGGTGATGCTGTTTCTCTTTTCTTTAGAAATCTTCTTCATGGCTGCTCCTGGATTTGAACCAGTAACCTTTCACTTGGGAGTCAACCTAACAAAACACTGAGCTATTACGGAATGTGACAACTGGCTGTGATTTGTAGTATACAAGAAGGAAAAGATTGTTCTACCACTAGAAGCAAAACAGTAACAATGCAGCTACATGACAAGAATCTCCATAATTAATCATATGCTAAATAAATGCAAGTCCAATTTATGTATGACATAGCCAAGATGACTGTCTATAAATTGATGGTAGTCTCACGTTTGAAGCTGTAGTGGATTGTGATATGTGAAGCCAGAAAGTCAAAAGTTCAAAACATTGTTACCTTTTTGCTCGTCAATGTATAACATGGTGGTAATGTTTGAAAATTTGACTTGTTGGATGAGAGCCCCAACTCCTTGTCAAATAGTGATGAGCGGCAGGTGCCATATTCGATTTCAACGAAATTTGCGAATATTCGATAGATATTCGTCATTATTCTAGCTATCGCAATAAATATGCTATTTAAATAATTGCGTATTGCGATTGTAACTTAAGGCTACTTTCCTATTGCTTTGATATCTAGAAATAGCGAAGATGACGAATATGACAAATGTACTATCTAGAAAAAGGGGCACAACCCATATGCACATATATCAGAGTGCCGGCTCCCGGCATAAAAAATCACTGCAGTAACCAACAAACAAAGAATGCCAAGATTATAAGCCGCACATCTAAAAATGTATACATTTATTTATGCGAACAGACACAAAAAAACACTATTAAAAACGTTGTATACAATGTATGCAATCCACATAACCCTGTCCAATTACCATGCAAAAAGTATGGACATAATCCCACAATAAGACATTCTTATCAGAAACATGAAAAAATGTAGTAATCCATCAAGACAAAATGTAATCAGATACTTATCATAAATGTATGGGGATGCGCATGGTGGACAAGGGAAGAAAAAGCCCGACGCGTATCACCAGACTCTGCTGGCTTCCTCAGGGGTGCCTATTCACAATTGTACATGTAGTCTTAAATAACCTCACTAATCAAATCAATAATCATGGATAATAATAATCACCTATAGTCATAGTTGGCGCGATGAGGATGCCGATCCCTGGTGCAGGTGCAGCGGACACGGAACTCGCTTGCCGAAGAAGTCGGCGGGCGGAAGTGCCCATTGCGCATGCGCGAATGCGTCAGGGCAAGAGGTCAGATGCGCGCTGCGTTCCAAAGAGCGGAAGCGACATCGCGTCATGGCGTCACGCCACGGCACAGGCGCACAGTACCTTGGCACAAAACAAAAAATAAAAAATAATATTTTAATCAAAAAACACCAATTTGTGAAGAATGAAAAAAGCAAATATGAATATTCTAATATAAAGTGTTAATATTCCATGCAGAAGAATAATAAAACAATGATCATAAATAGTGTTGAGCGAACAGTTTGAAAATCGTTCGGGTCCGTACCGAATTTTGGGGTGTCCGTGACACGGACCCGAACACGGACATTTTCAAAAAAGTTCGGGTTCGAGTCCGGTGTTCGTCGATTTCTTCCCGCTTTCTGAAGGGCTGCATAGAAGCCAATCAGCTAGCGTTTTACTTCTTGCCCTAAGAGCCCATCACAGCCATGCCTACTTAGGCAATATTTCTCCCAGTGTGGGAAATTTATCTAGCAAAACTAGCATTTTAAAAATTCCGGTGTTCTGAAATACCAGCAGTCCTCTTGTAATTAATACCTCAAAAAGGCATTATATCGTCCAGTGTTGTAATTTTGGTGAAAAAAAGGCCGATTTAATCAATCTGGTGTTAGTTACACCAGAAACAGTAGGCCTCACGTTTTTACTCCTGTAAAAAGGAATTAATACCGCAAAAAGGCATTACATTGTCCAGTGTTGTAATTTTGGTGAAAAAAAAGGCCAATTTAATCAATCTGGTGTTTGTTAGACAAGAAACAGTAAGCCTCACGTTTTTACTACTGTAAAAAGGAATTATATCTCCCCGTGTGGGAATCTATGTACCAAAACTAGCATTTTAAAAATTCTGGTGTCCAATTTGCAGCAGTCTTCTTGTAATTAATACCGCAAAATGGCATTATTGTCCAGTGTTGTAATTTTGGTGAAAAAAAGGCCAATTTAATCAATCTGGTGTTTGTTAGACCAGAAACAGTAGGCCTCACGTTTTCACTCCTGTAAAAAGGAATTATATCTCCCCATGTGGGAATCTATGTACCAAAACTAGCATTTTAAAAATTCTGGTGTCCAATTTGCAGCAGTCTTCTTGTAATTAATACCGCAAAAAGGCATTATTGTCCAGTGTTGTAATTTTGGTGAAAAAAAGGCCAATTTAATCAATCTGGTGTTTGTTAGACCAGAAACAGTAGGCCTCACGTTTTCACTCCTGTAAAAAGGAATTATATCTCCCCGTGTGGGAATCTATTAGTGTTGAGCGCGAATATTCGAAAAGCGAATTTTTTTAGCGAATATCGGCACTTCGCTAATTCGCGAATATTTCGAATATAGCGCTATAAATTCGCTATTTCGAATATTCGTTTTTTTTTTTTTTTTTTTTTTTTTTTTAGTTATATTTTTTTCTTTCCTACTTCCCAAAAGTAGTTCTTACCTGTCCTGAGGATTCCTGGCTTCCTGGCTGCTCTAGTCAGTGCCCGTTGCCGCTTCTGCCGACTTCCGTGCTCATGTGGAGCGTCCCCATCCATGGGAGAATCTCCATATACTAAAATGTACTGTCGGATTTGAGGAATTACGTTGAAATCGCAATGCGATTAATTCAAGTTATATTAATCGCATTGCGATTACAACTTAGCACTGCTATCTTACATAGGCTAGAATTAACGAATATGGATAGCTATGCACTAGCAGTGCTAAGTTGAAATCGCAATGCGAATACTTTAAGTTAAATTAATCGCATTGCGATTACAACTTAGCACTGCTATCTTACATAGGCTAGAATTAACGAATATGGAGTATAGCTAATGCTATGCACTAGCAGTGCTAAGTTGAAATCGCAATGCGAATACTTTAAGTTAAATTAATCGCATTGCGATTTCAACTTAGCACTGCTGCTATATTCCATATTCGTTAACTTCGTTAATTCTAGCAAGCTGACCCATTATAAACCCAGCTCTAAGTTGAAATCGCAATGCGATTAATATAACTTGAATTAATCGCATTGCGATTTCAACGTAATTCCTCAAATCCGACAGTACATTTTAGTATATGGAGACGTTCCCATGGTGATGGGGACGCTCCATGAGCACAGAAGTTATGGTTGGCTTGGTAGAATTAGCGAATAGCGAATATGACGAATGTATTCGTCATATTCCTCAAAACGAAGATAACGAAGTATTCTACATCTTCGTTTTAGCTACCTATTCGTCTCGTCATCGTCAACTTCGCTATTCGCTAATTCTAGCAATCAAATAGGAAGGTTGACTTACCAGACAGCTGTGTTAAATTCGCTATGCGATTTTTTTTTAATACAATAATTATATTACTTGATAAAATTATTATAAGTATTCTATTTATTAAAAAAAAAATAATCGCATAGCGAATTTAACACAGCTGTCTCTATAGTCAACCTTCCTATTTGATTGCTAGAATTAGCGAAGTTGACGAATAGGTAGCTAAAACGAAGATGTAGAATACTTCGTTATCTTCGTTTTGAGGAATAGACGAATACATTCGTCATATTCGTCATCCTCGCTAATTCTAGATATGAAACCAATAGGAAAGTAGCCTTAAGTACAAATCGCAATATGCGATTATTTAAATCGCATGTTAATCGCGATAACTAGAAAAAATGACGAATATTCGATTTCGACGAATATGAAACGAATATTCATTCGAATATTCGCGAATTTCGTCGAAATCGAATATGGCACCTGCCGCTCATCACTAGAATTTATGTACCAAAACTAGCATATTAAAAATTCTGGTGTCCAATTTGCAGCAGTTTTCTTGTAATTAATACCGGACAAAGGAATTTTATATTCCAGTGTGGGAATTTATGTACACAAACTAGCATTTTAAAAATTCTGGTGTCCAATTAGCAGCAGTCTTCTTGTAATTAATACCGCAAAAAGGCATTATTGTCCAGTGTTGTAATTTTGGTGAAAAAAAGGCCAATTTAATCAATCTGGTGTTTGTTAGACCAGAAACAGTAGGCCTTACGTTTTCACTCCTGTAAAAAGGAATTATATCTCCCGTGTGGGAATCTATGTACCAAAACTAGCATATTAAAAATTCTGGTGTCCAATTTGCAGCAGTTTTCTTGTAATTAATACCGGAAAAAGGAATTATATATTCCAGTGTGGGAATTTATGTACACAAACTAGCATCTTAAAAATTCTGGTGTCCAATTAGCAGCAGTCTTCTTGTAATTAATACCGCAAAAGGCATTATTGTCCAGTGTTGTAATTTTGGTGAAAAAAGGCCAATTTAATCAATCTGGTGTTTGTTAGACCAGAAACAGTAGGCCTCACGTTTTCACTCCTGTAAAAGGAATTATATCTCCCGTGCGGGAACTATGTACCAAAACTAGCATTTTAAAAATTCTGGTGTCCAATTTGCAGCAGTCTTCTTGTAATTAATACCGCAAAAAGGCATTATTGTCCAGTGTTGTAATTTTGGTGAAAAAAAGGCCAATTTAATCAATGTGGTGTTTGTTAGACCAGAAACAGTAGGCCTCACGTTTTCACTCCTGTAAAAAGGAATTATATCTCCCCGTGTGGGAATCTATGTACCAAAACTAGCATTTTAAAAATTCTGGTGTCCAATTTGCAGCAGTCTTCTTGTAATTAATACCGCAAAAAGGCATTATTGTCCAGTGTTGTAATTTTGGTGAAAAAAAGGCCAATTTAATCAATCTGGTGTTATTTAGACCAGAAACAGTAGGCCTCACGTTGTCACTCCTGTAAAAAGGAATTATATCTCCCCGTATGGGAATCTATGTACCAAAACTAGCATTTTAAAAATTCTGGTGTCCAATTTGCAGCAGTCTTCTTGTAATTAATACCGCAAAAATGCATTATTGTCCAGTGTTGTAATTTTGGTGAAAAAAAGGCCAATTTAATCAATCTGGTGTTATTTAGACCAGAAACAGTAGGCCGCACGTTTTTACTCCTGTAAAAAGGAATTATATTTCCCCGTGTGGGAATCTATGTACCAAAACTAGCATAATAAAAATTCTGGTGTCCAATTTGCAGCAGTTTTCTTGTAATTAATACCGGAAAAAGGAATTATATCTTCCAGTGTGGGAATTTTGGGGCTAAAAAATAATATATTTTATTGTGGTGCGAGTTGAATCGCAACAATGAGGAAACATTCTATTAAGGGACGAGGACGCGGTCATGGTGGTGTCCGTGGAGCCTCTGTTGCTGGCAGAGGACGTGGCCGTTCGGCCTCAGGCGCACAAAGTAGTGAACCAACTCCCTCAAGTAGCCTGCAGAATTTACAGCGATATTTGGTGGGGCCCAGTGCCGTTATGAGGATGGTAAGGCCTGAGCAGGTACAGGCATTAGTCGATTGGGTGGCTGACAGTGCTTCCAGCACGTTCACCACATTGTCTTCCGCCCAGTCTTCTGCGGAAAGCGCACAGGTGGCACCTGAAAACCAAGCCCATCAGTCTGTCACATCACCCCCATGCATATCAGGGAAACTGGCTGAGTCTCAAGTTATGCAGCAGTCTCTTATTCTGTTTGAAGACTCTGCTCCCACGGTTTTCCAGGGGCGTCCACCTAGCCCTTCCCCAGTGGTGGAAGACATTCCATGCACTGACGCACAACCACTTATGTATCCAGATGATGAGGACATGGGAATACCACCACAGCAGAGTGACCGAGTCTTTGATGATGACGAAACACTGGTGCCCACTGCCGCGTCTTATTGCAGTGTGCAGACTGAACAGGAGGAGGTCAGGGAGGAAGACTGGGTGGAAGACGATGCAGAGGACGATGAGGTCTTAGACCCCACATGGAATTAAGGTCGTGCCGCTGACTTAAATAGTTCAGAGGAAGAGGCAGTGGTGAGACCGAGACAACAGCGAAGCCAAAGAGGGAGCAGGGGGCAAAAGCAGAACAGCCGCCGTCCAGAGAGTTCGCCTGCTATTGGCCAGCGCCAACAGGGACCCAGCACCCCAAAGGCATCTTCAAGGAGTTCCCTGGCATGGCACTTCTTCAAACAATGTGCTGAGGACAAGACCAGAGTGGTTTGCACGCTGTGCCATCAGACCCTGAGGCGAGGCATTAACGTTCTTAACCTGAGCACCACCTGCATGATCAGGCATCTACATGCAAAGCATGAACTGCAGTGGAGTACACACCTTAAAAACAAGGAACCCGCTCAGGCTCCCCCTGCTCCCTCTAGCGCTGCTGCCTCGGCTTCCGCCTCGAGAGGAATGTTGCCACCTGCCGAGCAGCAAACAGAGGATGTGCCACCGACACCACCACCACCAATGCCACCTAGCGTCTCCACTATTTCACACAGCAGCGTTCAGCTCTCCATCTCTCAAACCTTTGTGAGGAAGCGCAAATTCCCACCTAGTCACCCTCGAGCCCTTGGCCTGAATGCCAGCATTTCTAAACTGCTGGCCTTTGAAATGCTGTCATTCCGGCTGGTGGACACAGACAGCTTCAAACAGCTGATGGCCATGGCTGTCCCCCAGTATGTGGTTCCCAGCCGCCACTACTTCTCCAAGACAGCCGTGCCTTCCCTGCACATGCAAGTGTCCGATAAAATCAAGTGTGCACTGCGCAATGCCATTTGTGGCAAGGTCCACCTAACCACAGATACGTGGACCAGTAAGCACGGCCAGGGACGCTATATCTCCCTAACTGCACACTGGGTAAATGTAGTGGCGGCTGGGCCCCAGGCGGAGAGTTCCTTGGCGAACGTCCTTCTGCCGCCAAGGATCACAGGGCATCATTCTTTGCCTCCTGTAGCCTCCTCCTCCTACTCGGCTTCCTCCTCCTCTGCTTCCACCAGCTCATCCAGTCAGCCACACACCTTCACCACCAACTTCAGCACAGCCCGGGGTAAACGTCAGCAGGCCATTCTGAAACTCATGTTTGGGGGACAGGCCCCACACCGCGCAGGAGTTGTGGCGGGGTATTGAACAACAGACCGACCAGTGGGTGCTGCCGGTGGGCCTCAAGCCCGGCCTGGTGGTGTGCGATAATGGGCGAAATCTCGTGGCAGCTCTGGGACTAGCCGGTTTGACGCACATCCCTTGCCTGGCGCATGTGCTGAATTTGGTGGTGCAAAAGTTCATTCACAACTACCCAGACATGTCAGAGCTGCTGCATAAAGTGCGGGCCGTCTGTGCGCGCTTCCGGCGTTCACATCCTGCCGCTGCTCGCCTGTCAGCGCTACAGCGGAACTTCGGCCTTCCCGCTCACTGCATAATATGCGACGTGCCCACCCGGTGGAACTCCACCTTGCACATGCTGGAGAGACTGTGCGAGCAGCAGCAGGCCATAGTGGAGTTTCAGCTGCAGCACGCATGGGTCAGTCGCACTGCGGAACAGCACCACTTCACCACCAATGATTGGGCCTCCATGCGAGACCTGTGTGCCCTGTTGCGCTGTTTAGAGTACGCCACCAACATGGCCAGTGGCGATGCCACTGTTATCAGCGTGACGATACCAATTCTATGTCTTCTAGAGAAAACGCTTAGGGCGATGATGGAAGAGGAGGTGGGCCAGGGCCAGGAGGAGGAGGAGGAGAATGACGGGTCGTTTTTAGCACTTTCAGGCCAGTCTGTTAGAAGTGGCTCAGAGGGAGGTTTTTGTAACAGTAGAGGGCAGGTACAAATGTGGCCAGCCAGGGACCACTACTGGAGGACGAGGAGGATGAGGAGGAGGTGGAGGAGGATGAGGATGAAGCAGGTTCACAGCGGGGTGGCACCCAGCACAGCGCAGGCACATCCCTGGTGCGTAGCTGGGGGGATACAGAGGATGATGAGGATACGCCTCCCACAGAGGACAGCTTGTCCTTACCTCTGGGGAGCCTGGCACACATGAGCGATTACATGCTGCAGTGCCTGCGCAACGACAGCAGAGTTGCCCACATTTTAACGTGTGCTGACTACTGGGTGGCCACCCTGCTGGATCCACGGTACAAAGACAATGTGCCCACTTTACTTCCTGCACTGGAGCGTGATAGGAAGATGCGCGAGTACAAGCGCACGCTGGTAGACGCGCTCCTGAGAGCATCCCCAACTGTCACAGGGGAACAGGTGGAAGGCCAAGGCCAAGGCAGAGGAGGAGCTAGAGGTTGCCCACGCAGCAGTGTCACGGCCAGCTCCTCTGAGGGCAGGGTTAGCATGGCAGAAATGTGGAAAAGTTTTGTCTCCACGCCACAGCTAACTGCCCCACCACCTGATACGGAACGTGTTAGCAGGAGGCAACATTTCACTAACATGGTTGAACAGTACGTCTGCACACAACTCCACGTACTGACGGATGGTTCGGCCCCATTCAACTTCTGGGTTTCCAAATTGTCCACGTGGCCAGAATTAGCATGTTATGCCTTGGAGGTGCTGGCCTGCCCGGCGGCCAGCGTTTTATCTGAATGTGTATTCAGCATGGCAGGGGGCGTCATTACTGACAAACGCAGCCGCCTGTCCGCAGCCAACGTGGACAAGCTGACGTTTATAAAAATGAACCAGGCATGGATCCCACAAGACCTGACCCTCCCTTGTGCAGAGTAGTCCTTAATAACTGCCTTAAACCGTGTTGTCTTGTACTCCTGGCCACTTCTTCATTGAAAAATCAATTTTTGAAATTAAGTAGGATCTTGGGGTGTAACCCAGAGTTGAATGAACCTTCCGTCTGTCTGGGTGCCGGGCCAAAGTACATGAAAGTGACCTTCTCCTGTGCTGGGTGATATGAATGTTATACTTCTCCTGTGCTGTCTGACATGTCTCCTTTGTGTAAGTGCAGGGGGCCAAAGACAATGAAAGCGGCCTTCTCCTGTGGTGGCTGATATAAATGCCTGAATCTCTGCTGTGGGACCTCTCTCCTCCGTGTGGCTGCAGGGGTCAAAGTCTTTAAAAGTGCCCTTCTCCTGTGGTGGTTGATGTGAAACTGATGCTTGTGCTATCTGACCTGTCTCCTCTGTGTCGGTGCTAAGGCCTAAGTCACTGAAAGCGGCCTTCTCCTGTGCTGGCTGATATAAATGCCTGAATCTCTGCTGTGGGACCTCTCTCCTCCGTGTGGCTGCAGGGGTCAAAGTCTCTAAAAGTGCCCTTCTCCTGTGGTGGTTGATGTGAAACTGATGCTTGTGCTATCTGACCTGTCTCCTCTGTGTCGGTGCTAAGGCCTAAGTGACTGAAAGCGGCCTTCTCCTGTGCTGGCTGATATAAATGCCTGAATCTCTGCTGTGGGACCTCTCTCCTCCGTGTGGCTGCAGGGGTCAAAGTCTCTAAAAGTGCCCTTCTCCTGTGGTGGTTGATGTGAAACTGATGCTTGTGCTATCTGACCTGTCTCCTCTGTGTCGGTGCTAAGGCCTAAGTCACTGAAAGCGGCCTTCTCCTGTGCTGGCTGATAAAAATGCCTGAATCTATGCTGTGGGGCCTCTCTCCTCCGTGTGGCTGCAGGGGTCAAAGTCTCTAAAAGTACCCTTCTCCTGTGGTGGTTGATGTAAAACTGATGCTTGGGCTATCTGACCTGTCTCCTCTGTGTCGGTGCTAAGGCCTAAGTCACTAAAAGCGACCTTCTCCTGTGCTGGCTGATATAAATGCCTGAATCTCTGCTGTGGGACCTCTCTCCTCTTTCTGGGTGCAGGGGTCAAAGAAACAAAAGGTGGCCTACTCCTGTGGTGGTTGACATGATGCCTGATTCTCTGCTGTGGGACCTCTCTCCTCTTTCTGGGTGCAGGGGTCAAAGTCTCTAAAAGTGCCCTTCTCCTGTGGTGGTTGATGTGAAACTGATGCTTGTGCTATCTGACCTGTCTCCTCTGTGTCGGTGCTAAGACCTAAGTCACTGAACGCGGCCTTCTCCTGTGCTGGCTGATATAAATGCCTGAATCTCTGCTGTGGGACCTCTCTCCTCTTTCTGGGTGCAGGGGTTAAAGAAACAAAAGGTGGCCTACTCCTGTGGTGGTTGACATGATGCCTGATTCTCTGCTGGGGGACCTCTCTCCTCCGTGTGGCTGCAGGGGTCAAAGTCTCTAAAAGTGCCATTCTCCTGTGGTGGTTGATGTAAAACTGATGCTTGTGCTATCTGACCTGTCTCCTCTGTGTCAGTGCTAAGACCTAAGTCACTGAAAGCGGCCCTCTCCTGTGCTGGCTGATATAAATGCCTGAATCTCTGCTGTGGGACCTCTCTCCTCTTTCTGGGTGCAGGGGTCAAAGAAACAAAAGGTGGCCTACTCCTGTGGTGGTTGACATGATGCCTGATTCTCTGCTGTGGGACCTCTCTCCTCCGTGTGGCTGCAGGGGTCAAAGTCTCTAAAAGTGCCATTCTCCTGTGGTGGTTGATGTAAAACTGATGCTTGTGCTATCTGACCTGTCTCCTCTGTGTCGGTGCTAAGGCCTAAGTCACTAAAAGCGACCTTCTCCTGTGCTGGCTGATATAAATGCCTGAATCTCTGCTGTGGGACCTCTCTCCTCCTTCTGGGTGCAGGGGTCAAAGTCTCTAAAAGTGCCCTTCTCCTGTGGTGGTTGATGTGAAACTGATGCTTGTGCTATCTGACCTGTCTCCTCTGTGTCGGTGCTAAGGCCTAAGTCACTGAAAGCGGCCTTCTCCTGTGCTGGCTGATATAAATGCCTGAATCTCTGCTGTGGGACCTCTCTCCTCTTTCTGGGTGCAGGGGTCAAAGTCTCTAAAAGTGCCCTTCTCCTGTGGTGGTTGATGTGAAACTGATGCTTGTGCTATCTGACCTGTCTCCTCTGTGTCGGTGCTAAGGCCTAAGTCACTGAAAGCGGCCTTCTCCTGTGCTGGCTGATATAAATGCCTGAATCTCTGCTGTGGGACCTCTCTCCTCTTTCTGGGTGCAGGGGTCAAAGAAACAAAAGGTGGCCTACTCCTCTGGTGGTTGACATGATGCCTGATTCTCTGCTGTGGGACCTCTCTCCTCCGTGTGGCTGCAGGGGTCAAAGTCTCTAAAAGTGCCATTCTCCTGTGGTGGTTGATGTAAAACTGATGCTTGTGCTATCTGACCTGTCTCCTCTGTGTCGGTGCTAAGACCTAAGTCACTGAAAGCGGCCTTCTCCTGTGCTGGCTGATATAAATGCCTGAATCTCTGCTGTGGGACCTCTCTCCTCTTTCTGGGTGCAGGGGTCAAAGTCTCTAAAAGTGCCCTTCTCCTGTGGTGGTTGATGTGAAACTGATGCTTGTGCTATCTAACCTGTCTCCTCTGTGTCGGTGCTAAGGCCTAAGTCACTGAAAGCGGCCTTCTCCTGTGCTGGCTGATATAAATGCCTGAATCTCTGCTGTGGGACCTCTCTCCTCTTTCTGGGTGCATGGGTCAAAGTCTCTAAAAGTGCCCTTCTCCTGTGGTGGTTGATGTAAAACTGATGCTTGTGCTATCTGACCTGTCTCCTCTGTGTCGGTGCTAAGGCCTAAGTCACTGAAAGCGGCCTTCTCCTGTGCTGGCTGATATAAATGCCTGAATCTCTTCTGTGGGACCTCTCTCCTCTTTCTGGGTGCAGGGTCAAAGAAACAAAAGGTGGCCTACTCTTGTGGTGGTTGACATGATGCTTGATTCTCTGCTGTGGGACCTCTCTCCTCTTTCTGGGTGCAGGGGTCAAAGTCTCTAAAAGTGCCCTTCTCCTGTGGTGGTTGATGTGAAACTGATGCTTGTGCTATCTGACCTGTCTCCTCTGTTTCGGTGCTAAGGCCTAAGTCACTGAAAGCGGCCTTCTCCTGTGCTGGCTGATATAAATGCCTGAATCTCTGCTGTGGGACCTCTCTCCTCCGTATGGCTGCAGGGTCAAAGTCTCTAAAAGTGCCCTTCTCCTGTGGTGGTTGATGTAAAACTGATGCTTCTGCTATCTGACCTGTCTCCTCTGTGTCGGTGCTAAGGCCTAAGTCACTGAAAGCGGCCTTCTCCTGTGCTGGCTGATATAAATGCCTGAATCTCTTCTGTGGGACCTCTCTCCTCTTTCTGGGTGCAGGGGTCAAAGAAACAAATGGTGGCCTACTCCTGTGGTGGTTGACATGATGCTTGATTCTCTGCTGTGGGACCTCTCTCCTCTTTCTGGCTGCAGGGGTCAAAGTCTCTAAAAGTGCCATTCTCCTGTGGTGGTTGATGTAAAACTGATGCTTGGGCTATCTGACCTGTCTCCTCTGTGTCGGTGCTAAGGCCTAAGTCACTGAAAGCGGCCTTCTCCTGTGCTGGCTGATATAAATGCCTGAATCTCTGCTGTGGGACCTCTCTCCTCTTTCTGGGTGCAGGGGTCAAAGAAACAAAAGGTGGCCTACTCCTGTGGTGGTTGACATGATGCTTGATTCTCTGCTGTGGGACCTCTCTCCTCTTTCTGGCTGCAGGGGTCAAAGTCTCTAAAAGTGCCATTCTCCTGTGGTGGTTGATGTAAAACTGATGCTTGTGCTATCTGACCTGTCTCCTCTGTGTCGGTGCTAAGGCCTAAGTCACTAAAAGCGACCTTCTCCTGTGCTGGCTGATATAAATGCCTGAATCTCTGCTGTGGGACCTCTCTCTCCTTCTGGGTGCAGGGTCAAAGTCTCTAAAAGTGCCCTTCTCCTGTGGTGGTTGATGTGAAACTGATGCTTGTGCTATCTGACCTGTCTCCTCTGTGTCGGTGCTAAGGCCTAAGTCACTGAAAGCGGCCTTCTCCTGTGCTGGCTGATATAAATGCCTGAATCTCTGCTGTGGGACCTCTCTCCTCTTTCTGGGTGCAGGGGTCAAAGTCTCTAAAAGTGCCCTTCTCCTGTGGTGGTTGATGTGAAACTGATGCTTGTGCTATCTGACCTGTCTCCTCTGTGTCGGTGCTAAGGCCTAAGTCACTGAAAGCGGCCTTCTCCTGTGCTGGCTGATATAAATGCCTGAATCTCTGCTGTGGGACCTCTCTCCTCTTTCTGGGTGCAGGGGTCAAAGAAACAAAAGGTAGCCTACTCCTCTGGTGGTTGACATGATGCCTGATTCTCTGCTGTGGGACCTCTCTCCTCCGTGTGGCTGCAGGGGTCAAAGTCTCTAAAAGTGCCATTCTCCTGTGGTGGTTGATGTAAAACTGATGCTTGTGCTATCTGACCTGTCTCCTCTGTGTCGGTGCTAAGACCTAAGTCACTGAAAGCGGCCTTCTCCTGTGCTGGCTGATATAAATGCCTGAATCTCTGCTGTGGGACCTCTCTCCTCTTTCTGGGTGCAGGGTCAAAGTCTCTAAAAGTGCCCTTCTCCTGTGGTGGTTGATGTGAAACTGATGCTTGTGCTATCTGACCTGTCTCCTCTGTGTCGGTGCTAAGGCCTAAGTCACTGAAAGCGGCCTTCTCCTGTGCTGGCTGATATAAATGCCTGAATCTCTGCTGTGGGACCTCTCTCCTCTTTCTGGGTGCATGGGTCAAAGTCTCTAAAAGTGCCCTTCTCCTGTGGTGGTTGATGTTAAACTGATGCTTGTGCTATCTGACCTGTCTCCTCTGTGTCGGTGCTAAGGCCTAAGTCACTGAAAGCGGCCTTCTACTGTGCTGGCTGATATAAATGCCTGAATCTCTGCTGTGGGACCTCTCTCCTCCGTGTGGCTGCAGGGGTCAAAGTCTCTAAAAGTGCCCTTCTCCTGTGGTGGTTGATGTAAAACTGATGCTTGTGCTATCTGACCTGTCTCCTCTGTGTCGGTGCTAAGGCCTAAGTCACTGAAAGCGGCCTTCTCCTGTGCTGGCTGATATAAATGCCTGAATCTCTTCTGTGGGACCTCTCTCCTCTTTCTGGGTGCAGGGGTCAAAGAAACAAAAGGTGGCCTACTCTTGTGGTGGTTGACATGATGCTTGATTCTCTGCTGTGGGACCTCTCTCCTCTTTCTGGGTGCAGGGGTCAAAGTCTCTAAAAGTGCCCTTCTCCTGTGGTGGTTGATGTGAAACTGATGCTTGTGCTATCTGACCTGTCTCCTCTGTGTCGGTGCTAAGGCCTAAGTCACTGAAAGCGGCCTTCTCCTGTGCTGGCTGATATAAATGCCTGAATCTCTGCTGTGGGACCTCTCTCCTCCGTATGGCTGCAGGGGTCAAAGTCTCTAAAAGTGCCCTTCTCCTGTGGTGGTTGATGTAAAACTGATGCTTCTGCTATCTGACCTGTCTCCTCTGTGTCGGTGCTAAGGCCTAAGTCACTGAAAGCGGCCTTCTCCTGTGCTGGCTGATATAAATGCCTGAATCTCTTCTGTGGGACCTCTCTCCTCTTTCTGGGTGCAGGGGTCAAAGAAACAAAAGGTGGCCTACTCCTGTGGTGGTTGACATGATGCTTGATTCTCTGCTGTGGGACCTCTCTCCTCTTTCTGGCTGCAGGGGTCAAAGTCTCTAAAAGTGCCATTCTCCTGTGGTGGTTGATGTAAAACTGATGCTTGGGCTATCTGACCTGTCTCCTCTGTGTCGGTGCTAAGGCCTAAGTCACTGAAAGCGGCCTTCTCCTGTGCTGGCTGATATAAATGCCTGAATCTCTGCTGTGGGACCTCTCTCCTCTTTCTGGGTGCAGGGGTCAAAGTCTCTAAAAGTGCCCTTCTCCTGTGGTGGTTGATGTGAAACTGATGCTTGTGCTATCTGACCTGTCTCCTCTGTGTCGGTGCTAAGGCCTAAGTCACTGAAAGCGGCCTTCTCCTGTGCTGGCTGATATAAATGCCTGAATCTCTGCTGTGGGACCTCTCTCCTCTTTCTGGGTGCAGGGGTCAAAGAAACAAAAGGTGGCCTACTCCTGTGGTGGTTGACATGATGCCTGATTCTCTGCTGTGGGACCTCTCTCCTCCGTCTGGGTGCAGGGGTCAAAGTCTCTCAAAGTCGCCTTCTCTTGTGCTGTGTGATGTGAAACTGATGCTAGTGCCATCTGACATGGTTGCCGGGGTCCCATTAAATGGTGGCCTACTCCTGTGGTGGGTGATCTAAATGCCTGATTCTCTGCTGTGAAAACCTCTCTCCTCCGTCTGGGTGCAGGGGTCAAATTCTCTCAAAGTGGCCTTCTCTTGTGCTGGTTGATGTGAAACTGATGCTTTTACCAGCTGACAAGTGTGCAGGGGTCAAATTAACTAAATGGTGGCCTACTCCTGTGGTGGGTGATATGATGCCTGAATATGTGCTGTGGGGCCTCTCTCCTCTTTCTGGGTGCAGGGGTCAATGTAACTAAAAGTGGCCTTCTCCTGTGCTGGATGGTATAAATGTAATGCTTGTGCTATTTGACATGTCTCCTCTGTCTGGGTGCTAAGGCCTAAGTCACTGAAAGTGGCCTTCTCCTGTGGTGGTTGATATGATGCCAGATTCTCTGCTATGGGACCTCTCTCCTTTGTCTGGATGCTGGGGTCGAAATAATAGTAAGCGACCTTCTCTATTGGTGGGTGATTTAAAGCCTGATTCTGTGCTATGGGACCTAACTCCAATTAATATTGGTTAATTTTATTTTATTTTATATTAAGTCATCATTTCCCTATCTACATTTGTTTGCAGGGGATTTACCTACATTTTGCTGCCTTTTGTTGCCCTCTAGCCCTTTCCGGGAGTCTTTTACAGCCTTTTTAGTGCCCAAAAGTTCAGGTCCCCATTGACTTCTATGGGGTTCGGGTTCAAGATGAAGTTCGGGTTGAGTTCGGATCACGAACCCGGACATTTTCCGGAAGTTCGGCCGAACCTCTCGAACCCGAACATCCAGGTGTTCGCTCATCTCTAATCATAAACCATCAAGATTATTACTAAAATATGTGAACATAGTGTCAATAATATAAATCCATAGATAAATATACTTGCGCAAAAATATTACAATAATTAAATACTCGCAATAAAAATTCATAGACCATTAAAACCATCACCAACCAATCTAACCATTATAGAATAGTCAATCAGATAACATGATTCCCATAATTCATAAATATAATACCCCATTTATCTCGGCGAAAATTACAATGTATTCCCATGTGGGGAACATAATCATGATGCATGGATAATGTGCCAAAAAGTGTATTTAATTACTATATCAAACTATTATCAGTACTGTCCCTAAAAATCCCTGTATGTAGTTCATCCATTATTCGCTGCGCAAAGGGAAGCAATTATACTGACAGAATCATTAATGAATACTACCTGAAAATCTATCAAACAAACGTGACCAAAAATCCAAGAGAAAAAAAAAAAAAAAAGAGGGGGGGGGGGGCCAAGGTTGGTCCTGCACCAGGGATCGGCAGTGGGGAGTGGTAAAACCAATATTCAAAAGGGCCAAATTAAAGAAGATAATGACTTAAAACAGGGCCCTCTAAAAAAGCATTACAGATCACATCAAAGAAAGTCCAATGTTTTAAAGTTCAGATGCTGGGGCAGATCCTGAAATGCAGGTCCTAAATAGACGCCCAATTACTTATTGCCAGGACAAATCACATATTCAAAGTCGGATGAGACCATAAAATGAAACTCTTGAATAATGAAGTTCCAGAACCGATCCAGGAGGAATCAATTGTCCCCAAGTGCATAAGGTGATCTAGATAATTTAAGTGACCTGCCCCGTGAAAGTCCAAAAAATGTGATGCCACCGATGTGAGCGGTTTATCCTTTTTCCTCCTATCACGTTCCGCCAAAGAAATATTCGACACATGCTGTTGGACGCGTTTGCGTAGCTCTTGTGTAGTCTGCCCCACATAAACTTGTGGACAAGGGCAGATGATAGCATATACAATGTTTCTCGAGCGACAGTTCACATATTGTTTCAGCTGTATGCGTTTTTGATCATGTACAAAATTGTCACCACCCAACATGTGTGGGCAAACACTGCACTGTCCGCATGCATAAGTGCCTTTCAATCTGATGTATTCGTCATATTCCTCAAAGCAAAGATAACAGAGTATTCTCCATCTTCGTTTTAGCTACCTATTCGTCAACTTCACTAATTCTAGCAATTAAATAGGAAAGTTGACTATAGAGACAGCTGTTTAATTCACTATGCGATTATATTATTATCATTTTTATTTATTTTTTATAAATAGAATAATTATAATATTTATCAAATATTATAATTATTCTATTTATTTAAAAAAAAGCTAAGTAATATAATCGCATAACGAATTAAACACAGCTGTCTGTATAGTCAACCTTCCTATTTGATTGCTAGAATTATCGAAGTTGAGGAATATGGAGCAAAAACGAAGATGGAGAATACTTTGTTATCTTAGATTTGAGGAATATGACGAATACATTTGTCATCTTCGCTAATTCTACCAAGCCAACCATAGTAAACCAAGTTGAAATTGCAATGCGATTAATATAACTTGAATTAATTGCATTGCGATTTAACTTAGACCTAGTTTACTATGGTTGGCTTGGTAGAAGAAGATGACGAATGTATTATGTAGAACTACTTTTGGGAAGTGGGAAAGAAAAAAATATAACAATTAAAAAAAAATAAAAAAAAAAGAATATTCGAAATAGCGAATATATACCGCTATATTCGCAATATTCACGAATTAGCTAAGTGCCGATATACGTTAAAAAAATTAGCTATTTGAATATTCGCGCTCAACACTATTGTCAAACAGCTAATCGTTTTTCATCAGATGTTGATAATCTATCCTGAGGATAGATATTACAGTATTTTATTATATTGTTATGAAAGTTCTATCAGTTTATTCTCCACCGGGCACTGGAGCATAGTTATATATATATATATATATATATATATATATATATATATATATTATTTTTATGTACCTCTTTTATTTCTGAATCATAAAAGGAATGTTTTTTTGGAAACTGACAAGGAATTCAAAAAGCTTACTTGACCTCTAAATTCCCAGCATCTCAATCTAAACATCTGTATAAAGGCCCCTTAACACAGGCTGATGATCAGGGCAATTATTGTGAAGGAGCATTCCTAAGACGTCTCATTCAGGATAACTTCCCTGGGTAAATGTATCACTGACAATTTGATAAACTAGCAAACACTTGTTAATTGGGTTAAAGCATTGTTGATGCAGATTTCATTGTTCTGAGCAGTAGATCTAGCTGTTGTCCATAAACAGTTCATCTGCATAGGGATAAAATGATCACAGTTGTATTCACAAATTTTCATACAGTCAAGGTGATTGCTGCATGTATCGGTTTGTTCCCTATAATTGCCTGCAGTGCACAGTCATGTAAAGGGGCCTTAATGTGCTGAAAAAACATGTCTGATCCATGGAGGCCTGTTCTTGTAACTTACGGAAATTAAATGATCTTCTGCTAATGTCTTAGTGAAAGATACCACATAACACCTTGAGATGTTTTTCAGAGTACATGCCTTGATAAATCAGAACTGCTTTGCTGACAGGAGGATACCTCCACAATATTAAGGAGATTTATGATGTTATGGCTGTCGGGTGAATGTAGTATGTATACCAATCGTACTGTCTTAGTACAGTGATCAAACAGAAGTATCTGTTCTGTGAACTTTAAATTTAGATGGTTACTGTCTATAACAAAAGACAAAAAAAAAAAAATGAACGAACAATCCTGAGTCAAAAAGTCAAAGAAAAATGATACCAATTCATACAAATAAAGTACTTTATTTGAGAGAAGGACACATCACAGGAAAGAGAAATTACAGTAAGAAAGCAGACACGATTAGATCTTTAGCTGGAAGAATGGCAAGCACCCAAATCCATCTCCAAGGAACTACAATAAATTAGATCCAATCTAATAGAAATGTGAATAAACAAGGACTGGTCTTCAGTGCAATAGTAATGGTTCTATATAGGGTGTATTTTATGCGTTTAATATTCTTTTTTCACAAAAATTAGATAAGAGGTATATGTCGGCAACAAATATTGTAGAATTCTCAGCCTGACTGGACGTTAAAAATAGGAGAAAATAATAAATATTTTATTAACAATAATTAGGGTGCTGCAACGTGATATAAAAGATGTCAGGCACAGGACCCCCATGTATGGAGAGGGATGTATATTAGAACCATCCTTACATGTGGGTACCTGGTAGATGAACCCCTTGCGGACTGGTATAATCATATCAGCCTAGCCCAATGTGGTGAATAGCTGAAGATTGATACAGCCGTGCACCTAACAATACTTGCGGGGTGTATAAGGGATGTAGCCCAGGTGAGCACAGTTACTATTGCAACTCACTAATTTATACTGCTCCATCCACTTAACACCCCACTGGACATATATCTAGGGTTATACGCAAGGTGGCTCCTTATTCAAACAGCCAGCAGTGTAGAGTGCGGGGGATGTAGCTTCAGTCAGCACATAGATATCTGAGGTAGTTTCCTCGTGCTCTAAAGTTAATATTACTCTCCCTAACCACATTCACACAGCCCCTTAGTAAGGGGGCTAGCATACATCAAAAGTGTCACTCAACGCATTTCTACAAGGGGAACCTGGCCCCAAGTGTCATCAGGAGTATTAAAGCTGATGTATGCAATTATAAGATTCAAAGCCCTGACCGCCCGCATGGTTGTGTGCCAGGCATCCAGTGCTGTGATGACACTTAGGGCCAGATTCCCCTTGTAGAAATGCGTTGAGTGACACTTTGATGTATGCTAGCCCCCATACTAAGGGGCGGTGTGAATGCGGTTAGGGAGAGTAATATTAACTTTAGAGCATGAGGAAACTACCTCAGATATCTATGTGCTGACTGAAGCTACATTCCCAGCACTCTGCACTGCTGGCTGTTTGAATTAGGAGCCACCTTGTGTATAGCCCTAGATATATGTCCAGTGGGGTGTTAAGTGGATGGAGCAGTATAAATTAGTGAGCTGCAATAGTAACTGTGCTCACCTGGACTACATCCCTTATACACCCCGCAAGTATTGTTAGGTGCACGGCCGTATCAATCTTCAGCTATTCACCACATTGGGCTAGGCCAGTGTTTCTCAACTCCAGTCCTCAGGGCCCACCTACAGGTCATGATTTGAGAATATCCCACAGAATGAATACCTGTGGTAAGTCCTGATGCACTGACACTAATTATATCACCTGCTAAATACTAAGGAAATCCTGAAAACATGACCCGCAGGTGGGCCCTGAGGACTGGAATTGAGGAACACTGGGCTAGGCTGATGTGATTATACCAGTTCACAAGGGGCTCATCTACCAGGTCCCCACATGTAAGGATGGTTCTAATATACATTCCTCTCCATACATGGGGGTCCTGTGCCTGACGTCTTTTATATCACGTTGCAGCACCCTAATTATTGTTAATAAAATATTTATTATTTTCTTCAATTTTTAACATCCAGTCAGGCTGAAAATTCTACAATATTCGTTCCAGAATTCAACAAAATAATCTAAAATTTTCTTTCCTATATTTCATGAAACATTGGAAATCTGTTTTATTATTCTTATAAACAGTATATATTGTACTCATTAAGAACATCTTTAAAGGGAGTGGCAGTTTATGTATGGACTTGTAAACATGCAGCTGCTCTCAATTCAACGGGTGACAGAGAGATCAAACAAAAGCTCCCCTTTTCATCAAGAGCAGTATACAAATAAATAATTTATTGCCTTATAATATTATGTTTAGCACAGTGTGTTGACTGTCAAAAAAACAGATGTTACATTTGTAGCTATTTAAAAAAGGTAAATCCTATAAAAAACCTTTAAAGGGTCACTGATAGAGTTGAGCGAACACCTGGATGTTCGGGTTCGACGAGTTCGGCCGAACTTTCGAAAAATGTTCGGGTTCGGGATCCGAACTCGACCCGAACTTCATCCCGAACCCCATAGAAGTCAATGGGGACCCGAACTTTTGGGCACTAAAAAGGCTGTAAAACACACCCGGAAAGGGCTAGAGGGCTGCAAAAGGCAGCAAAATGTAGTTAAATCCCCTGCAAACAAATGTAGATAGGGAAATGATGAGTTAACATAAAATAAATAAAAATTAAACAATATTAATTGGAGTGAGGTCCCATAGCACAGAATCAGGCTTCAAGTCACCCACCAATGGAGAAGGTCACTTACTATTATTTTGACCACAGCACCCAGACAAAGGAGAGAGGTCCCACAGCAGAGAACCAGGCATCATATCACCCACCACAGGAGTAGGCCACCATTTAGTTACTTTGACCCCTACACCCAGACGGAGGAGAGAGGTTACACAGCAGAGAATCAGGCATTTAGATCACCCACCACAGGAGTAGGCCCCCATTGAATCAGACCCTGGCAACCATGTCAGATGGCACAACCATCAGCTTTATATCAATCAGCACAGGAGAAGGCGACTTTGAAAGACTTTGACCCCTACACCCAGATGGAGGAGAGAGGTTTCACAGCAGAGAATCAGGCATCATATCAACCACCACAGGAGAAGCCACCATTTAGTTACTTTGACCCCTGCACCCAGGAAGAGGAGAGAGGCCCCACAGCACATATTCTGGCATCATATCAGCCACCACAGGAGAAGCCACCATTGAGTTACTTTGACCCCTGCACCCAGGAAGAGGAGAGAGGCCCCACAGCACATATTCTGGCATCATATCAGCCACCACAGGAGAAGCCACCATTGAGTTACTTTGACCCCTGCACCCAGGAAGAGGAGAGAGGCCCCACAGCACATATTCTGGCATCATATCAGCCACCACAGGAGAAGCCACCATTGAGTTACTTTGACCCCTGCACCCAGGAAGAGGAGAGAGGCACCACAGCACATATTCAGGCATCATATCACACACCACAGGAGAAGGCCTCTTTCAGTGATTTAGGCCTTTGGACCCAGACAGAGGAGAGAGGCCCCACAGCACATATTCTGGCATCATATCAGCCACCACAGGAGAAGCCACCATTGAGTTACTTTGACCCCTGCACCCAGGAAGAGGAGAGAGGCCCCACAGCACATATTCTGGCATCATATCACCCACCACAGGAGTAGGCCACCATTTAGTTACTTTGACCCCTACACCCAGACGGAGGAGAGAGGTTACACAGCAGAGAATCAGGCATTTAGATCACCCACCACAGGAGTAGGCCACCATTGAATCAGACCCCGGCAACCATGTCAGATGGCACAAGCATAAGCTTTATATCAATCAGCACAGGAGAAGGCGACTTTGACAGACTTTGACCCCTACACCCGGACGGAGGAGAGAGGTTTCAAAGCAGAGAATCAGGCATTTAGATCACCCACCACAGGAGTAGGCCCCACTTAATGGGACCCCGGCAACCATGTCAGATGGCACAACCATCAGCTTCATATCAATCAGCACAGGAGAAGGCGACTTTGAAAGACTTTGACCCCTACACCCAGATGGAGGAGAGAGGTTTCACAGCAGAGAATCAGGCATCATATCAACCACCACAGGAGAAGCCACCATTTAGTTACTTTGACCCCTGCACCCAGGAAGAGGAGAGAGGCCCCACAGCACATATTCTGGCATCATATCAGCCACCACAGGAGAAGCCACCATTGAGTTACTTTGACCCCGCACCCAGGAAGAGGAGAGAGGCACCACAGCACATATTCAGGCATCATATCACACACCACAGGAGAAGGCCTCTTTCAGTGATTTAGGCCTTTGGACCCAGACAGAGGAGAGAGGCACCACAGCACATATTCTGGCATCATATCAGCCACCACAGGAGAAGCCACTATTGAGTTACTTTGACCCCTGCACCCAGGAAGAGGAGAGAGGCCCCACAGCACATATTCTGGCATCATATCAGCCACCACAGGAGAAGCCACCATTGAGTTACTTTGACCCTGCACCCAGGAAGAGGAGAGAGGCACCACAGCACATATTCAGGCATCATATCACACACCACAGGAGAAGGCCACCTTTCAGTGATTTAGGCCCTTGGACCCAGACGAGAGAGAGAGGCCCCACAGCACATATTCTGGCATCATATCAGCCACCACAGGAGAAGCCACCATTGAGTTACTTTGACCCCTGCACCCAGGAAGAGGAGAGAGGCCCCACAGCACATATTCTGGCATCATATCACCCACCACAGGAGTAGGCCACCATTTAGTTACTTTGACCCCTACACCCAGACGGAGGAGAGAGGTTACACAGCAGAGAATCAGGCATTTAGATCACCCACCACAGGAGTAGGCCACCATTGAATCAGACCCCGGCAACCATGTCAGATGGCACAAGCATAAGCTTTATATCAATCAGCACAGGAGAAGGCGACTTTGACAGACTTTGACCCCTACACCCGGACGGAGGAGAGAGGTTTCAAAGCAGAGAATCAGGCATTTAGATCACCCACCACAGGAGTAGGCCCCAATTTAATGGGACCCCGGCAACCATGTCAGATGGCACAACCATCAGCTTCATATCAATCAGCACAGGAGAAGGCGACTTTGAAAGACTTTGACCCCTACACCCAGACGGAGGAGAGAGGTTTCACAGCAGAGAATCAGGCATTTAGATCACCCACCACAGGAGTAGGCCCCCATTGAATCAGACCCTGGCAACCATGTCAGATGGCACAACCATCAGCTTTATATCAATCAGCACAGGAGAAGGCGACTTTGAAAGACTTTGACCCCTACACCCAGATGGAGGAGAGAGGTTTCACAGCAGAGAATCAGGCATCATATCAACCACCACAGGAGAAGCCACCATTTAGTTACTTTGACCCCTGCACCCAGGAAGAGGAGAGAGGCACCACAGCACATATTCTGGCATCATATCAGCCACCACAGGAGAAGCCACCATTGAGTTACTTTGACCCCTGCACCCAGGAAGAGGAGAGAGGCCCCACAGCACATATTCTGGCATCATATCAACCACCACAGGAGAAGCCACCATTGAGTTACTTTGACCCCTGCACCCAGGAAGAGGAGAGAGGCACCACAGCACATATTCTGGCATCATATCAGCCACCACAGGAGAAGCCACCATTGAGTTACTTTGACCCCTTCACCCAAACAGAGGAGAGAGGTTCCACATCAGAGAATCAGGCATCATATCAACCACCACAGGAGTAGGCCACAATTTAGTTTATTTGACCCCTGCACCCAGGAAGAGGAGAGAGGCCCCACAGCACATATTCTGGCATCATATCACACACCACAGGAGAAGGCCTCTTTCAGTGATTTAGGCCTTTGGACCCAGACAGAGGAGAGAGGTCAGAGATTAGCTTCATATCCCCCAGCACAGCAGAAGACCGCTTTATTTGACTTAGGCCTCAGCACCCAGACAGAAGACAGAGGTAGCATGGCAGAGGTTATGGCTTCATGTCACCCGTTAGTTTAACCGGCCACTTTCATCTGGTTAGCCCCGGCGCCCAGACAGAGAAGAGTTTCATTCAACTGTGGGTTTCATAAAATTTGTATCAAATAAAGAAGTGGCCCGTAGCACAACAAGACATGTTTTAGGCAGTTAATAAGGACTACTCTGCACAAGGGAGGGACAGGTCCTGTGGGATCCATGCCTGGTTCATCTTTATGAAGGTCAGCTTGTCCACGTTGGCTGTGGACAGGCGGCTGCGCTTGTCAGTAATGACGCCCCTGCCGTGCTGAATACGCGTTCAGATAAAACGCTGGCCGCCGGGCAGGAAAGCACCTCCAAGGCATAACATGCTAACTCTGGCCACGTGGACAATTTCGAAACCCAGTAGTTGAATGGGGCCGAACCATCCGTCAGGATGTGGAGGGTGTGCAGACATACTGTTCAACCATGTTAGTGAAATGCTGCCTCCTGCTAACACGTTCCGTATCAGGTGTCGGTGCAGATAGCTGTGGCGTGGAGACAAAACTTTTCCACATTTCTGCCATGCTAACCCTGCCCTCAGATGAGCTGGCCGTGACACAGCTGCGTTGGCGACCTCTTGCCACTCCTCTGCCTTCACCTTCCACCTGTTCCCCTGTGACATGTGGGAATGCTCTCAAGAGCGCCTCTATCAGCGCAGCGCTTGTACTCGCGCATCTTACGGTCGCGCTCCAGTTCAGGAATTAAAGTGGGCACATTGTCTTTATACCGGGATCCAGCAGGGTGGCCACCCAGTAGTCTGCACACGTTAAAACGTGGGCAACTCTGCTGTCGTTGCGCAGGCATTGGAGCATATATTCGCTCATGTGGGCCAGGCTACCCATGGGTAAGGACAAGCTGTCCTCTGTGGGAGGCGTATCGTCATCGTCCACCGTATCCCCCCAGCCACGCACCAGTGATGGGCCTGGGCTGCCACCCCGCTGTGAACTTGCGTCATCCTCGTCCCCCTCCACCTCCTCCTCCTCATCCTCCTCGTCCTCCAGTACAGTGCCTTGGCTGGCGACTTGTGAACCTGTCCTCTGCTGCTTAAACAAACCTCCCTCTGAGCCAATTCGAACAGACGTGGTATAAGTGGTATTGTAACGCTGATAACAGTGTCATCGCCACTGGCCATGTTGGTGGAGTACTCGAAACAGCGCAGCAGGGCACACAGGTCTCGCATGGAGGCCCAATCATTGGTGGTGAAGTGGTGCTGTTCGGCAGTACGACTGACGCGAGCGTGCTGCAGCTGAAACTCCACTATGGCCTGCTGCTGCTCGCACAGTCTCTCCAGCATGTGCAAGGTGGAGTTCCACCGGGTGGGCACGTCGCATATGAGGCGGTGAGCGGGAAGGCCGAAGTTCCGCTGTAGCGCAGACAGGCGAGCAGCGGCAGGATGTGAACGGCGGAAGCGCGCACAGACGGCCCGCACTTTATGCAGCAGCTCTGACATGTTGGGGTAGTGGTGAATGAACCTCTGCACCACCAAGTTCAGCACATGCGCCAGGCAAGGGATGTGCGCCAAACCGGCTAGTCCCAGAGCTGCCACGAGATTTCGCCCATTATCGCATACCACCAGGCCTGGCTTGAGGCCCACCGGCAGAAACCACTCGTCGGTCTGTTGTTCAATACCCCGCCACAACTCCCTGCGCGGTGTGGGGCCTGTCCCCCAAACATATGAGTTTCAGAATGGCCTGCTGACGTTTACCCCGGGCTGTGCTGAAGTTGGTGGTGAAGGTGTGTGGCTGACCGGATGAGCTGGTGGAAGCAGTGGAGGAGGAAGCCGAGTAGGAGGAGGAGGCTACAGGAGGCAGAGAATGATGCCCTGCGATCCTAGGGGGCGGAAGGACGTGCGCCAAGGAACTGTCCGCCGGGGCCCAGCCGCCACTACATTCATCCAGTGTGCAGTTAGTGAGATATAGCGTCCCTGGCCGTGCTTACTGGTCCACGTATCTGTGGTTAGGTGGACCTTGCCACAAATGGCGTTGCGCAGTGCACACTTGATTTTATCGGACACTTGCATGTGCAGGGAAGGCACGGCTGTCTTGGAGAAGTAGTGGCGGCTGGGAACCACATACTGCGGGACAGCCATGGCCATCAGCTGTTTGAAGCTGTCTGTGTCCACCAGCTGGAATGACAGCATTTCAAAGGCCAGCAGTTTAGAAATGCTGGCGTTCAGGCCAAGGGCTCGAGGGTGACTCGGGGAATTTGCGCTTCCTCTCTAAGGTTTGAGATATTGAGAGCTGAACGCTGCTGTGTGATATAGTGGAGACGCTAGTTGACGGTGGCGGTGGTGGTGGTGTCGGTGGCACATCCTCTGTTTGCTGCTCGGCAGGTGGCAACATTCCTCTCGAGGCGGAAGCCGAGGCAGCAGCGGTAGAGGGAGCAGGGGAGCCTCAGCGAGTGCCTGGTTTTTAAGGTGTGTACCCCACTGCAGTTCATGCTTTGCATGTAGATGCCTGGTCATGCAGGTTGTGCTGAGGTTCAGAACGTTAATGCCTCGCCTCAGGCTCTGATGGCAGAGCGTGCAAGTCACTCGGGTCTTGTCGGTAGGACATTGTTTAAAGAAGTGCCATGCCAGGGAACTCTTTGAAGCTGCCTTTGTTGGGCTGGGTCCCTGCTGGCGATGTCCAGTAGCTAGCGAATCGGCCAACTGTCAGCATTAGCACACTACTCTATCTAGGACTTAGCTCATGCTAGGTCTACTCAAGACTAGAAGTGGACTGTGAACAGCATGTAACATGTCAGCCATGGTCTATGACTTGATGTCAACAGCCATGAAGGCACACAGTCTCACTGGTGATCATCATGCTCAGTGCTGATCGCGTACAGACATGAGCTAAGCGTCTGCAGTTAAACTTCACTATAGTCTGCTGATGTCACAGTTATCAATGTAGGGTAGTAGTCCACAGTGCACGAGACACCAGGCAGTGAGCTGGCAGGCTAGCTATACACTGACTGCAAACTATGTGGCGCAGGTTGGACGGCGTAGCTGCACAGAGCGCCTCCGATTCATGACTAGCAGCTCTGACATGCTGGGATAGCAGAGTCGAACTCTGCACCACCAAGTTCAGCACATGCGCCAGCGCAAGGATGTGCGCCAAACCGGCTAGTCCCAGAGCTGCCACGAGATTTCGCTCATTATCGCATACCACCAGGCCTGGCTTGAGGCCCACCGGCAGAAACCACTCACGGTCTGTTGTTCAATACCCCGCCACAACTCCTTGCGCTGTGGGGCCTGTCCCTCAAACATATGAGTTTCAGAATGGCCTGCTGACGTTACCCCGGCTGTGCTGAAGTTGGTGGTGAAGGTGTGTGGCTGACCGGATGAGCTGGTGGAAGCAGTGGAGGAGGAAGCCGAGTAGGAGGAGGAGGCTACAGGAGGCAGAGAATGATGCCCTGCGATCCTAGGGGGCGGAAGGACGTGCGCCAAGGAACTGTCCGCCGAGCCCAGCCGCCACTACATTCATCCAGTGTGCAGTTAGTGAGATATAGCGCCCCTGGCCGTGCTTACTGGTCCACGTATCTGTGGTTAGGTGGACCTTGCCACAAATGGCGCTGCGCAGTGCACACTTGATTTTATCGGACACTTGCATGTGCAGGGAATGCACGGCTGTCTTGGAGAAGTAGTGGCGGCTGGGAACCACATACTGCGGGACAGCCATGGCCATCAGCTGTTTGAAGCTGTCTGTGTCCACCAGCTGGAATGACAGCATTTCAAAGGCCAGCAGTTTAGAAATGCTGGCGTTCAGGCCAAGGGCCTCGAGGGTGACTCGGGGAATTTGCGCTTCCTCTCTAAGGTTTGAGATATTGAGAGCTGAACGCTGCTGTGTGATATAGTGGAGACGCTAGTTGACGGTGGCGGTGGTGGTGGTGTCGGTGGCACATCCTCTGTTTGCTGCTCGGCAGGTGGCAACATTCCTCTCGAGGCGGAAGCCGAGGCAGCAGCGGTAGAGGGAGCAGGGGGAGCCTCAGCGAGTGCCTGGTTTTTAAGGTGTGTACCCCACTGCAGTTCATGCTTTGCATGTAGATGCCTGGTCATGCAGGTTGTGCTGAGGTTCAGAACGTTAATGCCTCGCCTCAGGCTCTGATGGCAGAGCGTGCAAGTCACTCGGGTCTTGTCGGTAGGACATTGTTTAAAGAAGTGCCATGCCAGGGAACTCTTTGAAGCTGCCTTTGTGGGGCTGGGTCCCTGTTGGCGATGTCCAGTAGCAGGCGAACTCTGGGGGCGGCGGCTCGTCTGCTTTGGCCCCCTGCTCCCTCTTTGGCTTCGCTGTTGTCTCGGTCTCACCACTACCTCTTCCTCTGAACTGTGAAAGTCATCGCCACGACCTTCAGTCCATGTGGGGTCTAAGACCTCATCGTCCTCTGCATCGTCTTCCACCCAGTCTCCCTCCCTGACCTCCTCCTGTTCAGTCTGCACACTGCAAAAGACGCGGCAGTGGGCACCTGTGTTTCGTCATCATCAGAGAGTCGGTGACTCTGCTGTGGTGGTATTCCCATGTCCTCTTCATCTGGAGACATAAGTGGTTGTGCGTCAGTGCATGGTATGTCTTCCTCCACTGGGGAAGGGCTAGGTGGACGCCCTGGGAAACCCTGGAAGCAGAGTCTTCAAACAGAAGAAGAGACTGCTGCATAACTTGTGGCTCAGACCGTTTCCCTGATATGCTTGGGGGTGATGTGACAGACTGATGGGCTTGGTTTTCAGGTGCCACCTGTGCGCTTTCCGCAGAAGACTGGGTGGAAGACCATGTGGTGAACGTGCTGGAAGCACTGTCGGCCACCCAATCGATTAATGCCTGTACCTGCTCAGGCCTTACCATCCTAAGAGCGGCATTGGGCCCCACGAGATATTGCGGTACATTCTGCCGGCTAGTTGAGGGAGTTCGTTCCCTACTGTGTGCGCCTGGGGCCGAACGGCCACGTCCTCTACCAGCAACAGAGGCTCCACGGACACCACCACGACCGCGCCCTCGTCCCTTAATAGTATTTTTCTTCATTGTTGCGATTCAACTCGCACCACAATGAAATATATTATTTTTTATAAGCAAAATCCCCTCACTGGAATACTTTCAGTCTTTTGACTGTATGGATTACAGATGGAATGACTGTTATATGTGAGTACCGCTTTCTTTGACAGATTCTAGTATGGGTACATATATGTTTTCCCAACCCCAGCACATTAGTTTGCTAATTCCAGATGTATGAAACGCAGGCCTAACTGTATCTAGTATATTGAACGCCAGATAAACTAACTTGGCCTTTTTAAATAAAAAAATTCCCTCACTGGAATACTTTCAGTCTTTTGACTGTATGGATTACAGATGGAATGACTGTTATATGTGAGTACCGCTTTCTTTGACAGATTCTAGTATGGGTACATATATGTTTTCCCAACCCCAGCACATTAGTTTGCTAATTCCAGATGTATGAAACGCAGGCCTAACTGTATCTAGTATATTGAACGCCAGATAAACTAACTTGGCCTTTTTTAAATAAAAAAATTCCCTCACTGGAATACTTTCAGTCTTTTGACTGTATGGATTACAGATGGAATGACTGTTATATGTGAGTACCGCTTTCTTTGACAGATTCTAGTATGGGTACATATATGTTTTCCCAACCCCAGCACATTAGTTTGCTAATTCCAGATGTATGAAACGCAGGCCTAACTGTATCTAGTATATTGAACGCCAGATAAACTAACTTGGCCTTTTTAAATAAAAAAATTCCCTCACTGGAATACTTTCAGTCTTTTGACTGTATGGATTACAGATGGAATGACTGTTATATGTGAGTACCGCTTTCTTTGACAGATTCTAGTATGGGTACATATATGTTTTCCCAACCCCAGCACATTAGTTTGCTAATTCCAGATGTATGAAACGCAGGCCTAACTGTATCTAGTATATTGAACGCCAGATAAACTAACTTGGCCTTTTTTAAATAAAAAAATTCCCTCACTGGAATACTTTCAGTCTTTTGACTGTATGGATTACAGATGGAATGACTGTTATATGTGAGTACCGCTTTCTTTGACAGATTCTAGTATGGGTACATATATGTTTTCCCAACCCCAGCACATTAGTTTGCTAATTCCAGATGTATGAAACGCAGGCCTAACTGTATCTAGTATATTGAACGCCAGATAAACTAACTTGGCCTTTTTAAATAAAAAAATTCCCTCACTGGAATACTTTCAGTCTTTTGACTGTATGGATTACAGATGGAATGACTGTTATATGTGAGTACCGCTTTCTTTGACAGATTCTAGTATGGGTACATATATGTTTTCCCAACCCCAGCACATTAGTTTGCTAATTCCAGATGTATGAAACGCAGGCCTAACTGTATCTAGTATATTGAACGCCAGATAAACTAACTTGGCCTTTTTAAATAAAAAAATTCCCTCACTGGAATACTTTCAGTCTTTTGACTGTATGGATTACAGATGGAATGACTGTTATATGTGAGTACCGCTTTCTTTGACAGATTCTAGTATGGGTACATATATGTTTTCCCAACCCCAGCACATTAATTTGCTAATTCCAGATGTATGAAACGCAGGCCTAACTGTATCTAGTATATTGAACGCCAGATAAACTAACTTGGCCTTTTTAAATAAAAAAAATTCCCTCACTGGAATACTTTCAGTCTTTTGACTGTATGGATTACAGATGGAATGACTGTTATATGTGAGTACCGCTTTCTTTGACAGATTCTAGTATGGGTACATATATGTTTTCCCAACCCCAGCACATTAGTTTGCTAATTCCAGATGTATGAAACGCAGGCCTAACTGTATCTAGTATATTGAACGCCAGATAAACTAACTTGGCCTTTTTAAATAAAAAAATTCCCTCACTGGAATACTTTCAGTCTTTTGACTGTATGGATTACAGATGGAATGACTGTTATATGTGAGTACCGCTTTCTTTGACAGATTCTAGTATGGGTACATATATGTTTTCCCAACCCCAGCACATTAATTTGCTAATTCCAGATGTATGAAACGCAGGCCTAACTGTATCTAGTATATTGAACGCCAGATAAACTAACTTGGCCTTTTTAAATAAAAAAAAATTCCCTCACTGGAATACTTTCAGTCTTTTGACTGTATGGATTACAGATGGAATGACTGTTATATGTGAGTACCGCTTTCTTTGACAGATTCTAGTATGGGTACATATATGTTTTCCCAACCCCAGCACATTAGTTTGCTAATTCCAGATGTATGAAACGCAGGCCTAACTGTATCTAGTATATTGAACGCCAGATAAACTAACTTGGCCTTTTTTAAATAAAAAAATTCCCTCACTGGAATACTTTCAGTCTTTTGACTGTATGGATTACAGATGGAATGACTGTTATATGTGAGTACCGCTTTCTTTGACAGATTCTAGTATGGGTACATATATGTTTTCCCAACCCCAGCACATTAGTTTGCTAATTCCAGATGTATGAAACGCAGGCCTAACTGTATCTAGTATATTGAACGCCAGATAAACTAACTTGGCCTTTTTAAATAAAAAAAATTCCCTCACTGGAATACTTTCAGTCTTTTGACTGTATGGATTACAGATGGAATGACTGTTATATGTGAGTACCGCTTTCTTTGACAGATTCTAGTATGGGTACATATATGTTTTCCCAACCCCAGCACATTAATTTGCTAATTCCAGATGTATGAAACGCAGGCCTAACTGTATCTAGTATATTGAACGCCAGATAAACTAACTTGGCCTTTTTAAATAAAAAAATTCCCTCACTGGAATACTTTCAGTCTTTTGACTGTATGGATTACAGATGGAATGACTGTTATATGTGAGTACCGCTTTCTTTGACAGATTCTAGTATGGGTACATATATGTTTTCCCAACCCCAGCACATTAGTTTGCTAATTCCAGATGTATGGAAACGCAGGCCTAACTGTATCTAGTATATTGAACGCCAGATAAACTAACTTGGCCTTTTTAAATAAAAAAATTCCCTCACTGGAATACTTTCAGTCTTTTGACTGTATGGATTACAGATGGAATGACTGTTATATGTGAGTACCGCTTTCTTTGACAGATTCTAGTATGGGTACATATATGTTTTCCCAACCCCAGCACATTAATTTGCTAATTCCAGATGTATGAAACGCAGGCCTAACTGTATCTAGTATATTGAACGCCAGATAAACTAACTTGGCCTTTTTAAATAAAAAAATTCCCTCACTGGAATACTTTCAGTCTTTTGACTGTATGGATTACAGATGGAATGACTGTTATATGTGAGTACCGCTTTCTTTGACAGATTCTAGTATGGGTACATATATGTTTTCCCAACCCCAGCACATTAATTTGCTAATTCCAGATGTATGAAACGCAGGCCTAACTGTATCTAGTATATTGAACGCCAGATAAACTAACTTGGCCTTTTTAAATAAAAAAAAATTCCCTCACTGGAATACTTTCAGTCTTTTGACTGTATGGATTACAGATGGAATGACTGTTATATGTGAGTACCGCTTTCTTTGACAGATTCTAGTATGGGTACATATATGTTTTCCCAACCCCAGCACATTAGTTTGCTAATTCCAGATGTATGAAACGCAGGCCTAACTGTATCTAGTATATTGAACGCCAGATAAACTAACTTGGCCTTTTTAAATAAAAAAATTCCCTCACTGGAATACTTTCAGTCTTTTGACTGTATGGATTACAGATGGAATGACTGTTATATGTGAGTACCGCTTTCTTTGACAGATTCTAGTATGGGTACATATATGTTTTCCCAACCCCAGCACATTAATTTGCTAATTCCAGATGTATGAAACGCAGGCCTAACTGTATCTAGTATATTGAACGCCAGATAAACTAACTTGGCCTTTTTAAATAAAAAAATTCCCTCACTGGAATACTTTCAGTCTTTTGACTGTATGGATTACAGGTGGACTGGTATTAGTAGGAGTGACACAAGCACACCCAAGTCCCTGATGTAGGATTTCTATGGCACAGACCACTATTACAAGTGATTAATGGACGTTGGGAGAGATTGTGCTGCAGCACTAGTCCCAAGATGGCCGCCGCCTATCAGCCCAGTAACATGTGCCACAAAATGGTCTGCACAACCTTTAAAAAAATAGCCTTGGACTGTGCTGCTAAATCGCTATTGGTCTGAATCCCAGGTGTAGATGTCTGACTTGTTTGGAGCTTTGGAATGCACACTGTGGCAGCTTCTGCTGCAGCACTACAAGTCGCAAAATGGCGACGGCGGTCAGCCCAGGTACATGTGGATGGAAAATCACTCTGGCCACTCTAAAAATAGCCAATCCCTATCAAAAAAGCAGCTCAGCTGCAGTTGTTCAGATGAATCACAGGTGGAGGAGAGAAATTTGCTTCCAGTTATTCAATTATCCCTGCCTATTCTCGCCCTAGCATCAGCTGCGTCTATCCCTGTTCTATTCACATCGGGAGTGAGCACGTCCCGACGTGCGCACAAGCTTATAAAGAGGCTGAGTCACATGCTGCACTCGGCCAATCACAGCCTTGCCAATAGTAGGCATGGCTGCGATGGCATCTTAGGGCAAGTAGTATGATGCATGTTGATTGGCTGCTTTGCAGCCTTTCAAAATGCGCCAAAATACATGCCGAACGACGAACCCGAACCCGAACTTTTTTGAAAATGTCCGGGTTCGGGTCCGGGTCCCGGACACCCCAAAATTCGGTACGAACCCGAACGATGCTCGAACTGTTCGCTCAACACTAGTCACTGAGTTTTAAAAAAAAAAGTAAAAAAAAAAATTATATGTGCTCACATAGTGCCGAGAATAGAATCAAGACATGCCCAAAGATCTCTATTTAGCCCTTCCCCTGATGTGAGGAGAGAGGGCTACCATCTTGTCATTTTAGGGTTTGTGTTGGCCTCAGGACTCAGACCCTCACTGATCAAAACTTTTGATAGGTCTCTGATCTCTATTATATATCAAACGTGTTTGAAAACTCACTGACCTTTTAGAGAAAAATACAAGGGTATTCCAACAATCAGTAATTTTTACACAAAGTTTAGCACCCTCATAAGAAATATAGACTGTCCATGCCAAAATAAACTTACTACAGATGTGTCAAACCTTCCCTTAGCTCTCACTTGGTTAAGGACTCCAGTTCAATACAATATCATCAGAGGTGGACACTAGTGATGAGCGAGCACCAAAGTGTTCGGGTACTCGGTCTGAACACATAGCGATATTCGTGCACTCGGCCGAGCACCCGAGTATAATTGAAGTCAATGGGGAGAGAACCAGCCCACGGATGAGGGAGGGTGCCTGGGAAAAGGTCAGAAAGTGACAGAAATACCACCGAAATGAATCTGAAAAAGCATGGGGACCATGTCTCGGTGCATCTTGGACTCCAATGTTGCAGCTGGGAACCATATTGTCCCAGTTGTCCTCTACTTTTACATAGCGAAAAAATCACGCCCAAAATCCCATCCTCAAAAAGACAGGTAAAATTGTTGAGAGACATTCTTTCCTGGATATTCAATTGTATATACAGTGCAAATGCTGCCAAAAATTACAAGGAAGAAGCACTCGATACAGCCTGTATATCACAAAGGAGGGCCTCATTCACATGGTGCTACAATTGTTCAGGTACACTGCTGCACTAATAAAGCATATGCACTAAGTGAAAGGCCTGCCACAATTACAAGGAACCGTGCACTCCTATACCCCTTTATTACACATAAAGGAGAGCATCATAAACACCCTTGAAAAATTATCATTGATGGCCTACTGGTGACCCTCAAAAACATTTGGAGCAAGGCGTGCTGGTTACCCTCTAAAACATTATAGTTGAGGGCCAGAAGGTGAGCGTACTGAATAAAAAATTGTAGTGAGGGCCTGAAGGTGAGCGAACCCCATAAAACATTGCAGTGATGGCCTACAGATGAGCAGATGGTATAAAGCATTGCAGGTGAGGGCCTGAAGCCTAGTGAACCCCATAAATCATTGCAGTGATGGCCTATAGGTGAGCAGATGGTATAAAGCATTGGAGGTGAGGGCCTGAAGCCTAGCGAACCCCATAAAACATAGCAGTAAAGGGCTACAGGTGAGCAGACGATATAAAAGCATTGAAGGCGAGGGCCTCGCTCATCACTAATGGCTGGGAGTAAGCAGGGTGGCAGCAGTGGAAGGTGCACACTGTGGCAGCTTCTGCTGCAGCACTACAAGTCGCAAAATGGCGACGGCGGTCAGCCCAGGTACATGTGGATGGAAAATCACTCTGGCCACTCTAAAAATAGCCAATCCCTATCAAAAAAGCAGCTCAGCTGCAGTTGTTCAGATGAATCACAGGTGGAGGAGAGAAATTTGCTTCCAGTTATTCAATTATCCCTGCCTATTCTCGCCCTAGCATCAGCTGCGTCTATCCCTGTTCTATTCACATCGGGAGTGAGCACGTCCCGACGTGCGCACAAGCTTATAAAGAGGCTGAGTCACATGCTGCACTCGGCCAATCACAGCCTTGCCAATAGTAGGCATGGCTGCGATGGCATCTTAGGGCAAGTAGTATGATGCATGTTGATTGGCTGCTTTGCAGCCTTTCAAAATGCGCCAAAATACATGCCCGAGCGAGCGAACCCGAACCCGAACTTTTTGAAAATGTCGGGTTCGGGTCCGAGTCCCGGACACCCCAAAATTCGGTACGAACCCGAACGATGCTCGAACTGTTCGCTCAACACTAGTCACTGAGTTTTAAAAAAAAGTAAAAAAAAATTATATGTGCTCACATAGTGCCGAGAATAGAATCAAGACATGCCCAAAGATCTCTATTTAGCCCTTCCCTGATGTGAGGAGAGAGGGCTACCATCTTGTCATTTTAGGGTTTGTGTTGGCCTCAGGACTCAGACCCTCACTGATCAAAACTTTTGATAGGTCTCTGATCTCTATTATATATCAAACGTGTTTGAAAACTCACTGACCTTTTAGAGAAAAATACAAGGGTATTCCAACAATCAGTAATTTTTACACAAAGTTTAGCACCCTCATAAGAAATATAGACTGTCCATGCCAAAATAAACTTACTACAGATGTGTCAAACCTTCCCTTAGCTCTCACTTGGTTAAGGACTCCAGTTCAATACAATATCATCAGAGGTGGACACTAGTGATGAGCGAGCACCAAAGTCTTCGGGTACTCGGTCTGAACACATAGCGATATTCGTGCACTCGGCCGAGCACCCGAGTATAATTGAAGTCAATGGGAGAGAACCAGCCACGGATGAGGGGAGGGTGCCTGGAAAAGGTCAGAAAGTGACAGAAATACCACCGAAATGAATCTGAAAAAGCATGGGGACCATGTCTGGGTGCATCTTGGACTCCAATGTTGCAGCTGGGAACCATATTGCCCCAGTTGTCCTCTACTTTTACATAGCGAAAAAATCACGCCCAAAATCCCACCCCCTCAAAAAAGACAGGTAAAATTGTTGAGAGACATTCTTTCCTGGATATTCAATTGTATATACAGTGCAAATGCTGCCAAAAATTACAAGGAAGAAGCACTTCGATACAGCCTGTATATCACAAAGGAGGGCCTCATTCACATGGTGCTACAATTGTTCAGGTACACTGCTGCACTAATAAAGCATATGCACTAAGTGAAAGGCCTGCCACAATTACAAGGAACCGGTACTCCTATACCCCTTTATTACACATAAAGGAGAGCATCATAAACACCCTTGAAAAATTATCATTGATGGCCTACTGGTGACCCTCAAAAACATTTGGAGCAAAGGCGTGCTGGTTACCCTCTAAAACATTATAGTTGAGGGCCAGAAGGTGAGCGTACTGAATAAAAAATTGTAGTGAGGGCCTGAAGGTGAGCGAACCCCATAAAACATTGCAGTGATGGCCTACAGATGAGCAGATAGTATAAAGCATTGCAGGTGAGGGCCTGAAGCCTAGTGAACCCCATAAATCATTGCAGTGATGGCCTATAGGTGAGCAGATGGTAAAAAGCATTGGAGGTGAGGGCCTGAAGCCTAGCGAACCCCATAAAACATAGCAGTAAAGGGCTACAGGTGAGCAGACGATATAAAGCATTGAAGGCGAGGGCCTCGCTCATCACTAATGGCTGGGAGTAAGCAGGGTGGCAGCAGTGGAAGGTCGGGAGCCAAACGTGCCTGGTGTAGACCACCTGCTTCGCTGCAGCTTACCTGCCCGGGAAGTAGTCGTGCAGGGGCTCACGGAGGCAGTGGCAGTAGCAGTCAGTCAGTGCTGAATGTTGGGGGGAAAATCACCTACTCAGCGGCGTTCCAAGTTTTTATTAAGCCACCGGAGGAGTATAACGTGGCCATATGTAGAATCTGTGGGCAGAAGGTGAAGCTTGGCCAGGGTGCAAATGTTGGCACCATGGTCCTACGTCAACATATGCAGCGTCGCCATACAGTGTCCTGGGAGAACCATGGCTCCGATGTGGTGGTCCAGCCTGCCACAGCAACCGCTGCATCACCCAGTGGCACGCACCCGTTTTTAGGCAGTCAAGGCTCCACCACCTCAGCCAACATCTTTTTCAGAGCTTAACAACATCCCTAGCAACCAATAGGAAAGTTGCCTACCCCTTTACTATATAAGAAACTCCCCAGCAGCCATTCCCTGCTGTTTTTTTTGCAGTTCTGAGAGGGAGAGAGAGCAGTGACATTGCTGGCCTGTGTCACTGTCTTCAGCACTTATTTTACTGATCAATAACCAATACACAGATATCAACAACAATCTGGCTAGCCAAGAAAAATGTGGAACCTTTCACTATTTGCACAAACAATTAAAGAGTTAACTCAATCTCGGTGGGACCTCCATTTATGTTGAAAGATTTATAAAGCAAAAATGGCTTTATATAAAAAGAAATGATCAAAGAAAAATATCAAAAGTTATTGATCCTGCTGAGGAGAGGTGGACATAATAACACCTCTGAGCTCGTTTATCAAGAATCTTAATTATTGTTTTCTGCAATTAGTAAAGAACAAGGTACAAGAGTTTATGTATATAAATATATATATATATATATATATATATATATATATATATATATATTGAAGAAGATGGACAGCACTCCAACGAAAATTCCAAGTGTTCTTTATTCACACAGGTGGAGAGACGGCGTTTCGGCTCGACAATGGAGCCTTTCAAGCGCTTGAAAAAGGCTCATTGTCAGCAACGCCGTCTCCACCTGTGTGAATAAAGAGCACTTGGAATTTTCGTTGGAGTGCTGTCCATCTTCTTCAATATACTATTGGTTTGCTCGCACCTTTGGGCTTAGCACCCACATCCACTCGGAGTTACCCAGTGCTGCCAGGTTTTTTTTCATTTTATATATATATATATATATATATATATATATATATATATGAATTTATTATACAAAAATGCTGGATACAAATCAATAATATTGCAAAAGATAGACAATGAAATGTAATACCAATATGTGTCACAATATAGTGCTGACACACCACAAACAACACCAACACTCTCTAATAGTCAAAAACAACGCAGGAAATTAAATTTTACTTCTGATCAATAAGCAATATCACCAATTAATGCAATAATATGCAATAATCTAAATTAAAGAAAATGAGAGGTAACAACTCTTTCTCTATCACCTCTGGCCAATTTTTTCGGTATATGGCAGTATTTAGCTAGATCAGGACGAGCACACCTCACACTGGCCCAGCAAATAAATCGTAAGTATATTAAAAACTTTTATTTATTAGTAAATTAGTGCAATTGATCCATATCACATACAACGCAATGCTAAAATTAATGGTTAAAATTAATAGGGATAATGCTTAATATTCAAATCATCAATCCATATAATGCTAAATAAATCCATATAATTCTTAATTAATACATGACTGCCTCATGTCCTTGCACATTTTTCACAGTGGTTTCCCTCAGTTGTGAGCTCTCAACATCAATTAGCATTTTTATACCATCCACATTTTTACCAACAGGGGGAGCTTCTTCCCCAATCACAGCTTGCAAAGGAAAAGTACTGTCATCATCCTCATCACTTCTTGTACATAGATCCACATTATCATTATACATTTCAACAAACTCTGCACCTTCACTTGGCACCGTGTCTGCACTATTGTTTCCAATGGTCATTTCACTTAAACCATTGCTTTCTATCTGCATTTCCCTTACACCTTCATTTAAAGGGACAGGTACAGGTTTTGTAGGAGCTTCATTACTTTCTACAAAAGTGTCTCAGTTGCCCCACATTACGTCATGCATGAGCCTATTTGCAACATCAAGTCCACCAGTCTCTGTTCTTACCATGGTCTCACCCTCCGTGAGGAACACCGGATAGTCAAGAGGATTCACATAATTGTCCCGGACATCATTCTACCCCTTACCCAGGCTAGCATGGGATCTCTGATTTTTGCCATCCTAAATCTAGCCTTGGTCACAGGCACTTTAGACAACACAGGCACACATAGACAACAGATTCCTGCGAGGGAGCAACTGCAACAGGCTTACCCGCCTGTTCAGACACAGCAGTTTTCCCATAGTCACTCATTTTTTAGACATTTTCTCACTGTAGCGCTTTATTAGTCACCGGCCCGACAGGTAGCAACTGCTGCCGACTCACTGTCACTGGGTCTGCCACATAATTAATAACAGGAACAGTCTTACCCTTTGTCACAGATTTGGCAGTCTCGGGAGACGAGAGCATCCCACGGACATCTCTACCGAGATCATCCTCTAAAACCCAGCTTTTGGAGACCTGCCTTTGATTCCTGGTACCATGATCACCTGCAGACTCCTTACTCCAACAGTTGCTACTGGAAACAACTTGGCCTGTAGTTAAGACTTTTCCTGGACGGACATTCCAGCCGCACCCTTTAGAATCTTGCGCACAGTCGCAAGGAATATAGGAACTCCTGAGAATCGCATCTCTTTATCTTCCCAATGGTTGCCCTTGGCAACGGCATATCTTGGCTTGTCCTCTGGAACTCCCGGCACATCACCGACCTCTGGTACTTTTGCACAGTGATCATACAGCGTTGAGGACCCTCTCCTGAGGGCTAGCTGCAGCTGCGCCTCCAGAGCCTCTTGCTCTGCGTCAAATTTCGCCATTTAACTTGGACCATAACCCAGCTCCTTGGCCAGGTTTTCTCGACGTTTTATATCCCAGGTCCATTGGACGTATTATTCTCCGAGACCCATGGCAGCAGATTTGTCCGAAAACACAGTCCACTTCAGAGGCCACACCCAAAAAAAAAAAACTTTTCCACCAAGACAGTATCTTCACAGGGTTTCTGGCCCTTTAAATTCACTGCCCAGCAAATCCTTTGCAATACAGCCGCATTCAGCAGCACCTGCTCTTTCTGCCTTGTGGTTGCTCCCAGCAACACTTTGCCTTTTTCCAGCAGGGGCGACTGCCCACATCTGACACCATATGTAAGGGATGAGCTCTGGTCTCAGGGATCATTCACACAGAGATCTTCACAAACAACAGGTTTTCATATCCCAACTCATGCTTTATTGCGCACAAGCACAAACAAACGAACAAAAGAAAATGAAAGCCTGCCCGTACAGGCTCTCACTAAACAGAGGTATTCATTCTCTCACCTCTATAGCGGCGTTGACATCTGGAACTGGCTGCGGCTTTCTCAGCCACTTGCCCAGCAGCCTCCTGGCTGTAACAATGTCCAACCAAATGTGGCTAGCACTTAGCCCCGTGGCCCCTAAGCCTTCCTCTGCTGAGACCACGCTCAGAGCCTCCCTGGCTCTCCTTCACATACTTTCCCCCTGGCACACACAGAGAGGGTTGATTTTATCCCTCCCTGAATAACCCAGCTGGCCACACCTGGGGCCAGAGAATTGTAATGGATTAGGGGTGTGGACTGAGAGACTCCCAGTGCCAACCTGACTCCATAATATCGCGAAAACGAATATTGCCTATGCAGCTAGTCACTAGACCCTTACTAACGGTCCAAAATGGGGGCCTTTTTTTTACACCCACTGAGAGGGAGGATTACCTTAACTACTACAGAGACATCCTATGTAGTCAGTTGGCTGCTTCCTATCTGCGCCATCGTCCATCCTCTTGCAGGTCTGACCGGGGGTGCTCTCTGTGCTCATGTTCCACTGCCATGGCTGCTGGGCAGGAGTGGGGTGGCATGAGCAGTACCAGCTTCATCAGTAGCAGCCTGAGTCTACAGTCGCTGATGAGCAGCTTTCTTCACCCACATAGTGAAGAAACTCGTACTCACCAGCAGCAGCAGCAGCAGCTTGACCTGGAGCAGGACCTGAACCAGCAAGTGGTGGCAAACTTGGACAGCACCCTGCCACCCCACATTGAAGATTCGCTGGACTTCTGGGAAACCAAACTGAATTTGTGGCTGAGTTTGCCCTGGAAAAGCTCTCCTGCTTGGCCAGTAGTGTGGCATCAGAGTGGGTGTTTAGTGGGGCTGGGGCCATAGTTACCCCATGACGAACTCGCCTGTTTACTCAAAATGTGGAGAGACTGAACCTTGTCAAGATGAATCAGGTCTGGAACAGCCATGATTTCCACCCACCAATGCCTGATGCATCTGATTAGATCACCCATGCCGCCTCACCCAAACCTTGGCAAAAGAGACCGGTTTCTTCTGGCTACCTGCTCAGATTCTACTCTAATACTACCACCCGCCTAATGCCATGCATATGATGCCAAGTGCTCCTTCTTTATTATCATTGGCTTATGATTTGGTAGCCAAGAGCAGGAGTGGTTTCAAAACACAGAAAACTTCAGAAGATGTTGCAGCACTCTCAAACCAATATTTGTAAGCTTGAGAAAGACCTGTGTGTCAAAACATTGCTTTTCTTCGGTGTGAATAAATACGAATATTGGATTGAGAGTGCTGCGATATCTTCTGAAGTTTTTTGTATTTGAGGGGTCTCTGAGGCCGGGACCTAATGCCGCGAACATGGCCGCCACAACATAGAGCAAGTTTCCAAATTAGAGGTGCTGTCCTACAATGTTTTTTTTGCTATAAAACATAGAAGACATACACATATTCCATTCATGTGTTATCTCTGTTTTAGATCCACTCCTGTTTTATTTGGTTTTAGCAATACTGATGGATTATTGAGCAAATGCTGACCGGGTGAAGGCAGATGCTCAACAGACAAGATCTGCTTTTTGTGGATTATTGTTCTGACGGTTTAGAAGAAGGGCAAATTAATCAGTGACGTCAACACAAACCTACTGCTGACACCCTCTCTCAGGGGGCTCTACTTATATAAGCGTTTCATAAAACTGGTTCAGTAGACAACTATATGGAATCAGCTGATGAGGGTGTAAAAGGAGTGCAATTCTTCTTGACGCTCACACCGACCTGTAACGCTGAGTTAATATGTTAGTTTTGGCTCCGTGACTGCCCAAATAAGGGAATTGCACAGTAATTCTAAGAGCGACGTCTGTCATCTGCATGTCATACTGACTCACAGTATTATTTCACTACCACAGCAGACTCCCTATGCACGTTACTGCAAGGCACAGTGTTCTACACCCCAATAAAGGCTCTCTACAGCCTGGAAATAGCAGTTTTTAACGAGATTTGCGGCAAATAAATTCATATTGAAGCAATATTTTCTGGAAAATTCAGCGAACCAGCCAAATCGAATTTTGGAAAAATTTGCTCATCTCTAGTAGATACAGTATGTTCTTTTATACAAAAGTATATCTGTTAGTCCATAATTGTGTAATTAGGGTTAAATTGTGGCCTGATACTACAGATTTTAGGGTGCTCACAATTTATTATACATAAGTGTATCCATTAATCCTTAATTGTGTAATTAAGGTGAAATTGCAGCCTGATACTACAGATTTTAGGGTGTTCACATTTTCTTATAAGTAGGAATATCCATTCCTCCTTGTTTCAGAGGTAAAATTTTGCCCTAACAATACTGTTATTTTACCATTACAGTTACTGTTACAGTACATCCGACAGACAGGTGCCAGACACTTCTAAGGGAACGAACGGGCAGTGGCCAAAATGTATCTGGAGCTGACAGAAGTAGAGGGTAGGTAGTGCCAGCAGTCACAGTGACAAGCCAGAGGTGCCAGTTTTTGTGTCTTTTCATAAGTAAACATTGATGTCTGCTTATTCTTGACATTCATTGCCTCTAAGAGCCATATTCTCCATTTTATATGTCTTATGTAGGCCAATGTGTATTCATAGAAAGGTTAACACTCATTAGTGTTTGACCTTGCAGATGTGTGCATTTTTGAGAGAAGTAGGTTTTGCTTTGTTGATAAAGTATGGCAGAGATAAGAGTTTTTCCTTGAAACACATCTGGTATATGTAATTCATTTTTTTTTTTTATGTCTGTTAATGAGGCAAAAGTATAATTTCTGTTCATTCATATAATGGATATTATTTTTTTTTTTTTTTTAAGCATGAGCTAATCAATAAGTTACACATATATTGTTTTATATTGCCACATATTATAACAAGGGATTGATAAATATATTATCTCGTGTATGTTTCACTAGGAGAATATGTATATTTCTAGGGTATAGCCAAACGGTATTAATGACATCTCATTCAGGGAGGCCGTGTTATTCGCAGAGATAAGCACCTGTGAAAAACAAAACCCATACATTTGTTATCTACATATTAGATTTATGACATCAAAACTGTCATACTAGCGTTGGGAAATCTAGATTTTAATTGGTTCAGATTAGTGTTGAGCGAACAGCTCGAGCATAGTTCGAGTTCCTACCGAATTTGGGGGTGTTCGGGACACGGACCTGGACCAGAACATTTTCCAAAAAGTTCGGGTTCGGGTCCGTTGTTCGGCGATTTCTTCCCACTTTCTGAAGGGCTGCACTGCAGCCAATCAGCTAGCGTTTTACTTCTTGCCCTAAGAAGCCATCACAGCCATGCCTACTCGAGTACTCCACCAACATGGCCAGTGGCGATGACAACGTTATCAGCGTTACAATACCACTTCTATGTCTCCTTGAGAATACGCTTAGGGTGATGGTGGAAGAGGAGGTGGCCAAGGAGGTGGAGGAGGATGAGGGGTCATTTTTAGCACTTTCAGGCCAGTCTGTTACAAGTGGCTCAGAGGGAGTTTTTTTGCAACACCAGAGGCCAGGTACAAATGTGGCCAGACAGGGCCCACTACTGGAGGATGAGGAGGATGAGGAGGAGGTGGAGGAGGATGAGACGCTCTCCTGAGAGCATTCCCAAATGTCACAGGGGAACAGATGGAAGCCCAAGGCGAAGGCAGAGGAGGAGCAAGAGGTCGCCAACGCAGCTGTGTCACGGCCAGCTCCTCTGAGGGCAGGGTTAGCATGGCAGAAATATGGAAAAGTTTTGTTTCCACGCCACAGCTTACTGCACCACCATCTGATACGGAACGTGTTAGCAGGAGGCAGCATTTCACTAACATGGTTGAACAGTACGTCTGCACACCCCTCCACGTACTGACTGACAGTTCTGCCCTATTCAACTTCTGGGTCTCCAAATTGTCCACGTGGCCAGGGTTAGCATTTTATGCCTTGGAGGTGCTGGCCTGCCCGGCGACCAGCGTTTTGTCTGAACTTGTATTCAGCACGGCAGGGGGCGTCATTACTGACAAAAGCAGCCGCCTGTACACAGCCAACGTGGACAAGCTGATGTTCATAAAAATGAACCAGGCATGGATCCCACAGGACCTGTTCCTCCCTTGTGCAGAATAGACATTTATAACTGCCTCCCCCTCAACCATGTATTCTTGTACTCCGGGGCACTTCTTTATTGAATCCTCATTTTTTTTTTACTTTACCATGATTTTGCGGTGCAACCCAAAGTTGAATGAACCTCTCCTTAATCTGGGAGGCGGGGCCTAATTATCTGAAAGTGGCCTGTTACAATGGTGGGTGACATGAAGCCTAAACCTCTGCCATGTGACCTCTCTCCTCTGTCTGGGTAATGGGGCTTAAATAATTGAAAGTGGCCTTCTCCAGTGGTGGGTGATATGATGCCTTATTCCTTGCTGTGGGACCTCTCTCCTCTGTCTGGGTGCTGGGGCCTAAATATCTGAAAGTGGTCTTCTCCAGTGGTGGGTGATATGAAGCATGATTCTCTGCTGTGGGACCTCTCTCCTCTGTCTGGGTGCTGGGGCCGAAATGACTGAAAGTGGCCTTCTCCAATGGTGGGTGATATGACACCTTATTTCTTGCTTTGGGACCTCTCTCCTCTGTCTGGGTGCTGGGGCCTAAATAACTAAAAGTGGCCTTCTCCAGTGGTGGGTGATATGACGCATGATTCTCTGCTGTGGGACCTCTCTCCTCTGTCTGGGTGCTGGGGCCTAAATAACTGAAAGTTGCCTTCTCCAGTGGTGGGTGATATGACGCATCATCCCTTGCTGTGGGACCTCTCTCCTCTGTCTGGTGCTGGGGCCTAAATAACTGAAAGTGGCCTTCTCCATTGGTGGGTGATATGACGCATGATTCTCTGCTGTGGGACCTCTCTCCTCTGTCTGGGTGCTGGGGCCTAAATAACTGAAAGTGGCCTTCTCCAGTGGTGGGTGATATGACGCATAATTCCTTGCTGTGTGACCTCTCTGCTCTGTCTGGGTGCTGGGGCCTAAATAACTGAAAGTGGCATTCTCCAGTGGTGGGTGATATGTCACCTTATTCCTTGCTGTGGCACCTCTCTGCTCTGTCTGGGTGCTGGGGCCTAAGTAACTGAAAGTTGCCTTCTCCAGTGGTGGGTGATATGACGCATGATTCTCTGCTGTGGGACCTCTCTCCTGTCTAGGTACTGGGGCCGAAATAACTGAAAGTGGCCTTCTCTAGTGGTGGGTGATATGACACATCATTCCTTGCTGTGGGACCTCTCTCCTCTGTCTGGGTGCTGGGGCCTAAATAACTGAAAGTGGCCTTATCCAGTGGTGGGTGATATGACGCATGATTCCTTGCTGTGGGACCTCTCTCCTCTGTCTGGGTGCTGAGGCCTAAATAACTGAAAGTGGCCTTCTCCAGTGGTGGGTGATATGACGCCTTTTTCCTTGCTGTGAAACCTCTCTCCTCTGTCTGGGTGCTGGGGCCTGAATAACTGAAAGTGGCCTTCTCCAGTGGTGGGTGATATGACGCATGATTCTCTGCAATTGGACCTCTCTCCAATTGATATTGGTTAATTTTTATTCATTTTAACTCATTTCCCTATCCACATTTGTTTGCAGGGCATTTAGCTACATTTTGCTGCCTTTTGCTGCCCTCTAGCCCTTTCCTGGACTATTTTACAGCCTTTTTAGTGCCAAAAAGTTCGGGTCCCCATTGACTTCAATGGGGTTCGGGTCCAGTATAAATTTTGGGTCGAGTTGGGACCCCAAACCCGAACATTTTTGGGAAGTTCGGCCGAACTTCTCAAACCCAAACATCCAGGTGTTCGCTCAACTCTAGTTCAGATGTCAGAATGTATGTCGCCTCTCTGATTTAAGTTGCAGAGGTCAAATGTATATAACACAAAATCACTTATACAAATTAACTCTTTATAGGATGGTGCTTATAGCTTGTGCAATAGTGCCACCTAGCCGTATGTGGGCATCCTTACACTGGCCACAGCAAAGCATTGTAGATGGTAGGCAGGGGTCCGATCAAAAGAAAAAAAGAACAAAAGACTCAACAGACATGTGGCCAGGAGAAGCAAATCTTTGGATTTTATTCTGGATTAATGGAAACCTCTTGAGAGTTGATTGTCCCTTGAAGGCTCTGCTCATCATTTGACTCTTGTTAACATATATATTGTTTATTGCCTGTGGCATTAATAAATTACTTAGCCCGGTATATTGCCAAATATCCCTTATTGTGTGTATACTTAGTGTTAGGCACCTGGTCAATGTTGATCATTCTCTTAGCAAAAATGCATATTGCTAAAATGAAGATCATGCCTAGTCCCTTGGGAACTTTGATATTCCCTAGCCTGATACCGAACTGAGGAATGTATAGTTGGTGCAATACTGCCCCGAAACGCGTTTGGTGCAAAGACCCCCGTAATACAAGAAAACATACAGGAGCGCTCCTACCCATGTCACCCCATCAGAGGCTAAACCAAGCAGCCATACCCCCGCTACAGCAGAGGTCCATGTAGCATTGCCAGAGGAGGTAAGGTACTCAGTGCGTGTAAACCACGTGGGACGCCAGTGGATACAGCAGAGCCGATAGCCTCACAATCAAACAGGTACTGCTTGGACCGATTGAAGGAGGGTGCTGCATTAGAATATGATGATGTGGTGGTGATAAAAGGATCATATTCATATTGGTGTACGGCATGATGATGTTCAAATGAATGACAAATAAATGACTTATACATAGAAGGAGTTACCCCAATTACAAACCACAGTGCACTTTAAACAGAGAGACTAAGGACATTTTACCTTACTAAGGATTCACGCTGGTTTTATTATGAACTTTTCATGGACTTTTAGTGATTAAACAACTCCTCCTGACTATATTATTGTGGATGTTGGACGAATAGAATGATGAACTTTTGACCTACGGTTATCATTATATGTCTCCAACAGGGAATGTATAGAAGACTATCAACCTTGGCAATGTATTAATCAGGAATTATATAGACTTATTTTGCATTATATGGATTGATGATTTGAATATTAGGCATTATCCCTATTAATTTTAACCATTAATTTTAGCGTTGCTTTGTATGTGATATGGATCAATTGCACTAATTTGCTAATACATTTTTAATATATATTTAATATACTTACGATTAATTTGCTGGGCCAGTGTGAGGTGTGCTCGTCCTGATCTAGCTAAATACTGCCATATACCGAAAAAATTGGCCAGAGGTGATAGAGAAAGGGTAGTTACCTCTCATTTTCTTTAATTTGGATTATTGCATATTATTGCATTCATTGGTGATATTCCTTATTGATCGGATGTAAAATTTCATTTCCTGCGTTGATTTTGACTATTAGAGAGTGTTGGTGTTGTTTGTGGTGTGTCAGCACTATATTGTGGCACATATTGGTATTACATTTCATTGTCTATCTTTTGCAATATTATTGATTTGTATCCAGCATTTTTGTATAATAAATTTATATATATATATATATATATATATATATATATATATATACTCTTGTACCTCGTTCTTTACTAATTGCAGAAAACAATAATTAAGATTCTTGATAAACGAGCTCAGAGGTGTTATTATGTCCACCTCTCCTCAGCAGGATCAATAACTTTTGATATTTTTCTTTGATCATTTCTTTTTATATAAAGCCATTTTTGCTTTATAAATCTTTCAACATAAATGGAGGTCCCACCGAGATTGAGTTAACTCTTTAATTGTTTGTGCAAATAGTGAAAGGTTCCACATTTTTCTTGGCTAGCCAGATTGTTGTTGATATCTGTGTATTGGTTATTGATCAGTAAAATAAGTGCTGAAGACAGTGACACAGGCCAGCAATGTCACTGCTCTCTCTCCCTCTCAAAACTGCAAAAAAACAGCAGGAAATGGCTGCTGGGGAGTTTCTTATATAGTAAAGGGGTAGGCAACTTTCCTATTGGTTGCTAGGGATGTTGTTAAGCTCTGAAAAAGATGTTGCAGCATTCTCATTGGCTCACAAGCAAGAAGGGAGTCTACTGATTAAAAAAAAATATTTGCGGATTCTCGAAGTGCCGATATTCGTGATAAAAGTTTGCGATTAGAATATTCGCGACCAATACTACGAGGGTCCAACAAGGTAGATAGCCAGAAATCATCACTCTGCCGAATGGTGACAATTCGGCTGTCACACTCACTACACAAGCACGTGAGCATGCATCATGCCATTTGTGCAAGTGACTCGGAGAGACTTCCTTCCTCTGTCTCCACTGTATAGTGTCACGGTGTGTTTGGGTCCTCTGTCTCGTATTCCTCATCGCCCTGTAGCTCCTCTGGCTGCTCCTGCTCCTCCTTTCCTGTCAGCTGAGTAGAAAAACCACCCAATTCACTACACATTGCCTGTGCTCCAAAGCCATTTTTGCTTTATAAATCTTTCGACATAAATGGAGGTCCCACCGAGATCGAGTTAACTCTTTAATTGTTTGTGCAAATAGTGAAAGGTTCCAAATTTTTCTTGGCTAGCCAGATTGTTGTTGATTTCTGTGTATTGGTTATTGATCAATAAAATAAGTGCTGAAGACAGTGACATGGGCCATGGCCATTCTACAGCAGATAGTCCATCTAGGCCGGAGCAGCTGATCCAGAACGTTGTTGAATATGTTGCTTCATGGCTTAACTTGAATAGGGATGTGACTGCATGGATCAGTGAGCTGCAGACAGGAGCCAAGGATGAACGTGCGGATGTATGGATGCCACTTGGCACAATCAGAAAATATCTTACAGATTTTGATGTGGTACAATATAATACCAAGAAAGACCAACACCTATAATGCATGTTGCCACCTGTTTTGTTTGCATTATTAGAGGTCAGTACTCTCTCAGAGAGTAGACATGCATATATAATGAAAACACAGATCAATGTAACCCAGTTAGAGGAAAAATTAAAATCTGCAGAGACAGCGATCGGGGACTTAGAGTACAGGCTCGATCACAGTCATGCGGCCAATCAAAAGGTAAATAGTGACATTGAGGAGTTGCACCTCCGTTATTCCAAACTTCAGCGGACAGGCATGAAGTCGATGATGAAAGTGACCCATTTGATACTGAGAGAAACTCTCCATTTCTTATGCCCAGCATCCAGATATGTCATCACATGCTCTTGAAGCAGACTCCATTCAAGGCCCTAAGCCACACGAAAGTGATGGCATGATTACACAGGAGGCATTAACCCAATTTAGTCAGGCGCTTCAAGCTGTAACCACCTGTAAGAAGGCACGGGGAATAATTGTGGACGATAGATACGTGTCACCGAGGTTCCTGGCCTCGGTGGAGTAAGAGCCGTTTTTTCATGTCAGCAGCAGAAGCTGTTTGACACTTTTGATAGGTAGCATGGCTACTATAGCTGATCCGGGACGGCTTTTACTGGGAGTAGTCAAAGTGCTGGGTGGGTGACTTCTCCCCATGTTCCAGGCCGGGTTTTGGCTGGGCTATAAAGCTCAGGCAGCACTGTCAGGTGGGTGGATTATCTTCCATCCTGACAGTGAAGCTGTGGAGTCCTCTGGGCTGAACACTAAAGACTGCAAACAGGCGTGCAGGCCGCCTGGAAGCCTGCCATTGAACTTTGGGGTTGCTGAGCTCTCAGGCTGGTGTGAAGCAACACCTAGGACTTCAGGTGAACTCTGTTTTGTTTGGCTGTGTGAACAAGCACAAGGACTGTTATGTTTTTTTTCTGAGTGTAAATAAAACACTGAAGTTTGAGTTACTACCTGGGTCCTTGCCTCTATACTGCGTCCGCTAACCTGTCTACCTGAGCAAATCCCCACATTTGGTGTCGGATGCGGGCAGAAAGCAGTGAGGCTGGCGTGAAGGCCGAAACATTTTTGTTTTTCTAAACATATGTCCTTTATTAAGCCGGCAAAGTTGCAGCCTGTGTTCCCTGACAAAATGGAGGCGGTTGTAAAAGCCCTTCTGGAGGCTAACTTGCAGCAGCGGGAGGCCAACAAGCAGCAGCAGGAGACCAACCAGCTACTACTTCAGCAGGTGATGGCCTTACAAGCGACAGGAGCATCCCAGTACGTCCACGATGCCCGGAAAGCTGTCCGTGCAGCGATCCCTAAGATGACCCCCTCGGATGATGTTGAGACCTATCTGGCAGTGTTCGAGAAGGTGGCCGTGAGGGAGAAGTTACCCCGAGAACAGTGGGCTGAGGTCGTCGCTCCGTTCCTGGCGTCTGGACCCCACCAAGTGTTTTTTGACCTCCCAGATGATCAAGCAGCTGACTACCCGACCGTGAAAGGTGAGATCCTGGCAAGACTTGGGGTGAATGTTTTGGTCCGGGCCAAGCGGGTGCATCAGTGGGAGTTTAACCCGGCTGAACCCGCCAGACCACAATACTATGAATTGCTACATCGGTTGCAAAAATGGCTGCAGCCAGACATACTGACTCCTACTGCTATGTTAGACCGTCTGTTAGCAGATGTATTCTGGAGGGCTTTGCCATACCCTCTCCAGCACTGGATCGGCCAGGTGTCACCTGGGAATGCCTTAGAGATGGTCGACCTGGTGGAGCGATATGAGGCCACCAGAAACCTGCAGGGGGTTCTTTGGGAGGGGCCAGTCAAACCCCGGAAATCTTCACCCCAGACCCGGCAGCCGGCCAAACCCGCCCAGGATGTACCCCTTGCAGACCCAGCCCCAGTGGTCTGCTGGCAGTGTCGGGAGCCTGGACACATAAGGGCCAACTGTCCCCATCGGGGTGAACCCATGGATACGAACTATGGTTACCGCCATTCATTGTATGCCCGGAAGCTGTGTGCCACAGGTGTCTCTGAGACTATAGACAATAGCCACCTGTGTCAGGTGGAAGTGGGGGACACTCTGGCGGTGGCACTGCTGGATTCAGGGAGTCTGGTGTCTCTGGTAAGAGCTGCCCTCGTGCGACCCACGGAGTATACTGGCCGAAAGGTCGGGGTGGTGTGTATTCATGGAGACTTAAAGGACTATCCCACCGCCCTGGTCTCTCTATCAACTGTGGCTGGCAGGTGGGTTCATGAGGTGGCCGTCGCTACAAAATTACAGTATGAACTTATAATTGGGAGAGACTTCCCTGGTTTCCCAGCACTCTGGCCGGATACTGAAAGTCACCACTGCCCGGGAGGCAGATGGAACCCTAGCAGAGTGGCCTGGCTCAGGGGGGAGACCAGAACCCTGGGAACCCGAGACCGAAGGGCCAGCGGTAGGGGTGACCGCCACTTCGGTGGAAGAGGGGGAGATAACCCCACTGAATGTAATGGTGGGAGACGTGGAGGATTTACCACCGGGACCTGAGTTGGCAGACCTCAACGTCTCTGGCGAAAATTTCGGTACCGCACAACACCGGGATCCCACCCTATCCTGGGCTTGGGAGAATGTGATAATAATTGATGGTGAACCACAAAAACCTGGGGCTGAGTCGGTGTTTCCCCGGTTTGTTGTTCACCAGGAAATGCTGTATCGGGTAAACCAGCTGCGGGGTGAGCATATTGAACAGCTGGTGGTGCCCAAAGCGTACCGCAAACTCGTGTTGGAGCTAGCCCACCAGCATGTTCTTGGGGGACACCTGGGATGGCAGAAGACGCAGGACCGGATATTACAGAGGTTTTACTGGCCCAGTGTGTTCAAAGAAGTAGAACTATTTTGTAAGTCTTGCCCAACCTGCCAGATAACTAGCCCCCAGCCACATTTCCGTAGTCCCCTGGTGCCTCTGCCGATTATCGAGGTTCCGTTCGAGAGAATAGCTATGGATCTTATAGGCCCTGCATCGAAGTCCGCTAGAGGGCACCAACATATCTTGGTCGTCCTAGACTATGCCACTCGGTACCCTGAGGCGGTGCCCTTGCGACATACATCGGCCAAACTGATAGCGAAGGAGTTGATGGAGATGTTTTCCGCGTGGGCCTACCTAAAGAGGTTCTGACTGACCAGGGGACTCCTTTTATGTCCAAGGTCATGAGGGAACTCTGTAAGTTGCTGCACATTAAACAGCTACGGACGTCCGTTTATCATCCGCAAACTGACGGCCTGGTTGAAAGGTTTAATAAAACATTAAAAATATGTTAAAACGAGTGGTGGCTAAGGATGGGAAGGACTGGGACCTCCTTCTCCCCTATCTGATGTTTGCAGTGCGAGAAGTGCCCCAGGCCTCTACTGGGTTCTCGCCCTTCGAACTGCTATATGGCAGGCATCCTCGCGGGCTGTTGGACATAGCCAAAGAGGCATGGGAGCAGCAACCCACACCCTATAAAAGTGTTGTGGAATATGTCACCCAGATGCAGGAACGCATGGAAGCGGTGTTACCGCTGGTAAAAGAACATATGGAGGCAGCGCAGCAAGCTCAGAGTCGGGTCTATAATAGGCAGGCTCGGGTCCGGAACTTTAACCCGGGAGATCGGGTTTTGGTTCTGGTTCCGACAATGGACAATAAGTTCCTGGCTAGGTGGCAGGGACCCTACGAAGTACTCGAAAAGTTGGGGAAGTAAACTACAAGGTACACCAGCCAGGGCGGCGAAAGCCGGAGCAGGTGTACCATGTGAATTTACTTAAACCTTGGAAAGCTAGGGAGACCAGTTCAGGTGATAGCTCACGACCGAGTTTTCTAGGAGAAGAAGTTCCAGCCCCTATATATGATACAAAAGAAGCGGTGGTCACAGTAAAAATTGCTGACACCCTCTCCCCTAAACAGGCTCAGGAAGCTAGGGAATTCATTAGTCGGAACACTGATGTGTTCTCGGACCTTCCTGGACGCACTTCCCTAATCCGGCATGACATTGTCACTGAGCCTCAGGCAAGAGTCCGGTTAAAACCATACCGGGTACCCGAGGCTCGGCGACAAGCCATCTCGGAGGAAGTGCAGCTAATGCTGAAACTCAATATCATTGAGGAGTCTAAAAGTGAATGGGCTAGTCCAATAGTCTTAATACCCAAGCCCGATGGGACGTTACGGTTCTGTAACGATTTCCGCAAACTAAACGAAGTTTCCAAATTTGATGCGTATCCCATGCCGCGGGTGGATGAGCTGATTGAAAGGTTTGGCCAAGCCAGGTATTTTTCTGTTTTGGACCTCACCAAAGGGTACTGGCAGGTACCCTTGACGGAGGCTGCCAAAGAGAAAACTGCTTTCATCACCCCTGAGGGGCTGTATCAGTATAAAGTGTTACCCTTTGGTCTGCATGGTGCCCCGCAGCGTTCCAACGACTCATGGACATTGTACTTCGTCCACATCGTCGGTACGCATCGGCTTACTTGGATGACATCATCATCCACAGTGGCGACTGGGAAAGTCATCTACCCAAAGTGCAGGCTGTAGTGGACGCCCTTAGGAAGGCCGGACTGACCGCTAACCCAAAGAAGTGCTCAATAGGGTTAGAGGAGACAAAGTATCTTGGGTATGTCATTGGGAGCGGGGTCATCAAGCCCCAAGTAAACAAAATAGAGGCAATACGGAGTTGGCCCCGACCTGTCACCACGAGGCAGGTAAAGTCATTCCTGGGCATGGTGGGCTATTACATGAGGTTCGTTCCCCATTTTGCCACTTTAGCGGCACCATTGACAGACCTCTTGAAGGGGCGGAAGTCAGTGACGGTCCATTGGAATGAGCAGGCAGAAAGGGCTTTCTCCGCCTTGAAATCGGCCCTGTGTGGGTCCCCGGTTTTGGTGACACCCGATTTCAAGAGGGAGTTTATAGTTCAGACCGACGCCTCTGAGGTTGGCCTGGGTGCTGTACTGTCTCAGGAAGTCAACGGGGAGGAGCATCCCGTTGTCTTCCTCAGCCGTAAACTCACCCCAGCTGAAACTAGGTACAGTATAGTGGAGAGAGAGTGCCTGGCTATCAAGTGGGCACTCGAGTCTCTCCGCTATTATCTGTTGGGGAGGAAGTTCCGTCTGGTGACTGACCACTCCCCTCTCAAGTGGATGAGCCAAGCCAAAGAGAGGAATGCCCGAGTCACCCGGTGGTTCCTAGCCTTACAGAATTTTAAGTTCTCCATAGAACACAGGGCAGGCCGCTTGCAGGGAAACGTGGATGCCTTGTCCCGAGTGCACTGTTTGACGTGTGTTCAACCCCGCAGGGTTGAACAAAGGGGGGAGGTATGTAAGAAGGCACGGGGAATAATTGTGGACGATAGATACGTGTCACCGAGGTTCCTGGCCTCGGTGGAGTAAGAGCCGTTTTTTCATGTCAGCAGCAGAAGCTGTTTGACACTTTTGATAGGTAGCATGGCTACTATAGCTGATCCGGGACGGCTTTTACTGGGAGTAGTCAAAGTGCTGGGTGGGTGACTACTCCCCATGTTCCAGGCCGGGTTTTGGCTGGGCTATAAAGCTCAGGCAGCACTGTCAGGTGGGTGGATTATCTTCCATCCTGACAGTGAAGCTGTGGAGTCCTCTGGGCTGAACACTAAAGACTGCAAACAGGCGTGCAGGCCACCTGGAAGCCTGCCATTGAACTTTGGGGTTGCTGAGCTCTCAGGCTGGTGTGAAGCAACACCTAGGACTTCAGGTGAACTCTGTTTTGTTTGGCTGTGTGAACAAGCACAAGGACTGTTATGTTTTTTTTTCTGAGTGTAAATAAAACACTGAAGTTTGAGTTACTACCTGGGTCCTTGCCTCTATACTGCGTCCGCTAACCTGTCTACCTGAGCAAATCCCCACACACCTTAATGGGCGCCAGCAACACGGAAGCCCCTAGAAGTGTCTCTCCACGTATTCCCCTGGAGAGAGAAGTTAGGGTTAAATCGCCTGTGCCAAGTACGTCTGATGGAAGTGATCGCAGCATATGTGACTCTCACAGTGATGTGGGGAAGCGTGCGACTTATTCCCTGCCGAGCAGGCATGAGTTTGCCCACAAAGGGGACCAGGGTCCCAGGAGACCATCATATGCTGAGGTGGTCTCTAGGAAGAAAAATCCCCAATGTTCAGAAAAGGATCAGAGCTCTTCAAGCATAATTAAGTTTTTAAATGCCACGTGTCCAAGTTCTCTAAGAAGGGTTCTTCTCAAATAGCGAACCACTTAGAGCTGTATGAATCCACTATGGATTCTTTGAAGTTATACTCTGAGGCTGACAGGATCAGATTCCTTCCATGGGCATTTGATGATAAGTATTGTCATTACTTTACCTCCTTTAAGGACAGAGGAATTTAGAATTGGCAAAATGTCTTGCATGAGGTTAAACTGGAATTCGGACCATACCGAACCAAACATGACATCTATAAGCTTATATGTAGGCCCAATCAGAGTCCCCGTGAATTCCTCTTTCCTTAAAAATGCCTATGGGTTAGCATATACAGTTGTGTTCAAAATTATTCAACCCCCAATGCTGTAAATGGTTTTAGGGAATTTAGTGTACATTTGAGATTGTGTTCAGAATAAAATCTTGCAAGGACTTTTTAAAGAACCAAATGCAACTAAAATGACATCAATTGTTTTTGTAATACAGTATTAAATGTTGTTTTTTTGTGATTTCTTCATTGACACAATTATTCAACCCCTTAAAGACTACCACTCTTAAGAACAGAGGTTCATTCAAGTGTTATCGATCAGGTATTGAAAACACCAATGGATGTCAAGGAGCAGCAATCAAGCATAATAAGCACCAATTAGGCAGATTTAAAATGACTGTGATACTCAGCTCCTTTAAGACATTTACTGGTGTGTTTACAAACATGGTGAAGTCAAGAGAATGGTCCAGGAAGACAAGAGAAGAGGTGATTTCTCTTCACAGGAAGGGCAATGGCTATAAGAAGATTGCACAGATGTTAAACATACCAATAGACACCATAGGAAGCATCATTCGCAAATTCAAGGCAAAGGGCACTGTTGAAACGCTACCTGGTCGTGGCAGAAAGAAGATGCTGACTTTGACTGCTGTGTGCTACCTGAAGCGCAAAGTGGAGAAAAGCCCCCGTGTGACTGCTGAGGAACTGAAAAAAGATTTGTCAGATGCGGGTACTGAAGTTTCAGCTCAGACAATAAGGTGCACACTGCGTAATGAAGGCCTCCATGCCAGAACTCCCAGGCGCACCCCCTTGCTGTCTCCAAAGAATAAGAAGAGTCGACTGCAGTATGCCAAAAGTCAGGTGGACAAACCACAAACGTTTTGGGATAGTGTTCTGTAGACTGATGAAACAAAATTAGAACTGTTTGGGCCCATGAATCAACGCTATGTTTGGAGGAGGAAGAACAAGGCCTATGAAGAAAAGAACACCTTGCCTAATGTGAAGCATGGCGGGGGGTCAATCATGCTTTGGGGCTGTTTTGCTTCTACAGGTACAGGGAAGCATCAGCGTGTGCAAGATACCATGAATTCTCTTCAGTACCAGGAGATATTGGATGAAAATGTGATGCAGTCCGTCACAAACCTGAGGCTTGGGAGACGTTGGACCTTTTAACAGGACAATGACCCCAAGCATACCTCCAAGTCCACTAGAGCATGGTTGCAGATTAAAGGCCGGAACATTTTGAAGTGGCCATCGCAGTCACCAGACTTAAATCCGATTGAGAACCTCTGGTGGGACTTAAAGAAAGCAGTTGCAGCGCGCAAGCCTAAGAATGTGACTGAACTGGAGGCTTTTGCCCGTGAAGAATGGGCGAAGATACCCGTAGATCGCTGCAAGACACTTGTGTCAAGCTATGCTTCACGTTTAAAAGCTGTTATAACTGGAAAAGGATGTTGTACTAAGTACTAAGATTGAATGTCACTTGGGCGTTGAATAAAACTGATAATGATGTGAGCACAGAAAATACATTTGTGGTTATCTCATTATAAATGGTATGTTATATTTGTCTGACTTACAAGTGCCTCTTTGATTTAATTGTAAGCAAGATGACTGAAATGATCAAAATCAATGTCAAACTGGCCAAAACACTTAATTTCAGTGGGGGTTGAATAATTTTGAACACAAGTGTAGGTCCCCAAATAGGGAATCTGAAGAGTTTAAACAGTTGTTCTATGATGCTATGCCGATCCAAATTAAACCTAGCCTGGCTAGGGACCTTGACTTGGGCAGGTTGGTGATGGCTGCCACCTCACTGTATATTATCAGTAAATGCCATGCTACAGGTGAGAGGAGATACAAAAATTTACAAGAACAAACTGTAGCAGAGGTTAAGGTAAACCCTAACTTGGGATTTGAAACGCAGCCACGTAAGTATCCTGAGTCTACAGGACCTGTCCAACAAACCCAGTGGCAACAGGTAGGACTCAAGCAGACAAATCCCCAAAACCCCAAATAGGTCAGAGGGGGATAATTCTGGTGCTGGAAGGTCTAACTACCGTCCCTATTACAATAGGGATCCCCAGGGATACAGGCACTAGAAAATCAGGCCCAGACAACCGAAGGAAGGTAGGACTGAACCCTCTACTTCACCTAGGAGTAGGTCACCCACCAATAACCAGGGTGCAAAAGGACCAAACTGTGCACAAATCAGTCCGTTTGATCAGTTGGCAGATCAAGTGGCCAAGCTAAGTGACATTGTAAGTAAGTTGTCCCAGTTATCCACAAGAAAACAGCCTGAGTCTTTTTTAGGGGCAACTCCAGGTCCCAGCTCAGCCCCATAATAATGGCAGGACAGGGTCAGACCCCTAGCCACTGCAAGGTTACTGAAACAGTTGAGGGAAAATCTAATGTGATTACTAACCCCTTTTGGCATTGCAGCGCTCCCGACTAACATTGAGGTCAAGGAGGAGGTGTCTAACATGTTGTCTGTTTTACTGTATAATCATGCTGATTCCTGCATAAATGTATCTTCTCCAGTGAGTGATCCTGTGATTTCAGCATCTATTTGTGAGCCTTCTGTAAACTGCTATATAGTCCAGTTTTCCCCAAAGGTGGGGGCTGCTTCTACTCCTCCTGTGTCTAGCAGGAATGTGAAGATTTATTCAGAGGTCACAACGCTGCAGAGAGATCAAATCCTCAGAAAAAGTCAAATGAGTAAACACCCTAACTTCCTATGTGATTTATTTCAGGTTGAAGGCAGATATTTTGTTGATTCTTATCTCCAGGATTAAAGTATCGGGCCGATCAGGGGTTTACTTGATACCGGATCAGAAGTCACCATTTTGTCATATAGTTATTTCCAACAGGTACTGGATATGACAAAGGCCGAGATTGAAATTGTTTGAGGGCTCTTTGATAAGTGTAGGCGGTGACGCATTGCAGTTAAAAGGTACAGCCTGGTTAGAGTTCAAAATAGGTAAGAAGATAAACATCCCACACTGACCATGGACCTTCCCTATGATCGGCTGATCATAGGAATTGACCTCCTTAAAAGACTAAGTTCGGTCGTAGACTTCATGAAGCAGTCTGGACACAGATAAAGGCACCTATATCCTATGAGTACTCTTGCAATGCATAAACCCAACGCAGTTGTCATGTGATTGAAGAGAGGCCTAACTCTGTTGAAGTTCATTTTCGGAACACCGGATGTCCCGATCCTGAAAAATGGTAAACCCGAGGAAGTTGTCAACGGTACCGCTCATATCATTACAATTCAGAGGGACAGAATAGGAAAGGTTCCAGGATGATAAGCAAGCGTTGAGATGGGGACAACAGATGTATTATGCTGTGAGTATCATGGTTGCTGATGAGGTTAAAATCCCTGAAGGGTGCACACCATTTCATCTTCCCATTCAAGTCAAGAAGGGACAACAACTAAAGAACGCGGATGATTTGATCTGTTTCTCTGACCGGATGCAGAAACTCGGCCTAAAGGTAAAACCTACTCCGATGATAAACATCTGTCCCTTGCATATGGTAATCCACAACATGACTCCTCATAGTATATCCTTACAAAAAAGCACCATAATTGGTCTAGCTATGGATTCGGAGTACTATACTTTTGGATTCCAGAATTAGGTCGTTGGACTTTTTTCTGATGAGTACCTAACAGAAGAACAAGTAGTGAAACAAAATTTTTCCTCAAAACCTGAGAGGTTATTCAATATCCACTCTGTTTATCCTTTCAGCTCTGAAGAAGTTACATGTCACATTGATGAATCGTTATTGGTTTTCAACCATGAGATCAATGAGAAGGCGTATGAGCCATGCCCACAAGGAAAGGATAAGGTATGTTACGCCCAAAATGATTTAACTAGTGAGCTTGAAGAAGCTTATGAGTTAAGTCAGCCTGAAATCTTTCCAGAATTTGAGGAACGGATGTAAGAGAAAATCTCTGTAGCTGAGGCATGCTCCGATGAGTCAAAGCATCTACAACTAAAAGAGCTTTTCACAGAATTCAAGGACATATTTGCTAAGGATTCTTATGAATGTGGGGGAACTAACCTACATGTTGCAAGATTTAAAACAGATCCCGATGCATCCCCTGTCTATGTCAAACAATACCGACTTCCGCTGGCGGCTTACGAGTCACTATCGGAAATCGTCAAGAACTTGGGCATCATCCGTCCGATACACAGCTCATTCAGTCATCCTATACTTGGGGTCCTTAAACCCAACAGTCAATTTCATCTCTGCTCGGACCTAAGGCAATTAAACAAACGTGTATACATGTCCGGATGGCCCTTGCCATATATTGACCAATGCCTAGCGCAAATTTAAGGATCCCAAATTTTCACCGCCCTTGACTGTGCACAAGGATATTGGACGATTAAGGTGGACGAAAGGGATCAGTACAAATTGGCCTTCACATTTGGAATACAACAATATGCATGGACCCACCTGCCCTTCGGATACATAAATGCAGGCCATGAATTTGCTGTGTTTATGCATAAGGCGATGTCTGATGCCGCTGAAAATTGCTGCAGAGATTATTAAACCTCTTTTGCAATTGTTAAAGAAAGGAGTAAAATGGGAATGGAGTGAGCGTCATGAGCAAGCTGTGAATAAGCTCAAGGCCAGACTTATCCAGGCCCCATTCCTTGCCTATCCAGAGTGTGGAAAACCACTGCAGTATCTGCAGAGTGATAGGATCAAGGATGGAAATCTGTCAAAAAGCAGGATAACTGCCTGGATGATTTCCTTAATGAGATGGTCATTGGAAATCAGGTACAAACAAAATAATAAGAATCCAGTTTCTCAAGGATTAGTTGCACTTCATGATTGTACCAATGCAGAGCATAAAGGTGAATCACCCGAAAATGATTTCCTGAAAGAACTATCTTCATCTCTATATAAGTCTTACGAAGAAGAGTACTGCAAATCATTACCGTGTGTATGTTGATGGCTGTTCTTTCCATACAGATTCAGGAACTGAACGCACATTGGCTGCAGGTATCGGGATCGTGTGAAACAATATATTCCCCGATGTATCTGTGGGATATAAAATTGGTTCCAAAAGTAGCCAGGTCGCAGAGCTTACCGCTGTGTACAAAGACGTACAAATGGCTATCGAATATGATCTTAAGGAGTTATAATCACAGATTCAGAATATATTCGCAACAGCTTTGTGGAGTTCCTCCCTGGATGGAAAAGGTATAACATGGTAAGGAACAACAACAAGCCAGTTAAGCACGGTAAAATGTTTTGCAGGATCTACGAGATTGTTACCACCCACTGTCTCACTGTTTACTGGAAGAAGGTAAAAGGTCACTCAAAGTATCCAGGTGTGGACAAGGAAGGGACTGATCTAGCAGATTCCCTCGCCAAACAAGGCGCCATTAATGGAGAAGTCTTGGACATTGATGACCTCATGGGAACTGTCCAAGTGGATGCCACAACTAGAAGACAGGCCCAAAAGGGAGCTGAAGCCAATGTGGTGCAATGGAGCCAAGATTCCCCTAGCGGGGATTTCATTGAGAGTCAAAAGGGGGATCCAATTATTGGTGTCTTTTGAAAACACATTGAGGATCCACAGAATTATCCCTTAATTACGGAAGATCGTGTAGGCAAAGAAAAGTTACGGATTTTGATGAAGAGTACGTACCAATTCTCGTTACAAGATGGGATTCTGATAAGGACCTCGAAAAATGGTAAAGTGGTACCAGCGGAAGTCATTCTACTAGTGAGGTGAGGAGAAAGATTTGGGAGATACTGGGGGTAAAAAGAAAGGTACACATTGCTTATCGGGCAGCCTCTAGTGGTGGAGTAGCACGCTACAACCAGACCATTGTCAACATTCTAAAGAGGTTTGTTAACGAATCCGGTAAGGACTGGGATGTGAAGTTGCCTTTGGTTCTCATGGCCATCAAGGCCACTCCAAGCATGGCAACCAAACTTTCTCCCTTCAAAATGATTACGGGAAGGGAAGAAGGGAAGAAGGTTCAAGCACCTTCAGCATGTTTTTGCATTTGCCCAGAAGAATATAGAGAAAGCAGCAGTGAGAGCTAAAACCTACTACGATTTTGCCCGGGATGAGGTGAAGACGGAAACCCAGGATCGGTTTTGTATAAACAAACAAGTGTACTAACCTATCCTCACGTGTGTTTCCTCTGTAAGTAACTATCTCTTGACTCATTTCTGAACAAGAACTTGCTCTGTTCAAGAAAAGAACCAATGCCAATTGAATGTATATGGTAGTATAACTCTTTTCTTGCAGGATTGAAAGAAAAAAAATATAAGCACATATATCTTTTATTTGTCATACAATGTTTTATAAGCACAAGATGACATTGAAATGTATTGTCGTTGTCTATGTCATTCTGATCTTGGGGAAAGAGTTCCATGCCGAGCCGATTGCTATACCAGGTCCTTCATCCAGTATACAGTATACAGTATACTGTATACAGTATACAGTATACAGGATACCGCGGGATTCATCTTGACGAATAAGAGGGTCTTTTCCCAGAAGATCTACGTCAGTCGGCATCCACGCACCTTTGTTGAAAGACAGTTCAATGTATCTTAAATCCTTTCGCAGGAGATTCGATGATGGTATCATACACACATGGGTTATTCCCAACAACGGATTACGCAGATCCTGGAACAAACAAGAAAGACCCTGACCAGAGAACAATTTTCTACACGTCAAAGACCAAAGCGGTTCGTTTCTGCAATTGTAGCCGCCATAATCTTTGCCGTAGTGGGTGCTGTCATTGCCACCGGTGTGACAGTTGCCAAATCCATCTCTATTAAGACATTAGAACTTGAGATCGGTTCACTGAAAAATTATTTATAACATTAAACATTTATCAGACTTATATTACATTGTGGAGGATACTGTCATTATCACTAACTTACATTTAGAGTTATTGACTCACTCAATGAATCTTTGGGTAACGAACACTTAAACAGGAATTTTTCAGAAAGACTTTAGCCAAGCTATGGCTGGAACATTACAAACCTAGTCTACGCACTCCAGTCCTTGAAGGATCCGTATGAAAAGCCCTTTTTGGACATTTCAACATAATCCAATTAATTACATTGGATTAGATTGTAATGAAGGGGGATTATGTTGTGCCTTTCATAAGTATACATTAATGTCTGCTTATTCTTGACATTCATTGCCTTTAGGAGTCATGCTCCATATTCTCCATTTTGTATGTCTTATGTAGCCCAAAATGAATTCATGGAAAGGTTACTACTTATTAATGTTTGACATTGCAGATGTGTGCATATTTGAGAGGAATAACTTTTGCCTCATTGCTAAAGTATGGCAGAGATAAAAGTTTTTCCTTGAAACACATCTGGTATATGTTATTCCATTTTTTATGTCCATTAATGAGGCAGAAGTATAATATCTGTTCATTCATATAATGGATCTTATTTTTTTTATTATTTTTTTTTAGCATGAGCTAATCAATAAGTTACATATATATTGTTTTATATTGCCACGTATTATAACAAGGCATTGATGCATATATTATCTTGTGTATGTTTCACTAGGAGAATATGTATATTTCTAGGGTATAGCCAAACGGAATTAATGACATCTCAGTCAGGGAGGCCGTGTTATTCGCAGAGATAAGCACCTATGAAACATAAAACCCATACATGTGTTATCTACATAGTAGATTTATGACATCAAAACTGTCATACTAGCTTCGGGAAATCTAGATTTTAATTGGTTCAGATGTCAGAATGTATGTCTCCTCTCTGATTTAAGTTGCAGAGGTCAAATGTATATAACACAAAATTATGTCAGACTCATACAAATTAACTCTTTATAGGATGGTGCTAATAGCTTGTGCAATAGTGCCAACTAGCCATAAGTGGGCATTCTTACACCATGCAAAGGAAAGCATTTTGGGTAATATATGATCTCATAGGTTATTACCATAAGTGCATACCCTCCGATATGATTGGGAAACTGTTTTCAAAGGAGGGTGTATTATTTTCATTAGGTTGGGAATAATTACCCATGTAGATGGCAGGCAGGGGTCCGATCAAAAGATAAAAAAAAACTACTAAGAACAAAAGACTCAACAGACATGGCCAGGAGAAGCAAATCTTTGGATGTTATCCTGGATTACTGGAAACCTCTTGAGAGGTGATTGTCCCTTGAAGGCTCTGCTCATCAGACCAAGCTCCCTTGGTAACGTATATATTGTTTATTGCCTGTGGTATTGATAAATTACTTAGCCCGGTATATAGCCAAATATCCCCATATTGCGTGTATACTTAGTGTTAGGCACCTGGTCAATGTTGATCATTCTCTTAGCAAAAATGCATATTGCTAAAATGAAGATCAGACATTGATACCTAGTCCCTTGGGAACTTTGATATTCCCTAGCCTGATACCGAACTGAGGAATTTATAGTTGATGCAATACTGCCATATACCGAAAAAATTGGTCAGAGGTGATAGAGAAAGGGTTGATACCTCTCATTTTCTTTAATTTGGATTATCACATATTATTGCAATAATTGGTGATACTCATTATTGATTGGAAGTAAAATTTCATTTCCCAAGTTGATTTTGATTATTAGAGTGTGGGTGCTGTTTGTGGTGTGTCAGCACTATATTGTGGCACATATTGGTGTTACATTTCATTGTCTATCTTTTGCAATATTATTGATTTGTATATAACATTTTTGTACAATAAATTCATATATATTTTTGCATAGATGCTTGTACCTTGTTCTTTACTAATTGCACAAAACAATAATTAAGATTCTTGCTAAACAAGCTCAGAGGTGTTATGTCCACCTCTCCTCAGCAGGATCAATAACTTCTGATATCTTTTCTTTTTATATAAAGCCCTTTTTGCTTTATAAATCTTTTGACACAGTGTCATCCAGCAGTTGTGCTTTGACCAGCAACCCAGCTGTCTTTGAAAGGTTTACTTGGTCTTGAACATGACAGCAGACACCCACAGCGAAGAGTCACTTAGTTAACATGGTCCAGAAACAAGCTCGGTGCCCCTACCTGTCTCTTTAATTTTCTGTTACTTCTGCTTGAGAAGTATTGAATGTCATTGGCTCGATTCCACTTTTTAGCGAGGACGAGTTTATTGAACACAGTTAGCAGCTACTGTCCAGCCAAGATGCCTCTGGAAGGCAGTGTTAGGACTTGAACCCAGTGACTCCTGTATTCCAGGCTGCAGCTCTTCCGAGCTATTCAGCCTTCTGGATAGCACCTGTGCTGAACTGAAGCCTAATTCCCTGTGCCTCTAGTTTTAGTTCCCACCTCCCTGGTTTACTCCAACCTGTTCCCTTATTGAACATCCTATTTAACCTCTTAAGGACTCAGGGCGTACATGTACGCCCTGAGAAGTTCCGATCACCGCAGCGCTACGGGTGGTGATCGGAACAGGATGCCTGCTGAAATCATTCAGCAGGCATCCTGTGACAATGCCGAGGGGGGGTCATGTGACCCCCCCGTGTCGGCGATCGCAACAAACCGCAGGTCAATTCAGACCTGCGGTTTGTTGCGTTTCCGGGTACATCGCGTCATCTGTGACCCGATTACCCGGAAATGACGGTGATCGGATGGCGTGAGGACACCATCCAATCACCGTCATGCATGTCTGGAGCCGATGGAGGAGAGAGGGCCCTGTGGTTGGCTGCCGGGGGGCCCCTGTGATTGGCTGCCGGGAGGGAGGTGGCTGCTGCAGCAGCAGATTCAAATCTCCTTCTCTCTTCGAGCAGCTTCCTTTCGGTTCCTGCTCTTGGAGAGAGGAGACGTGCCGTGCAGCCCTCCGCAGCCCCCAGCAGCCCCGATCCTCAGGGTAAGTCAGAGACAGGGTTTGGTCAGGCAGGGTCAGTTCAGGGACAGATCTTTTTTTTTTTTTCCATATCATTCACTTTTTTTTTTTTGCAGGTAGTTGGTGTCTGGGGTCCACAGCACACTCAGCTGTGAGACCCTAGACCCTGCTGTAGCTTGAGCCCCCCCCCCCCCCATTTAGTTGTGCAATTTTTTTTTTTTTTTGTGTGTGCACTGATTTTGGTCGGCGCTCTTTAGTGTCCGGCCACTATTAGTGCATCGCACAACTGACCGCTGATCAGTTTTCTACTGATCAGTGAGTTTGACTTTTTTTTCACACCTCCCTTTTTTTAGTTAGTTTTTTTTTTTTTTTTTTTTTTTTAGTGGTACATTTGTACGTGAACACCCGGCCCCACACACACGCACACTAAATAAAGTTTATTTTACACGCACGCACACACACGCACAACACACACACCCATGGACCGCCGGCTGTTCACGGAGGAGGAGGCATACGCCCAGATGCTCTCCGACACCGAGAGCGCCAGTGAGGATGAGGATGACCCCACCTTCCTCCTGTCGTCCTCATCATCATCATCTGATGATGATGAGCCCCCAAAGCGGCGGAGACGCCACCAGGCGGAGCCAGGGCCCTCACGCGCTAGGGACCCCGTGGCCCATCCCAGTACGAGCAGCCCTGGGGCTCGTACTGGTTTCCCAGCCCACCAAACAAGTGCACCGGAGCCCCCCACCGGTGACCTTAGCTGGTGTCCCCCAGTGGACTTTGAGCCTGCGATTCCGGATTTGCTGGCAATCCTGGAATCCAGATTCCCACAGTGGGGTTCACTAAAATGGACTTCTTTAGGTTTTTTTTCAGTGACCCGCTGGTGAATCTGATGGTGGAGCAGACGAACCTGTATGCCCAACAGTTCGTCGCTCAGCACCCAGGCTCTTTTTTGGCCAGGCCTGGTGGCTGGACGCCAGTCAGTGCAGCCGAGATGAGGACGTTTTGGGGCCTCGTGCTGCATATGGGCCTCGTCAAAAAACCCAGTGTCAGGCTGTACTGGAGTGGGGACGTCCTCTACCAGACCCCACTGTACAGTTCAGCCATGACACGTCCCAGATTCAAAGCCATCCGGAAATGCCTGCATTATGCAGATAATGCAGCATGTCCCCCCCCGAACTGATCCCGCCTATGACCGGCTGTATATGATACGGCCGATCATCGATCATTTCGGGGCCAAGTTTGCACAGGCCTACGTACCTGGAAGGGAGGTCGCGATTGATGAGTCTCTCGTTGCTTTCAAGGGGGAGACTCGTTTTCCGCCAATACATTCTCAGCAAGCGAGCGAGGTATGGTGTGAAGCTCTACAAAATTTGTGAGAGTACCTCAGGGTACACTTACAAATTTTGTGTTTACGAGGGGCAAGATTCCCGTATTGAACCCCCAGAATGTCCCCCCACTCTGGGTGTTAGCGGGAAAATCGTGTGGGACCTTTTGCACCCACTGCTGGATAAGGGTTACCACCTGTACGTGGATAACTTTTATACCAGCATCCCCTTGTTCAGGTCCCTTGCCGCCAGATCCACGTTCGCTTGTGGGACCGTGCGGAAAAATCAACGTGGCCTCCCTACCTACCCCCTCCAGGTACCTATCCCCAGGGGTGAGACCCGTGCCCTTACTTGTGGAAACCTGCTGTTGGTCAGGTATAAGGACAAGAGGGATGTCCTTGTACTGACCACAATCCATGGTAACGGCACCACCCCAGTCTCTGTGCAAGGTACCACGGCAACGGTCCTCAAGCCCGATTGTATCGTCGACTACAATCGGTATATGGGTGCAGTTGATCTATCTGATCAAGTTCTCCAACCATATAATGCCATGCGGAAAACCCGGGCATGGTACAAAAAAGTTGCGGTCTACATGGTGCAGGTTGCCATGTACAACGCTTTTGTACTGTTCCGAAGAGCTGGCAGCACAGGGACTTTCCTCCATTTCTATGAGGCAGTCCTCAGGGACCTGATCTTTTCTGACTGGGAATTGGAGGAGCCCGCATAGTCCCTGGCCAACACTCTCCAGGTGTGGTCCCCCATACTGGAAAGAGGGGACGAACCCAAAAAAAGTGCAGAGTGTGTCGCAAGAGGGGGATACAGAAGGACACCACTACTCAATGTGACCTTTGCCCCGATCATCCGGGCCTCTGCATTGATGGTTGCTTCAGGGAGAATCACACTTCCATGGAGTTCTAAATTTTTATAATTCCCGACAGGCCCCTAGAAAATATATAAAAAAGTATGGCTCTCAGACTTTGGAGTCGCATAAAAAAATTTTTCCAAAAATATTAGCTTCCTCAAACTGCGATCTTCCAGATGTTGTAAAACTCAAAATTCTGAGAGGCACACTTATTGGGCATTGCCGCATCCGTAAAAATCTTCTCTATACAAATACCCCATAAACTGGCCCCTCTGACAAACTCTGTAAAAAAATAAAATAAAAAACTATATAAAAAAGCCATTTTTATTGTCATCTTGAATCCCAAAAAGTGTAATAGCTAGCAATCCAAAAGCCATATGCGCCCCCAAATAGTGCCAATAAAACCGCCATCTCGTCCCGCACAAAATGAGCCCCCACATTAGATAGTCGCCTAACTAAAAAAAAATAGTGTAGCTCCCAGTCTAGAGATAGTAAATTTTTTATTTTTTGTTCCCAAAATGATAACCTAGTGTAAACTCTTAAATAATAAAAAAACGTAGACATATTAGGTATCGCCACGTCCGTAAGAATCTTCTCTATCAAATTAACATTTGACCAAACCCCTCAGATCTACAGCGTTAAAAATATGGAATAAAAATGGCGCTCCCCTCCTTCTATGCCCTGTGGTTTGGCCAAACAGTAGTTTAGGACCACATATGGGGTGTTTTTGCAAACTAGAGAATCAGGGCAACCCATACTGAGTGTTGTTTGGCAGTTAACCCTTACTTTATTACTGGAAAAAATGTTTTTATTGGAAACTTTTCCAAAAAATTGAAATTACAAAATTGTTTCTCCATCTGCCATTAACTCTTGTGGAGCACCTAAAGGGTTAACAAAGATTGTTAACCCAGTTTTGAATACCTTGAGGGGTGTACTTTCTTAGATGGAGTCACTTTTTTGGAATTTCTATGCTAGAATGCATCAGGGAGGCTTGCAATAGGACATGGTGTAAAAAAACCAGTCCTGCAAAATCTGCCATTCAAAACCCAAATGGCGCTCCCCTCCTTCTATGCCCTGCAGTTTGGCCAAACAGTAGTTTAGGACCACGTATGGGGTGTTTTTGCAAACTAGAGAATCAGGGCAACCCACATTGAGTTTTGTTTGACACTTAACCCTTGCTTTGTTCCTGGAAAAAATTGATTATAATGGAAAATTTTCCCAAAAATCGAAATTCTGAAATTTCATCTCCATTTTCAATGAATTCTTGTGGAAGACCTAAAGGGTTAACAAAGTTTGTACAATCAGTTTTGAATACCCTGAGGGGTGTTCTTTCTAGAATGGTGTCATTTTTGGGTGGTTTCTATTCTGTAAGCCTCACAAAGTGACTTCAGACCTGTACTGGTCCATAAAAAGTGGGATTTGGAAAATTTCAGAAAAATTTCAAAATTTGCTCCTATACTTCAAAGCTATGTAACATCCCCAAAAAATAAAATGGCATTCCCAAAATGATGGAAACATGAAGCAGACATATGGGGAATGTAAAGTAATAACTATTTTTGGGGGTATTACTATGTATTAGAGAAGTAGAGAAATTGAAACTTTGAAATTTGCAAATTTTTCCAAAATTTTGTTAAATTTGGTATTTTTTTATGCAAAAAAATTAACTTTTTTGACCCGATTTTAGTAGTGTCATGAAGTACAAGATGTGACGAAAAAACAATCTCAGAACGGCCTGCGTAAGTAAAACCGTTTTAAAGTTATTCAGACATAAAGTGACAGTGGTCAGATTTGCAAAAAATGGCCAAGTCCTTTAGGTGAAATAGGGCTGAGTCCTTAAGGGGTTAAACCCAGCCTTGCACATTCTGCCTTGCAAGATTATTGTGCTCTCAGCCTGTAATCAAGCTAGTCTCTCCTGCTCTTCTGCTAATACGGACGCTCCATCTTGTGCATCGACCACTGGCTTCCTCCTGACTATGGTATTTGCCTACTACTCTGTTAATGGTGCTCCATCTTGTGCATCAACCACTGGCTTCCTCCTGACTACGATATCGGCCTTGCAATTACCCCAAGTAGTTGCAATAATAGACTCCGAACTAGATCCGGACCTTTATAGGTGGCCAAGTAGCGACGATGAGAGTCGCGTGGGAGAGGGTGTTATAAGCGGTGAGGCAAGTTGCCTTGAGAATGCTGAGGGTGACATCAGTGATGTTCAGACAGTAGTGGATGATGATGTAGCGGATCGCATGTGGGAGCTGGGTGAAGAGGGGGCTTCATTATCATCATCATCATCAGGGGATTGCTTGCGTGTGAGGCAGCGGCTGAGCCACCAGGGTGGTAAGTTGCCATGAGTCAGCAGGAGTTTGAGGTCTGGAGCCAAACATACCAGGGGTAGACAGCCTGCTACTAAGGAGCCTACCTGTCTGGAAAGAACAAGTAGTGCACAGGTTCAAGGAGGCAGCGGTAGCAGGTATTCAGCATGGAGTAGAGGAGGGAAAATGCCATACTCGTTGGTGTGGGAATTTTTTTATCAATCCATCGAAAAACATCAGCATGGCCATTTGTAGAATCTGTGGGCAGAAGGCGAAGCACTGGCACCACGGCCTTGAGTCAACACATGCAGGGTCACCATAAAGAGGCCTGAGAAAACCATGACACTAATGTAGTGGTACAGCCTGACTCAGAAAGCAGCTGTGTTTCCTTCCCTTCATCAACTGGTCCTGATGTTCCTCACTATATACATGATCCTGGCCTAGTTGCTGGTACTACAGTCCCTTACTTTCCATGTGTATGACTCTGCACCTTTCAGAGAACTAATGGCTTGTGCCGAGCCAAGGTGGAGAGTCCCAAGGCATTGTGACTTCTCCAAAAAGGCTACACCAGCCCTACAAATGTATGTTAAACAGAAGGTAAGCCAGTTCTTGAGCTTGTCAATGTCTGCTAAAGTTCATGGCAGCGCCGACGCTTGGAGCTATAACTATGGTCAAGGACAATATATGTCCTTTATGGCCCACAGGGTAAATGTGGTTCCTGCCCAGCCATACCAGCAACTAAGCCAAGTGACAGCACTGCTTCCTCTGCTTTCTTAAGCTATGAATCCTGTGCTAATTTCCTTCTCTGCCTCTTTTCCTCCACCTTGTCCGCAACCTCCACTGCAGCCACAATTCAGAGTGCTCCTCCAGCTTACAACCTAAGCACAGCATGGCAGTGTCATGCTGTTTTGAACCTGGCTTGCGTGGGTGAGTAACCGCAGGGAGAAAATGCGCAGCATTAGTGTCCCACCCCCTCAAAAAAAATAAACATTTTTAGAGGTAAAATTGTTAGGAAACACTCTTTCCTGGATATTCAATTGTATATACAGTGCAAATGCTGCCAAAAATTACAAGGAAGAAGCACTCTGATACAGCCTGTATATCACATAAAGGAGGGCCTCATTCACATGGTGCTACAATTGTTCAGATAAACTGCTGCACTCATAAAGCCTACGCCCAGGGCTATGGCCTCTACTTGCACCATCAGCATCATGCCCAGGCCATGGCCTCTGCTTGCAGCATTACGCCCAGGGCTATGGCCTCTACTTACACCATTAGCATCATGCCCAGTTCCCCTCCCTTTGTGCTTGCCTTCTTCATATAAATTGTTTTGTCTGTAGATGTGGCGCAGATTGTTTTACTGTCCGCTAAAGACACAGTTTTCTAATGCAGTACAGTACCGGACATAGAAAAATACAGGTTTTCGGCACTACACTAGCCCAGAGATAATGTAATTTTTACAGTACACACTGTATTAGCTTGCTGTAATGTACTGTAGACAGAGAAATACAAATTTTCGGCACTACACTAGCCCAGAGATAATAAAAATTTGACAGTACACACTGTATAGGCTTGCTGTAATGTACTGTAGACAGAGGAATACAAATTTTCAGCACTACACTAGGCCACAGATAATAATATTTTTACAGTACACACTGTATTGGCTTGCTATAATGTACTGTAGACAGAGAAATACAAATTCTTGTCACTAAAGTAGGCCACAGATAATACAATTTTTACAGTACCCACTGTATTGGCTTGCTGTAATGTACTGAATACAGAATAATAAAGATTTTCAGGAGTACACTAGGCCACAGATAATCAATTTTTTACAGTACACACTGTATTGGCTTGCTTTAATGTACTTTAGACAGAGAAATACAAATCTTAGGCACTACAGTAGTCTACAGATAATTAAATTTTTACAATACACACTGTATTGGCTTGCTGTAATGAACAGGAGACAGAGAAATACAATTTTTCGGCAATAAACTAGCCCAGAAATAATGTAATGTTCACAGTACACACTGTATTTTCTTTCTGTAATGAACAGGAGACAGAGAAATACAGATTTTTGGCACTACACTAGCCCAGAGATAATGTAATTTTGACAATACAAACTGTAATCGGATATAGTTCTATATTGGATACAAATTTGTGCCAAATAAAATGTATTCTCTGCCGTAATACTGTATATACGGTTGCGGCCTAAACTCACAAACATATGTGCCCAAAACTAGAAAACTATGGCCAAAATATAAATCACTCTCTGCTGGAGTAATTAATATAATGGTTGCGGATTGAACGCAACACAGATGTGGCACAAGTTAGGTTAATTTCCCCAGAACAAGTAATTTCTCTGATGGTACAGTGTATATCTCGGTAGCAGGAACACTGTAGTGAATAAGCCCCTTTTAATAATGTCTGCCCAACACACTGCTTTATGATGGTGCTGTATATATCTCAGTACCAAGGAATCTCAGTACCTGTAGTGAATAAGCTCCTTTTATGGTTCAATTAATGTTTATTGAAACCAGATGACAGAAATAAACAATAAATCATAAGTAGTGTACGGTTCTCTTTACAAAATTTCCTCGCAGAGAAAGATCAATGTACATCAATCTGAACACAAGGAAAAGACGGACAGGGGAGACAAGGCAGAGAAAGAGGAATGTTAGGAAGGAAAGGGAGGGGTAGTTGGAACACAGGAACTAATAGTCTAGTTGAGAATCTAGGTCAGTAGAACTAATACAAGCAATTCAATTATGAGTACCTGTAGTTAACCAGCCCGAGAAGTTAGCTGATGTACGGAACTGATACCAGGCATCCCATTGTTTGGCAGTTGCCCAAGTGATTCTTTGGAGGCTTTCCGTTGATCGGCAAGATCGAGGAATGATTTGGCGCATTGCTATAATGAAAAATCTATGAATATTGTTCTTTACCTGTTTGACTCTTCCCGGGAAGAGCTATCTGCGGAGACGGGGGAATGGAGGACCCGTATAGGTGTTCGTAAAGTTCGAATATGTCCTGCCACAGTGAAGCTACCCCGGGGCAGTCCCACCAGATATGAAGCATGCTACCTTTGGAGCTGAACCAACGCCAACAGGTGTCAGGTACTAAGGGGTAAAACTGGTTTAATTTAACTGGGGTCCTGTACCATCTGGACCAAATCTTGTAATTGAGTTCCTGTATTTTACAGAATATAGAGGACTTATGGGTAAACAACAGGGATCTCTTCTACTGATCAGACGTGAGGGTACACCTCAGATCACTTTCCCAGGATTGTATGAGTTTCTTAGCCGGAGCAGGGAGCTCCTCCGAGTCGTCCCCGATCTCTCCCGAGTTCAGAATAGCGTATATGAGGGATATAGGGTGTCCAGGCGCAGAAGTCGTAACACATAGCTTCTCAAATTCAGAAGGAGAGGATAGAAGTTGCGATCCAGGTGCCAGTGATCTAGTAAAATTGCGTAATTGAAAATAAAGGAACCAGCATCCCGGTGAATCAGGTATAATATGTGCTAGGTGCTTTAGGTCCATTAACGCCTTTGTGGAGTATATGTCTCTAACTCTGACTGGAGGCTTGGCCTGTAGCCCAAACGAAGGTAGGGCCTTAAGGTTAGGGGGTAAAGAAGGGTGGCCGAGTATATTTGTGAGAGGGCCAGGGATTGTGGCCAATCTAACCTTGGAGGCAAACCCATTACAAATTCCTACTATAGAGGACAAAAAAGGCGAGAGCTGTTGGATGGGTAACATAGTAACATAGTACATAAGGCCGAAAAATAGACATCTGTCCATCCAGTTCGGCCTGTCATCCTGCTAGTTGATCCAGAGGAAAGAAGTACTCCCTGGATCAACGACCCATCTCTAGTAGCTATAACCTGTAATATTATTACACTCCAGAAATACATCCAGTCCCCTCTTGAATTCCTTTATTGTACTCACCATTACCACCTCCTCAGGCAGAGAGTTCCATAGTCTCACTGCTCTTACCATAAAGAATCCTCTTCTATGTTTGTGTACAAACATTCTTTCCTCCAGACGCAGAGGATGTCCCCTTGTCACGGTGACAGTCCTGGGGATAAATAGATGATGGGAGAGATCTCTGTACTGACCCCTGATATATTTATACATAGTTATTAGATCTCCCCTCAGTCGTCTTTTTTCTAAAGTGAATAACCCTAATTTTGATAACCTTTCAGTGTACTGTAGTTGCCCCATTCCAGTTATTACTTTAGTTGCCCTCCTCTGAACCCTCTCCAGCTCTGCTATGTCCGCCTTGTTCACAGGAGCCCAGAACTGTACACAGTACTCCATGTGTGGTCTGACTAGCGATTTGTAAAGTGGTAGGACTATGTTCTCATCACGGGCATCTATGCCCCTTTTGATGCAACCCATTATCTTATTGGCCTTGGCGGCAGCTGCCTGACAATGGTTTTTGCAGCTTAGTTTGCAGTTTATTAAAATTCCTAGATCCTTTTCCATGTCAGTGTTACCGAGTGTTTTACCACTTAGTATGTATGGGTGACTTGCATTATTCCTTCCCATGTGCATAACTTTACATTTATCAGTGTTAAACCTCATCTGTCACTTATCTGCCCAAGCCTCCAATCTATCTAGATCCCTCTGTAGCAGTCTATTGTCCTCTTCAGTGTTAATTACTTTGCACAGTTTAGTGTCATCTGCAAAAATTTATATTTTACTATGCAAGCCTTCTACAAGATCATTAATAAATATATTGAAAAGAATAGGGCCCAGTACTGACCCCTGAGGTACCCCACTATTGACAGGTGCCCAATCTGAGTGTGTACCGTTAATAACCAGCCTCTGTTTTCTGTCACTCAGCCAGTTACTTACCCACTTACAGACATTTTCTCTCAGTCCGAGCATCCTCATTTTATATACTAACCTTTTATGTGGTACAGTGTCAAATGTTTTGGAGAAGTCCAGATATACGACATCTATTGATTCACCGCTGTCAAGTCTAGAACTTACCTTCTCATAGAAACTGATTAAATTCGTTTGGCATGACCGATCCCTCATGAAGCCATGCTGATATAGCGTTATTTGCTTATTTCCATTGAGATCCTCTAAGATAGCATCTCTCAGAAAACCTTCAAACAGTTTCCCCACAACAGATGTTAAACTTACCGGCCTATAGTTTCCGGGCTCTGTTTTTGGACCCTTTTTGAATATTGGCACCACATTTGCTATGCGCCAATCCTGTGGGACATTCCCTGTCCGTATAGAGTCTGCAAATATCAGAAATAAGCGTCTGGCTATGACATTACTTAATTCCCTTAGGATACGGGGGTGTATGCCATCCGGTCCTGGCGATTTGTCTATTTTAATCTTTTTAAGTCGCTGTTGTACTTCTTCTTGGGTCAAACAGGACACTTTTAATGGGGGATTTATTTTTACATTCAGCATTTCATCTGACAGTTTATTTTCCTCAGTGAATACATTGGAGAAAAAAATATTTAACAGCTTTGTTTTCTCCTCATCACTCTCTGCAACTCCCCCTACATTACTCTTTAAAATGCCGACACCTTCAGATTTATACTTTTTAACATTTACTTTTCTTTAACATATACTTTTTAACATTAACACAGGGATTGTGGCCAATCTAACCTTGGAGACAAACCCATTACAAATTCCTACTATAGAGGACAAAAAAGGCGAGAGCTGTTGGTTGGGTAATTGATTTAAAATATCTTTTGGGTACCGGAAGACACCAGGGATTCATTATACCCCTGGACCAACCCCATAAAAAGCGAGATGCTGACCTCCGAAGACGGGCAAAAAAGGATAGGGGAATTCGGCATGGTATGGTCTGAAATAAATATAGGAGTCTGGGCAGGACACCCATCTCTAAGGTGTTGATCCTGCCGAACCAGGAGACATTCAACTTCGACCAGGAATGAAGGTTATTTTCGATAGTGTGGACTAGGGGCAAATAGTTGAGCTTGAACAGGTGGGAAGGGTCCGTGGAAATGTGTATTCCCAGGTGTTTAAGCGCGTGTGGAGCTCATTTAAACAGAAAGGAATCCTTAAGGGAGGTGACTTCCCTAGATGGAAGAGTGATATTTAGAATTTCAGATTTTTGGATATTTACTTTGAAAATATATAGCGAACCAAAGATCTCAAATTCTTTCAACACGGAAGGTAGCCCAATTCTAGGAGAGGGTAAGGTACATCAATAGATCGTCCGCGAACAATGATAGTTTATCCAAAACGGAGGCCTTTGATTGAGTTGTTGGCTCATAGAGCATTAGCTAAAGATTCCATTACTAATATGTAGAGGGACGGGGACAGGGGGCAGCCTTGGCGTGTTCCGTTCGAGATGGGAAAAGGGTCTGAAAGTGTACCATTGACATGTACTCGGGCAGATGGGCAGGTGTAAAGCGCCATGATTCAGTGAACCATTTTGGTGCCTAGGCCTATATGGATTAGGGTCCTCTCTAGGAATTGCCAGCTAACCCTGTCAAAGGCTTTTTCTGCATCAACAGATAACAAGCATAAGGGGCTCTTCGACTGTTTAGCTTTAGAAATTAAGCTAATGGACTTGATAGTATTATTGCGGGGCTCTCGTCCTGGGATGAATTCCACTTGTTCTCTATGAATACAGTTTGGGATATGGGGACGCAATCTCAGGGCTAGCAATTTAGCAAAGATCTTTGTCGATATTGAGGAGGGAAATGGGCCGTTAGTTTGAGCACAGGGAATGATCCTTGTCTGTTTTGGGGATGACTGTGATGTGTGCTTGTAGGAATTGAGATGGGAAAGGACAGGTACTTGAGATTGAATTGAATAACTCCAGGAGCAGAGGGGATAGATCGTCACAGAGCGCTTTGTAAAAACTTGCGGATAAACCATCTGGACCTGGACTCTTCCCATTCTTTAGGTCCCTAATGGTGGACAAAAGTTCTGGTGCGGAAAAGTCACCTTCCATACCAGATGAAGCCTCACCTGAGAGGGAGGAAGGTCCGAATTGGGAGAGGTAGTTTTGTATGTCGGAGGGCGACGGTCCAGGGGCAGTGGAACGCGTTCGGTTTAGATTATATAGATCAGCGTAGTATGCCTGGAATTCGTGTGCAATTTCAAGCGGGGAATGAACCCAGCCTTTCGAGCCTGCATTTAGTGATGGTATATGTGTGAGAGGGGCACGTGGGTGTAAGGCTTTCGCCAGCCATTTGCCACATTTGTCGCCAAACTCGTAGTATCCTCGTCTGATTTTGTCTCTGAGACAAATAGATATTTCAAGATCTGTTGTCGGATGGAGGAGAGCTCAGCCTTAAGGGAATCTGAGGAAGAGGTCTTGTTCATAGCCTTTTTAGCGTTCAGTTCCGCAAGGAGATTAGAGAGCTTATGCGCCCTTTCCTTTATGAGCCTAGCCCCGTATGACAAAAAGATACCCCTAGGACACATTTAAGGGCTTCCCATTTCAATGGGGGAGCAGTGTTGTCTGTCCTATGATTAATGATAAAATTAGCGATTGTTCTCTTTACGTCTGCGATAAAGGCTGTGTCGTTCAAGAGATTATCATTTAATCTCGAAGTGTACATGCGGGAGAGTGTGTGAAGTGGGGACAGAAGGCCAAATACCGGGGTGTTATCAGACCAAATCATGGAGTCGATTGAGCATTGAGGGTCAAGGTCTAAGAGGCTCTGCGACAAAAAGAGATGGTCTAATCTGCTGTAACTGTTGTGGGCAGGGGAGTAGAAGCTATAATCTCTGACACCCAGATGCAAGACCCTCCACAAGTCAATCAGCCTGAGAGATGTGAGTGCTGCCTTAAACGTACGCAGTGAGATCGAGGACTTACCCACAGAGGAATCCAGCTCGGGGTCCATGAAATCATTAAGCCAGAGCTTAAGTAAAAGACATCGGCCGTGCAAATCAATATCTGACTCTAAAACCATAGGCCGGTAAGCTTTGTGGAAAGCTATAGAAACTCCACCCGCTTTTTTGTCTGGATGTGGACTGTGGAAGCAGGTGGGGTAGTATCTGTTCACACAATTTGGCATGGAAGAGCGCTTAAAATGTGTCTCTTGTATCATAGCTATCATAATTATTTTCTTATGAAAGTGGTATAAAATATGGCTACGTTTCTAAGGCTTGTCAAGGCCCCTAGCATTGTAGGTACTAAATGACAAGGGACGTGTCATGGCGGGTGATGCTGGAGTGAGACTAGGTCATAGGACTGGACTACACATGGGGGGAAGAAACCAAGGGGGGGGGATAGACATACACAAAACGGAGTATGAAAGTAGTGCAGAGCAGGGATCCATGAGATGGGGAAATAGACCAGGGGGAACCAGACAATCTATTCAACGGGAACTAGGTATTGAAGAGTCGTCATGTATAACACTGTAAACAGTGTTGTTGTACCTAATTGGGGAAGGAGAAGACAAGGGCAATACAGCAGCCCAACATGCGGATTCGGATTTACCGTCCTTTTTATCGAATAGCTGGAAAGGGTAGCCCCAGCGATAGATGATGTTATTGTCCTTGAGAAGGAGCAGCGGAGGCTTAAGGGCTTTACGTAGCATAAGTGTGCGCCTAGCAAGGTCTGGCAGAAGAAGAACGTTTAGATAATCCGAAAGGCTAGGAAACATGTTCCTGGCAGCTTTAAGGATCGCCTCTTTTTCCTTGAAAAAATGGACTCTGCAGACAATGTTGCGCGGTTGGGATTTGTCTGTGGGTTTCGGGCCCAGGGTCCTGTGGATCCTGTCAATCTCGACTGGTGAGTCCATATATTTATTAAGCAACTTGCTGAAGAAGCTGTGGGCCCAGTGCTCTAAGTCTTGTGGCAGGACAGATTCGGGCACACCCCTAATACGAAGGTTGTTTCTCCTGTGCCTGTTCTCAATGTCGTCCAGGTGGCTCAAAATGTCCTGAAATTGCTCAGTGTGGTCCTGCAGGGCCTGCTGATGAGAATCAAGAGTCTGAAGAGTCTGTTCCTGGAGGGCCTTAATTTCCTCTACCCTATATCCCACTTGTTTAAGATCTGATTGTAATGCCCCCATTACTTGTTTGTGGGAGGCTTCCAGCCTGGAGAAGAGAGCATTCATCTCCAGTTTAGTAGGTAGTGTCCTGAGATGGACCTTCCAGTCCCAATCTTCCCGAGGTGAGGTCGGTGCCACCATATTGGCTGTAATGGTGGGGAGGCCTGAAGTACCATGCGACTGGGGAGAGGAGCCTGGTGTGGTGCGCCTGCTGTTTGTCAAGCTGGAGAGGAGGGGGCCACTGAAGGTGGGCTACTGACAGCCCCAGCATATGATGGTGTCCCTGAGGGGATTAGTGGTGACTGGCTGGGGTTTGGGCCTGTGGCTTCTGTGGTCAGTGCTGCAGTCTCATCACCTCCGATGGCGGCCGCCATTTTGGGGAGTGCGCTGCTCACGGTACATACCGCCGGCTGGGAGCTGGAGGCAAGGAAGCACTCCATTGCCCCCGAATTTCTCTCTGCAGGTGCTGGAGTGGACGAGGTCCTCTTCCTCCTTTTTTCATGAGGATTAACGGACTGTGTGATTCCTGGGTCGGGTATAAGTGCCAGAGGCCTTCGGGAGCTCAAGATGCTCGCCCATTGGCAAGCTCCACCCCAATAAGCCCCTTTTATAATGTCTGCCCAACACACTGCTTTATGATGGTGCAGTGTATATCTAAGTACCAAGGAACACTGTAGTGAATAAGCCCCTTCTGTCACTTCCTGGTGACACCTTTCCCTTATAGTGCTGAATTAACCCCCTTCTTAAAAAAAATAAAAATAAAAGGTGCTGCACTGCTTTACACACTCTAGTCCTTAAAAAGTACTGTTAAGTCTTTCAATAAGATTTTTGGAGTGAAAACAGTAATTTTAGAGCAAAACGCTATCTGTCCCTGCCTACTGTCTGCTCTCCAAGATGCTGAATGAGCCGAGCACTGGACTTCAGCTCCTATATGAAATAATATCACTTGTTCCGGCCAGTCAATCAGTGTAAGGCTTACAGCTAACATTGCTATGGCCTTACAATGAGCGAAATTACTTAACTGGACCTTGATTGGCTGCTTAGAAGGCGCCAAACGTGCAGGGAGGAGACTCGAGCAATGCGACGAATACACGTGGTGCTTGGCCGAATAAAGCCGAGCGCCAAGCATAGCGATACTCGAGCCAAATCAATACTCGATTCTCGCTCATGACTACTCAGCATCCTTCGAGAGGAATTCAAATCCTGACTCTCTCCTCGCCAACTAAAAATTGGAACCATGGTCACCAACAAAGGGCTGGATACAGATTTTAATGTCCTCTTTCTCTAACAATTTCAATGTCAGAACAAACACCTACTATAACAATAAATGTCTACAAAAGTATATTTGATATTACAAAAGTGATCAAAAAATACTCCAAATTTACATATTTCATTTAATCCATTTGGTTCAACTGAATCCAACTTAATGATCTATTGAACCTTTCACTTATTCACTGTCTTATTTTCAGCTCTGTTCACACACTTTAATAACTGCCACCTCAAGTCACATGATTGATGATTCTGCTAAATGAATGTCTAGTCAAACAAAATAATAGCTGATCTCAGGGAGACCAACTACAGAAAACACTGCGGTGCCTCATTTAAGAGTCTCAACACAGCAATCCAAAGTGCAAACCTCCCTGGGAAACAGTAATAATCCAAATAAATGTGGAGCACCAGTATTGGGTCTACAACACAATGAAAGCCAGATATCCCTCAAAGGAAGAAAACCCGAGCAAAGGGGTGTCTCCATTACAGAGATCACCAAATCCACCATATTAACTGGTCCCTATTTCAAGATCCCACTTTTTTACAAGCTTTAAGGATGTGACAGGGAAAACCTAAGCAAGTTATCCATCCACAGACAGCTGTTTCAGGACGTTGCCCCTCATCAGTGTGGAGTAGGATTCTAGTTAACCGGGAGCAATGCCTTGGAGACTACTCAAACAAAACAATAACTGATCTCAGGGAGACCAACTGCAGAAAACACCACAGAGCCTCATTTAGGAGTCTCAACACAGCAATCCAAAGTGCAAAGCTCCCTGGGAAACAGTAATATGCAAAATAAATGTGGAGCCCCAGTATTGGGGCTACAACACAATGAAAGCCAGATATCCCTCAAAGGAAGGAAAACTGAGCAAAGGGGTGTCTCCATTGCAGAGATCACCAAACCCACCATATTAAGTGGCCCCTATGTCAAGATCCCACTTTTTTACAAGTGTTAAGGATGTGACAGGGGTAACCTAAGCAAGTTATCCATCCACAGACAGCTGTTTCGGGGTATTGCCCCTCATCAGTGTGGAGTAGGATTCTGGCTAACCGGGAGCAATGCCTTGGAGACTATGCAAACAAAACAATAGCTGATCTTAGGGAGACCAACTACAGAAAACACCACAGAGCCTCATTTAAGGGTCTCAACATCGCAATCCAAAGTGCAAAGCTCCCTGGGAAACAGTAATATACAAAATAAATGTGGAGCCCCAATATTGGGTCTACAACACAATGAAAGCGATATACTGTATCCCACAAAGGAAGGAAAACCAAGCAAAGGGGTATCTCCATTGCAGAGATCACCAAATCCATCATATTAAGTGACCCCTATATCAAGATCCCACTTTTTTTTACAAGCTTTAAGGAAGGATGTGATGGGGAAAACCTAAGCCAGTTATCCATCCACAGACAGCTGTTTTGGGGTGTTGCTCCCTCATCAGTGTGGAGTAGGATTCTGGCTAACCAATGCCTTGGAGACTACTCAAACAAAACAATAGCTGATCTTAGGGAGACCAACTACAGAAAACACCACAGAGCCTCATTTAAGGGTCTCAACATTGCAATCCAAAGTGCAAAGCTCCCTGGGAAACAGTAATATACAAAATAAATGTGGAGCCCCAGTATTGGATCTACAACACAATGAAAGCCAGATATCCCTCAAAGGAAGGAATACTATCTAAAAATTGTTTAGCCAAAGCAGTTTGACTAAATTGCCTTTCCTTTTCTTTTTTTCTCAATATGTATTCTCTTCAGCAACATTAACTATCTATATTTCTAAATGCTAGTTCTGTGCTGGTTCACACAGATTCTAATCTCCTTTTTGTTTTTCTAACATACACCTTTGTGCAGGGACATTTTAAAGCATTGATGTTCTTCGCAGGCCTGCAGGCGGTAATGCTGCACATGCAAATACATACCCATACACTAGAATAGTAACTAATTGCAAAGTAAGGAAGAAGTAATCTAAAGATCATACATTATATTAAAGTCCCCTAAGAGACTTGAAAAGTTTAAAAAAGGGCAAAAAATATGTTTTCTAAACAGTGAATGGCCTAATGAGAAGAAAAATCAAAATGGAGGATTTGTTATTTTTGCGTCACTTCACCTCCCAAAAATTGAATAAAAAGTGATTAAAAAAATTCATATGCCCTCCAATATAGTATTAAAAACAACATATATCTCAAAACTGAGCTCTCACTCAGCTCTATAGAGATAAATGTAAAAAATGATGGGGGTCATAATATAGCAATGCAAAGAAAAAATAATTCCCAACGTTAATTTTTATTTTTTTCAAAATGAAAACAAGAAATAATGTACAAATACGGTATTGCTTGATAAAATGAAGAGGACAGGTCACTTTCTCCGCATTAAGAAAGCCTTAAAAACAAAACCTGAAACTATGGTGTGTCTCCCCCCCCCCCCCCCCTCCCCAGTGTAACCTATTTGGATTTTTTTCCAGCTTCCCACTAGATTGTATGCAATATTAAATTATGTAATTATGAAAATTGGGGCTCAAAAGTTATTGCTGACTTCGGGTGGTAAGCAGATCAGTAAATGTCATAGTGTGATTGTGAGTAATTCTATGGCCTGCCAACATTGCAGGTAAGCTACTGGGGTATATGTTATACAGTAAATATTTGTGACACAAGAAAATTACTGGGTGTACCTTTACTGTTGTCATGTCCTCTTGGAATTAAATAAATAAGATTTGGAGTAAAAAGAAGTTCATCCATTTCATTCATTCAAGTGTATAGGATTGGGTTTCAACACCTGTCTAATGGTTAGACAGTGAAAAATATTCTAAACATCTACCAGATTTATCTCAGTGACTGAAAGTGGGTGATAAATCTGGTATACCTTTATACTGTCTAGCCCAGGCATGCTCAACCTGCGGCCCTCCAGCTGTTGTAAAACTACAACTCCCACAATGCCCTGCTGTAGGCTGATAGCTGTAGGCTGTTGGGGCATGCTGGGAGTTGTAGTTTTGCAACAGCTGGAGGGCCGCAGGTTGAGCATGCCTGGTCTAGCCTAACTTTATAATACCTATCATTTGATTTACTTTACAACACAAGTTTGTGACATAATCTTAGTGCAAAAAGTTGCATCTTAAAGGGGTTTTCCCATCTCAGACAATGGGGGCAGCCGCTCTCCATTCATTTCTATGGGGCCACTAAAAATAGCCGAACGCTGACTCGGCTTTTTCCGTCTGCACCATAGAAATGAATGGAAGCATGGGCGGCGCATGCACGGTGCGCTCCTATTCACTTCTATGGGAGAGGTGGGGAGCAGAGCTTGGTGGTGGATGGACCCTGGAAAATCCGGGGTCCTCATCCACAGAGATCCCCGCTTCGATCTCATTGTAGGTGCGGGTCCCAGCGCTGGGACCCGCACCTATTAGACAATGGGGGCATATCCTAGCGATATGCCCCCATTGTCTGAGATGGGAATACCCCTTTAAGCTCCACTGTTGTCACACAAAACTATGCCCATTCTAATGAAGCCACAACCCTAGCAGACAACGCTCAGTGGATTGTTTTTTTTCACCACTTGCTAACTTCATTAACATGTCTAAAATGCAATGCACCCAATATGCATTGAAAATATGTCAAATTGTGGTTCAATGTAGCCATAATAATAACAAATGTGGACCACTGTTAGGAACTAACCCTAATCTTATACACCTTTGCTGACCTCTCTATGTAATTTAGCGTTATTGGATTTAAAAACCTTTCTCTGAAACCAGATATAAAGCTTACATTTTCTTTTCTAATATAATGAGATTTTTTTTTATGGCAGATGTCCATAAAAACAATTTTTAATACAATTATTACTAAAATATGCAACCACTAATTTCAGCATTTTACTTCAAAATTAGAAATCATTTTGCATTCACATTTTTGTGTCTTCATTTTTTTTACACAAAGAACTGAAGTTCAAATGGCATTCATTTTCATGCTTGCACTATGGAGAACTGATAATTTGATTCACTTGATAGCACACTCTACTATTATTCGGGCTTATTTTACCTTGTTTTAGGAAGAAAATAAAGTCTAATCTTTCTTGCTCAATGTAATATGCCCATTAACACTGCCATTAAAATTGCATCATAGAGTGAAAAAAGACTAATGTAGAATATATGGGCTGCTTTAAAAAGCAAAACCAAAACATTTTAATGAGAGAAATAATGTGTTCAAATGCAAAACGAGCTGGGAAAATCATTCACAGACAGACAAATACAGTGTTGCAATTTCTCTATGATTTTAAAGGTCACTTGCGCCATTTAAAGTGAACTACCAGAATAAATGACGCATCAGATTATTTAATATTCTTGTGCCACTGCACAGCAGCTTTTAAAATGATTTCCATTATTACTTTTTCCATAAAAGCATAGAAATATATAGTTATACCCATTACGCCCTTTTCTTTTATGACTAATTGTAGCTTCTTCTTTTTCTTTCTCCATGACTTGTTTTTGCAACAAGGATTAGAAAAGATATGTGATAAAACATTATGTAATGTGTATATGATTTTTATCATTATTGATACTTGATGTGGAAATATGCAAAATAATCCTTTTTAACCCATTATTGACCAGCCTGTTTTGGGCCTCAATGACATAATTTTTCCATCAATAGCCACATAGGCTTGTTTTTGCAGGTCAAGTTGTATTTTTTAATGACACAATTGTTGGGCTGCAAATAACTTATTGATTAACTTTACACAATTTTTCATCTGCAAAAATTGATATTTCACTGTTCAAGCCTTTCACAAGATCATTAATGAATATATTGAAGAGAATAGGGCCCAATACTGACCCCTGTGGTACTCCACTAGTGACAGTGACCCAATCTGAGTGTGTACAATTAACAACCACCCTCTGTTTTCTATTATTGAGACAGTTACTTACCCATATACATACATTTCCTCCCAGTCCAATTATTCTAATTTTATATACTAACTGTTTATGTGGCACAGTATCAAATGTTTTAGACAAGTCGATATACATGACATCCATTGACTTGCTGCAATGAAATTGATGGTCAGGGAAGATTTATTTTCCTTTATGGTATACTATGTGGTCAGCCGTATATACTTGCCTTCTTTTACATACCTCCTCCCTTTTCTATACAGCCCCTTAATGCTCTTTTGTCATTTATGGAACGGAGATCAGAGTGCCAGATCGTCTTGATGGGGGATTTTAATGTGGTTATGGATCCTAATAGGGATAGACTATCTATGGATGTAGATCTAGGGAGACATACAAGGGCCTCCCTTTTATCTCGGTTTTGCCAAGAGACTGGTTTGGTGGATATATGGGAGTACTATGGAAAGGGGAAACAGGTATACTCATGTGTCAGCAAAGGAGGGAGGGCAATGTCTAGAATTGATCTGGCCCTGACGAATAATAGTAATCTAAAGAATATAAAAGCGATCTGATATGGGGTCAGAACAGTTTCAGACCATTCTCCTCTCTCAATAGATTTAACCCCTGGGGAACAGAATGTTAGCTTGAGGTCCTTATTTAAGCTGAATCCATACTGGCTTACCATTATTGAGAATCAGGATTCCACTAAACAGCTTATTGCCACTTTTTGGGAAATTAACTATCCTTCTGCTGGTATCAACTCGGTTTGGGATGCCTTGAAAGCATATATGAGGGGGGGTTCTCATGAGTGATATCACGGAAAGGAGGAGGGGCTTTAGGAAAAGGGAAGAGGAATTGATTAAGAGGGCGACCCAAGCAACGGAACTATTTACTGCACAACAGTCAGAATGCTATAGGGAAGAGAGGCAGAAAGCAAGTTCTGCCCTAAAGGAATTTCTTTTTGAAAAAGCTCAACAAAAATATTTTGTAGAATCTGGGCGACCAGGTAGATTACTTACTAGAATTATTGCACAACAAGATAATAAAAAAAGGATATTACCTTAATTTTTGGAGCCGATGGAGAGTCTGTTTGTAACCCGGAGGGAATTAGAAAATTTTTTTAGACTATTTTTCCCAAGTGTATAGGTCAGTCCAGACCATATCTACCAACTCTATGGATCGATAGCTGGATACTGTTTCTCTTCCGGTACTAACAGACTCCCAGAGGACTCTTTCAGATAGGGATGTGACTCTACAAGAGATCCAGGGGGCACTTAAAATGATATCAGGAAATTCGGTTTCCGGGTATGGATGGTCTCCCCTATGAGTTTTACTGAAAATATGGGGTTACTATCTTACCACATCTTGTAGCGGTATTTACTCAGGCATTGCAGGGAGGTGCTCTCCCCAATTCAATGGCGGAAGCACTGATAGTGTTAATTCCAAAAAAAGATAAAGATCAACAGGAATTGGATTCTTATAGACCAATTTCCTTATTAAATACCGATGTTAAATTACTCTCCAAGGTCCTTGCTAATAGACTTTCTAAGGTAATCACGTCTGTTATCCATCCTGATCAAAATGGATTTATGCCCGGGAGGGGTACACATTATAATCTGAATCGTCTCTTCGCTAACATCCAGTCCCCCTCGGATGGTACCCGCTCCATCCTGTCTCTTGATGCCACTAAGGCCTTTGACAGGGTGGAGTGGGGGTTTCTCTGGAGGGTGATGGCAAGAATGGGATTTGGCCCTAGATTCATTACGATGATACAGCTGCTATACAAAGACCCTGTGGCCAGGCTGAGGATTAATGATGTGTTGACGGGGAGCTTTCCACTGGAGAGAGGAACCCGTCAGGGATGTCCTCTTTCCCCGCTCCTTTTCAACATTTACATTGAACCTCTGGCGGCTAAAGTTAGACAAGACACAAGGATGTTAGGGTTTGGAGTTATGGGAATGGAGGACCGGATTTCTCTGTATGCTGTTGATGTTATGTTTTTTATACAACAGTCAGAAAACACACTACCGTGGGTTATGGAGATTGTTGATGCTTATACAGTAGCGAGGCCTCAGGCCTGGAAGTTAACTGGGCTAAGACTTGCCTTTTACCTTTGGATGAATTATCTACTGAAACTAGAGTCCGTGGTTTGAATGTTTCTGAGTCATTGAAGTACTTGGGGATTACGGTGACCGCCAAAGTTCAAGACTATCTACAGTTTAAATTGACACCAATATTGACCAAAAATAGATCAAAAATTTAAGTATGGCAGAAAATCCCGCTTACTAGAGCAGTTAGGATCTCTTTAATCAAAATGGTGGTACTTCCCCAAGTACTTTACGTACTCCGAAACTCCCCCATTTGGATTGAGGATAAATTCTTCAAGATTATAGAAAGAATGATCAACGATCTATTATGGGGGAGAAAACTGGTGAGACTGAAGGTGGACTATTTTTCCATGTTGTATGAGCAGGGGGGACTAAATCTCCCATATTTTAAGGGATACTTTGTTGCCTCACAGTTATGTTTTTTTAATGACTGGAAAAATAGTCCCCTATGCACTAAATTAGTTAGAGAAGCGGGCTTTTCAGATTTCTTTACACTATTGGAGTCTAGCTATCTACTTAAGAACGCACGAGAATATATTTTCTTCTCTAGTTTGTCTATAAGAGCTTGGAAGATGATTAGGAAATGGTGTAAAGTTACAACATCACTGATTTGTACTCCATTTTGGCATAATAAAAGGTTTCATACACTTTTGAACCTGGAGGCTATCCACTACTGGAGGACAAAAAATATTCAATATCTCAGTCAAGTGGTAAAAAATAGGCAAATTTTGTCTCTTCTGGAGCTTAAACAAAAGGAAAACTTGGGTGAGGTAGCATGGTACCCATACTTTCAGCTATGTTTTGCACTTTCTTCTATTAAAGATAAGCACTTCTTTAATATAGAAGCTCCACCCTTTCTTCATAGGTTATTACAAAAAAAAGGAACACATATGAAAGTTAAAATTTCACTCTGTTATAAACACTTAATTAAATCTTATTTTTTTGAGCGCCACTCTCCAGGACAAAAAGCCTAGACCACTACACTTGAAAAATTTGCTCCATTGGTATGGGAAAATATTTTGAAGAATACAATATATCTTTCACATAATTTTAATCACACTGTTGTACAGTTTAATATTATTCACAAGATATATATAACACCGCTGTGGCTACAGAAGAGAGGACTTAGGACTTCTTCTAATTGCCCGCATTGCGACTGCCCTGGTGCTGACCATTTACACATGTTCTGGGATTGTCCTCCAGTAAAGGAGTATTGGCATCTGGTTCAAACAACCCTAACACATAAACTCCAAATCCGGATTCCTGCCTGGAGTATGGATCCTGGGTGATTGCTCTGAGATAGTCTGTTAGTTTGACATAACTGGTTCCTCATGAAGCCATGCTTATATGGCACTAGTCATCCATTTTCATTGAGCAACTCCAACATAGCATCTCTTACAAAACTTTCAAATTACTTACGACAGATGTTAAACTTACTGGCATAAAGTTTATGGCAGTGGCGTCATAAGGGGTGGGGGCATTCCACCCAGTGTGACCACTCTCAGGGGGTGCAAGAAGCATTGAGCGCTTCCATCAATACAGATGGAAGCGATTATTGCTGGAGTGCTGGGAGCTGTGGTCTTGTCACTCAGCTCCCCGTGCTCCGTCTCTCCCGCACTGAATGGTGAAACAGGAAGCCTTCTGTTCCTTGCTCTTTCAGACTCCAAGCACAGATCCCGCTGCTGGCCTGTGTGGGAGGAACCTGCAGCCTGGGCATCTGCCTAAGTTCCTCCCACACAGTGCTGCAGAATGATCTGAATCTGCAGGGGTGAGCTGGATCTAAGGTTTAGGAACAGGAAAAGATGAGCCATTACTGTGTTTTTGTTTTGTTTTTAACACAGAGGAGGCACAATGGGAATTTCTACTATGGGGGGCACAGAGGACATTATTACTACAAAGGGACGCAGAGGGCATTACTACTATGAATGGGACAAAATGGGTATTATTAAAATGAAGGGGCACAATGGGCATTATTACTATGAATGGGGCACAATGGGCATTACTACTATGTAGAGAGCTCATAGGGCATTACTACTGTGAAGGGGGCACAGAGGGCATTACTCCTGTGCAGGGGGAGGGTATAACTGTTATGGGGCACAGAGTGGACATTATTCCTGTGAAGGGGGCACAAGGGACATTACTACTATAAAGGGGCACAGAGGGCATTACTACTGTTATGGGGGCACAGTAAAGGCATAACTATGAAGGGGCACAGATGGCATTACTACTATGGAAGGGGAACAGAGAGGGCATAACTACTGTGAAGGGGGTACAATGAAGGTAAAAGTACTTTAAGGGGCACAATATGGGCATAACTGCTGTGAAAGTTGTACAGTGAGGGCATAAATTCTGTGAGGGGGCACAGTGTGAGGGGTACAATTTTTAAAAAATATTGGGGGGAGGGGTGCCAGAGAAACCCCCCCCCCAGGTGCCAAACACCCTAGGCACACCATTGGTTTACAGGCTTTGTTTTTGACCCTTTTTTTATATTGGCAGGACATTTGCTAAGCTCCAATCCCGTGGAACACTCCCTGTCAATATAGAATCCTTAAATATCAGAAATAAGGGTCTGTCTGTGAGTTTACTTAATTCTCTTAGAATACGGGAGTGTATTTTTAAAACGCTGTTGCACGTCTACCTGTGTCAGACAGGCCACTTTTAATGGGTAAAAAGTTTATTTTCCTCAGTAAATACAGTGGAGAGAAGAAAAATTCAATAGCTTTGCTTTCTCCTCATATTTCTATGCAACTACCCCCTCATCATTCTGTAATGGGCCAACTCATTCAGATATATACTTTTTACATAATTTATACATTCATATAATTGAAGAACATTTTAGGGTTAGTTGTACTCTCTCTGTTTCCAGTTTTGCTGCTTTTATTTGTCTTTTAGATATTCAATTTTTTTTTTGTTTTGCGCTCCTTGCCTTCCGAGAGCCATAACTTTTTTATTTTATTGTTCACATGGCCATATGAGGGCTTTTTTTTGCGGGACAAGTTGTACTTTCCAACGCCACCATTTAATATTGCATACGATGTAGTGGGAAGCGAGAAAAAAATTCCAAATGGGGTGAAATTGCAAAAAAAAAAGGAATTCCACCACAGTTTTACGGGTTTTTAAATTACGACGTTTGATGTGCGATAAAACTGACCATTTATTTTTATTCTACAGGTCAGTACGAATTCGGCGATACCCAATATGTATAGTTTTTTTTGCGTTTTGATGGTAAAAAAAAAAAACTTCTAAAGTGGGAAAAAAAATTTTTGTCGCCATATTTTGACCCCTATAACTTTTTGTAATTAAGTGTATGGAATTGTATGGGGGTTTATTTTTTGCGGGGCGATCTGAAATTTTTGTTGATACCATTATGGGGTATGTAGGACTTTTTGATCACTTTTTTTAAATTTATTTTTTGGAGGAAATGAAGCGTCCAAAAACGGCGAATCGGCCATTTGGGCACTTTTTTCAGTTTTTCTGTTTACCATATGGGGAATATAGTTTTATATTTTTATACTACGGGCGTTTTTGTGCATTGCGACACCCATGATGTGTATTTTTTTAATTTTTTAATTATTTATTTTAATTTTGGGGAAAGGGGGGTGATTTGAATTTTTAGGTTTTTTAATTATTTTTTTTTTTTTTTACTTCTACACTTTTATATAGGTCCCATAGGGACCTATATAAATCAGTCATCTGATTGCTTCTAACATAAACTCCAATACACTTGTATTGGAGTTTATGAGGATTTTACTACTTTCCTATGAAGCCCTATTGCTAACAAGGGCTGCATAGGAAATAGTAAGTAGTAACCTCAAATCATTCATTGATTTCGAGGCTATTACATCCAGCACTGCGATTCCCCCGATCACCACTAGGGGAACCGGAGCGCTGCCGAAAGTTTTACTTTCTGTTTTAGCGCGCGCAGATGCCGTGGTCAGGATTGACCATGGCATCTGCGGGGTTAAATGAATGCGATCGCCATCGCTGCCGACCGTGATCATTAGCCGTGGGGGTCAGCTACAGGAAACAGCCAGACCCCCGCAGCGATCGCGCCCGCAGCGGGCAGGAACAGGCGCCATGCTTAGGGACCGGACCCATGACGTACCCATATGTCATGGGGTTCTTAAGGGGTTAAATGCTTTCTTTTTGTCCTTTATTGCTTCCATTGCATTTCTATTTATCCACATAGTTTTTCTTGTTCCTCACCCTTATATTTCCATATGGTGTGTACCTCACACAATTTGAGTTTAGTATGCTTTTAAAAATATTTCATTTTTTGGCAGCATTTTTATTTTTAAGGAGAATATACCAGTTAATTAGGCCAATGGTCTCTCTTTGCTGTTCAAATTTTGAATGACAATTGGAAGGTTATTTTTTTATGATATTTATTTATTTTATGCACTTATATAGTGTTGCTATATTCTGCAGCGCTTTACAGACATTAACTGTCCCCAATGGGGCTCACAATCTAAGTTCCCTATTAGTAAGTCTTTAAAGTGTGGGAGGAAACCAGAGTACTCACAGGAAACCCACACAAACATGGGGAGAACATATAAACTCCATGCAGATGCTGTCCTTGGTCAGATTTGAATCTAGGACTCCAGCACTGCAAAGCACCAGTGCTAACCACTGAACCACCATGCTGCCCCAAGGGTCAACCAACTTGCACATCTATTGTTCTGTCAGGTCTATTGGTTTGTATTAGGTCCAGTTTGGCCGTCCCTCTGGTCAGGTCCAGAACCAGTTGGGAAAGGTAGTTGTCTTTGGTTATTACCAAGAACCTGTTTTCTTTATGAGATCCACAAATTTCAGTTTCCCAGTCTATAACTGGCTCATTGAAGTCCCCCATAATAACAACCTCATTATGATTTTCCACCTCATTTATCTCCTTTAGTAGTAGATTTTCTGTGAACTCTAGTATATTAGGTGGCTTAAAGCAAACTCCTAAGTTTTTTATTATTGATTTTGCCTCCATATATTTCTATCCACAGTGACTTCACATTTTCATTTCCCTCGCTTACAATATATCTTCTTGGAGTGTGGGCTTTAGAAAGGACTTCATATAAAGGTAAACCCCTCCCCCCTCTGGTTTTCACCATTCTTTCTAAACAGACAGTAACCCTGCATGTTAACTGCCTAGTTATAGCTATCAGTTATTCCCACTACATCATAGTTCTCCTCAGACATTACTACTTCCAGTTCACCAGTTTTATTAGTCAGGTTTCTGGTATTAGTATACCTACAATTAAAAGGGTTTTTCTATATTTTTTACCCTATACCTTTTCTTAGGAACTGTTATAGTCCCTCCTTGCACTCCTCCCCCAATTTTATTACCTTGCCTCAGGTCTCTATCTGCACTATCTTCCCCTCATATAATGTAATTACCCTCCCCCAGTCCCTAGTTTAAACACTGCTCCAACCTTCTTGCCATCTTCTCCCTCAAAAGAGCTGCACCTTCCCCATTGAGGTGCAGCCCATCCCTAATTTAGAACCTGTAGCAGACGGAGAGGGCAGTCAACTTTTCCAACCTTTCTCCCTGGGGCCTTTGTGGTGTGACTCGTGGTACAGAAAGTATTTTGGAAAACACTACCTTTGACATCCTCGTCCTAAGCTTATGACCTAAATCCCTAAAATCATTTTTAAGGACGCTCCATCTACCTCTAACTATTTCATTGGTTCCAATGTGAACCATACCTACTGGATCTTCACCAGCTCCTCCCAGTAATCTGTCAAACAGATCCACAATATGTCGAACTCGAGCAACAGGAAGATCACACACTGTTTAAAGATCCTAGTCTTTGTGACAGATCATTCTATCTGTACACTGTCTTACCTAACTTGCTCTCCTGGTCCCCTGCTTACTGGAGCTGACATTCCTCTGATTGGCAAAGGAAGTGTCTTGCTGCAACAGAGCTGTACCTGAACTGACATCCTCCTCATGTGCCAACTTTGCAAATTTGTTGGGGTGTGTCAGATCCGGAGTAGCCTCCCTGGCACTCTTCCCTCTACCCTACTTTCTAACAGTTATCCACTTATCTACCTCACTTTCATGAGCCTTCATGCTACCACCCTCCCCCGCATCTTCCCTGTAGACTGCTTGCTCAGTAAGCAGCAAGCTCTTTTTTAAATTACATAGTATATAAGACCGAAAAAAGACATCTGTCCATCCAGTTTTGCCTGTTTCTTACAAGTTGATCCAGAGGAAGGCAAAAAACCCCTGTGAGGCAGGAGCCAATTTCCCCCACTTAAGGGGAAAAAAATTCCTTCCCGACTCCAATCAGGCAATCAGAAAAACTCCCTGGATCAACGACCCCTCTCTAGTAGCTGTAGCTTGTAATATTATTACACTCCAGAAATAAATCCAGTCCCCTCTTGAATTCCTTTATTGTACTCACCATCACCACCTCCTCAGGCACAGAGTTCCATAGTCTCACTGCTCTTACAGTGATGAATCCTTTTCTATGTTTGTGTACAAACCTTCTTTCCTCCAGACGCAGAGGATGTCCCCTCGTCACAGTCACAGTCCTGGGGATAAATAGATGATGGGACAGATCTCTGTACTGACCCTGATATATTTATACATGGTTATTAGATCTCCCCTCAGTCGTCTTTTTTCTAAAGTGAATAACCCTAATTTTGATAACCTTTCAGGGTACTGTAGATCCCTCATTCCAGTTATTACTTTAGTTGCCCTCCTCTGAACCCTCTCCAGCTCTGCTATGTCTGCCTTGTTCACAGGAGCCCAGAACTGTACACTGCACTCCATGTGTGGTCTGACTAGTAATTTGTAAAGTGGTAGGACTATGTTCTCATCACGGGCATCTATGCCCCTTTTGATGCAACCCATTATCTTATTTGCCTTGGCAGTAGCTGCCTGACACTGGTTTTTGCAGCTTAATTTGCTGTTTATTAAAATTCATTGATCCGTTTCCATGTCAGTGTTACCGAGTGTTTTACCATTTAATATGTACGGGTGACTTGCATTATTCCTTCCCATGTGCATAACTTTACATTTGTCAGTGTTAATCCTCATCTGCCATTTTTCTGCCCAAGCTTCCAATCTATCCAGATCCCTCTGTAGCAGAAAACTGTCCTCTTCAGTGTTAATTACTTTACACAGTTTAGTGTCATCTGCAAAAATAGATATTTTACTGTGCAGGCCTTCTACAAGATCATTAATAAATATGTTTAAACTGTTTTATTGAAATTTTTATATAAGCAAGGTATAGCAAAGAAACGTGAGCTTACATTTGGTACATGTAAACATATGTAGAAATATAAGTCCATTTAGCAGTTGAGGATCATGCAATCCAAGGAGAAGACATGCATGCAATGTACAAGTACACGGCTAATGTAGCAATTCTGATATATAAAAAAAAAGGGAGCGTCTCCGTTTGGGCAAAACCCCCAATGGGTCATTTGTACAAGAATGTATAGCTCAAACAACATCGCAGTAGATAAAAGTAATGTAGAGATTAAAAGAAAAGAAGTAAAAGAGCGAGTAGAGATAGAGATGAAGGGGGAGAGGGGGCAGGTACGGGAAAGTCAGAGGGGTAAGGTTATCACAGTGTCCTAGCGAAGACCATCAGTCAAGTAGATAGCACAGAGGTCAGATCCGGCGACTGTTGAAAGTCCAACCAGTCAGACCAGATGTGATGGAATTTAAACGATAAACCAGCATTTTCTGCTGAAATTTCCTCCATTCTGGCGATGTGTAGCATTTCTTGGTACCATTCTCCAATGGTAGGCTCATGAGTAGTTCTCCAATGTCGGGGAATCACTGAACGAGCTGCTGTAATACAAAATCGCAATATACTCTTCTTCTGAAGGGCGATAGTGCCCGGCAAGATGGAGAGGAGCGCGACCTGTGGGGTTTGGGGAACCGTTTTCTTTGTAATATGTCTGTAAATCGTAAAGATCTTATCCCAGAATGGTTTAACTTTACAACACTCCCACCAAATGTGTAGCATCGTGCCTTTCTCTTGGCCACAACGCCAACACGTGTCGGGTACTGTGGGGAAAATCCTATGCAACCGGGTTGGGTAACGATACCAGCGGGTCAGAATTTTATAATTTTTTTCCTGAGCAGAACATGCCATTGACAGCTTATGGGTAAAGATAAAAGCCTTTTGCACTTCCATCTGCGTGAAATGAACCCCTAATTCCTGTTCCCACCCATTTAAAAACCCAGGGGAACCCTTGTAGGAATCTTCTAGTAAACAACGATATAATGCAGAAATCAGGTGGGTCGGAGGGGACGTCAGCAAGAATAGTTTTTCCAATTCAGACGGAGCAGAGCTAAAAAGCCCTGTTCCCCTCTGGCATTTATGTAGGATTTTAACTGTTGATATTCGAGCCAAGATAGGCTGATGTTGGGATTCCTTGCCTTAAGGTCTGAAAATGAAGCTAGTGGGGCATTCGCTAGTATATGATAAAATCGAGGGTCTGTGGAAGCTTGCAACCCCAGGAAAGACATCTTGTTATTGCTAGCTACGAATAGGGGATTGTGAAAAATTGGCGTGAGGGGACTATGTCTCCTGGAGCCAATACCTCTTTAGTAAGAGAATCCCACATGTGTAAGGTTTGACTGGTCAGTATATTAAGTGTGTGTAGTCGTGGACGTCCTCCGGGGTCAATCCACGGGGCATGTTTAAGTGAAGAAGGGTACATGTACTGTTCCAGCCGTACCCATTGTTTAGTGTTGCAATAAAAGTGCCAATCCACAATTCTGGTCAGCATGGCCGCTGAGTGATATAGCCTGAAGTCCGGAAGACCAGCCCCGCCATCGGATTTGTTTCTATGCAAGGTGGAGAGACCTATTCTAGGGTGTAGAGAGCCCCAAATAAATTTGAGAAGTTTGGAATTTAATGTGCGGAAAAAGGTGGAAGGTGGGTTCAATGGAACCGTCTGGAACAGATATAAGAATTTAGGTAGAATGTCCATTTTTAGGACATTCATCCTACCGAACCATGACAACCCCTTTGTATTGTAATTGTTCAGGTCTTTTATAGTGCGGTCCAATAGGGGTAAGTAGTTCAGTGAGTAAAGGAGTTTAACATCTGTCGGGATCTGGACACCTAGGTATTTCAAGGAGGAAGGTTGATGCCGAAACGGGAAGGAAGTGAGTATATCTGAAAATTCGGTCTGAGGGACAGATACGTTAAGAATTTCTGATTTAGAGTAATTTACTTTAAAGTTGCTGAGGTGGCCGAAACGGTCAAACTCCTTCAAGATAGAAGGAATAGAGATACGTGGTTGAGAGATATAAAGCAAAGGTCGTCGGCGTATAACGCAGTTTTATATTGGGAATCATCGATAGTGATGCCCTGTATGGAAGGGTTCTGTCTTATTGCTACTGCTAGATGTTCCATAGTTATGACATATAACAGGGGGACAGGGGACATCCTTGTCTCGTGCCGTTAAGGATAGGGAACGAACGAGACAATAGACCGTTAGCTCGAACCTTGGCCGTAGGGGTAGAATATAACGCTTTAATTCTATTGAGAAATTTTGAGCCCAGTCCAATTTGTAACAGGGAGGAGTCCAGGAATTGCCATTGCACTCTATCAAAGGCCTTTTCGGCGTCGATGGATAGTAAGCAGAGTGGGGAATTGGTGCGCGTCGCCGAACCGGTTAGCAGTAGGGTCTTCAGAGTATTATCCCGTGCTTCCCTACCCTGACAAATCCGACCTGATCCGAATTGATAATCCCAGGGAGTAATGGGGACAGTCGTTCAGCAAGCAATTTAGCGTATATCTTAATATCTATATTTAATAAGGAGATAGGCCTATAGTTCGAGGTGAGGGAGTGGTCCTTCCCTGGTTTAGGGAGCACACATATGTTAGCTTCTAAAGATTGGGATACAAAACCGGAGTCCGCAGTTATACTATTAAATACTTTCGTCATGACTGGGGATAGGACATCTTTAAAATGTTTAAAAAGGCCGGTGTGAAGCCATCAGGCCCTGGACATTTCCCTGAAGGAGAGTCTTGAATTGTGCGGAATATCTCTGAGTCGGTAAAATCAGTTTCTAACGCCTCCCTATCAGTATCATTTATAGTGGGCAAAGCTGTATCAGCCACGTATTTGTCGATACGGTCTCGTAGTGCTGCCGGGGAAAGGTCAGAGTATTGGCCTTTAATATTATGAAGACTGGAATAATACGAGCGGAACTCTTCCAATATTTCCACCGGATTGTGTGTCAGACGGCCACCTGAATTCCGGATGTGGGGAATAAAGGTCTGGGTGGTTCTAGGGTGAATCGCCCGGGCGAGGGCCTCCCACATTTGTTTGAATATTCATAAAAGAATCTCTTCCCCCTGTCAAGAAATCTTTTGTATTTTTGGTCTATTAATGACTTAACTAGTGTCCCTAATCTTCAATAATTCAACATAAACTTCTGGGGCTAAGGTTTGTTTATGACGTAATTCGAGGGTGTGGGCTTGAGTAAGTAGGGAAGACAGTTTATATGCCCGTTCTTTCTTAAGCCTAGTTCCATGTTTGATAAATACACCTCTGAGGACGCATTTTAATGCCTCCCATTGTGTTGGGATGGGAGTAGTATCCGAGGAGTGGTCGGATAGGAAGTTCTTAATAGTTTGGTGTATATCAGTTGAGCAAAGGGCATCTTTTAGAAGGTTATCATTCAGTCTCCAATTCCAGGGTTTAAAGGCCGTGTCCGGCATCACAAAAGACAAATATACAGGGGCATGATCTGAGAATAGGATATCCCCAATAGTGGCTTCCGGACTCCAGGCTAAAATGTGGTGGCTAGTAAGGAATAGATCAATGCGACTATAGGATTTATGTGGTGTAGAATAGAATGTGTAGTCTCTACCTTGGGGCTGCAGTATCCTCCAGACATCGACAAGTTGAAGAGCGTGAAGATGAGAACGAAGGGATCTCAGCTGTCTGCTCGACGTATAGGCAGGGAGGGCGGTAGAATCTACCGTAGGGTCCATGGTGAAGTTGAAGTCCCCTCCGACCAACATCCTACCCTCTGCAAAGTCGGTTAGTTGATCTAAGTAGTTTCTGCAAAAAGAAATCTGCTTATGATTAGGCAAGTACCAGTTGACCACAGTGAACACAGTTCCCTGCATTTTCAATTTAATGAAAATGTAGCGCCCCTCTCCATCTGCCCGGACGTCTAGGATGTCCCCTTGAAAGGATTTGTGAAATGGTATCGACACACCTCTGGACCTGGAATCAGGACTCGGGCTATGATACCACCGGGGGTAATATCTGTCCCTAAGTGCGGGCAGGTGTTTTTTTTTTAAATGCGTTTCTTGTAATAATAGTATCGTCACTCGTTGTTTATGCATATGATATAGGATCTGTGAACGCTTTTGAGGGGTGACAAAACCCCGGACGTTCAAGGACCCAAGCTTGGTGATGGTTTTCGCCATGAGGGTAGGAAGGTGGGGAAGGGGTTGAAGGAATGGGAGGGAAGGAGGCAAAAGGATAGGAGATGGGTTAAGAGGAAGTAAAGGATCAAAGAGAGGAAAGAGAAGTCCCTATAATGGGTCTAAGTAGGAGAATTAAAGAGTAAGAGGGTTAGAGTATAGAGTAAGTAAGAAATAAAGTGCTTCGTATAGGTAAGTATACAGCACAATGGGTTGCGAAACACGTCAAGTGTGCACACGGTTAGTGAGAGGGCTGCACACTGTCGATGACGTGTACCCGTTACGGAAGCGGACTTTCTACAGAGGGAATACTCCCCGAGCCTCCAATAGAGACCTTAGTAGTTACAAGAACCAAGATAGTGAGTAGCGGTAACAATTATGAAGCAAGATAAGTACAGTACCATATCATAACAACAATGGGTAAGGACCATCAAATAACCGTTAAAGAGGGCCACTGGGCCAAAGAACTTAATATAAGGCATTAACAACTGTGTCAGGGAAATAACATCCAACGACTAGGGAATGTAAGGATATCGCAGGGCTATGGGCTATTAGTTAATCAATTAACTCCCTGGGCCCCTACTGTTTGGTATAGACATTGTCAGGACAGAAAAATACGGAGAACCTAAGGTGGAAGTAATTTGGTTCACTAAAAGGGGAAACACTGGGCCAGGGGGCCAACTATAAGGCACCTACAGCTCTATAAGAAAAATATGTATACAATGACTAGGGGATGCTAATTGGTCTGGAGACCGTCATCCGCTGATAAGTCCCACATTCCCACTCCGCTTGATAGAGACATTATCAGATTAGAGCATTACATATAGCATAAAAGAAAATGAGGACATGTCTCACGCAGCGGTCGGGCACCCTACGAAACTAATGTCCAAGAGTATCCGAGCGCTGCACGAGCCATCACCCCCAAGCGAGTCAGAGAAACATATATCAAACTGGGTTCCGGATCGGATCCAGAAATTCAGTACAGTGGAACATAAACAGAGGTAGGCCTGTCAAAAAGGCCTAAAGATAGAAATGAGCAAAGTGGCAGGGCGTTACGACGTCAGCCCTTAGATGAGTCCGAAGAATGCACTGAGTCGTCCGCTGGTGGCCGGTGTCTGCGCTTAGTAGGCCGCGCGGCTCTTTGAGGTAAAGGGTTGGCGTCCATAGCTGGACCAGTTGGTAGAGACGGCCAATCTTTAATGTCTGCTGCGGGGATGTCCAGAGCTGCAGTAAAGGATGGTATGTCTCTGGGATGGCGGAGGATCATGACTCTGCCTTTTGCTCGAACCTGAAGGCGGAAGGGAAGCCCCATGTATAAGCGATATTCCGTTGTTGTAAAATTTCTAACAATGGCTTCAAAGCCTTCCTCTTAAGCAAAGTGAGCCGGGATAGGTCAGCCAGTATGTGGAGTTGAGTTCCATTGTACAGCACCTGGCCAGCTTCTCTGGCCTTTCTCATAATGGCCTCTTTAATTTGATACCGGTGTACACGGCAAATGACATCTCTGACCCGATTTGGGTCATCTGGTTTGGGTCCCAGAGCTCTGTGTGCCCTATCTAGCTCTAGAGGGCTATCTGGAGGTAATTGCAGTAAGTCATTGAATATATGTTGAAGAGTAATGTTAAGTTCCCCAGGTGGAATAGACTCAGGCAGACCTCTCACACGGATGTTGTTTCGCCGACCCCTGTTTTCGGCATCATCTAACATATCCGCCAAGTAATGTAATTGATAAGTATGAGTATCAAGAGTGGCACTCTGCTGTTCTTGAATATGAGATATAGTAGATACTGAGTGATCCATTTAAGATATTTTCTCTCCCAGTGAGTGCATGTCATTTCTGATGTTTTGAAGTTCAGTTTTATATCCTATCTCCAGCCTGGAGACATAAGCCTCCATATCATCTCTGGTGGGGATGGCCGCCATCTTAGCCAGCAGTTCCTGCATTCTACTGTACTCAGCCAAAATACTGCATTCCCTATCTCCTTGTGTGAGTGGAGCTGGGGAGCCCGGGGGGGAGAACTGTGTAAGCGGCGGAGAGGGCACAGGCGAAGCCTGGTTATAAATAGGAGGGAGTTCCCAGTCCCCTTCTTCTCCCATGTTCGTGCTGGCGGGTAAAATGGTGGTTTCCCGCCGCTCCATACAGCCGTGTGTAGCCATTGGCGGTGGCGGATGTCTCAAGACAGGCCCTCCCGTTACCTCCATGATCAATGTGCGGCGCGTCCGCACCACTAAGGTGCTTTCAGAGGCCACCGGATCCATCTCCGATTCAGAGGCTGTCGGCGACGTGCTGCGCTGGTCTTCTGGCTCTGCAGTCATGGACGTGCAGGGTGATGGCGCCTGAGCGGCGCGAGGTAGGCCGGGAGCCAGGAAGCGCTCAATACTTTGTCCGGAGTTCACCACCGACTGACTGAGGGATACAGAAGGGTTCCTCTTCTTTTTGGGTCCCATAGCTGATCGGTACTGTTGTTTTACCGCAGTGTATGAGGTCTCACAGGAGGCCCGAGGTAGGAGCTGATGTGAAGCACGTCTTCACTCCTCCATAGCCAGGCCACGCCCCGTCATTAATAAATATATTGAAGAGAATAGGGCCCAATACTGACCCCTGAGGTACCCCACTAGTTACAGTAACCCAATCTGAGTGTGTACCGTTAATAACCACCCTCTGTTTTCTGTCACTCAGCCAGTTACTTATCCACATACAGACATTTTCTCCCAGTCCGAGCATCCTCATTTTATATACTCACCTTTTATGAGGTACAGTGTCAAATGCTTTGGAGAAGTCCAGATATATGACATCCATTGATTCGCCGCTGTCAAGTCTAGAACTTACCTCCTCATAGTCTTGAACTTACCTCCTCATAGAAAAATTGCCAATGTTTCTCAGTGTCGAAACTCGCTCGTTTAGATACACGATGTGTGATTCCAAATAAGCAATTTGCTCACATTTTGAGCAAAGATATGTACCCTCATCAGCCATTCCAGGACTGTATATATTTCACAAGGTGTGCACTTGACTGTGTTATCAATAATGGAACACATACTAATGGGGATTACACAAGAAAAGAGAGAGAAAAGAATACAATATTACAGTGCAATGAAAAGCAACTGATTTATACCTATATTACACGAACAGATTATCTGACCAATATCTGTTCAATCAGACCTATAGTTGGTTTGTGTAAAAAGAGATCTGCGTGTGCAATAAGCCAGCTGACCAATAAATGGTCAGAAAATCTGTCAGATAATCTGTTGGTATAATATAGGCCTTATTGTAGTCCCCTCTTAAATCTAATGTCACAATCTAAAGTTGCACATTTATTGCAAATAGTGTTGAGCATGAATATTCGAATAGCAATTTTTTTTAGCGAATATCTGCACTTCGCTAATTCGCGAATAATGCGAATATAGCGATTTATATTCGCTATTTCAAATATTCTGGTTTTTTGCTTTTTTTTAGTTGTTATATTTTTTCTTTCCCACTTCCCAAAAATAGTTCTACATAATATATTCGTCATCTTCTTCTACCAAGCCAACCATAGTAAACCAGGTCTAAGTTGAAATCGCAATGCGATTAATTCAAGTTATATTAATCGCATTGCGATTTCAACTTAGACCTGGTTTCTATGGTTGGCTTGGTAGAATTAGCAAATATGATGAATGTATTCGTCATATTCCTCAAAACTAAGATAACAAAGTATTCTCCATCTTCGTTTTAGCTACCTATGCGTCAACCTCGCTAATTCTAGCAATCAAATAGGAAGGTTGACTATAGAGACAGCTGTGTTTAATTCGCTATGCGATTATATTACTTTGCTTTTTTTTTTTAAATAAATAGAATAATTATACTTGATGATTATTATAATTATTCTATTTATAAAAAAAGCAAAGTAATATAATCGCATAGCGAATTAAATACAGCTGTCTTTATAGTCAACCTTCCCATTTGATTGCTAGAATTATCGAAGTTGACGAATATGGAGCAAAAACGAAGATGGAGAATACTTTGTTGTCTTCGTTTTGAGGAATATGACGAATACATTTGTCATATTCGCTAATTCTACCTAGCCAACCATAGTAAGCCAGGTCCTCTAAGTTGAAATCGCAATGTGATTAATTCAAGTTATATTATTCGCATTGCGATTACAACTTAGCACTGCTATATTACATATTAGGCTAGAATTAACGAATATGGAATATAGCAGTGCTAAGTTAAAATCGCAATGCGATTACTTCAAGTTATATTAAACGCATTGCACTGCTATATTCCATATTCGTTAACTTCGTTAATTCTGGCAAGCTGACCCATTAGAAACCCAGCTCTAAGTTGAAATCGCTATGCAATTAATATAACTTGAATTAATCGCATTGAAATTTCTACTTAGACCTAGTTGACTATAGAGACAGCTTTAATTCGCTATGTGATTATATTACTTTGCATTTTTTTAAATAAATAGAATCATTTTAATACTTGATAATTATTATAATTATTCAATTTAAAAATAATAATAATAATAATAATAATATAATCGCATAGCGAATTAAACACAGCTGTCTCTATAGTCAACTTTTCTATTTGATTGCTAGAATTAGCGAAGTTGACGAATAGGTAGCTAAAACGAAGATGGAGAATACTTTGTAATCTTCGTTTTGATGAATATGACGAATACATTTGTCATCTTTGCTAGTTCTAGATATCAAACCCATAGGAAAGTAGCCTTAAGTTACAATCGCAATACGCGATTATTTAAATCGCATATTAATTGCGATAACTAGAATAATGACGAATATTCGATTTCGACGAATATGAAACGAATATTCTATGGAATATTCGCGAATTTTGTCGAAATCGAATATGGCACCTGCCGCTCATCACTAATTGCAAACACACTGGAAATCAAACACGCAAAAGGTCACAAATAGAGATGGCCCGAACTATTCGCCGGCGAACAGTTCCCGGCGAACATAGCTTGTTCGCGTTCGCCTCTGCCGGGCGAACATATTCGATGTTCGCGTTCGCCCCTATACTTTATTATTGAGCAAACTTTGACCCTGTACCTCACAGTCAGCAGACACATTCCAGCCAATCAGCATACCCTCCCTCCCAGACCCTCCCACCTCCTATCTAAACGCAAGGACAGCATCCATCTTACATTCATTCTGAAGCTGCAGTAATAGTAAATGTAAATCGCAATGCGATTAATATAACCTGTATTATTCGCATTATGACTACAACTTAGATCTGAGTTCCAAATGGTTGTATTGCTAGAATATATTAACGAAGATAACAAATATAGCGCTATATTCTCAATCTTCATTATATTCTAGCAATAAAACCATTAGGAACTCAGATCTAAGTTGAATTTGCAATGCGATTAATATAACCTGCATTAATCGCATTGCGAATTAACTTAGAGCTGAGTTCCTAATGGTTGTTGCATTGCTAGAATATACGCTATATTCTAGCAATACAACCATTAGAACTCAGCTTTGTTGTAATCGCAATGCGAATAATACTTAGAATTATTAATCGCTTGCGAATCCATTTGATGCCTCTGTTTGATTGTATATGACGGTTGACTATGACTACCACCAACGTTCTGCTGCCTCCAAAGCAAGATATCTGAACCCCCAGGGCCATTTGGGCATTTTTAATAGAAAACGCATAAAAACGCATAAAAACGCATCTGCGTTTTATAATTTTTCATTTTTTAGTTTATTTTTTGTGTATTTTGCCACATTTGGTTGCATATTTACATTTGGTATACTGTAGGCAAATATGGTAGTCTAGATCATGTGTCTATACCAAAACCTAGGATCATTGTTTGACAGCATATTTTCTAAGCCATGTAGCTGAATATAGATTTGGGCAGAGTAATGATCTAGACTACCATATTTGCCTATACCAAATGTAAATATGCAACCAAATGTGGCAAAATACACAAAAATTAAACTAAAAATTTAAAAACGCAAATGCGTTTTTGATGCGTTTTCTATCAAAACGCCCAAATGGCCCCTGGGGGGTTCAGATATCTTGCTTTGGAGGCAGCAGAACGTTGGTCGTAGTCATAGTCAACCGTCATATTCAATCAAATAGAGGCATTAAATGGATTCGCAAAGCGATTAATAATTGTAAGTATTATTCGCATTGCGACATCAACTTAGAGCTGAGTTCTAATGAGTTGTATTGCTAGAATATAACGTATATTCTAGCAATACAACAACCATTAGGAACTCAGCTCTAAGTTGAATTCGCAATGCGATTAATGCAGGTTATATTAATCGCATTGCAAATTCAACTTAGATCTGGGTTTCCTAATGGTTGTATTGCTAGAATTATATAACGAAGATTGAGAATATAGAGCTAAACTCCCAATCTTAGTTATATTCTAGCAATACAACCATTAGGAATAGGAACCCATCTCTAAGTTAAGTTCGCAAATATGATGTCCCAACTCCCAAACTATTCACCGGCGAGTAGTTCCCGCGAACATAGCTTGTGCGCTGTTCGTCGCGGCGGGCGAACATATGCGATGTTAGGTCCACCCCCTATCATTGAGTAAACTTTGACCCTGTACCTCACAGTCAGCAGACACATTCCAGCCAATTAGCATACCCTCCCTCCCAGACCCTCCCATCTCCTGGACACAGCATCCATTTTAGATTCATTCGGAAGCTGCAGTCTTAGTGAGAGGAGGGACAGTGTAGCTGCTGCTGAGATTTAATAGGGAAATTGATAGCTAGGCTAGTTTAGTCAGTGTCCACTCCAGTCCTGAAAGACTCATCAGATCTCTGCTGTAGGGCTGCGTCCTGACAGCACCCCAAAAAGCCCTTTTAGGGCTAGTACATCAGTCTCCTCCCAGACCCTCCCACCTCCCATCAAAAAGCAAGGATGGCATCCATCTTAGTAGTTGTAATCGCAATGCGATTAATACAGGTTATATTAATCGCATTGCGAATTCAACTTAGAGCTGGGTTCCTATTCTCAATCTTCGTTATATTCTAGCAATACAACCATTAGGAACTCAGATCTAAGTTGTAATCACAATGCGATTAATATAACCTGTATTAATCGCATTGCGATTACAACTTACCACACTCTGCATAAACTAGATATTTTTCCATGGGAGTTTTGCCATGGATCCCCCTCCGGCATGCCACAGTCCAGGTGTTAGTCCCCTTGAAACAGCTTTTCCATCACTATTGTGGCCAGAAGGAGTCCCTTTGTTTTTTAAAATTCGCCTGCCTATTGTAGTCTATGGCGGTTCGCACTATTCGCACGTTCGCGAACATTTGCGGAAGTTCGCGTTCGCTGTTCGCGAACTGAAAATTTTATGTTCGCGACATCACTAGTCACAAACTCATATTGGTTCTCTGCTTGTATAGGTGCTGCTCCCAAACAACTTCAAACCATACTGCAGATTATTTTTTTCCCTCTGGATTCAGAGGACTGAGCTGGCCTCAAGACTGACTATTTAGCTTCTCCTAATTAGACAGCTATACCTTAATTTCTCACCTGTGCAACACATCGGAGAAGGGGAAGAAAGTAATCACAGTATGCTCTTAGCTGCTATGCAATAAATCTAGCAGCAAAAACAAGTTCAACTGCATTCACATGTCAGTGTTTGGTCAGTGATTTCCGTCAGTGATTTGGAGCCAAAACCAGGTGCGGCTATAGACAGAACAGGTGCAGATCTTTCCCTTATACCTTTTCTCTGTGGAGGCTCTAGTCCTGGTTTTGGCTCACAATCACTGATGGAAATCATTGACCAAAACACTGAAGTGTTAATGAGGCTTTACACTGTATAAACTATACCAAACTGCTCTGACTTGGTATAGAGTATAATAAAGTCAGGCAAAGCCACTCAGTAATCCACACACATAATTTAGCAGACTCTCAAAAATGCTTTCTCACATAGGACTCATTCAGACGGCCGTATGCTGTCAGCAAAAATGTGGATCATTTTTTTTTTGTGGACAGTTCAGCATGTCCGCAAAAAAAACATACTGCATTCCATTTTTTTGCGGACCCATAGACTTCAATGGGGCAATGTCCTGATTTTCACTGACAAGTATAGGACATGTTTCATTTGTTTTGCTGAGCCGTGGAATGGAAGAAAAGGCCCCTATAGAAGGAAATGGGTCAGTACTAGTGTTGAGCGAGCACTCTCGGCCGAACACCAGTTCGGCTCAAGCATTGCTATGCTCGGCACATGGCGGTATTCGGCCGAATACCGCATGTGCTCGAGCGCAATGCTCGAGTCTCCTCACCTATATAGCACCCGATGGCGCGTGTTCGGCTCAGTCTTAGTAAGGAGGAGCTGTGCAGGAAGGGACAGACAGTGTAAGAAGTGATATTGGACTATTTTAATTATAAAAACTTTTCAGAGACCCAAAAGTCCTTTTAAGGACTATTGTGTGTGACTGCAGCAATATATATTTGTAGCAGAATCTGCGCTAAATTGCTAAATCTTTACAGTCCCAAAAGTCCTTTTAAGGACTATTGTGTGTGGCAGCAGAAATATATATTTTTAGAGCAACCTGCACTAAATTGCTAAAACTTTACAGACCCAAAAGTCATTTTAAGGACTATTGTGTGTGGCAGCAGCAATATATATTTTTAGCGCAACCTGTGCTAAATTGATAAGATTTTACAGACCCAAAAGTACTTTTAAGGACTATTGTCTGTGGCAGCAGCAATATATATTTCTTTAGCGCATCCTGCGCTAAATAGCATCTAATAGGCTGCTGCGGACAGTTAAATTATCTGCTCCACATCTCCTGTGTAAAGTGTGAGCATCCCAAAAAATATCTGTGACATCCAGTGTACTTTTTCCATAGATGGTGTCTGCTGTGGACAGTTAAATTATCTGTGCCACATCTCCTGTGTAAAGTGCCACATTCCAAAAATATCTGTGACATCCAGTGAACTTTTTCCGTAGACATTGTACATTGCAGACAGTGACATTATCTGCGCAACATCTGCAGTGTAACGTGTGCGCTAAAAAAATGTATCATTGATATACAGTGTACTGTTTTAATAGACGGTGTCTGCTTCTGACAGTGACAATACCAGTGCCACATCTCCAGTGTACGGTGTGCGCTGAAAAAGTGTATCTGTGACATACAGTGTACTTTTTCAATATATAGTGTCCACTTCTGACAGTGACATTACCAGTGGCACATGTAATTTGTAATGTGCGCACTTAAAAAATGTATTTGTGACATACAGTGTACTTTTTCAATAGATGGTGTCCACTTCTGACAGTGACATTACCAGTGCCACATCTAAAGTGTAATGTGTGCGCTTAAAAAATGTATATGTGACATACAGTGTACTTTTTCAATGGACGGTGTCCGCTTCTGACAGTGACATTACCAGTTCTACATCTAAAGTGTAATGTGTGACTGAAAAAATTTATCTGTGACATACAGTATACTTTTTCAATGGATGGTGTCCACTTCTGACAGTGACATTACCAGTGCCTCATCTCCAGTGAAACGTGCGCGCATAAATTTTTAATCTGTGACATACAGTGTACTTTGTCCGTAGATGCTGCGGACAGTGACATTACTGGTTGTACCTCTCCTGTATAACAGTTCCTCATCCAAAATACCTGTGACATTCCCTGTAATTTTTTATTAGCCGCTGGCAACAGCATTGGCATTATCTGCGGGATATCTCCTGCGTGACTTTTCCACATACCAGATACCTTTTTTAATTTTTTTGCGTATACACTTCCAAATCCTACGCTACATTAAGCTACTGTACGTGTGACATACTTTTAAGCAGGGGGTGCCTGGTTTAATGCTTTGGTTCTCCCATTGACTTCCATAAAACTCGGGTGCTCTGTCAGCATCTAATCTGCAAAAAAATGAATCCGCATTTTTGCGGACAGCATACGGCCATGTGAATGAGCCCTTTAATCTAAAGTCACACACTTAATACAAACACACTTGAAACCAAACACATGAATGCTTACAAGCTCGCATTGTAATGCTCCCAAACAACTTCAAACCAGACTGCTGTTTTTTGTTACATTTCCCAACGCTGCATTTCAAGACCCATCATTTTTTCTTGTTATAGAGCTGTCTAAGAACTTGATTTATGCAGGACAATGTTTAATTTTGATTGGTATATTGAGATTACATAATATTTTTTGATCGCTGTTTATTCATTTTGGGGTGGCAAATAAGCAAAAAGCAACAATTCATGCAATTTTTTTACACCACTTACCATACCGGAAAAATTGCATGCCAATTGCCAAATGTGTAGTGCAGGTCATTAGGGAGATAGAAATACCAAATATGTGGAGGAGATTTTATACTGGTAATTTTTTTTCCCATTGAAAAGTGTTGGGGGACAGAGAGAGTCTGCTCCCTCTATATACTGCTTAGGGAACGTTATGGCATTCCATTATTGGTTCCCTTCAGCAGCGTAACTACCATAGCAGCAGACCATGAGACTGCTATGGGGCCCAGGGCAAGAGGGGGCCCAGTCTTAGTTGGGATTATTTCCTGTTCTACTGGAGATTAAAACGTGGGCAGAAACCAGTCCACAGAAAGGACTTATCCTTGTGGGTCATTACTGAGGCTCTATTTAGTTCTGACTCACAATGCTTACCATGCGGTTGATATTTCCTGCTGGAGTTGATTGAGCTGGTGTGTTGTTCCTTTGGATTTCCTGCACCTCTATTCTGCTTTAATCTAAGTGCATTTTTTTTTTTTTTTTGCATTTTGTTTTTCGCTTGTGTTAGTTGCTTTCTATGCCTCTGGGAGAAGCTGGTTCCTTCATATTGGAAGGAACTAGTAGTTTCATTCCCTGCTAACACTACTAGGGCTTTCCAGGGTTTCCAGGGTCCCCAGGGCTTAAGTTTCGGTGTCTGTGTATTCCCACCTTCAGGGTCTACTCAAATTGTCCGGAGTCCGGGAGAGGTATAGGGATTCCAAATAGGTCACCATCCCTGTCCCTTAGCTTTGAGGCCTAGACTCCTGTCTATTTCCTTCTGTGTGTGTTCTGGTGTTTTCCCATCCCCTATACTTGTGACAGCAGGGTCCTGACCAATGGGACTGACCATTTTGTCTTGTAGTCAGCCTCCGACTGTAACAAGGGGCCGGAGACGGGTGCTTCCTTTGCAGTGCCGCCGTCGCCCTGCGCAAGGTGAGGAGCAAAGATGTAGCATGTGTCCTCGTCTCCATGGCAGCAGGCAAGCAGCAGGAGAGCGGAGCACCAATAATGATGATCAGTGCTCGGCTGTGTTGGGCTGCTGTGAGTCACGTGATGCTGGCCATGTCATGTGACTCACCAACCTGAGCTATTTAAACAGGCAGCCTGCTGGCCACAGGTTTTACTTTGAATAGTCGTATTACTTTTCACTAGCATACCTTTTGATTTGTTTATATTCTGATGTCGGCTCTGTATTTTGACCTTTCTACTGTCGCAACCTTGTATCCTGACATGACTTCTTGGCTTTGGAGCCCGGCTTGCATTTGGCTTGATCTGGTTATCCCGTTTGTTCTGACGTCTTCTCCTGGCACCTGACTTCGGCTGGTTTGATTTGGCATTTGTGTTCTGTGTGTGTACTGTCGCTTGTGTATTCTCCCTGCACGTATTTAAGCTAGGACTTCCGTCCAGTTGCGCACCGTTAACTAGGACGGATCGTGCAAGTAGGTAGGGAAAAAGGTGTGGGTGGTAGTTAGGGCTGCACTTTTCCCTACCGCACGTGACACCGAGAATCAGGAGGGACAATATTGACAAATATATGAATTTGTACATCTCTCAGAGCGACGGCAAAGAAAGCTTTATCTCATTATGTAATATTTGTGGACTGCGAATGAAAATTTGAATGGGGTATAAGAATATATAGCTATATTCGCATTCGTTATCTTCGCTAATTCTAGCAATACAAGTAAACTTGCCTATACACAGCTCTAAGTTGGATGCGCAATGCGAGAATTTTAAGTAATATTAGTCGCATTGCGCATTCAACTTAGAGCAGGGTATATGCAACTTACTTTACTATTGTTTGGCTGGGTAGAATTAACGAATATGAAGAATATGCATATAGCGCTATATTCTCTATATTCGCCAATTCTAGCAAGCCAACCCAATAACAAAGTTGACTGTACCCAGCTCTAAGTTAGATTGTCAAGGCAAAAATATCACTTTGCCTATTTTTGGCAATACATAGAATAATGAGTCAGTATTCTATTTATTGCAAAAAATAGGTAAAGTAATATTTCCGCCTTGCGCATCCAACTTAGACATGTCTATAGGCAAATTTCCTATTGGCTTGCTAGAATTAGCGAAGATAACTAATATAGCTCTATATTCGTTAATTCTAGCAAGCCAAACATTAGTAAAGTTGCCTTTATATGAAAAGAAAAACAACTGCAGCTCTCACCTGTGTTCGTTGGTGGGAGGCACGAATTGTAGCCCGGACTTGGCTTTAACCTCTCCAGGATTGCCAACGGATGCGTCCGGTGGGCGGTCGTGGTGTTCTGGGTGGGCGCATCCATGCGTCATCTCACGAGACGCGAGATTTACTGTGAACGAGCCCGTGCGCGTTCACAGTTACACTGCAGCCTGCCAGCGATGATCAATCGCTGGCAGGCTGTAGAAGTAAAATAAATTAAATCAAACAGGTATATCAGACACTGTTTTGTTAACAGCGTCTGATATACCTGCTACCTGGTCCTCTGGTGGTCCCATTTGCTGGTATCGAACACCAGAGGACCAGGTATCTCTGTAAAGTAGCACCAAGCACCACGCTACACCCCCCCTGTCACTTATTAACCCCTTATTTACCCCTGATCACTCCATACAGACTCCCTGATCACCCCCCTGTCATTGATCACCCCCCTGTAAGGCTCCATTCAGACGTACATATGTGTTTTGCGGATCCACGGATCCGCAAAACACGGACACTGGCAATGTGCTTTCCGCATTTTGCAGATCCACACATTGCCAGAACTATATAGAAAATGCCTTTTCTTGTCCGCAATTGCGGACAAGAATAGGACATGTTCTATATTTTTGCGGAACGGAAGTGCAGACCCGGAAGTGCAGATCTGCAATTCCGGATCTGAGCGGGACAAAGGCTGTCCCCATGGAAATGAATGGGTCCGCAATTCTGTTCCGCAAACAGAATTGCGGACATGTGAATGGGGCCTAAGGGTCCCCTATCACCGCCAGTTAGTTAGCTACTTGTTAGGTAGTTACATATTACATACTTGTTACATATACCCATGCTGGGTGAGAGAAATATCTCTGTAAATTGACAACTTTGTATAAATTTTTTTAAAAAGTTGTCATTTACAGAGATATATCTCAAATATAGCATGGGTATATGTAAAAATACACCCCAAAACACATTGCAATACTTCTCCTGAGTACCGCTATACCATGTGTGACACTTTTTTGCAGCCAAGATGCGCAAAGGGGCCCAAATTCCAATGAGAACCTTTTAGGAGGGCATTTTTAAGCATTTGGATATCAGATTTCTTCTCATGCTTTAGGGCCCCTAAAATGCCAGGGCAGTATAAATACCCCACAAATGACCACATTTTGGAAATAAGACACCCCAAGGTATTCCGTGAGGGGCATGGCGAGTTCATAGAATATTTTTTTCTTTGGAACAAGTTAGCGGAAATTGATTTATTATTTTTTTTTTATTTTCTTACAAAGTCTCATATTCCACTAACTTGTGACAAAAAATAAAATTTTACATGAAATCACCATACCCCTCACAGAATACCTTGTGGTGTCTACTTTCTAAAATGGGGTCACATGTGGGGTATTTATACTGCCCTGGCATTTTAGGGGCCCCTAATGCGTGAGAAGAAGTCAGGAATCCAAATGCGTAAAAATGTCCTGCGAAATCCTAAAGGTACTCATTGGAATTTCGGCCCCTTTGCGCACCCAGGCTGCAAAAAAGTGTCACTTATGTGGTATTGCCATACTCAGGAGAAGTAGGGCAATGTGTTTTGGGGTGTATATTTACATATACCCATGCTGGGTGAAAGAAATATCTCTATAAATGACAACTTTTTAAATTTTTTAATACAAAGTTGACAATTTACAGAGATATTTCTCCCACCCAGTATGGGTATATGTAAAAAATACACCCCAAAACACATTGCCCTACTTCTTCTGAGTACGGCTATAACACATGTGTGCCACTTTTCTGCAGCCTAGGTGCGTAAAGGGGTGTAAAGTCCAACGAGTACCTTTAGATTTTACAGGGTTGCTCACAATTTAGCCCCGCCCAAAATTCCAAAACAGTAAACACACCCCACAAATGACCCCATTTCGGAAATTAGACACCCCAAGGTATTCACTGAGGGGCATAGTGAGTCCGTGGGAGATTTTATTATTTTTTGCCAGAAGTTAGCAGAAATGGAAACTTTATTATTTATTTTTTTCCTCAGAAAGTGTCATTTTCTGCTAACTTGTGAAAAAAATGAAATTATACATGAACTCACCATGCCCCTCAGCGAATACTTTGGGGTGTCTTCTTTCTAAAATGGTGTCATTTGGGGGGTATTTATACTATCCTGGCAATCTAGCACCTGAAGAAACATGTGCTCAGAAAGTCAGAGCTGCTTCAAAATGCAGAAATTCACTTTTTTGCACCATAGTTTGTAAACGCTACAACTTTTACCCAAACCAATAAATATACACTAATTGAATTTTTTTTTGTCAAAGACATGTAGAACAATAAATTAAGAAATTTTTTTTATATAGAAATGTAGCTTAAAAAAAAATAAAAATTACAACAGAAATTGAAAAATGGCATTTTTTTTGCGATTTATATAAAAAAAAGTAAAAATGTCAGCAGCAATGAAATACCACCAAATAAAAGCTCTATTAGTGAGAAGAAAATGAGGTAAAATTCATTTGGGTGGTAAGTTGTATGACCGAGCAATAAACTGTGAAAGTTTTGTAGCGCAGAATTGTAAAAAGTTGTCTGGTCATTAAGGTTGTTTAAGCTAGGGGGGCTGAGGTGATTAAATGACAGCCTTCACTACCCCCATGGGCTTATTCAAGTTCAACTATATTCCCTTTGGACTTTGTAATGCACAAGGAACTTTCCAAAGACTAATGGAACACTGTCTAGGTCACAATAACTTTGAAACTGTTCTGCAAATCTTGGATAATGTCATCATATACTCCAAATCCTATGAAGACCACCTAAAACAGCTGAAACTATAAGTCAAGTATCTGGGACATGTCATCAGCTCTGAAGATGTGAAGCCAGATCCAGAGTAGATAACTGCAGTCCAGAACTGGCCTATTACAGCAAAAGAGTTGAGAAGTTTTATTGTTTTTTATGCTACTACAGACTCTTCATCCCTCACTTGCCCAGATTGCAGAACTGCTGCAAGAACTCCTGAACGGACATCCACAGAAGTACCAAAAGACCCAAATACTCATCGATTGGAATGAAGACAGAAAAATTGCTTTCCAACTTCTGAAGAAAAAGTTGACTGAACCACTTGCGCTTGTCGGCAGATCAAACAATCCTCTCTACTGATGGCCTTACTGGTCATCCAGAGTTTGTTCATTGTGTGTGCATGCCCTCACGTAATGACTGCTCCAAACACCGCCTAACAGCTAGGTCAGAACAGTCTAGATGTGGGACAATTCATTGAAATGACCACTCAGCTTCTCTCAATCCAATGATGTGCCCCCCTCTAAAAGTATGTCAACTAATACAATTAAAGGCATGTTGTTTAGCAGTCAACCATTTCTGACCAAGAGGTAGACTAACAAAAAGTAGTCTCTTAGATCCTTTTTATAGGGCAGCAGGAGAAGCACTTTTACACCCTTATGTGGAAAGACCCAATACTTTACCAGACCACGTCTTTAAGCCCTTGAGGACCGGGCTCATTTTCACCTTGAGGACCAGGCAATTTTTTGCAAATCTGACCAGTGTCATTTTAAGTGGTGATAACTTTAAAACGCTTTGACTTATCCAAGCCATTCTGAGATTGTTTTTTCATCACATATTGTTCTTCATAACACTGGTAAAATCGAGTAAAAAAAAATCATTTTTATTTATAAAAAAATACCAAATTTTCCAAAAATTTGCAAAAATTTGCACATTTCCAAGTGTCAATTTTTCTACTTCTATAATACATAGTAATACCTACAAAAATAGTTATTACTTTACATTTCCCATATGTCTACTTCACGTTTGGATCATTTTGGGAATGACATTTTATTTTGTGGGGACGTTACAAGGTATAGAAGTTTAGAAGCAAATCATAAAATTTTTCAGAAAATTCCAAAAACCCACTTTTTAAAGACTAGTTCAGGTCTGAAGTCACTTTGTGAGGCTTACATAATAGAAACCACCCAAAAATGACCCCATTCTAGAAACTACACCCCTCAAGGTATTCAAAACTGATTTTACAAACTTTGTTAACCCTTTGGCCCATTTCACACGGGTGTGATTTCCGGGCGTGTGCAATGCATGAGGTGAACGCATCGCACCTGCACTGAATCCGGACCCATTCGTTTCTATGGGGCTATGCACATGAGCGGTGATTTTCACGCATCACTTCGGCGTTGCATGAAAATCGCAGCATGCTCTATATTCTGCGTTTTTCACGCAACGCAGGCCCCATAGCAGTGAATGCAAAAACTTATTGTTTGACAAATCCTCCTCAGCCAGGGAGGAAAGGATTGTTGTCTGTCACTCAAGGGGTGAAATTATATAATATATGTGTGAGTGGCCCTTTAATAATAATACTTAGCTTTTATTACCATCAAATAAAATATTGGCCCTAAACAGAAATATGAAATCACTGTCATAGCCCTTGGTGACGGATGTCTGTAGATAAACCAGCCAGCTGAGAGGTTGCAGATTAATAAGAGGTGGATGCTATCACCTAGTCTGAGGTGCACACGCCCTGGACCTTGCCCTGAACAGCTAACTGCAGATGCAGGGGAAACCCTCACAGGCTGTCGCGGAGCACCCGCCCCGAAAAGGGCGACCCCCAGCTGCTGGAACCTTGGGACTAACTACACACACCCTGTTACTCGTGCTCCTAAAATAATATTAAAGATCCTCATCCGACGTGTTTCCCCATGCAAAGAATCGCATGGATCATCATATCCCACATTGGCAACATTTTACTCCCTCCCCAAAATACACAAGGGGACAACCCCTCTGAAAGGGCGTCCAATTGTGTCGGGAGTGGGGAGTATTAGCCAAAATGTAGGGATTTATATTGACAAAATAATCCGTCCTTTTGTTGAAGCTTTACCCTCGTACATACGTGACACTGCAGATCTTCAATAGCGCCTGAATGGCGTATCACTGGATGAGACAACAATTCTGGCATCGATAGATGTAGAAGCTTTATATGGCTCAATTAAACATCATCTAGGCTTGCAGGCAGTCAGGTATTACCTCTCCATGAGGGATATCAGACTCACAGAACATAACAACTTTGTCTTGGACCTTCTTGAATTCAGTCTGACCAGGAACCACTTTGTCTTTAATGGCCGTTACTTCCACCAGCTCAGGGGCACCGGGATGAGCAATTATTGTGCACCATCGTATGCTAATCTGCTCCTGGGCTGGTGGGAGGCCAACCACATCTGGTCGGATGAACTGACAGTGTGGCAAGACAAAGTGGTTCTTTGGCTACGATTCATAGACGATATTTTCGTCCTGTGGAGAGGCTCGGAAGACTCTTTTGGTTGCTTTGTTAACGAGATAAATGATAATATCCTGGGTCTGAGGTTTACCTATGAGTGCAGTAGAACCTCTCTTCCGTTCCTAGACGTACTTATAGAAAGAGGGGTGGACAACTCCATCATAACCTCAGTCTATAGAAAAAGTATGTCTACAAATAGTCTGTTGCGGTGGGAGAGTTCCCACCCTTTTCCTCTACGTAAAGGCATCCCAAAAGTACAGTACCTGAGGATCCGCAGAAACTGCTTGATTCTTAAAAACTTCAAGGAGCAGGCTGCGGACCTAAGAGTAAGATTTAAAGATAGAGGTTACCCGGATGGGATCCTCAGGACAGCCTTTAAGTCAGCGATAGAGGAAAAGAGGGAATCTCTACTACTGCCAAAAAAGAAGGGAAGTGACAGACCCCATAGTGATGGGACTATACGCCTGATAGGCACCTATGACAGTGGACACCAAGAGGTAAGGAAGATCATCTCAAGGTACTGGGATATCTTAAGAGCAGACACAGATTTGGTAGACATCATAGGTCTGCACCCACAAATTACCTTTAGAAGGGGTAGGAGTTTAAGAGATCGTCTGGTAAACAGTCATTTCTGCCCACCAACAAGTAAAGGTAATTGGTTATCGAGAAGACCTCTGGGTACCTTTAAGTGTGGGCGTTGCGTCGCATGCGATCAGGTGAGGACCACGAAAAGGTTCCGTAGTTCTACAACAGGGGAGGAATTTCATATAAATGACTTTATTAACTGCCTTACCACTGGTGTGGTATATCTAGCCCAGTGTTCTTGCCCACTTGACTATGTGGGCAAGACCAAACGTGAATTTAGGCGGAGAATAAGGGATCACTACAACGATATAATAAATGAAAAGGATACCTCCATAGCACGCCACATCCTAGAGGTCCACAGTGGTGATGCATCCTGCATAAAATTTGTGGGGATCCAACATGTACCTCAACCACTTAGAGGAGGTGACTGGGATAAACTAATCCTGAAAGCAGAAACGAGATGGATCTATAAAATGGACTCGGTAACACCTAAAGGCCTAAATGAGTTCATCTCGTTCAAATCGTTTCTATAGTTTATTCCGGACACTGGTACTATAAGATATATGCAACCTCTCATCTTCCGTTCTGGTCTAATCATTCAATTTTCTGGCATCCGCAGTATCATGTAATACGCAGATTGCCATTTTAGGGGAATATTACAGTGCATGGTCACGTATCTATGTGCCCAGATTAATTTGACTCCAGGCTACTTTTGGTCTGAATTGATCTATATAGGGCAACTATGCAGTCGTATATGTTTCTCCACGTTTAAACTATATGGGTCACTTTTCCTTATACTAATATAATAAATATAATAAAATAAAATAATCTGTTTTTCTGAACTGACCCATTCCATTGATCTGACAGTCTCAGCCATTCGTACCAGGCGTCTGGGGTTGATCGCGACGGAAGGGAAGCTCCCGGAGACGCGGTGAAGGTCTCCTTTGGAACGAGACGCTCCCTCTATGTGACGTCACGGCAGTAGGTGGATCGCTCACAGAGGCCGGTCATAAGCTGTATGTTACAGGGCCAGATCTCTGGAGCGATGACACAGCAGTGACGTCAACAGGAAGGGGCGGGCATGGACTATCAACCGATACATGGTTGGTTGGTTCACAAGAATGGGAGGACCATGGGGCTTTAAATAACCTTAGCCCGCTTACAGGAGTTGCCACTGCCACAAACACACGGACGCACAGCATCACGCCACTGTGCTGTGCGATTCTGTGAACCCCTCTTATTCCCTGATGATCCATGCGATTCTTTGCATGGGGAAACGTGTCGGATGAGGATCTTTAATATTATTTTAGGAGCACGAGTAACAGGGTGTGTGTAGTTAGTCCCAAGGTTCCAGCGGCTGGGGGTCGCCCTTTTCGGGGCGGGTGCTCCGCGACAGCCTGTGAGGGTTTCCCCTGCATCTGCAGTTAGCTGTTCAGGGCAAGATCCAGGGCGTGTGCACCTCAGACTAGGTGATAGCATCCACCCCTTATTAATCTGCAACCTCTCAGCTGGCTGGTTTATCTATAGACATCCGTCACCAAGTGCTCTGACAGTGATTTCATATTTCTGTTTAGGGCCAATATTTTAATTGATGGTAATAAAAGCTAAGTATTATTATTAAAGGGCCACTCACACATATATTATATAAGTGCGGATGCAGTGCGATTTTCCTGCAAGATTGCTAAGAGACGGGACCCAATCTTTATTATTTTCCATTATAACATGGTTATAAGGGAAAATAATAGCATTCTCAATATAGAATGCTTAGTAAAATGTGGATTAAGGGGTTAAAAATAAAAAAAATTAACTCACCTTATCCACTTGATTGTGTAGTTGCTGATCACTCCTCTCTTCTTCAAGCATTAGCTACCAGCTAAAGGACCTGTGATGACGTCACATCACATGGTCCAATCACATGGTCCATTACCGTAGTGATGGACCATGTGATTGGACCCTGAGATGAGCTCAGTGACCTCATCACAGGTCTTTTAGCCGACAGCTAATAAATGAAGAAGAGAGGAGAGATCGGCAAGTAAAGTGGATATGGTGAGTTCATTTTTTTTTATTTTTAACCCCTCCATCCACATTTTGCTAAGCATTCTGTATTTAGAATGCTATTATTTTCCCTTATAACCATGTTATAAGGGAAAATAATAAAATCTACAGAATACTCAACCCGAAACTGGACTTCAGTGATGAAGTCCGGGTTCGGGTCTGGGTACCAAACATGTCGATTTTTCCCACACGCGTGCGAAACGCATTAAAACGCTTAGCACTTGTGCGGAAAAATTATGCATTTTCCCGCAACGCACCCGCCTATTATCCGGGCGTCAAACGTGACGCCCACGTGAAAGAGGACTTTAGGTGTTCCACAAGAATTAATAGAAAATAGAGACAGCATTTTAAAATTTCACTTTTTTGGCAGATTTTCCATTTTAATAATTTTTTTACAGTTACAAAGCAAGGGTTAACAGCCAATTAAAACTCAATATTTATTGCCCTGATTTAGAAGTTTACAGAAACACCCCATATGTGATTGTAAACTACTGTACCGACACACAGCAGGGCACAGAAGAAAAGGAATGCCATATGGTTTTTGGAAGGCAGATTTTGCTGGACTGTTTTTTTGACACCATGTCCCATTTGAAGCCCTCCTGATGCACCCCTAGAGTAGAAACTCCAAAAAATTAAACCCATTTTAGAAACTACACCCCTCAAGGTATTCAAAACTGATTTTACTAACTTTTTTAACCCTTTAGGTGTTCCACAAGAATTAATGGAAAATAGAGAAAAATGTCAAAATTTCACTTTTTTGGCAGATTTTACATTTCAATATTTTTTTCAGTTACAAAGCAAGGGTTAACAGCTAATCAAAACTCAATATTTTATTGCCCTGATTCTGTAGTTTACAGAAACACCCCATATGTGATCATAAACTACTGTACCGGCACATGGCAGGGCGCAGAAGGAAATGAATGCCATACGGTTTTTGGAAGGCTGATTTTGCTGGACTGGTTTTTTGACACCATGTCTCATTTGAAGCCCCCTGATGCACCCCTAGAGTAGAAAATCCAAAAAGTGACCCCATTTTAGAAACTATGGGATAGGGTGGCAGTTCTGTTGGTATTATTTTAGGATACATATGATTTATAGTTGCTCTATATTACACTTTTTGTGAAGCAAGGAAACAAGAAATAGCTGTTTTGCATCATTTTTATTTTCTGTTATTTACAACATTCATCTGACAGGTTAGATTATGTGGTATTTTTTATATATCAGGTTGTCACGGACGCGACAATACCAAATATGACTACTTTTTTTGGTTGTTTGTTTCAGTTTTACATAACAAAGCATTATTTTTTTTAAATGATTCTTTAGTGTCTCCACATTCTGAAAGCCATAGTTTTATTTATTTTTTAGGCGACTGTGTTGTTTAGGGGCTCATTTTTTTCAGGATGAGATGGTGGTTTGATTGGCACTATTTTGGGGTGCGTATGACTTTTTGATCGCTTGCTATTACACTTTTTGTGATGTAAGGTGACAAAAAATTGCTTTTTTTACATCGTTTTTAGTTTTAGTTTTTTACGGTGTTCATCCGAGGGGTTAGGTCATGTGATATTTTTATAGAGCAGGTTACTACGGACGAGGCGATACATAATATGTATACTTTTTATTTGTTTAAACTTGTTTATTTAAGTTTTACCCAATGATTTCATTTTTGAAACAAAAAAAATCATGTTTTAGTGTCTCCATAGTCTGAGAGCCATAGTTTTTTCAGTTTTTGGGCGATTATCTTGGGTAGGGTTTGATTTTTTTCGGGATGAAATGGCGGTTTGCTTGGAACTATTTTGGGGTGCTTATGACTTTTTGTTCACTTGGTATTACACTTTTTGTAATGTAAGGTGACAAAAAATGGCTTTTTTTTACATCGTTTTTATTTTGTTTTACGTTGTTCACCTGTGATATTTTTATAGAACAGGTTACTACGGACGCGACAATACCTAACATGTATACTTTTTTATTTTTGTAGGTTTTACATAATAATATTATTTTTGAAACAGAAAAAAATATCATGTTTTAGTGTCTCCATATTATGAGATCCTGATCCTGATCCTGAGATTCTGAGAACAGTTTTTGGGCGATTATCTTAGATAGGGTCTCATTTTTTGCGAGATGAGATAACGGTTTGATTGGCACTATTTTAGTTTATGTAAGGTACCAAAAAATGCCCTTTTTTTACACCATTTTTATTTTTTACGATGTTCACCTGAAGGGTTAGGTCATGTGATATTTTTATAGAGCAGGTTATTACGGACGTGGCGATACATATTATGTATACTTTTTTAAATTTACTTACGTTTTACACATTAACTTTTTAAAAACCCAAAAAATTATGTTTTAGTGTCTCCATATTCTGAGCCAGATTTTTTATTTTTTGGCCGCTTGTCTTAGATAGGGGCTCATTTTTTGCGGGATGAGGTGACGGTTAGATTGGTAAAACTTTGGTGGGCATACGCCTTTTTGATTGCTTGCTGTTGTACTTTTGGTGATGTAAGTGGACAAAAAAAATTGTTTATTTGGCACAGTTTTTGTTTTTTATTTTTTACGGTGTTCATCTGAGGGGTTAGGTCATGTAATATGTTTATAGAGTCGGTCGATACGGAAGCGGCGATACATAATATTTAAACTTTTTTTTTTGTCCCTATTTTTTTTCTTGAAACTTTTAATTTTTTTTGTGGGGGGGACTTTTTTTTCAACTTTTTCAACTTTTTATTGTCCCACATTGGGACTTCAACTTTTAGGGGTCTGATCCTCTTTACAATGCATTCCAATACTTCTGTATTGGAATGCATTGGCTGTATGAGTAATACAGTGTGTATTACTCATGCAGCTTCCTGCCTGTGAGATCTCACAGGCTCGTCACCAGAAGGAAGCTCCGATGCTAGGGTAAGCGTTGAGGCTGCCTTCCCTGCTATCGGGTCCCCCCCACAGCAGCATGGGGACCCGATAGCCCCCACACCCGCTGCCCAATTATATGGAAAAGACGCAAATCGCAGGTTTTTAATTGACCTGCGGTTTGCGACGATTGCCGATGCGGGGGGGTCACAGGACCCCCGCACATTGACACAGAGTGCCTGCTCAGGTACGCCCTGTGTCTTTAAAGAGGACCTTTCACCTGAAAATGCAAGTTAAAATAAAGATATATCCTTACTTGCCGGCCCCCGGTGGTGCTTATTTAGTTGTTCTTTTTTCACTATGTTCCCCCGTTTGTCCGCGGTGCTCCCCGCAATATTTCCTGCCTTCCATGCTAATGAGCGATTTGGCTCAACTGGGCGGGCCTGAAAAAGTTCTCCCGGGCGTGTCTTTCTTCTCCCTGGCACGGAGCGCATCCAATCAGCGCGCCCCCGCTCTTAGCTAGGGAGAAGAAGCTCCAGTTCTCGCGAGATTCCATCCTGAGCCGGCGAGCATCGGAGCAGCGTGAATGCTCGCCATGGGAATCCAAGATGGCGCTGGCTCAGGATGGATGAAATCGCTCCAGCTCTCGCGAATCTCGCGAGAACTGGAGCTTCTTCTCCCTGGCTAAGAGCGGAGCGCGCTGATTGGATCCGCTCCGTGCCAGGGAGAAGAAAGACACGCCCGGGAGAACTTTTGCAGGCCCGCCCAGTTGAGCCGAATGGCTCATTAGCATGGAAGGCGGGAAACATTGCGGGGGGCACCACGGACAAACGGGGGCACATAGTGAAAAAAGAACAACTGAATAAGCACCACCGGGGGCCAGCAAGTAAGGGTATATCTTTATTTCAACTTGCATTTTCAGGTGAAAGGTCCTCTTTTAAGTACCAGGACATCAGGGCGTACCTGTACTCCCTGTGTCCTAAAGAGGTTAATCTTTACATATCTGCCTGAGACATAATTGCATACCCAGTTTTGAAGCAATATGACAGCGGCAGCCCTACAGTGTGGAACATGATGGACAAGGCAGGCTACGTGCAAGCTCTGTAGGCATAGTAATAGCATTAACAGGGGTAACAGTAGGTGTAGCACTGTATGGAACATGATGGACAGGAAGCTAGGGGCAAACACGTGATTAGTAAGATCTATTCAGTGGCATTATGCAGAATTACATGAAAATTCTCGCGGATTCATGCCAAATTCATTTTCACAAATCTTTTGTTTTCCACTCGTGTGGAGAACAATTTTGATTGCCTCCTGCTTTGCTGAATACCCACTCTGAAGTTTAAAAAATAACAGTACACAGATGGAAAACTGACGGAAACCAGTTTCTGTTATTGGTCCATTCTGCTGACCCAACAGTTCATGGGATTAGGGTTTAAGGTATCTGCTAAAGAAAAGGACACAGTCCAGGTCAGGTAGAGTATATCCAATTGCTAATATGCATCAGATGTAGCAGTTGAAAACTGTTCAATCATGTTCAGCAACCAGTATTGGTTGCTGCCTTGTTGCAGTGGCAACACCGGCAAGCGACTTGTCTGTAAAAGCTGCAATCAGCTGGGTACAGAGCATATTCTGGTAATAGACCAATTTAGACACCCTTTTGGAAGACAATAAAAATTCCCCAAATTTTTATTTTACAGTGAGGGTCTAACAGCATGGTTATCCAATAGTTATGCCTTGCTAAATATTAACCCAGTGGACCGTGAAAGACATGTGCTGTCCCTGGCCATAGTTTCTCCTTCTTATGTTGAGGCTGAGCAGTGGAATCCACAAAGTAGATTACTTGGCTAGGTCAAAAGTCCACTTGGCACACGTGTATTTCTTTTTCCTGCCCATACACTCCATTATGGATGACTGGCCATGACTGACAAGGAGAAGGATTAGTTGGAACAGGGAAGCAATAGCTGATGATGTTGACAATCATGACTGCAACAGCGACCATGTATTACTTCTGAATGTGGCCTGACTGCTAGAATAAGTATGAGATGGAGAAGGATGTCATTGCTTATATTACTCTCAAGCATGTGATGCCTCCCCTTATTCTTGGAGAGCTTGCAATCTGCAGGACATCTTTGTAGAGAAAAATCTCCACATGGGAGATGCCCACACAGAGCCATCACTAGCAATGCTTGCAACATTTGGCCACCACCCTCACCCAGGTTTACCCTATTTCTAACAATATTTGAGCCTACACCAACATCAGCTGCAGCTCCTGCTCCTGTGCTGACTACAGTAGTGGCAGATCTGCCCCTTTCAGTTTTTTTTTTGGATGTTTTACCCATATGTCAGATCTGCTCTTTATTGTTGCCACCATCCTCCTCCCATGATGTCATCATCACCTCATCATCATTTTGATCCACTTCTCAGTTTCATTCCAACACAAAGTCACCATCATCGCCATTATCATCCCTGCCACTTTTATCACATTGTGCTATTTCATTAATGGCTTCTCGCCGCCTCATGACTGGCGTGATTTCCGGGTGGGTGCAATGCGTGAGGTGAAAGCATTGCATCTGCACTGAATCCGGACCCATTCATTTCTATGGGGCTATGCACATGAGCGGTGATTTTCACGCATCACTTTTGCGTTGCGTGAAAATCGCAGCATGCTCTGCGTTTTTCACGCAATGCAGACCCCATAGAAGTGAATGGGGCTGCGGGAAAATCGCAAGCATCCGCAATCAAGTGCGGATGCAGTGTGATTTTCCCGCAAGATTGCTAAGAGACGGGACCCGATCTTTATTATTTTCCCTTATAACATGGTTGTAAGGGAAAATAATAGCATTCTCAATACAGAATGCTTAGTAAAATGTAGATTAAGGGGTTAAAAATAAAAAAATAAACTCACCTTATCCACTTGATCGCGTAGTTGCAGATCTCTCCTCTCTTCTTCAACCATTAGCTACCAGCTAAAGGACCTGTGATGACATCACATCACATGGTCCAATCACATGGTCCATCACCATGTGATGAGCCGACAGCTAATGAAGGAAGAAGACAGAAGAGATCGGCAACTACGCAATCAAGTGGATATGGTGAGTTCATTTTTTTATTTTTAACCCCTCCATCCACATTTTAATAAGCATTCTGTATTGAGAATGCTATTATTTTCCCTTATAACCATGTTATAAGGGAAAATAATAAAATCTACAGAATACTCAACCCGAAACCGGACTTCAGTGATAAAGTCCGGGTTCGGGTCTGGGTACCAAACATGCCGATTTTTCCCACGCGAGTGCAAAACACAATTTTTCCGCAACGCACCCGCCTCTTATCCGGGCGTCTAACGTGACGCCCGTGTGAAAGAGGCCTTACCCAGGCTGTCACCTCCCCGACTGAACCCTGTTGAACACAAATGCTGGTGGAATGATTCCTTTCCCTACACCTTGAGTAATCTTTCCCTGCACTTGTAAATCGTTTTTTTTTTCCACCACACTCAAGTCATTCCTATCACTGTCCCTAATGCCTGCAGACATGTCTCTTCCTGCACTAAGCACACTTGTGAATGGCAGAATCTAAGATGGACACCATATTTATAGGTCTGTGACATTACAGGGCTGGCTCACTGGTGATTGGCTGCATGCATGTCAGTATGGGTGATCCCTCCTTCCCAGAGTTCCTTGCCCCATGTCCTCACCCATGTAGCAGCCATTTTTGGAAAAAATGTGATTCGTTACCACGAAGCACGAGGAAATTCACATTCGGTGCAAACAAATGTTTCCTGAAATTCTGATCGAATTCCACTTTGTCAGCTTCGATTCACTCATCTCTAGGTTCAACATTGACAAACTATGCTAGATCCGTATATATTTTTTCTTTATGGTATACATTTATGTCACCTTAGAATGAGATGAACTTTTGTTTTGCTTAATGTACAGACAATAGTTAGCACTCCATAGCTGTGAAATGTATCTGACAACTCCATCTTTTGACACAACTTAGACATCCCACAGTATTTTCAAATCCTCTGAGACTTGATGTTACAGGAGAAAGTTCTAATAATAGAGAAGTGTTAGAATGAAGAGTTGCATTTTATTTTTTTAACTAGGGACTTGGATACAGCATTGCTTTTACCCTTGAGACCAAGGTAACCTTTTTCTCTGAGTTTAACATTTTCAGTTAATGTTTCAATTCACATTTGAAATTGTTATTTCCTTGACAGCTGATAACATGTTCATTTTTAAAAATATATTTTATAAGACTACTGCTTATCAACAAAACTAGGATAATTGTCTAAGATATTATGTGATGTTCCAATAGTCTTATTGGGACTCAGGTTGAACACATGTATTTTTCTCTTTGTCATTTTGGTCAGTCTAGTCTTTGAAGGTAAGGTAGGGATAGGGAAATACCGAATTATCAATTGTACATCAACATTCAGGCTTTGTGCAGGTCAGGCTACTTTTACATGCGCTTTTTTTGCGGAACCGTCATGGATCAGCAAAAATGCTTCTGTTACAATATTACAACTGCATGCATCCGTCATGAATGGATCCAGTTGTATTATGTCTTATATAGCCATGATGGATCCGTCACGAACACCATTGAAAGTCAATGGGGGACGGATCCGTTTTCTATTGTGTCCCCATAGACTTACATTGTGTGTCAGGACGGATTTATCTTGCTCTGCACCACATCGCAGACAGAAAAATGATGCCTGCAGTGTTATTCTGTCCACGATGGGGAGGCAACCAAACGGAACCAAATGCATTTTGGTGTATTCTGTTTCGTTCAGGTCAGTTTTGTCCCCATTGACAATGAATGGGGACAAAACTGAAGTGTTTTCTTCTGCTATTGAGATCCTATGATGGATCTCAATAGCGTAATTGAAAACGGTAGTGTCAAAGTAGCCTGACTCTGGTATACGGTATATCTGGGATATATTGAAAAAAGTTGTAGAATCCAGCTTCCCATTAAAAAAGATTATTTATTCACTTGCAGCAAAATCCAGATATCAAGTACAGTACAGTCTAGGCATGTCGGACCTCCAAAAAATGGTCCTTTATCATGACATGCAAAAAAGTAATAAAACCCCTTCCATATATACAAGTGCTTGACCCTCACTAGGTGATCATTAACCTTACATGTTTATTATGGGAGGGGAAAACTAGGTCATGTCTCTTGTTCAGACCATTTGGAAAACAACTTTCTAATTTAAACATCCAAAATGCTTCTCTACTCAAAAGCTTTGATTTATGGTCACCATCTCTAATCGGAGAAAACACCCTTTCTGTTCCCTGTACCGCAAATGCTGTAGTCTCTCCCTTGTGAACAGTGGCAAAATGCAAAGTTGCGGCTGAGACATTGCGTGTTTTGTAGTGAGGGATATCAGATAAGTATTTCCATATTCTGACCTTGGTCTATTTGTCGTACAGCCCACATACTGCAAAATACAGGCTTTACAAGTAAACACATATATAGCATAATCGGTATTGTGGTTCACATATTGTTGAATTGTGTGACTGATATAATTTGCCACAGAAGTGACAGTTTGACACACTGTCATAAAACTGCAGCAAATTTATCTGTTACTCCCACATTTATAACTGCCCTTATGCGAAAGCCATGTATAGCTTGCATCATTCTCAAAGTGCAGCATTTCTAAGTGCACTAGAGATATACAGGAGATACTCAGGAGGTAATCTGGAGGTGAATACTATCTAATAAGTTTTGTTTAACATATTTTCTTGTATTAAAATGGCAGACCTGATTCAGTGCAGGAATTGTTGTGCTTTCATTTCATGTTTCACTCTTCGCAGGTTTGGATGCTGTCTGATCTGCAGACAGTTCTCCATAATGCAGCAGGAAATTGCATTTTTGAAATCTGAGATTTGTAAAGTAACTGTTAGACAAACTCAGGATTGGCATGTTGCAATGCCACTGCCACAAAGGCCCCCCAGAAATGGAAGATGGGTTATTGTAGGTTCTGGTAGACTTAGAGCTGTTGATAGAAGACATGTCCCACAGTCGGTGGCTCTCTGTAATTCATTTGCAGCACTTTCAGAATGCAAGAGCAACATGGAGGATGGCCCAGGCACAGTGGGTGAGAAACAATCATCTCCTATGCTTAAGGTATGCAAGACTACTGACAAAGACAAAAAGGATATAGTGAGTACTAATAGTAAGCAACTATTGGTGGGCGATTCTATCATAAGAGGTGTGAAGTTTGAAGAAGAGGGTTCTGTGAGATGTCTCCTGGTGCTACTGCTAGCAGGGACAGACGACGTATCCTTAACATTATTAAGCAAGCAAAAATGGAAAAGAAGGTGGATGTTATTGTCCATCTTGGGACAAATGATCTGGCTTGCAATGAAGTTTCAAAGGTGAAGGAAGCTTTTCACACACTTGGTAATGATATACGGGAGATTGCATCGACTGTCTCATTCTCTGCAGTTCTGCCTGTGCATAACCGTCAGCATGACAAGCAGTTGCGTATTAAGGAATTCAATGTATGGCTCGGTGAATGGTGTTTGAACCAGGGATTTGGCTTTGTGGCTCATGTTGGCTCTAGCTGGAATGGAAAAGAACTGTACAAGAAAGATGGTTTGCATCTTTCTCCCAAGGGAACGAATGTCCTCAGTGAACAGTTCAAAGTTTTTGCAAAGGAACATTTAAACTAGGAAAGGGGGCACAAAAGAGACAATCCATCAGTTCGGCTGCCCCCGAAAAACAATGCCAGAAGATGCCAGGAGCTGATAAGATAAGAAACGACAAGCTGAGAGTCTTGTCTACAAATGCTCGCAGTTTAGGGAATAAGATCAACGAACTTGAGTCTGTAATGGCATCTGAGAATATAGATTTAGTGGCTGTTACTGAGACATGGTTCAATGAGAGTAATGACTGGGATATAACAATACCTGGGTTCTCTCTATATAGGAAAGACAGAGAAGGCAAGAAAGGGGGTGGAGTGGCCCTATATGTAAAAGATAGCATAAAATCTAATCTAATACAAGTCAGCGAAACCAATTTAGAGTCAGTTTGGGTTACGTTGCAGCTTGGTAATCATAAGGTAACTCGTGTAGGTGTCATATACAGACCACCAAGCCAAGTCAAAGAATTGGATGATCTACTAGTTGAGGAAATGGCTAAAATGACATTGAAAGGGGAAGTTGTCATAATGGGAGACTTTAATCTTCCTGATATAAACTGGAAAACCAAAATAGCTAGTTCTGCCAGGAGTACAGACATTCTAAATTCCCTACTGGGATTATCTCTACAGCAAGTAGTTGAGGAGCCAACCCGGAAGGAGGCCATTTTAGATTTGGTATTCACAAATGGCAATTTGGTATCTGATATTACTGTAGGGGAAAGCTTAGGATCCAGTGATCACCAGTCAGTGTGGTTTACTATAAGTACAGTGACTGAGTCACTCCACACAAAAACAAAAGTTTTAGATTTTCGGAAAACAGACTTTTCTAAAATGAGATCAGTGGTATACGAGTCCCTATCAGACTGGAACAATTTCAATGGAGTCCAAGAGAAATGGAACTACTTAAAAGTGGCACTATTGAAGGCAACAGAAAAGTGCATTAGGCTCGTCAGTAAAAGCAAAAAGGAAGAGACCACTGTGGTACTCAGCAGAAGTGGCCAAAATTATTAAAAACAAAAAGATGGCATTTAGTAAGTATAAAAACACCCAAAACGAGGATGACCGGAAATCTATAAGATGAGGCAGAGAGAGGCCAAGCAAGTTATAAGAGCTTCTAAAGCTCAGGCAGAAGAGAAATTAGCTCAGTCAGTGAAAAAGGTGATAAGACATTCTTCAGATACATAAATGAAAAAGGAAATTAAATAAAGGAATTACCAAATTAAAAACAAAAGAAGGAAGGTATATGGAAGAGGATAAAGAACTAGCTGACTGCCTCAATGAATACTTCTGTTCAGTTTTTACAAAGGAAAATGAAGGAGAAGGACCTCAGTTAGGGAGGAAGACTAATGAATCCTTTGATGCATGTGTCTTTACAGAGGAAGAGGTTCTAAGTCGGCTGTCTAAAATTAATACAAATAAATCACAGGGGCCTGATGGGATACACCCAAAGCTATTAAAAGAGCTTAGAGGTGTACTAGCAGAACCATTAACAGATTTATTTAACCAATCACTGGTAACAGGTGTCATCCCAGAAGATTGGAAATTAGCAAACGTTGTGCCAATTCACAAGAAAGGTAGTAGAGAGGAATCGGGCAACTATAGGCCGGTAAGCCTGACATCAATAGTGGGGAAATTAATGGAAACCATACTCAAGGAGAGGATTGTGGAACATCTAAAAACCCATGGGTTGATTGATAAAAAACAGCATGGGTTTACTTCAGGGAGATCATGTCAAACTAATCTTATTGACTTTTTTGATTGGGTGACTAAAATAATAGATGGCGGAGGTGCAGTAGACATCGCCTATCTGGACTTTAGTAAGGCTTTTGATACTGTCCCACATAGAAGGCTTATCAATAAACTGCAGTCTTTGAGCTTGGGCTCACATATTGTTGAATGGATTAGGCAGTGGCTGAAGGACAGAAAACAGAGGGTTGTAGTCAATGGAGTATATTCAGACCATGGTATTGTTACCAGTGGGGTACCTCAGGGATCTGTTCTGGGACCCATATTGTTTAATATCTTTATCAGCGAAATTGCAGAAGGCCTCAATGGTAAGGTGTGTCTTTTTGCTGATGACACAAAGATTTGTAACAGGGTTGATGTTCCTGGAGGGATACACCAAATGGAAAAGGATTTGGGAAAACTAGAGGAATGGTCAAAAATCTGGCAACTAAAATTTAATGTTGATAAGTGCAAGATAATGCACCTGGGGCGTAAAAACCCAAGAGCAGAATATAAAATCAGTGATACAGTACTAACCTCAGTATCTGAGGAAAGGGATTTAGGGGTCATTATATCAGACGACCTAAAGGTGGGCAGACAATGTCATAGAGCAGCAGGTAATGCCAGCAGAATGCTTGGGTGTATAGGGAGAGGCATTAACAGTAGAAAGAGGGAGGTGCTCATGCCGCTCTACAGAGCACTAGTGAGACCTCATTTAGAGTATTGTGTGCAGTACTGGAGACCATATCTGCAGAAGGATATTGAAACTTTGGAGAGAGTTCAGAGAAGAGCTACTAAACTAGTACATGGATTGCAGGACAAAACTTACCAGGAAAGTTTAAAGGACCTTAACATGTATAGCTTGGAAGTAAGAAGAGACAGAGGGGATATGATAGAAACTTTTAAATACATAAAGGGAAGCATCACGGTAAAAGAGGAGAGAATATTTAAAAGAAGAAAAACTGCTACAAGAGGACATAGTTTTAAATTAGAGGGGCAAAGGATTAAAAGTAACACCAGGAAGAATTACTTTACTGAGAGAGTAGTGGACGCATGGAATAGCCTTCCTGCAGAAGTGGTAGCTGCAAATAAAGTGAAGGAGTTTAAGCATGCATGGGATAGGCATAAGGCCATCCTTCATATAAGATAGGGCCTGAGGCTATTCATAGTATTCAGTATATTGGGCAGACTAGATGGGCCAAATGGTTCTTATCTGCCGACACATTCTATGTTTCTATGTTTCTATGTTGCGTTATGGGTAGAGTTGAGCGAACACCTGGAAGTTCGGGTTCGACGGGTCCGACCGAACATCGCAAAAAAGTTTGGGTTCGGGATCCGAACTTGACCTGAACTTGACCCCAAACCCCATTGAAGTCAATGGGGACCCGAACTTTTGGGCTCTAAAATGGCTGTAAAATAGCCATGGAAGGGGCTAGAGGGCTGCAAAAGGCAAATGTAGGTAAATGCCCTGCAAACAAATGTGGATAGGGAAATGACTTAAAATAACATAAAATACAGAAAAATAATAAATAAACACTCTAAACGTGAGCCCAAATGAGTGACAGTGGCAGCTGCCACCCAGCAAACAGAGGATGTGGTGGCGACGCCACCACATCTGGCACCGTCACCAAGCATCTCCACCAAATCCCATGGAAGTGTTTAGCTATCAGCTGTCCACCTCCCAAACACTGGAGTGAAATAGAAATAGAAAGAGGAAGTACCCCCCTACCGACCCGCAATACCTGGCTCTGAATGCCTTGATTTCAAAATTCCTTGTCCTTTAAAATACTGTCATTCTGTCTGGAGGACAGCTTTAAAAACCTTATGGCGGTGGCTATCCCACATTACGAGTATCCCAGCCGCCACTACTTATGCAGGCAAGCCATACCTTCCCTGCACAACCAAGTGGCAGACAAAATCAGGTGTGTACTGCACAACGCCATCTGTGGCAAGATCCACATAACAACCGATATATGGACCAGTAAGCACAGGCAGGGACGTTATATCTCTCTTGACAGCACACTGGGTAAATGCAGTGGCGGCTGGGCCTGAGGCGCAAAGCATTTTTGCGAATGTCCTTCTGCCCTAGAGGATTGCAGGGCATTTATCTTTGCCTCCTGTTACCTCTTCCTCCTCCTACTCGGCTTCTTCCTCCTCCTCTACCACTCCCTCATCCGCTCAGCATAACACCTTCACCACCCACAGCAGCACAGCCAGGGGGAAACGACAGCAGGTTGTTTTAAAACGTGTGTGTTTGTGGGACAAACCCCACACCGCGCAGGAGCTGTGGACAGGCATGGAACAACAGACCAATTAATTAGTTGGTTCCACTGAGCCTCCAGCCCAGCCTGGTGTTATGCGCTAATGGGCGAAATATAATAGCAGGTCTGGGCCTAGCTGTTTTGACGCACATCCCCTGTCTGCCACATGTGCTGAATTTGGGGTGCAGAAATTCCTTAACACCAGACAGTGAAAATCAATTCAGTTAATCGAACACACACAACACCCCCTCACCCCATTTCACTCAAACCATTAACAAACTATTTAAAAATTTACTTAAAAACATATTGAAATGACTATAATGCAGCTAATCTAACTATATAAATAAACAAAACTATATAAACACATTAACTTTAACTTAAGGCCAGCCAAATACAAGTGGCTCTGAGGGTGGGTTCCTGCACCAACATAGGCCCTGGCCTGGAACACAATTGTCCAGCAAGGTCATAGTTCTGGAGGATGAGGAAGAGGAGGAGGAGGAGGAGTAGGAGTAGAAGAAGGAGGAACGCTGGGGGATACGGAGGACACAGACGATACACCTCCCTCAAAGAGGACAGCTTGTCCTTGCCTCTGGGCAGCCTGACACACATGAGCGTCTACATGCTGCAGTGCATACGCAACGAGTTACTGACACATTCTAACTTTTGCTGATTACTGGGTGGGTGCTGTGGTGCCCATTCATTTCTAGCTACGCCACTGGGTCTGCCCCATTCAACTTCTGGGTCTTCAAATTCGGCACATGTCCTGAGGTTGCCCTTTATGCCTTGGAGGTGCTGGCATACCCTGCAGTAGCTGTATTGTCTGAACGTGTGTTTAGCATGGCTGGGGGCATTATCACAGACAAGCACAGCCGCATGTCCGCAGCCAATGTGGGCAAGCTTTCGTTTATTAAAAAGAACCAGGCATGGATCCCACAGGACTTGTTTGTACCTTATTAAGAATAGACATGTATTACCGGCCTCACCAAACCATTGTTATACTACCGTGCACTTACACTTTGTTTAATTTTTTTATATTTTCCCAACTTTTTTGGGGTCTACAGTAATTTATATATAAAAAAAAAAAAACACGTTTAGGTGACTAGTACCTTTGACTTTACAGCCCAAAAAGGCTTTATATCATGCAAGAATGTAACCGCCAATTATAAGTTCCCTGACAGTTAGGCAGTGCAGGGGTTTGTACCTGGCAAAAATTGTAATATTGCACCCAACAATTTAAAAGAGGATTATTGACATTTTCGGTCACTATTACCTATGCAGTGCAGGGCTTTGTACCCGGCAAAAATGGTAATATTGCACCCAACAATTTAAAAGAGGATTATTAACATTTTCGGTCACTGTCACTTATGTAGGACATCATTGTTCTCAACATCATCTTCCACCCAGTCGTCACCTCTGCCCTCTTTGTCGGTCTGCACCTGTGTTTTGTCATCATCAGAGACGTGCAGCCGTGGTCTTCATCCTGTCCCCATCCTCAAACCTAAGTGGTTTGACATCCCTGCACTCAATCTCTTCCACTTCTGGGGCGGGACTATGGTTATGGCCCTGGGAAACCCTGCCAGCAGAGTCATACAGAAGCATAAGAGTCTGCTGCATTTAACTGCCAATAGTCAACAATTAAGTTCACTATACAGTAAGGCAGTGCCCATGTCATAAACAGAATACATTTCTTTAGGTCACAAAACAGTGTAATGGAACAATTCAATATAATTACTTCACTATCATGAAAAATTTGATTTTTCAAACCAACAATGTAAAAACAGAAGTTAACGGGTTTATTTGACTGTCATAAATGCAGCGTACACCGCAAATGTGCTATCTACCACAAAACCAGTGTGTTTTCAACCAACTATGTAAATGCAGAGTTCGAAAAGTTACTTAAAATTACTGAAATACAGGGTAGGCCTCAGATCTGCTATGTCTCACAAAACGAGTTATTATTGCAACAAACTGCAGAAATGCAGTATGCCTCTGCTAAATTTTTTAATACGTTTTTGTGCATTGTATGCCAAACTGCTCTGTGTAACAACAATATGGGTTTATTTCCCAAAAAATACACGAATGCAGTATTTCACTGCTGAAATTTAAACATAGGTATTTGTGCGGTTTATTGAAAACTGCTCTGTGGACCAAAAGTATGGCTTTTTTCACAAAAAAAACACTAATGCACTATTTTAGTGCAGAAATTTACCATAGGTATTTGTACGCTGTATGCACAACTGCTTTGTGGACCAAGAACACAGCTTTTTTCCCCAAAAGTCACAAATGCACTATTTAACGGCTGGAAAGTAAATGTAGTTATTTGTACTCTGTACAGTATGCACAACTGCTTTTTGAACCCAGAACACAGCTTTTTTTCCCCCCTAAAACACACTAATGCACTAATTCAGTGCTGAGATTGAAAATAGGTATTTGTACGCTGTATTCACAACTGCCTTGTGAACCAAGAACACGGCTTTTTTTCCCTAAAACAAACTAATGCACTATTTCAGTGCTGAGATTTTAAATACCGGTAGGTATTTGTACACTTTATGCATAAATCCTTTGTGGACCAAGAACACGGCTTTTTTTCCCAAAACTCACAAATGCACTATTTAACGGCTGGAAATTAAATGTAGTTATTTGTAGGCTGCATACACAACTGCTTTTTGGACCTGGAATACCGCTTTTTTTCCTAAAAATACGCTGATGCACTATTTCACTGCAGAGATGTAAAATAGTTTTTTGAGCTGAAATTAAAAATATGTTTTGGTGCGTTGTATGCACAAGTGTTCTATAGCACCACAATAAAGATTTTTGCCCCTGACTACAGAAATGGACTATGTCAACCCTTAATTTTACAAAAGGTAATGTTGGGGACTTGACCTGCCAGAAAAAAAGATTTTTTTCCTTCACTGAGCTACCAGGAAGGATCCGACTGATGTCCCTGGCAGGCTGGCACACATACAGGTCACATACAATTCCAAGGACACTGCAGTGGCTAAATTGGTCACCGACCCCCATCTCAGTAAAAGATGGATTAAAAAAAAAAACTTTTCAGTATCACTGGGCTTAGTGCTGGGTACAAAAATGTAGGATTGCAGTAGCACCCTCCCTCAATAATTGCTGTAGCTTGAAGATTTCACACCACCAGGCTCAACAGATTTCTTTCCTATTCTCTCCCTGGGAGCACTGGCAGCAACCTTTCCCTATAATAACAGCAGCAGAGTGACATGTGGCACTACGTGACTCCAGCTTATAAAGAGACTGGGTCACATGCTGATGTAAAACGCTTGCTGATTGGCTGCTTTGCGCCTTTCAAAAAGCGGGAAGAATCGCCGAGCAACGGACCCGAACTCAAACTTTTATGAAAATGTTCGGGTTCGGGTCCGTGTCCCGAACATCCTAAAATTCAGTACAAACCCGAACTATACATTTTGGTTCGCACAACTCTAGTTAAGGGGTGGTCATAGTATAAACTGAGACTGATCTTTAGCCCTGCACGCCACACTTTTGACTCCTGCCATAACTATATCCCTCCATTCTTTATCAAAATTGAGCATTGGTAAATGTTGTTGAATATTCCTGCAAATATTATATTCTTCGCTATATCCTGTGACAAAAACAATGGGTTTATTATCATCCTTCCCAATATTTTACTGTTTTTACCATTTTTCTGGTTTTTGATATTTGTTATAGAATTCATTGTACTTTGTGAAAGCACCATTTGTCTTCTGTCACTGGATAAAGCCCACTGTGTTGCACTTTCTATGGACTTCAATGTGTATTGCCTCGCTTGTAACCTGGTTGTGATCTTTTCTGCTTCCTGAATGAAAATAGAAGTGTTAGAAGAATTCCCTCTGGCTCTAGACATTTTTCCCTTGGGTATACTTTTTATAGCATGTGGTGGGTGGCATGAGGTAGCTAAAAGAGTGGTATTGCCAGCAGCCTCTTTTCTATAACTCAATGTTAATACCTTAGTGGAAGCATAATCTGCTTGCAAATACAAATAAAAAGAAAAAAAGCTATTAGGATCATGTTGCAGGCAAAATTTTAAAGAAGCAATGCCCTGGTTCAAAAAATCCGCAAAAAATTGTAGGTTCCGAGCTACTTTAGATACCTTGGTGCGGAGCTCGGGCTCAGATATATCCTTAAACATGAGAATATATTTGCTAAATTCTCAATTTTAACACCAGTTTGAGGGTTTACTCAGACCGCAGAGTGCACCTGTTTTTGTAAATGTTAATGTTATATGGTTCAGTTACCCATACTCACAAATGAAAAAAATATTGGTATGTCCGTGCAATATACGAACCGTCCAATCAAAATTTCTTTGAAGCCATCATCGAGTAGATAATACACTTCTTTTCTGGAAATCGTACATTTCATTGGTCTAGCAGAATAGATGAAGTATGGAAAAAACATAGCTCCTAAAGAAAGACCACCAAAATAATTACTGTTAGGAAAAAGTCCTTATTTTTGTAATTTTTTAAACACTGCTGTATCAGTGGATTTAGACGTCCAAATGTTCAGGCCAATTGCAGGGAATTTTCTCAAAACAAGCTTGTTCGTAATAATCACCCGTGCAATGGTGGCAAGAATTGTGAGAAAAACAAGCAAATTGATCATTGTTCAAGTAAAATTAGTGTTGTTAAGGGCAACACTATCATTGTTTCTCATGCAGCAGGTGGTGAGGTCTAAAGATAAATCTGTTCACCTGGAGCAAGGATTATGTATGCGGAAAAGCGATAGCAACAGCAATCTAAATTATTTTTTTTTATTTAAATAGTTTTTGTTCAGTTTTTGTTCATTATGACAATGTTGCAATACAAAAACTCAAACAAGACAATAGCTGATCTTAGAGAGACCAGCTACAGAAAACACTGTGGAGCCTCATTTAAGAGTCTTAACGCAGCAATCCAAAGTGCAAAGCTCCCTGGGAAACAGTAATATGCAAAATAAATGTGGAGCCCCAGTTATGGGTCTTTAACACAGTGAAAGCCAGATATCTCTCAAAGGAAGGAAAACCAAGCAAAGTGGTGTCCCTGTTACAGAGATCACCAAATCCACCATATTAAGTGGCCCCTATGTCAAGATCCGCTCTTTTACAAGCTTTAAGGATGTGACAGGGAAGACCTAAGCCAGTTACCCATCTACAGACAACTGTTTGAGGGTATTGCCCCCTCATCAGTGTGGCATAGGAGTCTGGCTAAGCAGGAGCAATGCCTTGGAGAATACTCAAACAAGACAATAGCTGATCTTAGGGAGACCAACTACAAAAAACACCGTGGAGCCTCATTTAAGTGTCTCAACACAGCAATCCAAAGTGCAAAGCTCCTTTGAAAACAGTAATATGGAAAATAACTGTGGAGCCTCAGTTATGGGTCTTCAACACAGTGAAAGCCAGATATCCCTCAAAGGAAGGAAAACCGAGCAAAGTGGTTTCCCCGTTACAGAGATGACCAAATCCACCGTATTAAGGGGCCCCTATGTCAAGATCCCACTGTATTGCAAAAATGAAAATAAATAATAAATCAATTCCCGCTAACTTGTGCCAAAAAAAAAAATCTTCTAGGAACTCGCCATGCCCCTCACAGAATACCCTGGGGTGACTTCTTTCTAAAATGGGGTCACTTGTGTGGTATTTATACTGCCCTGGAATTTTAGGGGCCCCTAAAGCGGGAAAAGTAGTTTGGAATCCAAATGCATAAAAATGCCCTGTGAAATCCCCAAGGTACTCATTGGAATTCAGGCCCCTTTGCGCATCTTGGCTGCAAAAAAGTGTCACTCATGTGGTATTGTCGTACTCAGGAGAAGTAGGGCAATGTGTTTTGGGGTGTATTTTTACATATACCCATACTGTGTGTGAAAAATATCTCTGTAAATGACAACTTTTTCAATTTTTTTATACAAAGTTGTCAATTTACAGAGATATTTCTCTCACCCAGCATGGGTATATGTAAAAATACACCCCAAAACACATTGCCCTACTTCTTCTGAGTACGGTGATACCACATATGTGACACTTTTTTGCAGCCAAGATGCGCAAAGGGTCCCTAATTCCAATGAGTACCATTAGGATTTCACAGGGCATTTTCACGCATTTGTTTTCCCAGACTGCCACTGCTTTGTACAGGTTCGTATTCTGACCCACTGGATTTGTCAGATGAGGGTTCCCATTACTCATCCGACTGGGTGAGAAGCCTGTAGGCCTCTTCAGAACAATACCCCTTCCTTGCCATTTGGTCAACTAAATTTAGGGGGTATTCCCTGAGACTACCCAAGAAAAAAAGCAAGCCTGTCTTACAAATGGGAGGCTATCGAAGTACAGGAAGCCGCTGCGATTGATAAAAAATATCAAAACTGATTTTTTTTTATCGCTGCAGCACTTGTGTAGTGATTGTGCAGTGATTAAAAAAGAATTAAAATTTTATCACTGCGGCAGGGCGGGCGTGGGTGAACGCACGTGTGGGCGATCGATCAGGCCTGAGCGGGCAAACACTGTGTTTTGGGTGGAGGGTGAGCTAAGGTGACACTAATACTATTATAGATCTGACTGTGATCAGTTCTGATCACTTACAGATACTATAAAGTACCAATGCTGATTAGCGATACGCTAATCAGCGAATCAGTGACTGTGATGAGGTGGGATGGGCGCTAACTGAAGATAACTACCTACCAAAAGGGCCTAAACTAACCTAAACCTAACAGTCACTACTGGTGAAAAAAAAAAAGTGACAGTTTACGCTGATCACTTTTTACCCTTTCACTAGTGATTGACAGGGGTGATCAAGGGGTTAATTGGGGTGATGGGGGGGGTGATCTGGGGCTAAATATGTAGTACTTGGTGTACTCACTGTGATCTGTGCTCTCTGCTGGGACCAACCGACGAAAAGGACCCAGCAGAGAGCACAGAAGCCATTTAACACATTATATTTATAAATATAATGTGTTATATGGCTGGTGATTCGATTTTTTAAAAGTCACCAACCTGCCACCGTCGGGAGGTGGTTAATATAATTCCAGTTGCCTGCAAGTGTGTGTCAGGCCCACTGACTGTACTGTGCCCACTGCCCACAACTCATATAGGGTGGCACAGTACCTTGCAGATAAAAGTCATTTAATTTTTACACTTTAATATAATTGCAGTTACCTGCCAGTGTGTGTCAGGCCCACTGACACCACTGTGCCCACTGCCAGTGCCCACCACTCATATTGGGTGGCACAGTACCTTACAGACAAAAAATTCATTTAATTTTTACCCTTTAATATAATTGCAGTTGCCTGCCAGTGAGTGTCAGGCCCACAGACTGTACTGTGCCCACTGCCCACCACTCATATAGGGTGTCACAGTACATTGCACGGCGCACGCGCAGTGACCTGTTTCAAACAAAGCGGATCGAGCATGGGTCTTTTTCCATCTCCCGTTTCCAAAAATCTATTTACTACACCGGCTCTGGCCCTGATAAGGGACAAAACAGAGATTAAACTGATAGGAATAGTACTTAGTTAACACTAGTTGCATTGGTGGCAAATTCAATTGCAAGTGCCCAAAATTAGAAGGAAGCAGAAAGAGCAAGCTTTTTTCTCTATCTCCTCATGCAAGGATTCAATTCAATACACGTCCGCTAATAGGGGACTTAACAAAGATTAAAATGGTAAGAATAGTAGTTCACACTATTTGTATTAGTGGCACCGTACATTGCGCGGCGCACGCTCAGTGCCCCAAATTGGAAGTAAGAGGACCGACCAATCATCTTTTTCCATCTCCCGGTTCTAAAATCTATTCCATACACCAGCCCCTGATAGGGGACAAAACAAAGATTAAACTGGTAAGAACAGATTTTTTTAATTAAAAGAAAGAGGACAGCCTCTGCGGAGCTGGGTATTTTTTGGCTCATGCATCCTTTTGTAGAGGTGACAAACCTGCTCAGTGAAACCCAAGGCAACATCATCAGTCTCTTCCCATATGCATTTTTTCTGGAGCGTGCCCTCCGAAGAGTGCTGGATCAGGCCATAGATGAGCATGAAGAGGAAGAGTTGTGGTCACCATCACCACCAGAAGCAGCCTTGTCGTCGTTAATTGCTGGACCTGCGGCAATGCAGAGAGAGGAGTCTGAAGAAGAGGAGTCAGTGGAGGAAGGTGGCTTTGAGGAGGTGGAAGACCAACCACAGCAGGCGTCCCAGGGGGCTTGTTGTCACCTTTTGGGGACCCTTGGTGTTGTACGTGGCTGGGTGGAGGAAGAGACCTTCAATGACGTCAGTGAGGACAAGGAACGGGACATGGCTAGCTTGGTATCCAACCTTGTGCAAAAGGGGAGTTTGCGGTTGTGCAAATGGACTGTTTGTGGTTGTTTGCGGTGCATTAAACGGTGAGTTTGGTCTGTCAGAGTTTGGTCTGTCACTGTGAAGCGGGCGTAACCCTTACACTACCTGATCAATACAACATCATAACTGATGGTATACACACACTGGATGGTTTAAAGCACGTTATTGCAAACAATTTAGGAATGTTAGGTGATTTATGCCCTTTATGGATTAAAACCCGACTCTGCGTCAACTAGGTAATTTTCCATGGGAGTTTTGCCATGGATCCCCCTCCGGCATGACACAGTCCAGGTGGTAGTCCCCTTGAAACACGTTTTCCATCACTATTGTGGCCAGAAAGAGTCCCTGTGGGTTTTAAAATTCGCCTGCCTATTGAAGTCTATGGCGGTTCGCCTGGTTCGCCAGTTCGCGAACATTAGCGGAAGTTCACGTTCGCCGTTCGCAAAAGGAAAATTTTTATGTTCGCGACATCTCTAACTGGTAATAGGAAGGGAGTGTGTTTTTTCTGCAGCCAGAAGGGGCATTTTATCAGAGTATCTCCATATATTCAATAGCAAAAAGAAAAAAGAGTAACATTTGACTCTTGGAGGAGTGAGAGGAGAGTCAGAAAATGTGCATTTGTCTTTGAATGTTAGTACCTGATATCTCCTGACTGCTGAGGTGGCGTTAGAGTAAAACAATGTGGGGATTGAGGTGTTTATCGACAGCGGGGACGGGGTGAACTTGATTGATGCTCAGTTTGTCCGTATGCACGGGTTGTCACCAAGTGCATTAGAAAAAAACATTTCCATTTTTGCTATTGATTCTGCACCTCTAACTCAGAAGTGTTCATCTCAAGTGGTGCATGATATCAGATTAGGAGTGGGTGACTTTCATCAAGAATTTAGGTGTTGGAGGGTCTCCATGCTCCGGTGGTTCTGGGTTTACCATGGTTAAGCAAGCACTATCCAACCATCGATTGGGAAGCTAGACAGATTCTGAATTGGGGTGATTATTGCACTGACAATTGTCTGAATACATATTTTTCTGTTTTAACTTCTAAGACATTACCCTCTTTTATATCTGATTTTACCGATGTATTTTCTGAGAGTGGATGCCAGTATTTACCTCTGCGTCGCAAATATGATTGTCCTATCAACCTTATTCCTGGAGCTAACTTGCCAAAGTCTAGATTGTATAACCTTTCTGGACCTGAAAGACTGGCCATGAGAAAGTATATTGCCAAGAGTTTGGCTAATGGACACATAAGACCTTCCAAGTCTCCAGTGGCAGCAGGGTTCTTTTTTGTTAATCCTCTTCCTTTGATTCACGATTTGTTTAACCAGATTGTTGGTGCCAAGGTGTTCTCCAAGTTGAACTTAAGGGGGACATATAATCTGGTTAGGATCAAGGAAGGAGATGAATGGAAGAAAGCTTTTAATACTCCTGAGGGGCACTTTGAGAACCTGGTCATGCCTTTTGGGTTGACCAATGCTCCCGCGGTTTTCCAGCATTTTGTGAATGACATTTTTCATCACCTTGTGGGGAGGTTTGTAGTCTTGTATTTGGATGACATTCTTATTTATTCTCCAGACGTGGAGATACATCAGGATCATGTTAGACAGGTGTTACAGATCATAATAGATAATAAATTGTGTGCAAAATTAGAGAAGTGTGTTTTTGCTGTACACGAGGTGCAGTTTTTAAGCTACCTGCTGTCATCTTCGGGTTTTTAAATGGATCCAGAGAAAGTCCGTGCTGTATTGGACTAGAATCGACCCGCAAATCTGAAGGATCTTATGCGTTTTTTGGGGTTCACCAACTATTACCGAAAGTTTTTTCAGAACTATTCGACAATAGTAAAACCCTTAACTGACATGACTAAGAAAGAGACAGATGTTTCAGTGTTGTCTGATTCGGCGTTGCAAGCCTTTTCTCCTATTAAGGAATGCTTCTCTTCGGCCCCTAAATTGGTGCAGCCGGCTGTATCTTAACCTTTCATTATGGAAGTGGACGCGTCCGAGGTGGGGGTAGGAGCAGTTTTATCGCAGGGCCCCTCACCTGGTAAATGGCGTCCATGTGCTTTTTTCTCTAAAAACCTCTCTTCCGCAGAGCAAAATTATGATGTGGGTAACAGAATTACTAGCAATTAAGTTTGCTTTTGAGGAATGGCGTCATTGGTTGGAAGGGGCGATTCATCCGATCACAATGTTTACTGATTACTAGTGTTGAGCGAACTGTTCGAGCATCGTTCGGGTTCGTACCGAATTTTGGGGTGTTCGGGACACGGACCCGAACCCGAACATTTTCAAAAAAGTTTGGGTTCGGGTTCGATGTTCGTCGATTACTTCCCGCTTTCTGAAGGGCTGCACAGCAGCCAATCAGCTAGCGTTTTACTTCTTGCCCTAAGAGCTCATCACAGCCATGCCTACTAATGGCATGGCTGTGATTGGCCAAGTGCAGCATGTGACCCAGCCTCTATTTAAGCTGGAGTCACGTAGCGCCGCACGTCACACTGCTCTGATTAGTGTAGGGAGAGGACTCAGCTTCTGTCAGGGCGAGATTAGGCAGGTTAAAGTCAGCAACAGCACCTAATGAACGGATCGATTTACAGCTGAGAATCATTGAACTTCTGCTAGTTACTTGCTCGCTGGTTTTTAGGCTGCACAGAGCGTTTTTCTGTCACTTATTTTCTGGGTTGATCGGCGGTCATTTTGTGACTTGTGGTGCGCCAGAAGAAGCTGCCACCAAGTCCATCAATCCATCAATACTAGTTTTTTTTTTTTGCTATATCCTACATCAGGGGCTTGGCTGTGCTAATTGTCACCCCTAGAAACTCAGGAAAGAAATTTCTATATTTTATTAAGGGGTTAAATACAATTGCCCAAATACCAATCCCCTAAATCTGGTGTTCCAGCTTTGGCTAGACAAGTATAATACTGTCTGCTGTCTGGCAAAGGATAGATTATTTTCTGGGGTTAAATTCAATTGCCAAAATAGCAATACCATAAATCAGTGGTTTCAGCTGTGGCTGGCAAAATAGAATAGTGTCCGAGGTAACGCACACACGTACAGACGCATCGTACACGATTCTTGAATAGTTGTATTATCGCGATAATAAAACTAACAGTGTAAAGTTGACTGTATTGCTCTAAGTTATATTCGTGTACGAATGTAACTTCTATTACAGCACACCAATACTAAAACTGACTAAGAGACAGCTTTAAGTTCTATTCGAACGCGATTGCAACTTTGGAACTTAAAGTGGTGTACGATTTTAAAAGTTGAGTACTAAAAGTTGGAATCGCAATGCGATTCTTATGTATTTGCTTAATCGCATTGCGATTACAACTTTGAGCTACCGATCACCATGGAACGCCTCCTCCAGTAGAATGTACTGTCGGATGTGAGAATTAAGTTGAAATCGCAATGCGATTATTATATATCTGCTTAATCGCATTGCCGTTTCAACTTAGCATTGCTAAATAATTCCATCCATATTCGTTAACTTACTGACTCAGTAAGTTAACGATATGGATGGAATTATTTAGCAATGCTAAGTTGAAATCGCAATGCGATTAGCTAAATATATAAGAATCGCATTGCGATTTCAACTTAATTCTCAGATCCGACAGTACATTCTACTGGAGGAGGCGTTCCCATGGTGATCGTTAGCTCAAAGTTGTAATCGCAATGCGTTTATTGCGGTATATTATCCCTCTGGGTGTCTTTTACAGCCTTTTTAGTGGCCAAAAGTTCGGGTCCCCATTGACTTCTATGGGGTTCGGGTTCGGGATGAAGTTCGGGTTGAGTTCGGATCACGAACCCGGACATTTTCCGGAAGTTCGGCCGAACCTCTCGAACCCGAACATCCAGGTGTTCGCTCATCTCTACTGATTACAAAAACCTGGCTTACTTGGAGTCGGCTAAACGACTGAACCTGATGCAGGCCAGATGGTCTTTGTTTTTCACCAGATTCAATTTCACTGTCATCTATTGTCCTGGGAATAAGAACGTCAAGGCAGATGCCTTGTCATATAGTTTTCCTGGAGGTGGCGATTTTGAAAATCCAAGTCCTATACTGTCGGAAGGGGTGATGATATCCGCTCTATACCCCAACCTAGAGGTGAAGGTGTTAGAGGCCCGGGGAGATGCACCGGATTCTTGTCCCTCTGGGAAACTGTTTGTGCCATCGGAATTGCATCACAAGGTGTTTGAGGAACATCACTGTACGGTTATTACAGGACACCCTGGGAGCAGATCCACTGCCAACCTCATCTCTCATAGATTCTTGTGGCCAGGGTTGCGTAAGTGTGTTGAGGACTATATGTCAGCCTATAGTACTTGTGCACGCACTAAGGTGACACATACTCGGCCTTCCAGATCTCTACTTCCATTACCCATCCCGTCCAGACCATGGACTCACTTATCCCTTATTACTGATCTACCTAATTCTTCCGGAAAGACAGTTATTCTGGTGGTAGTTGATCGCTTTAGTAAAATGGTGTACTTTATAGCATTGCCGGACCTACCTAATGCTAAAACACTTGTTGACAACATTGTGAAATTCCATGGCATTCCCTCTGATGTGGTCTCGGATCGTGGGACTCAGTTTGTTTCCAGATTCTGGAAGGCATTCTGTACTCGACTGGGGGTACAACTGTCCTTTTCTTCAGCTTTTCATCCTCAGTCAAATGGACAGACGGAGCGCACTAATCAGAGTCTGGACACTTACTTGAGATGTTTTGTCTCTGAGAACCAGAAGGAGTGGTCTTCTTTTTTGTGTTTGGCAGAATTTGCCATAAATAATCATAGACAGAAGTCCCCTTTGAAGTCGCCGTTTTGGAGGCATATGGGTTTTACCCTTAGTTTGGCACATTTTCTGGTTAAGATACTTCTGGTATCCCTGATGAAGAACGTTTTTCGTCATCATTGTCATCTATATGGCGAAAAATTTAAGATAACTTGAGGAATATGGGCAACAAGTATTAACGTGTGGCCGACAGGAAACGTATGAAGGGTCTGGACCTAAGAGTGGGTGATTCTGTGTGGCTGTCCAAAGTCACAGAAAACAATGCACTATAATACTAGATGCAAGCATAACATATGGACTAAGCCCTCACTTGAATGATAAAATCTGAGACACTTAGCCAATGCTTTTTGATCAAAACACATCTGTGCCCACCTACTCAGTGCCAAGATGGTCTCAGTTCAGGCAGGTCCTATGCAAAACCTACCTATGCCATTATGCATTTATGTTTAGGAGCGCAATATGGTGTGCTTCTCCCAGTTACCTCTATGTGCATTAGCAACCAATGAGAGGGGGAGCACACACCTATCTGTACCACCGTCATTAAAGTTGCCTCTAAGATAGGTGGGGCAAAGGTGCACATGATTGCTACTCCCAGTTTAGAAGCACATTCACACATGAAGGTGGCACTCCTTCAAGACAAATTAAACAAATCACAGATTTATTTTTATTTTTTTTACAAAACATACTGCACGATAAGCTAGTGAATATGCGGATGTGCATGGCTACATTTATAGAGTCACAGAAAACAATGCACTATAATAATAGATGCAAGCATAACATATGAACTAAGCCCTAACTCTAATGATAAAATCTGAGACACTTAGCCAATGCTTTTTGATCAAAACACATCTGTGCCCACCTACCCAGCGCCAAGGTTGTCTCAATTCAGGCAGGTCCTACGTTAAACCTACCTTTGCCGTTATGCAGGTTTAGTGTAGGACCTGCCTAAACTGAGACCACCTTGGCGCTGGGTAGGTGGGCACAGATGTGTTTTGATCAAAAAGCATTGGCTAAGTGTCTCAGATTTTATCATTAGAGTGAGGGCTTAGTCCATATGTTATGCTTGCATCTATTATTATAGTGCATTGTTTTCTGTGACTTTATAAATGTAGCCATGCACATCCGCATATTTACTAGCTTATTGTGCAGGATGTTTTGAAAATTTTTATTTTTTTCCTTGATTTGTGTGGCTGTCCACCAGAAACATTAAGTTGAAGGTACCTTCTTGGAAGTTGTGTCCAAGGTTTATTGGTCCATATAAGATTACTACTATTATTAATCCTGTAGATTTTCGTCTTGAACTTCCTCAGGCCCTGAAAATTCAGAATGTGCTACATAAATCTTTGTTTAAGAGATACGTTGAAACTATGGAGCTGTCTTCCTTGTCACCCGCTCCTGTCATGGTGGACGGTAGCTTGGAATTTCAGGTTGCCAAGATAATTGACTCTCGAGTTCTCTATATATCTCTTCAGTATCTTTTTCACTGGAAGAGTTATGGACCAGAGGAGAGGATGTGAGTACCGGCATCTGACGTGAATGCCAGTCGTTTGGTGAAAGCTTTTCACAGGTCTCACCCGGATAAGGTCTGTCCTGGGTGCCCGGAGGTCACCCATAGAAGGGGGGGGGGTACTGTCACTGACATACCGAGACATACGGATGTCCCGGTGACAGTCAGTGGCAGGAGATCTGTGAAACTGGCAACATGTGGTTTGATCTGACAGGTATTCCTTGTGGATCAATAGGTGTCTGTGTTGTTTCTGGTAATGACTACACCCCTTGCCTCCAGGTGTTGCATATGTGGTCATTTAACCCCTTAAGTGCTCATTTTCACCGTAGGACCAGGCCATTTTTTGCAAATCTGACCAGTGTCACTTTATGTGTTGATAACTTTAAAACGCTTTTTCTTATCCAGGCCATTCTGAGATTGGTTTTTCGTCACATATTGTACTTCATGACACTGGTAAAATTAAGTCGAAAAATTTCATTTTTATTTATAAAAAAATATCAAATTTACCAAAAATTTTGAAAAATTTGCAATTTTCCAGGTTTCAATTTCTCTACTTCTATAATACATAGTAATACCGCCCAAAAAAGTTATTGATTTTCATTCCCCATATGTCTACTTCATGTATCGATCATTTTGGGAATGCCATTTTATTTTTTGGGGACGTTACAAGGCTTAGAAGTTTAGAAGCAAATCTTGAAATTTTTCAGAAATTTTCAAAAACCCACTTTTTAGGGACCAGTTCAGGTCTGAAGTCACTTTGTGAGGCTTACATAATAGAAACCATCCAAAAATGACCCCATTCTAGAAACTACACCCTCAAGGTATTCAAAACTGATTTTACAAACGTCATTAACCCTTTAGATTTTCCACAAGAGTTAATGGCAAATGGAGATAAAATTTCAGAATTTCGATTTTTGGAAAATTTTCCGTTTGAATCCATTTTTCCAGTAACAAAGCAAGGGTTAACAGCCAAACAAAACTTAATTTTTATTGCCCCGATTCTGTAGTTTTCAGAAACACCCCATATGTGGGCATAAACTGCTGTATGGCCAAACGGCAGGGCACAGAAGTAAGGGAACGCCATATGGTTTTTGGAAGGCGGATTTTGCTGGACTGGATTTTTGACACCATGTCCCATTTGAAGCCCCCCGATGCACCCCTAGAGTAGAATCTCCAAACAAGTGACTCCATCTAAGAAACTACACCCCTCAAGGTATTCAAAACTGATTTTACAAACTTTGTTAACCCTTTAGGTGTTCCACAAGAGTTATTGGCAAATGGAGATGAAATTTCGGAATTTCTATTTTTTGTTACCTTGCCTCAAAAAAAGTGTAATATAGAGCAACCAAAAATCATATTTACCCTAAAATAATACAAACAAAACTGCCACCTTATCCCGTACTTTCCAAAATGGGGTCACATTTTTGGAGTTTCCACTGTAGGGGTGCATCAGGGGGGCTTCAAATGGGACATGGTGTCAAATAACCAGTCCAGCAAAATCTGCCTTCCAAAGACCATATGGCATTCCCTTCCTTCTACGCCCTGCCGTTTGGCCATACAGCACTTGGTATTACACTTTTTGTGATGCAAGGTGACAAAAAATGGCTTTTTTACACCATTTTTTTGTGTTTTTTTTACGGTATTTGCGTGAGGGGTTAGGTCACGTGATATTTTTATAGAGGAGATTTTTACGGACGCGGCGATACCTAATATGTGTAGTTTATTTTATTTTTTTTATTCAGTGATATGTATTTTTCTTATTTTTTCACATTTTTGACATTTTTTTGACCCAGACCCATTTGGTTCTTGTAGATCCAGTGGATCTGGTGTCTATATAATACAGAACAGTACACTATATAGTGTACTGCACTGTATTTTTTTACTTTTCACAGTCTGGTCAGACTTCTGCCTTTAGCAGAAGTCTGACCAGAGTTACTATACCATGGCAAGCAGGACGCTTCTGAAAGCGTCCTGCTGCCATGGTAACCATCACCCGCTGCCATTACAGAGAAGCGGGTGATGGGAAGAGAGGTAAGCTCCCTGCCTCTACTTTCCTCTCCTGTCGGGGGGGCTGCAAAGGTACGGCAGCCCCCCGATGGGAGAGGGAGGGAGCTCCCTCCATGTTAACACCTTCTATACCACGGTCCGTACGGACCGCGGTATGGGAGGGGTTAAACTGCTGACATCTGCAGCACAGATGTCAGCAGTTTATAGCAGGGGGTTAGCAATGTGCTAACCCCCTGCTATTACCCACTAGACACCAGGGAAATGGATTGAAAGGAGGCGGGCGGGGGATCGCAATTGCGATCCCGCCTGCCGCACCGCCCACCCGAAATCCCCCCCCCCTGCACCGCCCGGGGGGACAATAAGATGGCGGGGTGCAGGGGGGGTTAAAATTTAACATTGGGGGCATATTTTAGTCTCTGATCCCCGCGGTCACAGACCACGGGGATCAGAGATCGCACATAGCGCAGCAAACCGCAGGTCTGAATTGACCTGCGGTTTGCTGCGATCGCTGACATGGGGGGGTCACAGGACCCCCCTGGGCATTGTGCCAAGATGCCTGCTGATTGATTTCAGCAGGCATCTTGTTCCGATCACCGCCACGTGCGCAGAGGTCATCGGAATGTACGCCCTTGGTCCTTAAGTACCAGGACGCAAGGGCGTACATGTACGCCCTTCGTCCTTAAGGGGTTAACCTTCCTTATTTATAGTTGCTTCTCCCACTATGCTTTACAGTTTATAGCTTCTATGCCCATGGATTGTTTGTGGTTGGATCTTGGCTAAGTTCCTGGTGCTTCCATAGCCTCTTTGAAATTAAGTCTTTTCTTTTCCTTTTGTATTTTGTGTATTTCTGTGTGTTACATTTCTCTATTGTTTGTATTAGGCCTGAAGTAGACTCCTGTTCGTCCTTCCTTCCAGGTAGTCTCATCTCTGTCATTAGTACCAGGGTCCTATAGGGTTAGATAAGACTCTAGGTATTCCTGCGTATGAACTTACCTACCTTTAGGGTCTGTTCATACTGATAGTCAGTCAGTATTTTGGTTAGGGTTTTCACTAGGAGGTGTCTATCTTAGGGTTTTCGCTAGGAGGTGTCCATCTTCCTTCCCTAGTTCTCAGGCCTCATTACCTGTTTCTCCCTTACCTCCTATGCTCGGTGTGGTGTTTCCCTCCCATACCGAAGCGTGACAGGAATATAAACAGAGGTTTAGGTTTAGTCATCATTTGAAAGGCCACTCTGCAATCTATATCTTGTCTAATAGTATCTGTGATCAATATATCTTGTCTAATAGTATCTAGAAGTGGGAGGTAGTTGAATTGAAACAGTTGGGAAATAGAAGATGTAATACCCAGGTATTTTTTATGGGTTGATTGTCCGTCAAGTGGAAATTGTGGCTACAATTCTGTGATCTGTGGGGGAGGGATATTAAAGGGGAGGAGCTGGGACTTGCTTTCATTGACTTTATAGTAAGATAGACAGTCAAAGTCAGCTATGAGTGACAGGACATTTCCTAGTGAAGTTTGAGAGGAGGAAAGTGTCAGGAGAATATCGTCTGCATATAGAGAGATTTGGTGCTGTCAATTGCCTATTACTATACCTGAAATGTCTCGGTGTTGTCTAATGGCTTGGGCTAAGGGCTCAATGGCTAAAACAAAGATTAAAGGGGACAACGGGCATCCCTGTCGGGTTGCATTGGAAATTGGAAACACAGCTGACAACGCGCCATTCACAAATACTCTTTCTGTGGGGACTGAAAAAGGGCTCTTATTGCTGTTTTCAAGGTATTGGCCAGACCCAACTGTTCTAGGATAGAGAAGGCAATGGGCCTAATTTAAGCGGTCAAACGCCTTTCTCAGCGTCCAGTGTAACCATAAAAGCAGGGATCCCCTGCCGTGAAATTAAGTCAAGGATAGTCAATGCCCGCCTTGTGTTGTGAGTGAGCTGCCTGCCCTTAACGAGGCCCACTTGGTCAATCCCCACTAATGTTGGGAGGATATTTAATAGTCTTTTCGCAGGGGCCTTAGTATAGATTTTGATATCTGTATTCAAGAGAGAGATAGGCCTGAAGTTTGGGGATTTATCTTGTGTTTTACCTTTTTTGGGCAGTGTCACAATGGTGGCTGATAGCATTTCTTTTGGGAACGATCCATCTAGGTATGCCTGTGAGTACATTGGTATCATATGAGGGAGTAAAATAGGAAGAGGGATTTGTAATAGGCATTAGACAGGACATCAAAGAGGTCGCACTGGGGGAGAGAGACAATAGAGTTGGTCTGTATGCAGACAACCTCATATTATTTATGAGAGAGATGGACATCTCTTTACCACGGGCGATTTCCATTATAGAAAAATTTGGTCACTTCTAGGGATTACATATAAATTGGGCTAAGTCAGCCCTGATGCTTCTGTGGCGATCCGACTGGCCTGAGGTTTGCCACAATCTCAAGATAGTGGATCACTTCAAATACCTAGGTATCTTTTTATTACTAAAGTGCTGAAAGACTCCTACTCTAAAAACATTGCCCCTCTAGAAGCCATCTTCACTGACAAATTTAAGGTACAGTATGGAAAACCCTGCCATTGTCCATCATGGGTACGATTAACCTAATAAAAATGATCTTATTACCCAAAGAGCTATATATGTTGGAAGATGCTTGTACCCTGATATCCTGAAGCTTCTTTGACCGCCTTCACTCACTGATGGTTAACTTTATCTGGGGTAGGGCCAGACTCAAACTTGCATTGAACACATTGCAACGATCTAAGCTCCAGGGAGGAGCAGCGTTACCGAACTTTCACTTGTACTTCCTTGCAGAGCAATTGAGGTTTCTGGCTACTTGGGTCAATGGGGAACCCCTTCAGAATATGGAGTACTATCTGCAGCAATACTTAGGTCTGTCCACTCTATGGTTGGTACATGAAAACCTTGAATCCCTATTGGGACAAATGGTGCAGATCCATAGGCTGGCACAGCAGGTATGTAGAGATGCAAAATTACATCAGTACCAGGACTGGGCAGATACCATACCTTTGTGGGAGAACCCATTGCCCATTACAGGGCATAGTAGGGACACATATCTGGAAAATATGTGGAATCACTACATTGTGAGATCTATATCAAAATTGAGTTTTACGCTCCTTTTCCCAAATTCAGGAACAATATAGTATAGCACGCACCCTTTTTTTAAATATCTACAAATCAGACATGCCCTTCAGGAACAATTCAGGGACGGAGACAGGGCCATTTCCTCTTATCCTTTAATAGGGGTTATCAAATCACAAGGACCTAGAGGTATAATCTCAGCACTCTATAAACACCTATTAGGTAACCATATGTCATCACAACCCATACTAGCCGAGGCCAGGTGGAAAGGGAATATTCCCCATTTGTCTGCAGAGGATTGGATGGAGGCGTTAGAGGCTGTTACTAACATGTCTCCTTCTGTCAACAACAGACGTATTCAATTATTCATGCTGCACTGCAGCTATCTAACTCCCACTAGACTGCATAAGATGGGAAAGATGCCTCAACCTAGATGTCTTAGATGCTCTCACAATGGTGCAGATTTTTGGCATATGATGTGGAAATGCAGATATATTAGATCATACTGGCAGGAAGTGCTTGATAAACTCTCATCATTGGGCATAGGCCCAATACCACTATGTCCTACAGTATGTTTATTGTGTATTCTGGACAATGACGGGTGGTCTAATTGTAATAAAATATTCCTGGGTGAAACTCTGTTTCTCTAAGGCTATTGCTCTTAAATGGATGGCAGATGATCTACCTACATTGGGGATTTGGAAAAAGTTAGTGAATAAAGTAATTCCCTTTGAAAATGTAATGTTTATTCACAGGAAATGCCCAAACAAATTCCAGAAAGTATAGGGTCTTTGGTGTGACTCACCTCTGACCGCTTTACCCTGTTCTGTCTAAGTACGAAAGAAACCCTTGTACTACAAGATTCTGTATACTGTATACTATTGACTTATGTCCAAATGATTGTACCACGATCCTGCCTTGCTACTCTTTTTCAATAAAACGAGTAAAAAAAAAGGCATGCCATCAGGGCCAGGTAATATATGCACAGGCAAGGAGGAAACAATTCGAGATATCTCTGGATGTGAAAAGGGGAGAGATAGTGAATGTTGTTGCTGTGGGGTCAAAGTTGGGAGGTTTAGAGAGGATAAAATTGAGTGTATTTCTGAGGGGTTGGCCTGATAAATCTGCTTAGATGTGTTTAAGTTGTATAGAGAAGAGTAGTATTCCGTAAATTGATTTGCAATGTCTTTGGGGTTGTATATTTTGCTTTTATTGTCTTAATGTAATAACAAGGGGATTCTGGATTTCGACGCTTGCGCTTTAATTCGACTAGCTAATAGTTTCCCCACTCTAATATACTGGGAATAATTTTGAGCTTTCACTGAAAGGAGGTGCTTTTCATATCAGTAAAGCAGACATTCTTTAAGTTTTATCCATAATGAATTGATCTACTGTATGTTTTACGTTCTTCAGTGAATGAGGTTTTATTCAATGATTCTAAAGTGGACAGCTGGGAGATGATAGAGTCCAATTTTTGCTCCCTATCTTTCTTCGCATGGTGCCCTAACTTAATGAAAATACCTAATATATAGTCTTTATGTGCATTCCAAAGGCTAAATGGGCTGGAAACAGAGCCTGCATTAAAAGAAAAATAGTCTGACAGTGCACTCTCTAATTTAGATTTATAAGTGGGGTTTGACATGAGGAAAGCGTTACAATGCCACAGAGTATCTCTAAAAATATATGTTTCTGCAGAAAATTGCAGCATGATCAGACCATTTTATAGTTTAAATAGTGGAGTGGGTTGCTAATTGTAAAAGGGATCTACTTAAAAGAAACAGATCAATTCGAGAGTAGGTTTTATGTGATGAAGAGAAAAATGTAAAATCACGTTCCAGCACATGGCGAATCCTCCATATATCACAGATTTCTTCCCTATGCAACAGAGGACTCAAGGCTGCATAGTAAGCTCTAGAAGGAGCCGTAGAGTCGACAGCCACATCAGGGACCATATTGAAGTCTCTGCAGAATAGTGTGTGACCTTGTTTTACTTTAGACACTTTAGCTAGAAGCTTGTTGAGAATGCACACCTGGCGCTTGTTGGGTGCATATACTGCCACTATGGAGTAGGTTATATTGGTCAGAAGGCAAACTTGCAATAGAAATCTGTCATTCAGGTCTATGACAGAGGTAATAGGCTGATAGGCAATAGATGATATAAAAGCCATCATAACTAGGGATGAGCGAACCTGAACTGTATAGTTCAGGTTCGTACCGAAGTTTGGGTTCGGGTTCGTTGTTCGGCGATTTCTTCCTGCTTTCTGACGGGCTGCACAGCCAATCAGCTAGCATTTTACTTCTTGCCCTACTAATGGCATGGCTGTGATTGGCCAACTGCAACATGTGACCCAGCCTCTATTCAAGCTGGAGTCACGTAGCGACGCACGTCACTCTGCTCTGATTAGTGTAGGGATAGGACGCAGCTGCTGTGAGGGCGAGGTTAGGCAGGGAAATCTCAGCAAAAACAGCTGTGAATCATTCAACTTCTGCTAGTTAATTGCTCACTGGTTTTAAGCTGCACAGAGCGTTTTTCTGTCACTTTGATTGGCAGCCATTTTGTGTCTTGTGGTGCACCAGCACAAGCTGCCACCAAGTCCATCAATCCATCAATACTAGTTTTTTTTTTTTTTATATATCCTACATAAGGGGCTTGGCTGTGCTTATTGTCACCCCTAGAAACACAGGATAGAAATTTCTATATTTTATTGAGGGGTTAAATTCAATTGCCAAAATAGCAATCCCTTAAATCTGGTGTTCCAGCTGTGGCTAGCCAAGTGTAATACTGTCTGGCAAAGGATAATAATAATGCTGTCTGGCAAAGGATAGATTTTTTTCTGTGGTGAAATTCAATTGCCAAAATAGCAATCCCCTAAATCTGGTGTCCCAGCAGAGGCTGGCCAAGTTTAATAGTGTCCGGCAAAGGATATATTTTGTTCTGGGCTAAAATTCAATTGCCAAAATAGCAATACTGTAAATCAGTGGTTTCAGCTGTGGCTGGCCAAGCTCAATAGTGTCCGGCAAAGGATATAATTTTTTCTGGGGTGAAATTCAATTGCCAAAATAGCAATACCGTAAATCAGTGGTTTCAGCTGTGGCTGGCCAAGTTTAATAGTGTCTGGCAAAGGATATATTTTGTTCTGGGGTGAAATTGAATTGCCAAAATAGCAATAACGTAAATCAGTGGTTTCAGCTGTGGCTGGCCAAGTTTATTAATTAGTGTCGGGCAAAGGATATATCTTTTTCTGGGGTGAAATTCAATTGCTAAAATAGCAATACCATAAATCAGTGGTTTCAGCTGTGGCTGGTCAAGTTAAATAGTGTCCGTCAAAGGATATATTATTTTCTGGGGTAAAATTCAGTTGCAAAAATAGAAATACCATAGATCAGTGATTTTAGCTGTCGCTGGCCAAGTTTAATAGTGTCCGGCAAAGGATATATTTTGTTCTGGGGTGAAATTCAAAAGCCAAAATAGCAATCCCGTAAATTTGGTGTCCCAGCAGTGGATGGCCAAGTTTATTAGTGTGGGGCAAAGGATATATTTTTTTCTGGGGTGAAATTCAATTGCCAAAATAGCATTACCATAAATCAGTGGTTTCAATTGTGGCTGGCCAAGTTTAATAGTGTTCGTCAAAGGATATATTATTTTCTGAGGTGAAATTCAGTTGCAAAAATAGAAATACCATAAATCAGTGCTTTTAGCTGTGGCTGGCTAAGTTTAACAGTGTCCGGCAAAGGATATATTTTGTTCTGGGGTGAAATTCTGTAGCAAAAATAGAAATACTGTAAATCTTATTTTCCAGCTGTGACTGGACAAGTTTCTTAGTGTCCGGCAAAGGATATAGTTTGTTCTGGGGTGAAATTTAATAGCCAAAATAGCAATCCCCTAAATCTGGTGTCCCAGCATTGGCTGGCCAAGTTTAATAGTGTCCAGGCAAAGGATATATTTTTTTCTGGGGTAAAATTCAGTTGCAAAAATAGAAATAACATAAATCTTATTTTCCAGCTGTGACTGGACAAGTTTCATAGTGTCAGTCAAAGGATATATTATTTTCTGGGGTGAAATTCAATTTCCAAAATAGCAATACCCTAAATCAGTGGTTTCTGCTGTGGCAGGTCAGGTTTTATAGTTTCCGTCAAAGGAAAGCTTTTGTTCTGGTGTGAAATTCAATTACCAAAATAGCAATACCATAAATGTGGTGTTCCAGCTGTGACTAGGCAAGTTTCATAGTGTCCGTCAAAGGATATATTATTTCCTGGGGTGAAATTCAATTGCCAAAATAGAAATACCGTAAATCAGTGGTTTCAGCTGTGGCTGGCCAAGTTTAATAGTGTCTGGCAAAGGATAGATAATTTTCTGGGGTGAAAATGTATTGCCAAAATAGCAATCCCCTAAATCTGGTGTCCCAGCAGTGGCTGGCCAAGTTTAATAGTGTCCGGCAAAGGATAGCTTTTGTTCTGGGGTGAAATTATTCAATTACCAAAATAGCAATACCATAAATGTGGTGTTCCAGCTGTGGCTGGACAAGTTTCATAGTGTCCGTCAAAGGATATATTATTTTCTGGGGTGAAATTCAGTTGCAAAAATAGAAATACCATAAATCAGTGGTTTCAGCTGTGCCTCACCAAGTTTAATAGTGTCCGACAAAGGAAATATTATTTTCTGGGGTCAAATTCATTTGCAAAAATAGAAATGCCATAAATCAGTGGTTTCAGCTGTGCTGACCAAGTTTAATAGCGTCCGTCAAAGGATATATTTTGTTCTGGGGTGAAATTCAATAGCCAAAATAGCAATCCCCTATATTTGGTGTCCCAGCAGTGGCTGGCCAAGTTTAATAGTGTCCGGCAAAGCATATAATTTTTTCTGGGGTGAAATTCTGTAGCAAAAATAGAAATAGCGTAAATCTGGTGTTCCAGCTGTGACTGGAAAAGTTTTTATAGTGTCTGTCAAAGGATATATTATTTTTTGGGGTGAAATTCAGTTGCAAAAATAGAAATACCGTAAATCAGTGGTTTTAGCTGTGGCTGGCCAAGTTTATTAGTATCCGGCAAAGGGTAGATTTTGTTCTGGCTTGAAATTCAATTGCCAAAATAGCAATGCTGTTAATCAGTGGTTCCAGCTGTGGCTGGTCAAGTTTAATACTGTCCGGCAAAGGATAGATTTTAAATTGTTGGGTGAAATATTACCATTTTTGCTAGGTAAAACCTCTGCACTGCATAACTGACAGTAAACTTACAATTTGCGGTTACATTCTTGCATGAAATAAAGCCTTTTTGGGCTGTGAAGCCAAAGGTAGTCGCCAATAACTGTTTTTTTATTAATTTTTTTAAATAAATTAGTGTAGACCCCAAAACATTGGGAAAATGTAAAAAATAAAACAAAGTGTAAGTGCACGGTAGTATAAAAGTGGTTGGGTGAGGCCGGTATACATGTATATTCTACATAAGGTACAAAACAAGTCCTGTGGATCCATGCCTGGTTCTTTTTAATAAACGAAAGCTTGCCCACATTGTCTGCGGACAGGCCGCTGCACTTGTCTGTGATAATGCCACCAGCCATGCTAAACACACGTTCAGACCATAAAGTGGCTGCAGGGTAGGCCAGCACCTCCAAGGCTAAAGGGCAACCTCAGGACATGTGCCCAATTTGATGACCCAGAAGTTGAATGGGGCAGACCCAGTGGTGTAGCTAGAAATGATTGGGCACCACAACAAATTTTTGAATGGGGCCCCCCTCCCCCAGTAATTTTTGTGCAAACCCCTTCCATTCATGCCCATTTGCCTGTGGCTACTAAAGATCGCTCCCTCAGACCAGGCCCAGCAGCTGTTCCATTCGCTTGCTGCACTGTTTATACTGCCACTATCTTATTTCATTGTATAATACTGTTGAGGGGGCCCTGACAAAGTCTTTTAGTCCTCCTCCTCCTCCTGGATGGGCCCCTTCTAGGCCAGGGACCCAAAACAGGGTGCTTCCCACACTTCCCTGTAGCTACACCCCTGGGCAAACCCATCAGTAAGTATGTGTACTCTTCCACCATGTTGCTGAAATGCTGCCTACTGCTAAGACGTTCCAGATCTGCTGGTGGTGCAGGTTGTTGTGGCGTGATGACAAAGCTTTCACACATTTCGCCAATGCTAACCCAGCCTTCTGAGGTGCTAATGGTGACCCAGCTGCCCGTGAGCTGGCTTGGGTACCCCCACCCCAGAACTGTGCCCTGGCTGGACAATTGTGTTCCAGGCCAGGGACTATGTTGTTGCAGGAACCCACCCTTCGAGCCACTTGGATGTCACTCGCCTTATGTTAAGGATAAGGCGTATATATAGTTTTGTTTGTTTATATAGTAAGTTTAGCTGCATTATAGTTATTTTAATATGTTTGGTTTTAAGAAAATTTGTAAATAGTTTGTTAATGGTTTGAGTCAAAGGGGGGTGGGGGTGTTGTGTGTGTTCGATTAACTGAATTGATTTTCACTGTCTGGTGTTTTGGAATTTCTGCACCCCAAATTCAGCACATGTGGCAGGCTGGGGATGTGTGTCAAACCGGCTAGGCCCAGACCTGCTAGTATATTTTGCCCATTAGTGCACACCTCTAGGCCGGGCTGGAGGCTCAGTGGCACCAACCAATGGTCGGTTTGTTGTTCCATGCCTGTCCACAGCTCCTGTGCGGTGCGGGGTTTGTCCCACAAACACACCAGTTTAAAAACAACCTGCTGTTGTTTCCCCCTGACTGTGCTCCTGTGGGTGGTGAAGGTGTTAAGCTGAGTGGATGAGGAGGAGGTAGAGGAGGAGGAAGCCAAGTAGGAGGAGGAGGTAACAGGACACAAAGAGAAATGCCCAGCAATCCTCAGGGGCGGAAGGACATTTACAAAAATGCTATCTGCCTTTGGGCCAGCCACTACATTTACCCACTGTGTTGTTGGTTATGTGGACGTTGCCACAGATAGCGTTGCGCACTGCACACTTCATTTTGTCCGCCACTTGGTTGTGCAGCGAAGGGATGGCTCGCCTGCAAAAGTAGCGGCGGCTGGGATACACGTACTGTGGGATAGCCACCGCCATAAGGTTTTTAAAACTGTCCACCAGACATAATGACAGCATTTCAAAGGACCAGGAAGTTTGAAGTAAGGCATTCAGAGCCATGGGTAGGGGGGTACTTCCTCTTTCTATTTATTTTTCTCTCCAGTGTTTGGGAGATGGACAGCTGATAGCTGAACACTTCCATGGGATTTGGTGGAGATGCTTGGTGACAATGACAGATGTGGTGGCGTTGCTGCCACATCCTCTGTTTACTGGCTGACAGGTGCCAATGTCACTCACTTGGGTTCAAGTTTAGAATGTTTATTTATTATTTTTCTGTATTTTATTTTAAGTCATTTCCCTATTCACATATGTTTGCAGGGCATTTACCTACATGTTGCTGCCTTTTGCAGCCCTCTAGCACTTTCCAGGGCTATTTTACAGCCATTTAGTTGCACAAAAGTTCGGGTCCTCAGTGACTTCAATGGGGTTCGGGGGGAAATTCGAGTCGAGTACGGATCCCGGACCCGAACATTTTCGGGAAGTTCGGCCGAACTTCTCGAACCCGAACATCCAGGTGTTCGCTCAACTCTAATCATAACCCCTCTTTGCTTTTTTTGCGGTAGTAAGACTGGGGAAATAGGTGGTGTTTTATTCTATGAGCATCACGGAGGACAATTTGGGATTCCTGAGCATGTAGCACATCTGCGTGCAATTATAGTGCCTCACTCTATATAAGAACATTTTTGGGGAGTATTAAGGCCTTTGGCATTAAGACACACAAACTTAATTACCATGGTGGATTATAGCAATGCTGTGGCTACTATGAGGTTGGTGTATAATAAAACCTACTTATTGTAGGAGTACAACATCCAATAATTGCTCAGCAGGAGCAAGAGAAGACACAGCCCAAGTATACAAAAGTATAAAGATTTATTAGCAGATAAATAAATAGACAATTGATAACAAATACATACACATTAATTGTGCGGTGGAGGAGCACAGAGTGAATGCCCAAGAACCACCACTGACACTGAATATCCCCCACACCACAAAAATAGTTGAGCACTCAATAGTATAACAACGGTAAGGTTGGAGGTCATAGTAAACCCCAGAGAATTAAACAACTTAGCCAGAATATGCATGAAATAATCAGACAATCTAGGACACAGATAACATACCGTTAGCCATAGTGTACGGGGGGAAGTCAGCACCAGTGGAACAGAACACCCTCTGTTCCACTGGTACTGACTTCCCCCCGTACACTATGGCTAACGGTATGTTATCTGTGTCCTAGATTGTCTGATAATTTCATGCATATTCTGGCTAAGTTGTTTAATTCTCTGGGGTTTACTATGACCTCCAACCTTACCGTTGTTATACTATTGAGTGCTTAACTATTTTTGTGGTGTGGGGGATATTCAGTGTCAGTGGTGGTTCTTGGGCATTCACTCTGTGCTCCTCCACCGCACAATTAATGTGTATGTATTTGTTATCAATTGTCTATTTATTTATCTGCTAATAAATCTTTATACTTTTGTATACTTGGGCTGTGTCTTCTCTTGCTCCTGCTGAGCAATTATTGGATGTTGTGCTTTGGTTTTCTGCCGTCATTTTGGGGCCTTTTTTGTAGGTGTATATGTTATTGTAGGAGTAAGCAAAATGTGTGTATCATGACATAAGTTGCCCAATAAAACATAACAGTGAAACTGTAAAATGTAAAGAAAAAAAAATAATTAAAAAACAAATAAACAAAAGTCTTATCTGTAGTAGTGACGAAAAGATCCCAGCACACAAACTTGCTTTTGAATCAATGCTTCTTGTTTATTATTTTTCCTTCATATGGTTTCTGGTAACGCGTTTCGGCGATCAGCCTTTGTCATCAGGTACATAGCTATAGTGTGTCACAAATATATAGAGAATGAACACAAATGAGCTCAGATGACACCGCCTACCAAGGGGGCGGGCCTTCACTCGCAACTAATCAAAATTGCCAAACAATTACATGCTCAATGTAATGCAGATTACATGTTAAAGTTGATCAAAACCAGAACAAGAAAAACGAAAGGTATCTAAACTGAAGTGTACTATACCCCAGTAGTTCAGCGGATCTGGTGACTCTAGAAGAAAGGAGAGACATTATCTATAAGTGTGGTATATACAAATTTCTTATATCTAATCTGAGATGGACAATGAGTCGTCATGATTGAGGATCAGAGATGAACAATTTCATAATCGCGATTGAGGCCATTGGGATGCAATGTGTTCAAAGTGTGTATCCAAACGCCTCACGGCGAAGAAGTATTTTTCGATGTCTCCTCCCTCCTCGGGCGCTCAACTCGTTCAAGAACCTGAAATCTCAGTTGTATTATAGAATGTTTGAATTTATCAAAATGATATGGTAACGGTAATAATAAATTCTTAGTCCTGATGGTGGACTTATGTTTGCATATCCTGTCTCTCACTGTCTGCATTGTCTCACCCACATAACCAAGGCCGCATGGACATTTGATTAAATAAATCACATTTTTTGACTCGCAGGTAAAATAACCCTTCACTTTGTAAGCCATGCCTGTACGTGGATGAAAAAACTCCGGGCCCTTGATTATGTGGGAACACTGCAGACAGTGGAGACATGGAAACGTTCCCTTCCTAACACTCCGAAAGACACTTTGTGTCAATTTCTCTTTACTGTTTCCAATGTCTGCATGAACCAGCTTATCCTTTAAACTAGAATTTCTCTTATTGCATACCAGAGGTGGGTATTTAAATTCCTCCACTGTCGGATATGCTTCTGTTAATATGTGCCAGTGTTTCCTGACCACACTATCCAGATGTATATTAAGTGGATGGTATTTATGCACAAAGGCAATTCTCTGTGTCTTTGTTTTTGGTACAATCTGGGTAGTGAGGTCAGACCTGGCTTTTCCAAGATATGTTTTGGATATCCCCTTTGGCGAAATCTCTCGGACATCTCGTCCAATCTCTGCTCACGAACCTGGGGGTCCAAGACAATACGACTGGCCCGCTGAAATTGAGATTTCGGAATGGATCTCCTTAGGGATGGTGGGTGGGCACTGGAGAAATGTAAGATACTATTTTTGTCAGTGGGCTTCCTAAACAGGTCCGTTGAGAGGCGGCCCTGCACATCTTTAATTACCACAGTGTCAAGAAAGCTCACTCTCTGGCTGTCACATGACATGGTAAACCGGAGACCCTCACAAACATTATTCAAATAGTCGAAGAACCCGGATAGGGTCTCATGTGGCCCCGCCCACACGCAGAATATGTCGTCTATAAATCTTCTCCACATTAAAACATTCTCTTGAAACAATATGTTGTTGTACACATGGGACTCCTCAAAGACCAACATAAATGCGTTAGCATAGGGCGGGGCCACATTCGACCCCATCGTGGTTCCCCGCCGCTGTAAGTAATATGCATCCTCAAACAAAAAATAGTTCTCATAGAGAACAAGACGTAACATCTGTACAAACAGTTCTTGTTGTAAGTCCGTATATGTGCTGGTGCGTAACAACTCGACTATCGCAGTGATTCCTTTTTCGTGGTCTATAGATGTATAGAGACTTACAACGTCGATCGTTACTAGCCAACTATCGGATGGTACGTTTCGCAGATCCTTGATAATTCTTAAAAAATGTGTTGTGTCCAATAGGAAGGACCGGGCCTTCTTAGTCAACGGTGTAAGTATCTTCTCCAGGGTGATAGATAAAGGTGACAGGACTGAGTCCACGGAGGCCACAATAGGCCGACCAGGCGGGTCCACCAATGTTTTATGCACTTTTGGCAGTACATATAGTACGGGAGTGATGGGTGACTGTTTTGTCAAAAATTCACGTAAATGGCTATCAATGACCCCTCGTGTCTCGTAATAATCCAACATTTGTTTTATTTTTTCTTTTATGCGAAAAACAGGATCATACGATAAAGCCTCATACGTGTCAGTATCAGATAACTGACGCATCACTTCCCGTACATATTAATTCTTGTCCATGATTACTATGGAGCCGCCTTTATCAGCCGGTTTTATCACTAATGACTCATCTCCCATGAGCGTTTTGACCGCGGCTTTTTCCATAGTAGTCATGTTATGACTTAATCGTGTGTTTCCTTGCTTCATGGACCGAATATAGTTCTCAATGTCCTTAGAGACAAACTGTACATACGTCTCGGCCGGATGGTATATTTTAGGTGGCATAAAGGTGCTGTTCAACCTAAGACCCAAGTCTTGTAGATTTAATTGACCATCCTTACTTTTTTTATCATTTCCTACCAATGCAGCACCCATTTCTCTGGGTTGAGCGAAATGTGCTTTCAACCTGATCTTGCGATAAAATTGTTGTAAGTCAATTTAAAACTGAAAACTATCAAACCCTGTAGTGGGGCTGAAAGAGAGACCTTTCTGTAAGGCCTTCAATTATTCCAAATCTAGTCTTGGATGACAGGTTTATAACAGGGGACTCCGTCTTACCTGGGAGCGGGTCTGCATCTGTAGGCTCTGCCCGGTCGCCGATTCTCCGGTCTTTGCGGCCCGCCCGTCGCCTCCGCCTTGCGGGTGTCGGCCGCCTCTCCTTAAAAAAGACGAAGTGGCGCGGGAGTCCTGTGAGCCAGCGGACTCGCTCCCAGAGCTGGATGCATGATAGCTTGATTTCCCTCTTTTCCTGTATCCAAACCGCGGCTGAAATGAGGTATCCTGCCATCTGTATACTTTATTGAGAGAATAATCCTCGTTATCACGAAGAAACTTTGCTCGCTTCTTCTCCTCGGTCTCTTTCTTGTAGGTAGATATATATGTCTGTACCGTCTCCTTTAAATGAGCGAATTCTTCAGAAGTTAATGAATCTCGCAATTGTGCTTCTATGTTGGTCACCTGTTCTCGTATTTCTATAATTGATCTTTGTATCCTGGTAATGGTTAGTAACATCAGATCCCTGGAACATTTGTTGATGATTTTTTCAAAATTGCTCCGGTATTCCTGATCTTCTGAAAAAAAGGTAGGGCGCAAGTGTACCCGCAATCCCCTTGGAATCTGGTTTAAACGGCAATACTCTGCTAAAGTGCTCACATGCAGTTCATATGAGGTCAATCTCCGGAGTTCTCTTTCCCAGCCTCTTTTTTTGTATTCACATGTAGGTATACTCAGAAACTCACTAGAGAGCGTTACCTGGGAGAGGATCCTGTCGGCCTCGGTGTCATCGTAGCTGAGTGTCGACGGGGGAGTCGTCATCTGTACCCGGCTGCGCTCGGCTCTGGAGGATTGCACAGGAAGTGAGGTCAGCCGGCGCTCGCCGATAATGCGGTGCTGCGGGAAGGAGCGTAGCTCCACGTAATAGTGACGAAGAGATCCCAGCACACAAACTTGCTTTTGTATATAAATTTGTATATACCACACTTATAGATATTGTCTCTCCTTTCTTCTAGAGTCACCAGATCCGCTGAACTACTGGGGTATAGTACACTTCAGTTTAGATAACTTTTCGTTTTTCTTGTTCTGGTTTTGATCAACTTTAACATGTAATCTGCATTACATTGAGCATGTAATTGTTTGGCAATTTTGATTAGTTGCGAGTGAAGGCCCGCCCCCTTGGTAGGCGGTGTCATCTGAGCTCATTTGTGTTCATTCTCTATATATTTGTGACACACTATAGCTATGTACCTGATGACAAAGGCTGATCGCCGAAACGCGTTACCAGAAACCATATGAAGGAAAAATAATAAACAAGAAGCATTGATTCAAAAGCAAGTTTGTGTGCTGGGATCTTTTCGTCACTATTACGTGGAGCTACCGGCTGACCTCACTTCCTGTGTTATCTGTAGTAGTAGCATTCTGGATAATGGTCAACATGTAAATGTCATCCTAATACCGGATGAAACTGAATAATGGGGTTCAGAGTTCGGGTTGTTGCCACTAACCAACATAAAGCTCCGTGGCACCAATGAAGAACTATGACAGTCAATGTTTGCTCCCCCGTCAGGAGCTGCTTGTTGACTGTAGAAGGATCTGCGACAGGGATGTTCCAAGTTTCCAGCAGGTGGCTACCCTCCTCAACTGAAGATATGCTATATTGATTTCCATTATGAGTAAAAAAGATTTTCACTGGGAATCTCCATTTGTATGCAATCTTATGTTCCCTTGGTGCCATGGTAATTAGGGCTAAGACCCGACGTTGGCACAGAGTGCCAGCTGAGAGGTTCACATAAAGCTTCACCATTTGATAAGGCACAAGTAATTCAAACAGTTGTCGGGCAGTAGCCAGTGTGGCTTCCTTTATCTGGAAAAAGTGAATGTGTGCCAAGGTATCCCTTGGTCCTTTTTCTGGAAGGTGACAGGGGCCTTGGGATACTGTGTGCGCTATCTATGGTAAAGTCCATGGCTGAACAGGAAGGGAGAAGCTGGTTAAGAAGGGCCCGTAAGTATGGGGCCAACGCAGATGGACCAACGTCCTCAGGCACCCCCCTGAATACGATGTTGTAGCCCCCAGAGCAGTCCTCCAGATCTATGAGCTTAGCATTGATAATGTAGCCCCCAGAGTGGTCATCCAGATCTATGAGCTTAGCTTTGATAATGTCTATGTAAATCCTACATTTTTGTACCCAGCTCTGAGCCCACTAATACTGAAAAGTGTTTTTTTTTAAATCCATCTGCTACTGAGGTGGGGGGTCGTTGACCATTTTAGCCACTGCAGTGTTCTTGGAGTGTTCTTGGAACTGCATGTGACCTGCATGTGTGCCAGCCTTCCAGGGACATCAGTCTAATCATTTTTGGTAGCTCAGTGAAGTAATAAATCATTTTTTCTGGCAGGTCAGGTCCCCTACATTGCCTTTTGTATAATTTAGGGGTGATATAGTCAGTTTCTGTAGTCTGAGGCAAAAATCTGTATTGTGGTGCTATAGAGCACTTGTGCATACAACGCACCAAAAAGTATTTTCAATTTCAGCAGTGAAATAGTGCATCAGTGTATTTTTGGGAAAAAAAAGTGGTATTCCAGGTCCGCAAAGCAGTTGTGCATACAGTGTACAAATACCTATTTTAAATCTCAGCACTTAAATAGTGCATTAGTGTGTTTTAGGGAAAAAAAAGCTGTGTTCATGGTTCACAAAGCAGTTGTGCAAACAGCATACTAATACCTATTTTAAATCTCAGCACTGAAATAGTGCATTAGTGAATTTTGGGGAAAAAAGCAGTATTCAATATTCACAAAGCAGTTGTGCATACAGCATACAAATACATATTTTAAATATCAGCACTAAAATAGTGCATTAGTGTGTTTTAAGGGAAAAAAGCCGTGTTCTTGGTTCACAAAGCAGTTGTGCATACAGCGTACAAATACCTACATTTGATTTTCAGCCGTTAAATAGTGCATTTGTAAATTTTTGGGAAAAAAGCCGTGTTCTTGGTTCACAAAACAGTTGTGTATTGTGAACACAAGTGTATTGTGGTGCTATAGAGCACTTGTGCATACAACGCACCAAAAAGTATTTTCAATTTCAGCAGTGAAATAGTGCATCAGTGTATTTTTGGGAAAAAAAAGTGGTATTCCAGGTCCGCAAAGCAGTTGTGCATACAGTGTACAAATACCTATTTTAAATCTCAGGACTGAAATAGTGCATTAGTGTGCTTTAGGGGAAAAAAAAGCTGTGTTCTTGGTTCACAAAGCAGTTGTGCAAACAGCATACTAATACCTATTTTAAATCTCAGCACTGAAATAGTGCATTAGTGAATTTTGGGGAAAAAAGTGGTATTCAATATTCACAAAGCAGTTGTGCATACAGCGTACAAATACATATTTTAAATATCAGCACTAAAATAGTGCATTAGTGTGTTTTAGGGGAAAAAAGCTGTGTTCTTGGTTCACAAAGGTCCGAAAAGCAGTTGTGCATACAGCGTACAAATACCTACATTTGATTTTCAGCCGTTAAATAGTGCATTTGTAAATTTTGGGGAAAAAAGCAGTGTTCTTGGTTCACAAGACAGTTGTGCATACAGCATATAAATACCTATTTTAAATCTCAGCACTTAAATAGTGCATTAGTGTGTTTTAGGGAGAAAAAGCAGTATTCCAGGTCCACAAAGCAGTTGTGCATACAGTGTACAAATACCTATTTTAAATCTCAGCACTGAAATAGTGCATTAGTGTGTCTTAGGGAAAAAAAGCTGTGTTCTTGGTTCACAAAGCAGCTGTGCACACAGCGTACTAATACCTATTTTAAATATCAGCACTTAAATAGTGCATTAGTGTATTTTAGGGAGAAAAAGCGATATTCAATATTCACAAAGCAGTTTTAAATACACCAACCACATACGTATTTTAAATTTCTGCAATGAAATAGTGCATTTTTCTTGTTTTGTTGAAAGAAAGCTATATTCTTGCTTCACAGAGCAGTTTTCAATAACCCGAACAAATACCTACATTTACATTTCAGCAGTGAAATACTGCATTAGTGTATTTTGTGGGAAATAAACCTGTATTGTTGTTACACAGAGCACTTTGGCATACAATCAACAAAAACGTATTTAAAAATTTAGCAGTGACATACTGCATTTCTGTGGTTTGTTGCAATAAACACTGGTTTTGTGATACATAGCAGATCTAAAGCCTACCCTGCATTTCAGTCATTTAAAGTAACCTTTTGATTTCCGCATATACATGGTTGGTTGCAAACACACTGGTTTTGTTGTAGATTGCACATTTGCTGTGTACGCTGCATTTCTGACAGTCAAATAAAACCGTTAACTTCTGTTTTTACATTGTTGGTTTGAAAAATCAAATTTTTGGTGATAGTGAGGAAATTGTATTGAATTATTGTGTGACCTAAAGAAATTTATTCTGTTTATGATACTGGCACTGCCTTACTGTATAATGAACTTAATTGTTGACTACTGGCAGTTAAATGCAGCAGTCTCTTTTGCTTCTTTATGACTCTGCTTTCAGGGTTTCCCAGGGCCATAACCATAGTCCTGCCCCAGAAGTGGAAGAGATTGAGTGCACGGATGCCCAACCACTTAGGTTTGAGGATGGGGACAGGGGAAGACCAGGATAGCAGGTCTCTGATGATGACACAGGTGCAAACCGCTGCGGCTTTTTGCAGTGTGCAGACCGACAAAGAGGGCAGGGGTGAAGACTGGGTGGAAGATGATGTTCAGAACAATGAGGTCCTACACCCCAAAATATACCACTTAAATCCATGTTAATCATGAGTGGTGGAAACATCATATTTTTTAAGGCCAGGAATTACCTTTGCAGCCTGGGTTGCATATGTGTCGGGGACAATAATATAGTTAATCCGTCTGGGAGTTCAGGAGTTGACATATTCCAATTTTTTTGCTGTCAAGTAACCCTGCACTGCATAGGTGACAGGGACCGTAAATTTAAAAAATCTTTTTTTAAATTGTTGGATGCAATATTACCTTTTTTACCGAGTACAAAACCCTGCTCTGCATTTGCGACACTGACCGAAAATGTGAATAATCTTCTTTTAAATTGTTGGGTGCAATATTACCATTTTTGCCGGAAACAAAGCCCTGCACTGCATAGGTGACACTGACCAAAAATGACACTGACCAAAAGTGAATAATCCTCTTTTACATATTTGGGTGAAATATTACCATTTTTATTTTTGCCCGGTACAAACCCCTGCACTGCCTAACTGCCAGGGAACTTACAATTGGCAGTTACATTCTTGCATGACATAAAGCCTTTTTGGGCTGTGAAGTCAAAGGTACTAGTCGCCAACAACATGTTTTTTTTTTTTTTTATAAATTACTGTAGACCCCAAAAAAGTTGGAAAAATATAAAAAAATAAAACAAAGTGTAAGTGCACGGTAGTACAACAATAGTTTGGTGAGGCAAAAGGTACAAACAAGTCCTGTGGATCCATGCCTGGTTCTTTTTAATAAACGAAAGCTTGCACACATTGCCTGTGGACAGGCGGCTGAGCTTGTCAGTGATAATGCCCCCAGCCATGCTAAACACATGTTCAGACAATACAGTGGCTGCATGGTAGGCCAGCACCTCCAAGGCATAAAGGGCAACCTCAGGACATGTGCCCAATTTGAAGACCCAGAAGTTGAATGGGGCAGACCCAGTGGCGTAGCTAGAAATGATTGGCCACCAAAGCAAACATTTGACTGGACACCCCCCACCCCCACCCCTTTCTTTCTTGCCGCCATTCCTGGGGCTACTAAAGATCGCTCTCTCAGACCAGGCCCAGCAGCTGTTCCATCCTCTTTCTACACTGTCTGTACTGCCACTGTATATAATTTCATTAAATAATAATACAGTTGAGGGGGCCCTGACAAAGACGTTTAGTTCTCTGCCTCCTCCTTCTCCTGGCTGGCCCTTTCTAGGTCAGGGTCCCAAAGCAGTAGCTTTCCCTGCTTCACCTGTAGCTATGCCCCTGGGCAGACCCATCAGTCAGTACATGTACTGTTCCACCATGTTGCTCAAATGCTTCCCCCTGCTAAGACATTCCAGATCTGCTGGTGGTGCAGGTTGTTGTGGCATGATGACAAAGCTTTTCCACATTTTGCCCATGCTAACCCTGCCTTCTGAGGTGTTGGTGGTGACCCAGCTGCGTTGTCGACTTCTTTCTACTCCTCCTCTGCCTTCACCTTGTGCTTCCACTGAGTCCCTGCTGTCAGGTGTGAATGCCATCAGCAGCGTGTCTACTGGCGGAAGGATCTTCCTATCACACTCCAGTGAGGGAATTAAGGACGGCACATTGTCCTTGTAACGGGGATTCAGCAGGATGGCCTCCCAATAATCAGCACAAGTTAAAATGTGGCAGTAATTTGGCGGTCGTTGTGCATGCACTGCAGCATGTAGTCGCTCATGTCTGCCAGGCTGCCCAGAGGCAAGGGAAAGCTGTCTTCTTTGAGGAGGTGTATCGTCTGTGTCCTATGGGCTCATCCTCCAGAACTGTGCCCTGGCTGGATAATCGTGTTCCAGGCCAGGGCCTATGTTGGTGCAGGAACCCACCCTCCGATCCACTTGTAATTGGCTGACCTTAAGCTAAGGATAAGGCGTGTATATAGTTTTGTTTGTTTATATAGTTAGTTTAGCTGCATTTAATTTATCTTATTATGTTTTTAAGTAAATTTGTAAAAAATTTGTTAATGGTTTGAGTGAAAGTGGGGGTGGGGGTGTTGTATGTGTTCGATAAACTAAATTGAATTTCACTGTCTCGTGTTCAGGAATTTCTGCACCCCAAATTCAGCACATGTGGCAGACAGGGGACGTGCGTCAAACCGGCTAGGCCCAAACCTTCTATTATATTTAGTCCATTAGCACACAAAACCAGCCCGGGCTGGAGGCTCAGTGGCACCAACCAATCATCGGTCTGTTGTTCCATGCCTCTCCACAGCTCCTGCGTGGTGTGGAGTTTGTCCCACAAACACACACGTTTTAAAACAGCCTGCTGTCATTTTTCCCTGGCTGTGCTGCTGTGGGTGGTGAAGGTATTACGCTGAGCGCATGAGGGGGTGGTAGAGGAGGAGGAGGAATCTGAGGAGGAGGAAGTAACAGGAGGCAAAGAGAAATGCCCTGTAATTCCTAGAGCGGAAGCTCATTCTCAAAAATGCCATGCGCCTCAGGCCCAGCCGCCAATGCATTTACCCAGTGTGCTGTTAGGAGAGATATAATATCCCTGCCCGTGCTTACTGTTCCATGTATTTGTTGTTATGTGGAACTTGCCACAGATGGTGTTGCGCAGTGCACACCTGATTTTGTCCGCCACTTGGTTGTGCAGGGAAGGGATGGCTCGCAAGTAGTGGCGGCTGGGATCCACGTAGGCGGCTGGATCCACGTACTGTGGGACAGCCACCACCATAAGGTTTTTAAAACTGTCCACCAGACAGAATGACAGCATTTCAAAGGACCAGGAATTTTGAAATCAAGGCATTCAGAGCCAGGGATTGCAGGTGGGTAGGGGGTACTTCCTCTTTCTATTTCTCTTTCTCTCCCAGTGTTTGGGAGATGGACAGCTGATAGCTTAACACTTCCATGGGATTCGGTGGAAATGCTTGGTGACGGTGCCAGATGTGGTGGCGTCGCCGCCACATCCTCTGTTTGCTGGGTGGCAGGTGCCCCTGTCACTCATTTGAGCTCAGGGTTAGAATGTTTATTTATTATTTTTCTGTATTTTATGTTATTTTAAGTCATTTCCCTATGCACATTTGTTTGCAGGGCATTTACCTATATTTTGCCGCCTTTTGCAGCCCTCTAGGGCTATTTTACATCCATTTTAGTGCCCAAAAGTTTGGGTCCCCATTGACTTCAATGGGGTTCAGGTTCGGGGTCAAGTTTGGGTTAAGTTCGGATCCCGAACCCGAACTTTTTTGTGAAGTTCGGCCGAACCCGTCGAAACCAAAATTCCAGGTGTTTGCTCAACTCTAATCGTCACGTCAAATTATACCTTTCAGGTGGTGTTTTACAGGCCGATGTTCAGCAGATTGTTGAGAAGGAATCAATTCTATACGATAGTTGGCTTCTCGCTCAATGTACGTTAAGCACTGAACAGTAAGAGTAAGAGCTGCAGAAATTGTGACTGCTCTTCCTTGTACAGCTTCATTTGTTCCAGGGAGGAGATTGTTGTTTATACACCACCATTAGCTGTATACAAATGATAATTTAGGTACCTGCACCAACCGGTTTTACTTGATGAACAAGCATTTCTCAAATTTGTTGATGGATCTTCTGCGCCTTTTCACTGGGAGAATATCATGATAGAGCTTTCACTGGAACATTTGTTCCCTATAATCTGCACAATTATTGTCAGTTCATAATCCACTTTTAGAGGGGTTGTCCACTTTCTACCATTGATGACCTATCCTCAGCGGTCCGTGCCAGGTGCCATCTCTCAGGGGGGTTCCAGAAGCAATGAGCGCTTCCATCAATACAGAGGTCCTGTCCCTCACCGCTCAGCTTCCAGCGCTCCTCCCCTCCTTCAAGCTGGTGGCGCACAGAATGGGGAAGCAGGAAGACTTCTCCCTGCCCCATCATTCAGCCTGCAGGCACAGATCGTGCTGCCAGCCTGTGTGGGCAGAGCCTGCAACAAGTAAATCTGCATAAGATCCACCCACACAGTGCTGCAGAGCGATCTGTGCCTGCAGGGAAGAGAGGTATTTAAGCTTCAGGAACGGGACAAGGTGAGTAGTTACTGTGTTTTTTTTTTTTTTGTTTTTTATACAGAGGGGACACAGAGGGCTTTATTACTATGGAGAGGTCACAGAGGGCTTTATTACTATGGAGGGCCGGGTCACAGAGGGCTTTATTACTATGGAGGGGGCACAGAGGACTTTATTACTATGGAGGCACAGAGGACTTTATTACCATGGAGGGGGAACAAAGGGCATTACTACTATGGAGGGGGCACAGAGCCAGAGGGCAGTATTACAGTGAAGGGTGCACTGAGGGCATTATTACTGTGAAGGGGGCACAGTGGGCATTATTACTGTGAAGGGGCACAGTGAGCATTATTATTGTGAAGGGGGCACAATAGGGATTTCTACTATGTAGGGGGCACAGAGGTCATTACTAGCACAGTGGGCATTACTACTATTAAGGGGCCACAATGGTCATTATTACTGTGAAGGGGGCACAATGGGTATAATTACTATGAAGGGGGCACGTTGGGCATAATTACTGTGAAGGGGTCACAGTGGGCATTATTACTATAAAGGGGGGACAATGGGCATTAATACTATGAAGGAGCACAATGGGCATTATTACTGTGAAGGGGGCACAATGGCTATTATTACTATGAAGGGAACACAATGGGGATTGTTACTATGAAGGGGACACAAAGAGGGCATTACAACTGTGAAAGGGGCACAGAGAGGGCATAACTACTGTGAGGGGGACACAATGTGGGCATAACTACTGTGAAGAGGCTCACATCTGTACAAAACTACTGTGAAGGTTGTACAGTGAGAGCAATACTACTGTGAGGGGGTACTTTTTTTTTTAAGTATGGGGGGGGGGTGCCAGAGAAACACCATAGGCATGCCACTGACTTGCACGCCACTGCGGTGTTGTCCTCAAGCAGGTAAAAAATGAGTAGAATTAAGAGCTCACCTTCTCTTCAAACATCTGATTGTCAGGGATGCCGGGTGTCAGACCCCCATCCAATCTGAAATTGATGACTTATCCTGTGAATAGGTTATCAATATGAGTAAAATGGAAAAACCCTTTCAGGTGCACAAGTAGTAGTTGATATTATTTCAGTGCTATTTGCAGTACCTTTTTTCTTTATTATTTTTTATAGAATAAAGAATATGTTTGATCCCATTATAATTTCCATTATTAAAGAGCATTGGAGCACACAGTTTTTTTGAATCAACGTTTGAGATGTTTCATTTTTGCTGAGCAACAAATAATTTTTCAGCCGTGATATTTATAATAGACTACTCTTGTTCTTTTAATACTCAACAAACCTTTGTCCAGACTATCGGTATTAGAGAAGTTCAAAGATGTTCACATTACACGGTATTGAAAACACCCATTGTTCCTCCCACGATTCTTAGGAAACACCACAACCTTATTCTTTTTCCCACTAAAAACTGTCAGGTACAGTTAGTATGCTGACTGAAGCAATATCGGTTATGTTACCTCAATAATGTAATGTTGCTGTTCTCTTTGACTCCAAATCATGGAAACATTAGAATTTAAAATTAATGAATCGACCTTGATATTGATAGCTGTGATAGCACCTACTAATGCTCTATAATAAGATACCTGCATCTCAAACAATGTATTACACATGACAGGTCCCCTTTAAACAATGAGTAAACTGTTGTCAGACTGCAAATAAAATGGTCAAAATATTCTTTTATATGCAAACTTTACTCTCCTTTGTAGTGTTTCACAATTACGCTAGCCAACCAAAAATAGTAGGTGAAATGGCTTCTACAGATAATAATAGGTCTACTTTTTCACTCACATGTAAATGCTGTACTAGAATACTGAGATGAGGTCTGTTTCACAGGGAAGGCTATACATGAGAAGGAGAACAATCTAGTCCTCATATTCAAGATCTTCTGAACTTTGGTTAAGTTCAGACACTTCACATCAGTAGCCTGTGTCATGGTTAGTGGAATTGTAATCTATTACAGACCGCCATGCATTTAGCGAAAATGGCCCATCGAAGATGCCGCATGTTCTGCTAGCTGAAAGGCTGCAATAGAACCTCAGGAAAGGCTATAGGTTACCAATGTGACCCCTTTTTAAATCTTATTTTGTTCATTATACTTCTAATTTAATTTATTTTTTATATATGTATACTTTTGTAGAACCTCTGCTACTATCTAAGTAAATATTAATTTTTCAAAGAAGGACTAAATAATCAAAGAAATCTCTTCATCAAAGTTCTACAAAGTGGACTTTTCTCCCACTCATGGTACAACCGTAAATGTGATGCCATAAAATAGCCTTTAAAACATGGAAGATTTAATCCTCCCTGTTCCATTGGCTTATAAAAATGCTCCAATTTAAGCCTTACTCGCTTTCTTCTCCAGAGTAGATCATTGATGATTCTCTCGATCAGTTTAAAAAACTTATCTTCAATCCATACTGGGGAATTCCTGAGGATATATAATAGTTGGGGCAAAATCACCATCTTCACCAAAGATATTATATTGGCTCTAGAAAACGGGAGTCAGAGCAATATCTTTATTTTAGATCTCAATTTGGTTATCAATGTGACCAAATTCAACTGTAAGAAATATTGAATCTTAACAGAAATAGTAATGCCCAGATATTCAAATGAATCTGAGATCTGCAAATTACTAAGCCACTCCTCAATAAAGGGTTGTACTCTATCCAGGGGCATAAGAATAGTTTTAGACCAATTAATATCAAGAGCCGAAACCTCACCAAAGGAATTAACAACTCGAATAACCCTCAGAAGTGTGGAATAAGTATGTTGTATATAAAATAAAACATCATCAGCATATACTGTAGGGAGATACGATCTTCTATGCCCAATGTCCTAAAACCTTCAATCATAGGGTCTTGCCTAACTCTAACAGCAAGGGGCTCAATATAAATATCAAATAATAATGGGGAAAATCAGCATCCTTGACGAGTACCCCTTCCCAAAGAAATACACCTGATAAGCATCTTATTAATATTCAGCCTTGCCCTAGAGGATTTATACAGAAGCTTAACCATATTTATAAACTTACTTCCAAATTCCACCTTCTCCAAGACCTTCCAGAGGAATCTCCACTGTACACTGTCAAAGACCTTAGAAGCATCCAAAGACAGGATGGAGCGAGAAATCCCCACGGAGGACTGCACATTGGTAAAGAGGCGGTGTAAATTATAATGAGTGTTATTGTTAGGGATAAACCTATTTTGGTCATGGTGTATAATAGATTAAATAACCTTAGACTACTAGTAGTAAGAATCTTTGAGAGAAGCTTGACATCAGTATTTAATAAAGAAATTGGCCTATATGAGCCCATATCCATGGGATCTTTGCCCTTTTTCAATGTTAACACTACTACAGACTCTGTCATTGATTCCAGAAGACTACCCTCCTCTATTGCCTCAATAAATACCTTCAGAAGATGGGGGAAGACCACCTCCCTATATTTAAAATATAATTCATATGGGAGTCCATCGGATCCTGGAGAACAGTTTCCCGCACAGGCCTTCAGAGCGGCTTCTAGCTCTTGCAAGGAGAGATTTGCATCTAGGGATTCTCTTTGGAAATCTGTAAGGACTGGAAGAGAGATAGAGTCCAAAATATAAATCAATTGTTTTATCTGGAACAATAATTGTACCTTCAGGAGAGCGAATGCTCTAGCCAGCATTTTCCCTGGGCGACCTTTCTCAGAAAGATATTTCTGTCCCTTAAAAATAAGCCTTTGATGAGCCTTATCTAGAAGAAAGTCAGAAAAGGCCTGACTTGTCTTTTGCATATTTTCCCTAGTTTGTTCTGTGTTCTTAGTGGAAAAATCATCCATAGCAGCAGCCGCTCTCTTTCTTAGCAAAACTCTTTCTTAAGTTGGAGATATCACTAATAAACACCCCCCTCATATAGGCCTTAAATGCATCCCATACCAAATGTGTCTTTGCTGAATTATAATTAGTGATGAGCGGCAGGGGAAATATTCGAATTCGCGATATTTCGCGAATATTTGGGCGAATATTTGCCAACAGCAATTGGCAGCCGGGCATTTAAAAATGGCTCCTTCTGGCGGGTGCAGTGGATTCCATGGCCGCCGAGTGTCTGCTGTTTTAAAGAGCAGACAACCGCCACTAATGTGATGGGTCCACAGATAGTACACAACATTGAGCCGGGAAAACCTTAAAGCAATAAACTTAAGGGATCTATAACAGGGATGACTATAATCCCATGTGGATCCCTCTATAAGGTACAGGATCCCTCCCTATTATGAACTAGTGGTATTTTGCTTTTAAAATTATTAAGGTTGAGACAACATGGCAGAACATGGTGGATGGATCAAATATGGCCACTGGACTATTGCAGCATGAGCGCTTACCACGTCTCTCCCCCTGCTCATCTCACAGGAAAATGTCTTTTATAGGGCTGTGACATCACAGGGCATAGTTATCTGCGGATTGGCTGGCTGCACGACATTATGGGTGATCTCGCATTTCCAGACTTCTTACTTTCACTTTATAACACGTTTAGCCACCATTTTAGGAAAACTGGATTCATTACCACAAAGCTCAAGAAAATTCAGCTTTGTTGTGAATTGAATTTTTCCTAAACTTCGGACTGAATTCCGCTTTGAATTCTTTGCTTCGCTCAGCACTGCTTGTGGAGATATCATCTGCAATTTCTTCAGCAAAATCATTCTCAAAATCCAAAAGGTAGGCATAGGTTTTAAAATGAAGATTGTCATCAGAGGCAACACAATTGGTTCATTACATTGGAGAATACTAAAGAGTACATTAACTACATTCCTTCTTCAGACTATGAAATTCTGCTTTTTCTCAGAGTTTTTTTGTTGAAGTGCCTTACAGACTGCTTGTAGAATATTGGAGAACTTGGCAAAAAATCAATTGATTTATGTGCAATAAAGGCAGATTAAAAGAGAGCATAACATTGCGGCAAACACCACAGATGCACAGTACAGCCCACAAGCAACGCTGGAAACAGAAAGTTAAGGAAATAAAAGATGAGCTTTTAGCGAAATGACAACCTTCAGAAAGAAGTAAAAAAAAAGTTTACAGGTACCTAAAATATAATACTTCTGCAATATTGGGGGACAAAGAAAGGATTAGAAAAAAGTAAAAGGTTTAGTTACTCTTTAAATGAGTTTTATGAGATCAGAGATAAGGCTTCACATGAGCTGTCAGCTGACGGGACTGATAAGCGATACTCTGCAAACATATTTTTCTTTTACAAAAGGACATTACAAAATGTATATCAGTTCATGCAGTGATCATACAATTCTTCTATAATGATCATCGATTTCTCTTCAAACTGATTTTTAACCCTTGCATCTCAAAAATGGCTGAACATTTTTAATCAAGACAAGCTGAAAAAAAATGATTTTTAGCCAAAATGGAGTAAAATCCAATCATAAAAAATTGACCCGAAGGTGTTCAAAAGGGGCTGTTTGCTGTCATTTTCAACCCCTAAGTATATTTCACTGGCACCAAGATCTCAGCATTATAAAAAAAATAAAAATGGTGAAAAATATTCCACAGATTATTATTACATTAAAGGGAATCTACCGCCACCATATAGCATTTTTAACGGATTATATGGCCATGTAGCTGTGCTCTTATAAATATGCAAATTAGGCTGAAAAGAGCCCAAGGGGTTTTAATTATCCATTGTGACACATGTGCAATTCAGCTAATGAGAATTCTTGCAGGAGATAAATACAGACTGTGAGTGAACACATAAAAAAAAAAAAAGATGCGCATGTACAAGTATTTAAAGCAGCAGCATGGTAATGGCTCCATAGCTAGGAGGAGAGAAAAAGAGGGGGAAAAGGGTGGGGCTCACTGCTAGGCACAGCGGGGCACCACAACGAATAAGTGCAACCCCTGGGCTCTTACTGGGCGAATTTGCATATTTATAAAAGTATTTTTTGCTGTTTCTTTTTTTTTTTTTTTGGGGGGGGGGGTGCGACGGGAACTTTTAAATGGACACAAATATATATTGAGAAATGACTCTAGCATTGCTTCTGTACCATACAAGCAGTTTAAAATTCTGTAGGGTGGTGGCAGATTTCCCTTAAATGTTTCCTTAATCTGAATAATGTAGCTTTATATGATATAATATGATATATTTTCATATTGTTTTTAATGGTAACATACCATTGTAAAGTTTATTTGAATTCCCATTTTTCAAAACGTTTAAAGCTAAAGGAAACTAAAGCAGTGATACATAGCTCTTTTGTTTATGGAAAACTAGGCACAGTAGGAGATTGGAAATTGTTTGCCTACAAACTAAAAGAATATGCAGAGCATGATGTTGCTCAGTAGTGCCTCAAAGAAAAGAATTTTCAATCTGCTCAATGTCAGTCAAAATATTACAAATATGTAATATCAAAGATAGACAAACTTTTGATATTATTTCATTTCAAATATCCGATATTAAATTCCCTACAAAGGAAGAAAAAGCCTAAGGAAATACATGAAATGATGATTGCTGTATATTTTGATGATGCACCTTCCTTCTAATAAGTAAAGCTTAGCCCGGTGGGTACTATAAATGTTGATGCCTGAGAAAAAACTTGTCGCCAGCAACTTAGCCAAGAGAATTTAGACATGCTTAGAGAAAATCCAGGAAACTTCTATTCTCTAATTATTATTGGTGATGAAACATGAATCCACCACCATGACCCTGAAACCAAACAAGAGTCCATGCAATGGAGGCACAAGAGTGTCAATAATTCTACAAAGAAATTTTGTGTGCAGCAGTCAGCAGGAAAGATTGTGGCAACATTTTTTGGGGATACAGAAGGCATTTTATTACTAGAATTCATGCAACACAAGACAATTACTGCAGAGCCTAATGCTTCAAAAATGAAGTCATTATGTGAGGCAATCAAAAAGAAACGCTGTGGGAATGTGTTAGCAGGTGTGTTGAGGCTTCACAACAATGCACTAGCTCACAAGTCTCTCAAATCACAAATCACAAGCTGCTATCAGGCAATGTGGCTTCATGGAGCTTAACTATCCACGCTACATTCCAGAACTGGCTCCCAGTGATTACTTTCTCTTTCGAAACTTGAAAAAAATTTCTGCATGGGCAACGAGTTCCTGATGATAACGCAGTCAAAGAGAAGGTAACAAGGTTCCCTGCAGTAGAAAGAAGTCTCCGATTCAGAGGGCATTTAATCACTGGAGGCAACGTGGAATAAGTGTGTTGAAGTCAAGAGGAATTACTTTAAAAAGTACAGTAAAAGTTTTGAGAATGACACAAATATTAGTTTTCACAAAGTTTGCTGCTAAACTGCTTTCAGATCTTTGTTTCAGTTGTTTCTGTGATGTAGTGAAATATAATTACATGCACTTCATACATTTCAAAGGCTTTTATCGACAATTACATGACATTTAGTATTTGCAGTGTTGGCCCTTCTTTTTCAGGACATCTGCAATTCCACTGAGCATGCTCTCAATCAACTTCTGGGCCAATTCCTGACTGATAGCAACCCATTCTTTCATAATCAGTTCTTGGAGTTTGTCAGAATTAGTTGTTTTTTGTTTGTCCACCCGCCTTTTGAGGATTGACCACAAGTTCTCAATGGGATTAAGATCTGGGGAATTTTCAGGCCATGGACCCAAAATGTCAATGTTTTGGACCCGAGCCACTTAGTTATCACTTTTGCTTTATGGCACGGTGATCCATCGTGCTGGAAAATGCATTGTTCTTCCCCAAACTGTTGTTGAATTGTTGGAAGAAGTTGCTGTTTGAGGGTGTTTTGGTACCATTCTTTATTCATGGCTGTGTTTTTGGGCAAAATTGTGAGTGAGCCCACTCCCTTGGATGAGAAGCAACCCCACACATGAATGGTCTCAGGATGCTTTACTGTTGGTATGACACAGGACTGATGGTAGCGCTCACCTTTTCTTCTCCGGACAAGCCTTTTTCCTGATGCCCCAAGTCCTCAGCAGTCCATTCACCATACTTTCTGCAGAATATCAATCTGTCCCTGATGTTTTTTTTGGAGAGAAGTGGCTTCTTTGCTGCCCTTCTTGACACCAGGCCATCTTCCAAAAGTCTTCGCCTTACTGTGTGTGCAGATGCGCTCACACCTGCCTGCTGCCATTCCTGAGCAAGCGCTGCACTCGTGGCACTCTGATCCCGCAGCTGAATCCTCTTTAGGAGACGATCCTGGCGCTTGCTGAACTTTCTTGGATGCCGTGAAGCCTTCTTAACAAGAATTGAACCTTTTTCCTTGAAGTTCTTGATGATCCTATAAATTGTTGATTAAGGTGCAATCTTAGTAGCCACAATATCCTTGCCTGTGAAGCCATTTTTATGCAACACAATGATGGCTTCACGCTTTTCTTTGCAGGTCACCATGGTAAACAATGGAAGAACAATGGTTTCAAGCATCACCCTCCTTTTAACATGTCAAGTCTGCCATTTTAACCCAATCAGCGTGACATAATGATTTCCAGCCTTGTGCTCGTCAACATTCTCACCTGAGTTAACAAGACGATTACTGAAATGATCTCAGCAGGTCCTTTAATGACAGCAATGAAATGCAGTGGAAAGGTTTTTTGGAATTAAGTTAATTTTCATGGCAAAGAAGGACTATGCAATTCATCTGATCACTCTTTATAACATTCTGGAGTATATGCAAATTGCTATTATAAAAACTTAAGCAGCAACTTTTCCAATTTACAATATTTTTGTAATTCTCAAAACTTTTGGTCACGACTGTAGTAAGTTACATTTTCTTAGAAAACGTTGCTTTCAAGTTCCGGTAGATAACTTGTTGCACACCCCTTGTAGATATGAGATAGATAGATAGATAGAGATAGATAGATAGATAGATAAAGCTAAGTAAGTAGTACAAAAAGCAGTGCAAAAATTTAAGAAAATTTGTTTGGAGTAGGTTCTCTATAGGTCTTTGGCACTCATAGGAAGATAACGAAATATGAGGCAGCACTTAAAAAAAAAAAAAAAGAAGTTAACACTAGTGTTGATCGAGCATGCTCGGCCGAACACTAGTTTGGTTCGAGCATCTCGATGCTCGGCACATGGCAGTACTCGGACGAGTGCATGCATCCCTGGATCTAATGGAGGCTGTTACAGCACCAGAAGGGGTTAATAAGTATGCTTTGTTCCGGCATGCATGCTGGGCCCACACTCTCTGGACTTTATGTGGCTGTCGTGGCCCATAACAGGTAATATTTAGCGTTAGGAGGATTTTATGTGGCTGTCATGGCCCATTGCAGGTCAGATTTAGTGTTAGTACCCACTCTAGGAGACAGCCGTGACGGGGTGAGTGGGCTTACTACCTTTTGATCAAAATGTAAACTAATGTCTCCACTATTTGCATGCGATATGGTGGATTAGTACACTGATGTCCTCTTACAGCTTCTATCTTGGGCAGAGTTCTGGTTGCAGAGTGCTGTTGCATTTTTTTGTTTGTATGTATTTCTGCCATGGCTACGTGCACCTGCATATAGGGAGTGCTGACTGACCCCCCCTTGTGTTTCTGTTTAGTACTCGGACGAGTACCGCATGTGCTTGAGCGCAAAGCTCGAGTCCCCTCCCCGCATGTTTCTTGGCTGCTACACAGCCAATGAACGTGCAGGGAGGTGCTGGCATGCATTGTAATGCCATAGCAATGTTGGCTACTGGCATTACAGTGATTGGCTGTCCGGAACGCTTCATCGGGTGCTATATAGCACCCGATGACACGTGTTCGGCTCAGTATTAGTCAGGGAAAGCTGAGCATAGGTGTCACGGTCTCTCCTGTGAGAGAGGTGAGAAGATCGGATAGACTTGCATGTGAGGCTATCTGACAGGTCTCTCTGCTTTCTTCTATGTATGTTGTTGTTTGGTAGGATCTCACCTCTTCTCAGGTGCCACTGGTTATTAGTGATGAGGCTCTATTTAGGTCTGCCTCACATTGCTGACCATGATAGTTTTTGCTTGGAGTTGCTAGAGCTTGGTTATCTTGGATCTCCAGTTTTTCCATACATTTCTAAGCTAAGTACTTGTTGCCTCTGTTGTTTGTTATTCTCTGATGTGTTCTGTTTCTAGGCCTCAGGGAGATGCGGGTTCCTTCAAAAGGGAAAGAACCATCTGTCTCATCTCTTGCTACCTTTCCTAGAGTCCTCAGTTTTAGCAGGGCATAAGGTATCCGGCGTATGAGCATTTCCACCATTGGGATCTGCTCATACTGGCAGGAGTTAAGGAAAAGCCTAGGGATTACTAGTAGGTCACCATCCCTCATCCTTAGCTTTTGAGGCCTAGACTGTTGTCTGTTGGTTGATTTGCGTATTTGGTGTTTTCCCCTTCCCCATAACCTGTGACATTATGAACCGCCAAAACGTTATCCTTTGTTTTATCGGTGCAGCTATGGATACTGTTTCTACACTGGTCGAATGTATGCATGGGCTATCTCTGACATGGCTGACCTCCGCACGGCTGTTGCACAGTTTCAGGGACCACAGGTGGTGGGTCCTGGTAGCAGGAACCAGGCCTGCCCTGAACTGAAGATTGCTCTCCTTGATAGGTTTTTCTGGGGAAGTGACAACTTTGTTCGGTTCAGGGAGTCATGCAAATTATATTTCAGACTAGATCCTAACTCTACTGGGGATGAGAATCAGAGAATGGGGATTATTATTTTGTTGCTGAAAGGTGACCCTCAGTCTTGGTCTTTCTCTTTGCCGACCAGTTCACGATCCCTACGGTCGGTAGATAAATTTTTGAGAGCTCTGAGACTTATTTACAATGACCCAGATTGGTTTTCCCTGGCTGGATCTATTGCTCTGAATTTAGGAGGTGGGCAACTGATACGAAGTGGAATGACCCAGTTCTCCGTAGTCAATTTTGTCAAGGGCTGTATTAAAACCTAAAGGACACCTTGGCATTTCACAAAACTCCAGAGTGATTAGAGGCGGCCATGTCTTTGGCTGTGTGTATTGATAGACGCCTGAGGGAGAGATCTAAAGTTTCTCTCGCCTAGGACATATTATCATATGAGGAAGCGGTCTCTTCTTACACTCTGGATAAAGAGGCAATTGAGCTCATGTCTGGTGATGAGCCAATGCAATTTGGTCAGGTCACACCTGGACCAGGTGATAAAAACTTTAGGGTTAAGAAAAAAACTTAGCTTTTTCTGTGGTTAAGGAGGATTTCTACTGCCTGCCAAGGTGGCGCTAGACTCCAAAACTGTGGAATAGAGATGGCCCGAACTATCCGCCGGCGAACAGTTCCCGGCGAACATAGCTTGTTCGCGTTCGCCTCAACGGGTGAACACATGCGATGTTCGGTCCGCCCCCTATACATCATCATTGAGCAAACTTTGACCCTGTACCTCACAGTCAGCAGACACATTCCAGCCAATCAGCAGCACACCCTCCCTCCCAGACCCTCCCATCTCCTGAACAGCATCCATTTTAGATTCATTCGGAATTTGCAGTCTTAGTGAGAGGAGGGAGAGTGTAGTTGCTGCTGATTTAATAGGGAAATCGATAGCTAGGCTAGTGAATTCAGTGTCCACTCCAGTCCTGAAAGACTCATCTGATCTATGCTGTAAGGACAGCGTCCTGACAGCACCCCAAAAAGCCCTTTTTAGGGCTGCAACATTAGTCTGCTTTTTTTTTTTCTCCATATACATATTGCAGTTGCCTGGCCTGCCTGTGTGTGAGGAGCTGCAGGCCCACAGAATGTAGTGTGCCCACTGCCAGTGCCCACCCCTGTCATCCCATGTGGCACAGGACTTTGCATAAAAAAAAAGGCATTTAATTTTTACACTTTAATCTAAGGTTAGTTGCCTGCCAGTGTGTGTCAGGCTGACTTTCACTGACTGTAGTGTGCCCACTGCCAGTGCCAACCCCTGTCATCCCGTGTGGCACAGGACTTTGCATCAAAAAAAGGCATTTAATTTTTACACTTTAGTGTAATTTCAGCTGCTTGCCTGCTGCTAGTGTGTGTCAGGCCGACTTCCACTGACTGTAGAGTGCCCACTGCCAGTGCCCACCCCTGTCATCCCGTGTGGCACAGGACTTTGCATCAAAAAAAAGCATTTAATTTTTACAATTTAGTGTAATTTCAGTTGCTTGCCTGCTGCCAGTGTGTGTCAGGCCGACTTCCACTGACTGTAGTGTGCCCACTGCCAGTGCCCACCCCTGTCATCCCGTGTGGCACAGTACTTTGCATCAAAAAAAGGCATTTAATTTTTACACTTCAGTGTAATTTCAGTTGCTTGCCTGCTGTTAGTGTTTGTCAGGCCGACTTCCACTGACTGTAGTGTGCCCACTGCCAGAGCCAACCACTAATTCCGGGTGGCACAGTAGCTTGCCGATAAATAGGGCATTTAATTTTTAGACAGTAGTCTAAATTCAGTTGCTTGCCTGCTGCCAGTGTGTGTCAGGGCCGCTTCCACAGACTGTAGTGTGCCCACTGCCAGTGCCAACCACTGATACTGGGTGGCACAGTAGCTTGCCGATACATAAGGCATTTAATTTTTAGACAGTAGTCTAAATTCAGTTGCTTGCCTGCTGCCAGTGTGTGTCTTTGGAAAGTTTTTTGAGGAAAATTAACCTAAATGACAAAAATTTAGTCTTCTCGCCAACTATAAGCCAAGTAGCTATAGAATTTCTAGATTTGGATATCAAAGTTGTAGGAGACAAATTATTGTGCAATACCCATTTTAAACCTGTGGCAAGGAATAGCTTTATCAGGTATGACAGCTGTCATCTACCGAGATGGCTCACGAATGTCCCTACCAGTCAACTAAGAAGAGTGAAACGTAATTGTTCCCTAGATGCCAACTTTGAGGAAGAGGCTGAGGTCCTTAAGCAACAATTTTTGGAAAAAAAAGTATCCACTAACTGTGTTAGATGAAGCACTGGAGAAGGTTAGAAGGATGAAGAGGGGTGACTTCTTCCAAGAGGAGAGGGTTAACAAAGGAGAGACCCTAGAGACCAATGTTCCCAAAATAATTCTCCCATTTAGCTCTCAACATAAAGTAGTAGAAAAAATTGTGAGGAAACACTGGACTCATTTGAGTAAAGATAAATGGATAGGTGAGCATATAGGTGAAGCTCCGAAGATTGTGTTTACTAAAGCCACAAATCTGGCAGGACTGATAGCCCCGACGGTTAAAAAGGATGCCACTAAAATAAGAGGCACGTGGTTGACCACCAAAGGGTTTTTCAGATGTGGGCGGTGTAGCAACTGTAGGTTGACCAAATTCCCCAAGAAAACGGAGGTAGTTCAATCAACCATTAACACCTTTAATGTGCGAATACGAGAATGCCTTATATGTGACTCTACGGATGTCATTTACATCCTTGAATGCACATGTAAGAAACAATATATAGGAAGGACTAAAAGAACCCTCAAAAAGAGAATATCTGAGCATATAGCCAATATAAAAAAGGGGTACGAGGCTCATTCGCTCTCTAAACATTTTAAGATGGCCCATGGTTGCAATCCCACAGGCCTAGTATTTGCGGCTATTGAAAAAGTAAGGAGACCTTGGAGAGGTGGGGACCATGTGGCCCAGATGTCTAGGCAAGAATCTCGGAGAATCTTTGAGTTTGAGACCATGAGGTCGGGGGGCCTCAATGCAGAAATGGAACTGTTTGGATTCTTATGATGGGGGGAGTGGTCTGCAAGGGAAGGGATTTCGTGGTCTGGCCGTTTTCCGACACCACAATCTCCTCTCCCAGCAGACCCCTCCTCCCTTGCCATCTTATTTATCCAATATTACCAGAATCCTCCTACTCTGAAGTATTGGTCCCTCTATGAAGTCTTCAGTATATGCTGTAATATTTAGGAATAGGTCCAAATTTTTTTACAAAAAATTCTTTACAAAGATTTTATATTCTACATAACCTTATTATTTTTCTACACATTTCTTCATATATTTTATATATATATATATTTTTAAACTATAATAATGTATTGTCTGTTTTTATATTGACATTATGTATACACTTTCAGTGTCAATATTTATCCACGTAAAGGAACGTCTAAGCTTTACCACCGGATTTTGGAAATCCAAGCCATGTTTTATATAGTACCTAAAAGCTCTGAATGAAGGGTATAAAAGACTCCCATGTATCTCACTACCTTTATCCATTGAAAAAGGGGGCGGACCCCCGAAACGCGTCTGGGACTAAAAGTAGTGAGACTCCAAAGGATCTTAACTTGCTACCTTTATTGCTACCTTCATCGCTCAAATATTGCTGCCGAAGTGGAATATTGCAAAAACGTCTGTAAAAGCCAGCACCGATACCCATTGATACATTTGAATAACCCGCAGGTATACGCCGCCCCAACTAGGTCACGTGGGATGCCACGTCAAGACCAGCGCATCACGTGGGACGCCAGTGGTGCTGGGTGCGAATGCGGCAACCGCGGGAGGACTCTGCGCTCGAGCCGAGGTAAGGTGTAAGGTGCATGGTGAGAACGGCAGAGGGGCGGAAGAGAGTGTGGCAAGTTGAAAGCGGAGGTTACGTGAGTGTATTGTCCAAGTGACACTATCATAATATCGGAGGACCGGAACTTTTACTATCCCCTGTTTGCGCCCTATGGAGAGACTGATTAAAATTTTTATCATCAACTTTTAACAGTTTGGAGAATTAGATCGTGATTAGATTCATGAGAATAGTTTTATTTTGGCTACAGACTCCATTTAAGACGTACGATTGTGGGTCAATTGAGCACCAGTTTATATATGCACTGAATATTACTCAGATGCTTGCACTATTTTGCACAGAATTGTTAAGTTGCAGTAAGCCACATGCTTGTTAGCTATTTTGATTTTAATTTCAATATTTATTGATTCCTCAGATTAAGTGTGCCCTCTTGTCATTTGTTTTAATCAATTTTGGTATTGAGTCTTGGTGGGCGAGACTACGTTGGGGTGTGCACCTTATCCCATTATCCACACGGGGTGTAGCCGCTATTTGACTTATCAGTGTGTGTCAGGCCCACTTCCACAGACTGTAGTGTGCCCACTGCAAGTGCCAACCACTGATACCGGGTGGCACAGTAGCTTGCCGATAAATAAGGCATTTAATTTTTAGACAGTAGTCTAAATTCAGTGGCTTGCCTGCTGCCAGTGTGTGTCAGGCCCGCTTCCACTGACTGTAGTGTGCCCACTGCCAGTGCCAACCATTGATACCGGGTGGCACAATAGCTTGCCGATAAATAAGGCATTTCATTTTTAGACAGTAGTCAAAATTCAGTTGCTTGCCTGCTGCCAGTGTGTGTCAGGCCCACTTCCACTGACTGTAGTGTGCCCACTGCCAGTGCCCACCACTGATACCGGGTGGCACAGTACCTAGCACGCGTAGTACCACTTATCTAAAAAAAAATGACAGTCAGAGGCAGGCCACCCCGCAGGGGCCATCATGGTCGTGGTGTTGTGATTTCCACTGTCTGAGGACATAGTTGACTGGCTTAGACAGGACACCCAATCTTCAACAGCTTCCACTAAGAACCTTGACGCACCATCCTCCTCCAGCTCAGCTTCGTTCACCTGCTCTCAAGTTACCATGCACCCGCCCGCCGCCACCACCACCACTGCCACTACAGCCTCCACAGCCGCTTCACTTGATCTGTCAGAGGAGTTATTTACACATCAGTTGGATGCAATTAGTGATGCGCAACCATTATTGCCAGATGATGTAGATTACGGGGCTATGTCTCAGTCAGGCAGGATTACACACATGGACGTACAGTGTGATGATGATGATGATGATGTTGTACCCGCTGCTGCTTCCTTTGCTGAGGTGTCAGATACAAGTGAAGCGGTTGATGATGACGATGTGTCCACGGATGCCACGTGGGTGCCTGCTCGAAGAGAAGAAGAGGGGGAAAGTTCAGAAGGGGAGACAGAGAGAATGAGGAGACACGTTGGAAGCAGGGGGAGGTCATCACAAGGAGTTAGTGGCACAGTCAGACAGCATGTATTGGCACCTGGGGTCAGCCAGACAGCACGCCAGTCAACGCATGCTGTTGCCACCACCAGAATGCCGTCATTGCAAAGCTCAGCAGTGTGGCATTTTTTTTGTGTGTCTGCCTCTGATAAAAGCAATGCCATTTGCAACCTGTGCCAAAAGAAACTGAGTCGTGGGAAGTCCAACACCCACCTTGGTACAACTGCTTTGCGAAGGCACATGATCTCACATCACAAACGCCTATGGGATCAACACATGAGTAAAAGCAGCACACAAACTCAAAGCCACCATGCTCCTCCTGGTCCAGCATCTTCAGCCACGTCAACCACTGCTGTCCTCCCTGCCCCCTCTCAACCACCCGCCACTCCATCTCTCACCTTCAACAGTTCCTGCTCATCTGCCCACAGTCAGGTGTCTGTCAAGGACATGTTTGAGCGTAAAAAGCCAATGTCACAGAATCACCCCCTTGCCCGGCGACTGACAGCTGGCTTGACGGAACTCTTAGCCCGCCAGCTTTTACCATACCAGCTGGTAGAGTCTGAGGCCTTCAAAAAATTTGTCGCTATTGGGACACCACAGTGGAAGGTACCCAGACGAAATTTTTTTTCAAAAAAGGCAATCCCAAACCTCTACCATGTCATTGAAAAGGAAGTCATGGCATCTCTGGCATACAGTGTTGGGGCAAGGGTCCATCTGACCACTGATACCTGGTCTGCAAAGCACGTTCAGGGCAGGTATATCACGTATACTGCGCATTGGGTCAACCTGCTGACGGCTGACAAGCATGGAATGCGTGGCTCCGCAGCGGAGTTGGTGACACCACCACGACTTGCAGGCAGATCTACTGCCACCTCCTCTACTCCTACTCCATCCTCTTCGATATCCTCCTCGGCTGAGTCCTCTTCTGCTGCGGTGTCTGGCTGCACATCAACTGAATGCCCTCAGCTCTGCTACAATAGCGGCTGCAACAATGCCATTATTTTTCAGGCATGTGTACATGCCTAATTTTTCTGTCCTATGGTGCAGCACTGTGGCTGCAAAAACAAACCCAAAAAAAAGGCACATACAAGTGTCAATTACCCTTCGTGATCGTTACCTTGTTGTGGTAAGGGGCTTGCGTATCACAATGAAGCAATCATCACCTCTATGAGTGTGGTGGCAATGTTGCCACACCCCAGATGATAAGGCCGTTGCTTCATTATGGTCAGACCAAAAGCGATCGGACGGCTGGATAATATTTCATAGAAAAAACATTAATTTACTTTTTTTTTAAATGTTGTATGGGTTTTTAATACATAAAATAAAAAATCATAATAAAGTCTCTTAATAGTTTATTAGAAATGATGCAGACAATTAAAAAAATCCCCATCAATTCCAATACAAAGCATGTACAGAGCTCAGAACTAAATTATTTCATGATGTCGTAATGGTTCGCTAATTCGACAATGGTTAATCAATTCGACCGGATAGGGTACGTAACAGGGATTAAACTGATAGGAATAGTACTAGTTAAGACACCACTCATATAGGGTGTCACAGCACATGGCTCTGTGCACGCGCAGTGCCCCAATTTGGGAGTAAGAGGACTGACCAAGCTGCTTTTTCCATCTTCCGGTTCATGAAATCAATTCAGTTTGGTGTATGAGAGTTTGGTCTGACACTGTGAAGGCAGTCGAAGGTACCCGGCCTAAATTTTTTTTTCACAAAAGGCAATCCCTGATATGAGATTTAACAGGGATTAAACTGATGAGAATAGTACTACAGAAAATACCACTCATATCGGGTGTGACAGTAAATTGCACGGCACAGACGCAGTGACCGTGGAGTAAAACAGAGTGGAGGGAGCCAGCGTTTTTTTTAACCATCTCCCCGTTCGAAAAATCTATTCAATAAATGGCCCCCAGATTGGGGAGTCGGGGACGTTAGAGGGATTAAACTGATGAGAATAGTACTACAGAAAATACCACTCATATCGGGTGCGACAGTAAATTGCACGGCACAGAGGCAGTGACCGTGGATAAAAACAAAGGGGAAGGAGCCAGCGTTTTTTTTAACCATCTCCCCGTTCGAAAAATCAATTCAATTCACCTTTTGGGGACCCTTGGTGTTGTACGTGGCTGGATGGAGGAAGAATCCTTCAATGACATCACCGGGACGTGGCTAGCTTGGTATCCAACCTTGCGCAAATGGGGAGTTTGCGGTTGTGCAAATGAACTGTTTGCGCTTGTTTGCGGTGCATTAAAAGGGGAGTTTGGTCTGTCAATGTCTGTAAAGTGGGAGTAACCCTTACACTACCTGATCGATACAACATCATACCTGATCGTATACACACACTGGATGTTTTAAAGCATTTTATTCCAAACAATTTAGGAATGTTAGTTGATTTATGCCCTTTATGGATTAAAACCCGACTCTGCGTCCACTACGTAATTTTCCATGGGAGTTTTGCCATAGATCCCCCTCCGGCATGCCACAGTCCAGGTGTTAGACCCCTTGAAACAACTTTCCCATCACTATTGTGGTCAGAAAGAGTCCCTGTGGGTTTTAAAATTCGCCTGCCAACTGAAGTCTATGGCGGTTCGCCCAGTTCGCCGTTCGCGAACATTTGTGGAAGTTCGCTTTCGCTGTTCGCGAACGGAAAATTTTATGTTCGCAACATCACTACTGTGGAAATGGAAGTATTAATTGACAGTGGGGCAGGGGTTAACCTAGTGGATGGCCAGTTTGTCCGTATGCATGGTTTGACAACAATCGCATTAGACAAAAATATTTCTGTGTTTGCGATTAATTCCGCCCTTCTCTCTCAAAAGTGTCTGTCTCAAATGGTGCAGGACATTCGCCTACAGGGAGGAGATTCTCATATTGAATCCATTTCATGTTTTGTGATGGAGGGTTTGCCTGCTCCTCTGATGTTTGATTAACCATGGTTAACCAAACATCAACCTTCTATCGATTGACAAGCAAGACAGATTCTTGATTGGAGTGATTACTGCCCTGACAACTGTCTCAGCACGTCGCTGTCTGTTTAACTACTAAAATGTTACCTCCTTTCTTTTCAGATTTTTCTGATGTATTCTCTAAGGGTGGAGACCAGGGGTTGCCTCCTCTTCGTGAGTATGATTGCCCCGTCAACCTTATTCCCGGAGCTAGATTGCCAAAGTCTCGGTTGTATAATCTTTCTGAACCCGAAAGAGTAGCCATACGAGAGTATATCACCAAGAGTTTGGCTAAAGGTCATATTACACTATCCAAATCACCAATGGCGGCCGGGTTCTTCTTTGTTAAAAAAAAAATATATGGAACTCTTATGCCATGTTTCGACTTCTGTGAGCTTAATCGCATCACTATCCGTGACCCCTATCCCCTTCCTTTGATTCCAGATTTATTCAATCAGATTGTCGGTGCCCAGGTGTTCTCTAAGTTGGATTTGAAGGGGGAATATAATCGGATAAGGAAGGGGACGAATGGAAAACGGCCTTTAATGCTCCTGAGATTCATTTTGAGAATATGGTCATGCCTTTTGGTTTGTCCAATGCTCCTGCTGTTTTTCAACACTTCATCAATTACATCTTTCATCATCTGGTGGGCAGGCTTGTGGTGCTTTATATGGATGATATTTTAATTTATTCCCCTGATATGGATTCCCTGATAAGGATCACTTGAGACAGATCTTACAGATCCTAAGAGAGGATAAATTGTATGCTAAAATGAAGTGTGTATTTGCGGTCCCAGAAGTGCAATTCCTGGGGTACCTACTCTCATCTTCGGCTTTTCCTATGGATCCGGAAAATGTCTGTGCTGTGTTGGACTGGGATCGACCTGAAGATCTGAAGGCACTCATGCGATTTAATTATGATGTAGGTAATAGAGAGATGTTGGCCATTAAATTAGCTTTTGAAGAGTGGCGTCATTGGTTGGAAGTAGCGATTCATCCCATTATGGTAATTACTGATCACAAAAATCTGGCCTACCTGCAGTCGGCTAAACATCTGAACCCAAGGCGGGCCAGATGGTCATTGTTTTTTACTAGATTTAATTTCATTGTCACTTATCGCCCAGGGTTTAAAAACGTCAAGGTGGAAGCCTTGTCGCGTAGCTTGGGGGGGGGGGGATCCTGTTACGATATTGGCTGATGGGGTAGTTGTATATGCCCTTTATCCTGAAATTAAGGCATAGGTGTTGGAGGCCCAGGGAGAGGTACCTGATTCCTGTCCTCCAGGGAAGTTGTTTGTCCCTTCGGAAATATGATACAAGGTGTTTAAGGAATATCACAACACTGTTCTTATGGGACACCCTGGGAGCAGATCCACTGTGGATCTCATTTCTCGGATATTCTGGTGGCCAGGGTTACGTAAATTTGTTAAGGGCTATGAGGCTCCTTGTGAGACTTGTGCGTGTGTTAAGGTGGCTCATACTCAGCCTTCAGGATCTCTACTTCCCTTGTCTATCCCATCCTGACCCTTGGCTCATTTGTCCATGGACTTTATCACAGATTTGTCTAATTCTTCTGGGAAAACTGTGATTCTGGTGGTTGTTGACCGCTTCAGTAAGATGGCGCACTTTATACAATTATTAGGTTTACCTAATGCCAAAACGATTGCTCAAGTTTTTGTCGATAACATCGTGAAACTACATGGCATTCCCTCTGATGTGGTGTCTGATAGAGGGACTCAATTTGTTTCCAGATTCTGGAAGGCGTTCTGCACTTGTCTGGGGGTCCAATTGTCCTTCTTTTCGGCCTTTCATCCTCGGTCGAACGAACAGACTGAGCGCACTAACCAGTTGGGGCCAAGGTTTATTGGGCCATACAAGATCTTGGCCATTATTAATCTGGTTGCTTTTCGTCTTGAGCTTCCGTAGACTTTGGAGATTCATAATGTGTTTCACAAGTCATTGCTGAAGAGATATGTTAAACCTGCTGAACCGTCCTCCCTGCCACCACCTCCTGTCATGGTGGAGTTTTAGATTACCAGGATAGTGAACTCATTTATTCTTCGTGGATCTCTTCAGTGCCTAGTGCACTGGAAGGGTTATGGTCCAGAGGAAAGAATGTGGGTTCCTGCGACCAACGTGAATGTCAGTCGCCTTGTGAAGGCCTTTCACAGGGCGCATCCTGACAAGGTAGGTTCTGGTTGTCCGGAGGCCACCCATAGAAGGGGGAAGAAGCTGTCAGGGTCCCTCCTGTGACAGAGGTGAGAAGATTGGATAGACTTGCTGCACATGAGGCCATCTGACCGGTCTCTCTGCTTTCCTCTATGTATGTTGTTGATTGGCAGGATCTCACCTCTCCTCACGTGCCGCTGGTTATCAGTGATGAGGCTCTATTTAGATCCGCCTCACACTGCTGACCAGATAGTTTCTGCTTGGAGTTGCTAGAGCTTGGTTGTCTTCGATCTCCTGCTTCTCCATACACTCAATAAATTCGCAATTAGAATATTCGCGATCAACACTATTCGCAAATGCGAATATAAAGCACTTTATTCTAAGTGGCGATATTTTCGATTAAAATACTCGATTCAAATATTCGCGCTCAACACTAGACATTACTAGGGGCACATCTCCAGTGTAACGTGTGCGCATACATTTTTTTTCTGTGACATACATTGTACTTTTTTTCGTAGACGCGCAAACAATGACACTACCTGTGGTACCTCTACTGTATAACATTTCCTCATCCCAAATACCTGTGACATTACCTGTAATTTTTTATTACTCATTCCAATGACAGGGCCTAGAAAGAGTCCTGTATTGTTATTTTTTGTTGCTACCTCCCTGAGTCGGGAATGGGTAATTTGCACGCCTGCTGCCTTCCTTGGATATAGTAGCCGTTTTTCAGGCTCCCTCTTCGGAATCGAACCCTGATTCCCCGTTACCTGTGGTCACCATAGTAGGTGCATAAATTAACATCGAAAGTTGATAGGGCAGACATCCGAATGGATCGTCGCTGCGTGCGATTGCCCAGTTGTTATCTAGAGTCACCAAAGCGGCAGCAGGCCCTCGAACATAATGTTTTTGATGGTCAGCTCAGCAGCAGGCCCTCAACCATAATTTTTTTGATGGTCAGCTAAGCAGCAGGCACTCTCCCATGATTTTTTAAATGGTCAGCTCAGCAACAGACCCTCACCCATATTGTTTTAGAGGGTCAGCTCACCACCAAGTCCTCACCTCCAATCTTTTAAAGGGTCAGCTCACCGGCAGGCCCTCACCTACAATCTTTTATAAGGTCAGCTCACCTGTAGGGCCTCAAATATAATGTTTTACAAGGTCAGCTCACCAGCAGGCCCTTACATATAATGATTTACAGGGTCAGCTCACCTACAGGCCCTCACCTACAACCTTTTAGAAGGTCAGCTCACCAGCAGTACCTCACCTACAATCTTTTACAGGGTCAGCTCACCTGCAGGCCCTCGCATATAATGTTTTACAGGGTCAGCTCCCCTGCAGGCCCATGCATATAATGTTTTACAGGGTCAGTTCACCAGCAGGCCTTCAACTACATTCTTTTTCAGGGTTAGATCACCTGCAGGCCCATGCATATATTGTTTTACCGGGTCAGCTCACCAGCAGGCCCTCGCATATGATGTTTTAGAGGGTCAGCTCACAAGCAGGCCCTCACCTACAATCTTTTATAGGATCAGCTCACCTGCAGAGCCTCAAATATAATGTTTTACAGAGTCAGTTCACCAGCAGGCCCTGACCTACAAACTTTTACAGGGTTAGCTCACCTGCAGGCACACGCAAATAATGTTTTACAGGACCAGCTCACTAGCAGGCCCTCGCATATAATGTTTTAGAGGGTCAGCTCACCAGCAGGCCCTCAAATACAATCTTTTACAGGGTCAGCTTACCTGCAGGGCTACCCATATAATGTTTTAAAGGGTCAGCTCACCTGCAGGCCCTCACATATAATTTTTTAGAGGGTCAGCTCACCAGCAGGCCCTCATCTACAATCTTTTACAGGGTCAGCTCACCAGCAGGCCCTCACCTACAAGTCCAGTCTCACTAGCCAAGAGTATGGTCAACACAATCCTCACCGACAGGGGTCATGTACAGTAATTACAGTAGTTAGCACGGAGGAGTCCCATTCGTTATCGGAATTAACCAGACAAATCTCTCCACCAACTAAGAACGGCCATGCCCCACCACCCACAGAATCGAGAAAAAGCTATCAATATATTAATTCTTTCCGTGTACAGGTGAGGTTTCTGTGTTGAGTCAAATTAAGCCGCAGGCTCCACTCCTGGTGGTGCCATTCCATCAATTCCGTTAAGTTTTAGCTTTGCAACCATACTCCCCCGGGACCCAAAGACTTTGGTTTCCCGGAAGCTGCTCGGCGGATCATGGAAATAACGCTGCTAGATCGCCATTGTTTATGGTCGGAACTAAGACGGTATTTGATCGTTTTCGAACCTCCGACTTCCGTTCTTGATTAATGAAAACATTCTTGGCAAATGCTTTTGCTGTGGTTCGTCTTGCGCCGGTCCAAGAATTTCACCTCTAGCAGCTCAATACAGATGCCCCGGCTGTCCCTCTTAATCATGGCCCCAGTTCCGAAAACCAACAACATTTTTGGTTTTCGGGACCACTTCGACTTTATAAACAAGTAAATATACAGGAAAGAATGTTTTCGAACAATTTTTCCTCTAAAATCGATTTTATCTTTGGTTTTGTGCGTATTATTGTCAGTCTGTAAAAGTGGCGTACTACTCGGATAACATTGTTCCCAGCAGCCACCTGGGAGTCCAAAATAGACATCCTCCCCATGCTGTTCCCAAACCAATTTGGTGGTGTTTCCATAAATTTCTGACCTTTTCCTATGAACCAGGCACCCTCCTCTCTTCAGAGCAGGGGGTGCCTGGTTTAATGCTCGGGTTCTTCCATTGACTTCCATTGTGCTAGGCTGCTCGTTAGAGCACCCGAGCATCCTGATGTGTTTGGCCCGAGCACTTGGGTGCTCGATCAACACTAGTTTATTCATCCTTAATGCAACATTTCATCCCAGAACAATGAGACTATGGTAGCTTAGCAAAAGCCTCATTTTGTTGTAAGAATAAATAAACTTCACTTCTTTTTTCACTTATTTTTGAGTGTTGCCTCAGTTTTTCCTAGATATCGTAGATCGATGATAGATAATTTAGATACAAGTAAGTGGCAGTGTATACAACCTTGAACCAGGATCCCACAATATATGAAGAAACTCCATGGCACTCCACAGCATAAGGGTCCACAAAATGGGTCTGCATCCGTTCCGCAATTTTGCGGAACGGGTGTGGACCCATTTATTTCCAATGGGGACGGAAGAGATGCGGACAGCACACTATGTGCTGTCTGCATCCCCATTTCCGGATCCGCACTTATGCATCCGGACTTCAGTTTCTGCAAAAAAATAGAACATGTCCTATTCTTCTTCCGCAATTGCGGACAAGATTAGGCATTTTCTATTATAGTACCGGTGATGTGTGGTCCGCAAATTGCCGGTGTCTGTGTTTTGTAGATCCACAAAACACTTACGGACGTGTGAATGGACCCTAAGGGATAATATCTGGGATACAGTATTGAAAACAGATGTACAGTGTGCCAAGATAGAGAGACTGACTTAGGCTAGTTTCACATCACCGTTTTATTTCCTGTTCTTCTGATCCGTCAAAAGAACAGAAAAAAACTGGATCCTGTTGCATCAGTTAAAGAATTCCGTTATAGGTCCCGTTATGACAGAATTATAACGGAATATAACGGAATTCAAAACAGAAGACTTTAAGAGGCATTCCATTTTCCTCTGTCCTAATACATGTCTATGGGGGGCACATAACAGTTCAGTCATATATAACGGAAAGAAACTGAACCATTATGTGCCTCCATAGACATTGATTAAGATGGAGCAAAACAGAATGCCTCTTGAAGGTTTCCGTTTTACATTCTGTCCTAGAATTCCGTTATAACTCTGTTATTACTTTAGAATCCTGTCACTTATATTTCATATGCATATTATATAATACTTCAGCCTGGTAGCGCCATACATAAACTGATATATAAAATAGTATATACAGTATCTCACAAAAGTGAGTACACCCCTCACATTTTTGTAATTATTTTATTATTGATCTTTTCATGGGAAAACTATCTTTTCATGGGACAACTCTGAAAATCAGTGTACAGCTTGTATAACAGTGTAAATTTGGTGTGCCCCTAAAATAACTCAACACACAGCCATTAATTTCTGAATTGCTGGCAACAAAAGTGTCAAAGTGTCAATATTTTGTGTGGCCACGATTATTTTTCAGCGCTGCCTAAATTCTCTTGGGTATGGAGTTCACTAGAGCTTCACAGGTTGCCACTGGAATACTCTTCCACTCCTCCATGATGATCTGGTGGATGTTAAAGACCTTGCGCTCCTTCACCTTCCGTTTGAGGATGCCCCACAGATGCTCAATAGTAGTGATGTGCAGGAGGTGCCATATTTGATTGAATATTCATCATATATTTGTCGAAATCGAATATTCGTCATTATGCTATTTATCGCAAATAATATGCGATTTAATTATTCACGTATTGCGAATTGAACTTTGAACAGGGTATAAAGGCAACTTTTCTTATTGGGTTGGCTATCTAGAATTAACGAAGATAACCAATATAGCGCTATATTCTCTATATTCGTTAATTCTAGCAAGCCAACCAATGGAAAGTTATACCACATTCAAAGTTTCATTCACAGTACGTGAATATTACGTAATGTAATATTCGCGTACTGCGAATTAAACTTTTAACAGGGTATAACTTTCCTATTGGTTGGCTTGCTAGAATTAACAAAGATAGAGAATAGAGCGCTATATTCATTATCTTTGTTAAGAATTAAGATAGAGAATATTTCACTATCTTAATTCTTAACAAAGATAATGAATATAGCGCTATATTTGTATTTGTTATCTTTGCTAATTTTAGCAAGCCAAATAAACTTACCTATACATAGCTCTAAGTTGGATGCGCAATACGAGAACATTAAGTAATATTACTCGCCTTGCGCCTCCAACTTAGAGCAGGATATATGCAACTTACTTTACTATTGTTTGGCTTGGTAGAATTAACGAGTATGATGAATACGAATATAATGCTATATTCTCTATCTTCGGGAATTCTAGCAACCAATAGGAAAGTTGACTGTACACAGCTCTAAGTTGGATACGCAATGCAGAATATTACTTTACCTATTTTTTTGCAATAAATAGAATAATGACTCAGCATTCTATTTATTGCAAAAAATAGGTAAAGTAATATTCTCACATTGTGCATCCAACTTAGAGCTGTGTATAGGCAAGTTTTCTTTTCTTACTAGAATTAACAAATACGAATATAGCGCTATATTTTCTATCTTCATTAATTCTAGCAAGCCAACTAATAGGAAAGTTATACCCCGTTCAAAGTATTAATCACAGTACGCGAATATTAAATTATGTAATTGCAAGAAATTACTGGTTTGCAAGAATTAACAAAGATAGAGGACATAGCACTATATTCTCTATCTTTGTTAATGGTGTCTTGGGTTCAGATTGAAAAAGAAAGAAAACAATATTAGTTTTTTACGAATATATAGCACTATATTCTAAATATTCGCGAATTAGCGAAGTGCTGATATTCGCAAAAAAAAAATTTGCTATTCTAATATTCGCGCTCAACACTACTCAAAAGGGTTTAGGTCTGGAGACATGCTTGTCCAGTCCAGCACCTTTACCCCTAGTTTCTTTAGCAAGGTAGTGTTTGTCTGGGATGTGTGTTTAGGATTGTTATCATGTTGGAATACTGCCCTGCAGGCCAGTTTCTGAAGGGAGGGGATCATGCTTTGCTTCTGTATGTCACAGTACATGTTGGCATTCATGGTTCCCTCAATGAACTGTAGCTCCCCAAGCCAGCAGCACTCATGCAGCCCCAAAACATGACAGTCCCACCACCGTGCTTGACTGTAGGCAACACACACTTGTCTTTGTACCCCTCACTTGGTTGCTGCCACACAAGCTTGAAACAATCTGAACCAAAAATGTTTATCTTGGTCTCATCAGACCACAGGACATGTCTGCTCTTCTTTAGCAAACTGTTTGCGGACTTTCTTGTGCATCATCTTTAGAAAGAGGCTTTCTTCCGGGATGACAGCCATGCTGACCAATTTGATGCGGTGTGTGGTGTATGGTCTGAGCACTGGCAGGCTGACCCCTCACCCCTATAACCTCTGTAGCAATGCTGGCAGCACTCATACTTTATTTTAAAAAGACAACCTCTGAATAAGATGCTGAGCATGTGCAGTCAACTTCTTTGGTCAACCACGGCAAGCCTTGTTCTGAGTGGAACCTGTCTTGTTAAACCCCTGTAGGGTCTTAGCCACCATGCTGCAGCTCAGTTTCAGGGTGTTGGGTATCTTATTATAGCCTAGGCAATCTTCATATAGAGCAACAATTCTGTTTTTCAGATCCTCAGTATGGGACAGTGTGAGAGTGATAATATCAAATTTAACACACCTGCACCCAATTCACACCTGAGACCTTGTAACCCTAAGGGGCCACATGACACCAGGAAGGGAAAATGGCTAATTGTGCATAATTTGTACTCACTTTTGTTGCCAGGGGTTTGGACATTAATGAGTGTGTGCTGAGTTATTAAGGGCACACCAAATTTACAAGCTGTATATTGACTCCTTTACATTGTAACAAAGTGTCAGATCTTCAGTGTTGTCCCATGAAAAGATATAATAAAATAATTACAAAAATGTGAGATACTGTATGTATATAGTTACTCACATACTGTACACTTCACACTTGCATACAGCACATAAACACACATGCATACATATGACATGGTAGATACACAGAAGACAGACAAACATTTCACACTTACATACTGTACATATACACAATTAACCTTTCTATCATCTGTCATGCAGTCTGACAAGGTGATGGGGCCATTACCTCCCTGCCCCATCCCATCAAGGATCCTTTATATATATATATATATATATATTTTTTTTTGGCAATTTAGATTCTGAGTTGGGACTGTTAAGTCTGCTGGCTGTATCCAATTACAGCCAGCAGAAGCTCCATGCTCTGACTCCAGAGAACAGACTCAAACCTGATGATTGATGAAATGACATCCAGGTATTACCTGTCTGATGACCCTTTCTAACTTCCTCATAACCATTCCCCCTCCTTCCCCCTTCTGTTAGTAACACAGCCTGCTTTTAACCCCTTAAGGACTCAGCCCTATTTCACCTTAAGGACTTGGCCGTTTTTTGCAAATCTGACCAGTGTCACTTTATGTGGTGATAACTTTTAAACGCTTTTACTTATCCAGGCCATTCGTCACATATTGTACTTCATGACAGTGGTAAAAAAAATACCAATTTTTCAAATTTCAATTTCTCTACTTCTATAATACATAGTAATACCGCCAAAAAAAGTTATTAATTTACATTCCCCATATGTCTACTTCATGTATTGAACATGTTGGGAATGCCATTTCATTTTTTGGGGACGTTACAAGGCTTAGAAGTTTAGAAGCAAATCTTGGAAATTTTCAGAAATTATCAAAAACCCATTCTTTTAGGTACCAGTTCAGGTTTGAAGTCACTTTGTTAGACTTAATAGAAACCACCCAAAAATGACCCCACGTTAGAAACTACACCTTTCAAGGGTTGTTAACCCTTTAGGTGCTCCACAAGAGTTATTGGCAAATGGAGATGTATTTTCAGATTTTAAATTTTTTGCAAAATTCTCAATTTTAACCAATTTTTTCCACTTACAAAGCAAGGGTTAACAGCCAAACAAAACTCAATATTTATTGCCCTGACTCTCGTTTACAGAAACACCCCATATGTGGTCGTAAACTACTGTACGGCCACACGGTGGGGAGTAGAGGGAAAGGAGCGCCGTTTTTGGAAGGCAGATTTTATGGACCGGTTCATTTACACCGTGTCCTATTTCAAGTCCCCCTGATGCACCCTGCAGTAGAAACTCCCTAAAAGTGACCCAATCTAAGAAACTACACCTCTCAAGGTATTCAGAACTGATCTTACAAGCTATGTTAACCCTTTAGGTGCTCCACAAGAGTTATTGGCAAATTGAGATGACATTTCTGAATTTCATTTTTTTTTTGCCAAATTTTCCATTTTAACCCATTTTTTGCACTAACAAAGGAAGGGTTACCAGCCAAACAAGACTGCAGATTTTCTGTCGTTTACAGAAACACCCCAAATGTGGTTGTACACTGCTGTACGGCTACACGGTGGGGCGTTGAGGGAATGGAGCGCCGTGTGGCTTTTGGAAGGCTGATTTTTATGGACCGATTTATTTACACCGTGTCCTACTTCAAGCCCCCCTGATGCACCCCTGGAGTAGAAACTCCCTAAAAGTGACTTTATCTAAGAGACTACACCACTCAAGGTACTCAAAACTGATCTTACAAGCTATGTTAACCCTTTAGGTGCTCCAAAACAGTTATTGGCAAATGGAGATGAAATTTCAGAATTTCATTTTTTTGCCAAATTTTCCATATTAAGCCATTTTTTCAAGTAACAAAGCAAGGATTAACAGCCAAACATGACTGTCTCTTTATTTCCCTGACTCTGCTGTTTACAGAAACACCCGATATGTGGTCGTACACTACTGTACAGCCACATGGCGGGGCGTAAAGGGAAAGGAGCGCCGTGTGGTTTTTGGAAGGCTGATTTTTATGGACCGGTTTATTTACACCGTGTCCTGTTATAAGCCCTCCTGGAGTAGAAACTCCCTAAAAGTGACCCCATTTTGGAAACTATGGGATAAGGTGGCAGTTTTGTTGGGACTATTTTTAGGGTACATATGATTTTTGGTTGCTCTATATTACATTTTTGTGAGGTATGGTTACCAAAAATTTAAATTCTGAAATTTTATCTCCATTTGCCATTAATTGTTGAGGAACACCTAAAGGGTTAATATAGTTTGTAAAATCAGTTTTGAATACCTTGAGGGGTTTAGTTTCTTAGATGGGGTCACTTTTAGGGAGTTTCTACTCCTGGGGTGTGTTAAGGGGGAATATTAATTATTAATATTTATGCAAATATCAATAATTAAAATTCATAAATAGGCGCGGTCGTCTGTTGATGACTCCGCCTATTTGTACCTTAAATAAAGATCTATACCAAACATGCCTCCTTTTGCCTTACACTATCCACTGAACTCATCTATGTGCGACTTACACTGCTACTATATACTGCGGCGCTTACGATAACAAATGACTATACGTTGTGCTTAGATAATAAAAGGCATTTATTAACACATTACACGTCTATAGTCTAAATATTGCTCTAATTATATATATCCATATAAAAGAGAATATGAATATATATATTTATAGCCGCACAGTAATACAGTCAGTCAATTACAACACTACTACACATACAATATTCCTAACTACTCTACATACAATCCCAATTCCACCCCATAAACTAGCTATACAAATTACACTAACATATATTACAGCAGTAACCCACCCACCTGGCTACTCACACTGTCCCTAATACAAATAACAATTCAGTCCAGGGGTAATGGCACTGCAAAGGTTAACACAACATGGACTGCAGGGGTCAATCTGCACACAGCAGCCTTGAAGGGGAACAGGGTTACAGGGCTGCTGGGCTGGGGTACTGCTGGGCTGGATAAGGGCTGCAGCAGTTAAGGGGTTGATAAGGGGTTAAGGGGTACACAGCAGCAGGAGTTGATGCTGCTGAGCAGGGAAGGGGTACATGGGAATGTAGGGATATGGGAAATCAGGGCAGGGGTACTCAGCCATCTCCAGGTCCCATCTGTGTGTGTCCTTCTTCTCTCTCAGGCGCCGAGTTCAGAAGAGACCAACTTTGTAGTGGCATGCCCTAATATCAGGTTTTGGGATATGACATCACTCCACTGAAGTCCACTGTACAGTGTGGTGAGTCCTCCCCCCAAGTAGTTTGGAGATAGGGGGGGGGGGACAGGTTTAGCATGTAAGCCATGTGCTGATCAAAAGGTGCCAAAAAGTCTGCAATCTCCTGTCCTGGACCCACATCCTACTTAGCATCTCTATGCTAACTACCCCCCAGGGACAGTTGGGCGATTTAACAGATAACAATGCAAGCCATGGCCTACAGGCTAAACACGGGCCTGTATCAAGTTGATAAGAGTTGATATATATATATATATATATATATATATATATATATTTCAACCTTTCCTCAACAATCCCCCTGTTGTCGAAAATACGACAATACTTAGGGGAGGAGGTTTGAGACCTATTTGCTCCACTCAACCCCATTCTTAGTGATAATTCAGGAAGAACTGGAGTATACACTGATCCTTAGGTACCTAGACATCACTCATCCAGACCTTTCACCGACCTGCTTTAACCCAAACTCTTCTATGCACAGGATTGCCTGTCGTCAACTTAACTGGCCTTTCTTTCTGATAACCATCTTCCGGTTTCGGCCTCTCCGATGAGTTTGAAGTGACCACACCCTTACCGTCTCTCGGTACTACTACCGATCTTCAGGTATCCACCCCAAGGTCTGGACAACGTCTGCTTCGATCGTGTCAGCCGCTCCTACTGTCTTACTTGCGTGCTGCATGGAGGAGGTCCATTTAAGCGGAACATCTACTCTCCCGACCAGCATGACCTATTGAATTCCGGAGCGGCTTGACCCTTGCAGTCTTCCCCAAGTGCACCAACTTTCTTGAAACAAGAATATCGTGACCAGGTGCGGCTTCACCCTCACAATCAATTTTCCAGCGGCGACAACCTCCCCATGGACAGGTTCCGTCTGGTTCTGGTGTAACTGGTCAGCAAGTCCCTTGACCTTGCGATACACAGTCCAATGTAGATGATGATTACCAGAACCAGGGGAACTTTCACTGGGTGAATAAGAAGATTGAAATGTAGATCCGAACAAGCTCTTCCACCCAAACGCCTCCAAGTATTTCTCTAAAACATGGTAGATAATGCTCCCACTGGGTTGTGGCGCAGTTTCCCGTCTTTTGAGACCTCTGTGGACCGCCAAAACCCAGTGAGATCCTCTGGAGCCTAAACAGAGTGTCAGGGCGGATAGCAGGTATCTTCTGTGGCGTCATCTGGGGTTTTCCTCTGCTCCATAGTAATCATACCTATGACAGAAGAAAATACCAGGCACTCCTAGGGGATTTCTCCCCTTACGGTGCAATTAGTTGTCCTATACCAGCACCAATACCTTTGACCCATGAGTAGAGAAAGGTATTGGGCTGCCCTTCATCTCACAGGACCCCTCGTTATCCTAACCCTGGTGTATGAACACCCTACTTTCAGAGGATCGCGTCCTCTGCTTTACATCCCTCTGCCCCAACAGATAAGGATGGCTACCTTAATAGGTTAGGATATCGGAGGGGAGCTGTGGATGAAGCACAATCTTGCAATTGATGGCACTGTATCCTTGTCCACTCATGTGTACCAAAGCTGATTTCCCCCTGTCATCCTGTCTTGTGAAGGCCAGCAGAATCCATGGCATAAGTCCTGCCCTGGCTCTTCAGGAATCCACAACACAAACACACAGGCCACACTCTGCTGTCAATCACTCTGCGTCCAATCCCAATCAGAGCTGCGTTACCTGATCAGACTAGAATTTAGTGCGCAGCAGAACATTACACCAATGTTGCCTGTCTGCCCTAGTCCCCAGTATAACACAGCACTGCCGAGAAACCTTGAGCACAACCACGTCACCTGTATCGATCAGAGACCCTGGCTTGCACATCATGACATCCCACTAAACCGTGTTCAAATGTCACCCGTTCCTGCAAGCCAACACTTTCTCGATCCACAGTATAACACAGTTCTACTCAAAGGGGACACAAGAATAAATCAAAGACAGCAGCGACTGGACTCACAGCAGGGAATCTAAACCACAAAAATCAGCAGGGTGAGACACATGCGCATACAAGGACCACTGCCATCCACATGAAAGAAAACATACACTCACCTAAAGAATTATTAGGAACACCATACTAATACGGTGTTGGACCCTTTTGCCTTTTGAACTGCCTTCATTCTACGTGGCATTGATTCAACAAGATGCTGATAGCATTCTTTAGAAATGTTGGCCCATATTGATAGGATAGCATCTTGCAGTTGATGGAGATTTGAGGGATGCACATACAGGGCACGACGCTTCCGTTCCACCACATCCCAAAGATGCTCTATTGGGTTGAGATCTGGTGACTGTGGGGGCCATTTTAGTACAGTGAACTCATTGTCATGTTCAAGAAACCAATTTGAAATTATCTGAGCTTTGTGACATAGTGCATTAACCTACTGGAAGTAACCATCAGAGGATGGGTACATGATGGTCAAGAAGGGATGGACATGGTCAGAAACAATGCTCAGGTAGCCCGTGGCATTTAAATGATGCCAAATTGGCACTAAGGGGCCTAAAGTGTGCCCAGAAAACAGCGCCCACACCATTACACCACCACCACCACCCTGCACAGTGGTAACAAGGCATGATGGATACATGTTCTCATTCTGTTTACGCCAAATTCGCACTCTACCATTTGAATGTCTCAACAGAAATTGAGACTCATCAGACCAGGCAACATTTTTCCAGTCTTCAACAGTCCAATTTTGGTGAGCTCGTGCAAATTGTAGCCTCTTTTTCCTATTTGTAGTGGTACCCGGTGGGGTCTTCTGCTGTTGTAGCCCATCCGCCTCAAGGTTATGCGTGTTGTGGCTTCACAAATGCTTTGCTGCATACCTCGGTTGTAACGAGTGGTAACTTCAGTTAACGTGGCTCTTCTAGCTTGAATCAGTCGGCCCATTCTCCTCTGACCTCTAGCATCAACAAGGCATTTTCACCCACAGGACTGCTGCATACTGGATGTTTTTCCTTTTCACACCATTCTTTGTAAACCCTAGAAATGGTTGTGCGTGAAAATACCAGTAACTGAGCAGATTGTGAAATACTCAGACCGGCCCGTCTGGCACCAACAACCATGCCACGCTAAAAATTGCTTAAATCACCTTTCTTTCCCATTCTGACATTCAGTTTGGAGTTCAGGAGATTGTCTTGACCAGGACCACACCCCTAAATGCATTGAAGCAACTGCCATGTGATTGGTTGACTAGATAATTGCATTAATGAGAAATAGAACAGGTGTTCCTAATAATTCTTTAGGCGAGTGTATACACATATAACAAAAACACACAACACAAACATACACGGGGAACAAACGATGTGACGAATAGCACAGGGGTGTCAAATGTTGCCTAGCTTAGATTGGCCATTCTGACCCCTCAGCGCCTGGTGAGGCATGTGCCGCTGAGAGGCAACCCCTTTATGGCCAATCTGACCAGATCCCACTGCACGAGTTGTCACTTGACTGCTGGACACATTGCAATTACTTGCACAAGGGCAATTCCTTGCAATATGTCCCTTGTTCCCACACCTGAAACACGTGATTTGGTTTCCTGTCCTGTGTGCTATGTTATTATCTGTGTTGCAGTGTCTCGCTATATGCCACCATAAGTCACCACATGCAAAACATCTGATGGTTTCCCTGCATGGCTTAGGTCCGTCCACACTGGGACCGTGGTCCCTTTTCCTGTACTGACACATCCTCAGGGACACACTCTTCACCACAGTTCTTTTTCCCAAAGTCAGGGAAAAATCTCTGTTGGTCTGGACCGGCTTGATCTGGTGATTCGGCCGATCACAGACTGCTCTCCCCTTTTTGCCTTAAATAAGGCAAAGTTTTAGGAGATTCCAGTCCTGACTTTACAGAAAAAGAAAGGGCCAGCACCAAACTGTTAATGACCTGTTGCATGCCAGAGATTATCTGGGATCTTACTGCAACCTCGGCCTTCAATTTGGCTACAGTCACATCAGTAGAGGCAGCCTGCATCCTAAAGGCCTTGACCTCAGTATTAGACTGGATCAATTTAGCCTTAATTTCCTCTTTCTGCAACTCTACTAACTGTGACTGTATCTTACCGATCTGCGCATCTCTGTCAACAGCAGACTGTACGCTCTCCGCCAACTGTGCCTGCAATGCAGAAAGCTGATCCGAATTACTGGCACAGCACTGGCAGTGAGCGTTCGGAGGAATTGTCTCTGTTGAACGAGATACCACCGCTACTTCCTTTGGCTTGCAGATGCTAGCCTCAAATATGTGAACAAGTTTGGCTAGGATCTGAAGCCGCTTGGTGGCCTTTTTAAGCACTGTCCGTTTGCTGACACGGTGAGGATGATGGGATCAAATGAGCTGTGTGCTGCAAGGTGTTGCAGTGCGGGGAAGTTGAAACTTACGTTTTGAAGAGACGCCATCTTACTTGGAGTTGTCCTTTGTGCTGCATGGAGGAGGTCTATTAAACCGGAACGCCTACTCTCCCGACCAGCTCCTGTTCAGCTCCAACGGTGATGGTTCTCTCTTCAGTGACGCAAGCGACGACCACTCCCCGGTGTTCGGTGGGCATGCAAAGTTATCAGACAATCATTAATACACAAAAAATCCAAAAGATTATAGGTTCTCTGCTGTAGAAATTGCCTTGTGCCTAGTTTTGATTGAAGAAAATGCTTTACCTGTCCGAACTATCAGGCCTTGGACGGCCAGACTCCACTGACCGCGTCCCTCCCGCCTGACTAGTTCACAGCATAAGTGATTTTCCTCACCAGAACCGAACACAGATACAAATTCCTACAAGTGGGCCTGGCTCGCCAATGTAAAGAAATATTAATTATTATTAATATTGATAATTATTTTGATAATTAATATGCATAATTAATATCAATAATTAATATTTCCGTATCCTACCTGGCTCGCCAATGTTAAGGGGGGAAATTATTAATATTTATGCAAATATCAATAATTAATATTCATAAATAGGTGTGGTCGTCTGTTGATGACTCCGCCTATTTGTACCTTAAATAAAGATCTATACCAAACATGCCTCCTTTTGCCTTACACTATCCACTGAACTCATCTATGTGTGACTTACACTGCTACTATATACTGCGGCGCCTACGATAACAAAATACTACACGCTGTGCTTAGATAATAAAAGGCATTTATTAACACATTACACATCTATAGTCTAAATATTGCTCTAATTACATATATCCATATAAAAGGGAATATGAATATATATATTTATAGCCGCACAGTAATACAGTCAGTCAATTACAACACTACTACACATACAATATTCCTAACTACTCTACATACAATCCCTATTCCAACCCACAAACTAGCTATACAAATTACACTAACATACATTACAGCAGTAACCCACCCACCTGGCTACTCACACTGTCCCTAATACAAATCACAATTCAGTCCAGGGGTAATGGCACTGCAAAGGTTAACACAACATGGGCTGCAGGGGTCAATCTGCACACAGCAGCCTTGAAGGGGAACAGGGTTACAGGGCTGCTGGGCTGGGGTACTGCTGGGCTGGATAAGGGCTGCAGCAGTTAAGGGGTTGATAAGGGGTTAAGGGGTACACAGCAGCAGGAGTTGATGCTGCTGGGCAGGGAAGGGGTACATGGGAATGTAGGGATATGGGAAATCAGGGCAGGGGTATTAGGGGTACTCAGCCATCTCCAGGTCCCATCTGTGTGTGTCCTTCTTCTCTCTCAGGCGCCAAGTTCAGAAGAGACCAACTTTGTAGTGGCATGCCCTAATATCAGGTTTTGGGATATGACATCACTCCACTGAAGTCCACTGTACCTTGTGAGCCCTCCCCCCAAGTAGTTTAGAGATAGGGGGGGGGGGGGACAGGTTTAGCATGTAAGCCATGTGCTGATCAAAAGGTGCCATAAAGTCTGCAATCTCCTGTCCTGGACCAAGATCCTAGTTAGCATCTCTATGCTAACTACCCCCCAGGGACATTTGGGCGATTTAACAGATAACAATGCAAGCCATGGCCGACAGGCTAAACACGGGCCTGTATCAAGTTGATAAGAGTCTATATATATATATATATATATATATATATATATAGGGCCATGGAAAGAGGGGACATATATGGGATATATATATATATGAAAGGGGACATATTCTATAAGGGGATACATTCTAAATATATATATATATATATATATATATATATATATATATATATATTCTAACAACACGGGGGCATTTAGCTCTTCCAGATCGCCGTCTTATCACCTTAGAACAAAAACACCACAGTGCTTACCCCCACACAGGGTTAGAGGGTCCTGGCTGCCACAGGTCTTGACACAGCCTGCTCCTTTCCCAGACTGAGAGCCCTGATTGAGGAGCTCAGCCCAGATTTATTCAAGCTCCTCAGCTGGCTGATAATTATCCCTATTACCAGCCTGACTGCTGCAGACAGTGGGAAAAAACTAATTATCCCAACCTTTCTTGTTCTTACCCAGCTTGCTCTGGGTGAGATATGCCACCTCAATGGCCTTTCTATGGCCTTCTGGCAGCTCCACTGCCACAATATATATATATATATATATATATATATATATATAAAACAAAATATCAGGCAGCACTCCAGTAAACAAAGCTGTGTTGCTAGCGTCCACCCTAAGTCACCGGGTATCAATATAGTCGTGGAAATGACGCAGCACTCCAATCATTAAGGTGCAAGAAAAAATGGTGGTTTATTTAGCACATGTGCCAGCAACGTTTCAGCTCCCTCACAGAGCCACTTGGCTTGATAATGCCTCTGTGAGGGAGCCGAAATGTCGCTGGCACATGTGCTGAATAAAACACAGTTTTTTTTTTTGCACCTTAATGATCGGAGTGCTGCGTCATTTCCACGACTATATATATATATATATATATATATATATATATATACATACATATATTTCAACCCTTCCTCAACAGGGTGCATCAGGGGGGCCCCTTCAAAAGGGACATGGTGTCAATAAAAAAGGCCATCACAATCGGCCTTCCAGAAACCATGTCGGTCCTTTCCTTTTGCGCCCTGCCTTTTAGTGATACAGCAGTTTACGACCACAAATGTGGCGTTTCTGTAAACTGCAGTATCAGGTCAATAAATATTAAGTTTTGTTTGGCTGTTAACCCTTGCTTTTTTACCGGTAAAGATGGATTGAAATGGAAAAGAGCCAAAATAACTGTTTTGGCACTGTTTTATATATTTTTTGGACCATGTTAATCTGGGGGGTTAGGTCATGGGGTATTTTTATAGAGGAGATTATTACGGATGCGGCGATACATAATAAGTCTACTTTTTTACAATTATTTAGGTTTTAGACGATATTATCCTTTTTGAAACAAAAAATATTTTTTGGGGATCTCTGAAGTCTAAGAGACATTTTTTAAAAGTTTTTTAGCCAATTGTATTAGGTAGGGGAAATTTTTTTGCCAGATGAGGGGATTGTTTTAATGCCACTATTTTGGGGGGCATGTGACTTTTTGATCGCTTGCTATTGCGCGTTTTATTATGTAAGGTGTTAATCTAAGGGGTTAGGTCATGGGGTATTTTTATACGTAAGATTATTACGGACGCGGCGATACATAATTTGTCTACTTTTTTAATAATTGTTTTGATTATTTTAGATTTATAAACTATCATTTTTGCAAAAAAAAATGTGGGTGTCTCAAGTCTGAGAACCATAGTTTTTATCCGATTGTCAGTGGCTACATGAAAAAGGGGATAATAAATTTAGTACTCCATGGAAGTGTGGCACTCCCTGAAGCAACCAATATCGCCGAGGTCCGGATGATCTGGGCACGTGTCACACTGAGTGGTGGTGTCCTTTCGTATACCCCTCCTGTGACACACTCTGCATCTTTTTTGGGTTTGTTCCATCTTTCCAGTATGGGGGACCACACCTGGAAAGTGTTGGCCAGGGACGATCCGGGCGCCTCCAGTTCCTGAGGTACTCCGGCCTGTTCTTTCCCAGTCAGAAAAATCAGGGTCTTGAGGACTGCCTGGTAGAATTGAAGGAATTTCCCTGTGTTTGCCAGTGCCCTGGAACAGTACAAAAGAGTTGTACAAGGCAACCTGTACCAAGTAGACCGCAACTTTTTTGTACCATGTCCGGGTTTTGTGCATGGCATTATATGGCTTGAGGACTTGATCAGAGAGATCAACTCCTCCCATATACCGATTGTAGTCGAAGATACAATCAGGCTTGAGGTCCATTGCCGTGGTACCTCGCACAGGGACAGGGGAGATGCCGTTACCGTAAATTGTCATCAGTACAAGGACATCACTCTTGTCCTTATATCTGACCAGCAACAGGTTTTCACTTGTAAGGGCACAGGTCTCACCCCTGGGGATAAGTTCCTGGAGGGGGACGGTAGGGAGGCTGCGATGACTTTTCCGCACGTTCCCACAAGCGGACGTGCATCTGGAGGCGCGGGACTTGAACAAGGGAATGCTAGTATAAAAGTTATCCACATACAGGTGTTAACCCTTATCTAGCAGTGTGTACATAAGGTCCCACACAAGTTTCCCACTAACACCCAGAGTGGGGGGACATTCTAGGGGTTCAATACGGGAATCTCATCCCTCGTACATACAAAACTCTCACAAAGTTTGTGCAGCTTCACGCCATACCTCGCCCGCTATGAGGGAACATACTGGCAGAAAATGAGTCTCCCCTTTAAAGCAATGAGAGACTCCTCAAATGCAACCTCCCTTCCAGGTACATAGGCCTCCAAAAATTTTACCCCAAAGTGATCGATGACCGGCTGTATCTTATACAGACGGTCATAGGCAGAATCACCTTGGGGGGGACATGCTGCATTTTCTGCATAATGCAGGCATTTCCGGATGGCCTCAAGTCTGGGACGTGTCATGGCCGTACTGTAAAGTGGGGTCTGGTAGAGGACATACAAAACAACGATCGAATAGATCACAACGAATTGATCACAGATTAATAAAGTCTCTATTTGGATACCCGTAAGTCAAACAACAAACTATTTCTCTGAGACATAAGGTAACCTTAAAAAATAACTTTTATTGATACATATAAAAAGCCCAGTATATCATAAAAAAGGAGGTGTAGAGACATTAGTTCAGTAAATGGTAGATACCTCCTGTTCCACTCTCACTCTCTTCCTTGGTCTGTGCTCCGACTGCCCAGCTTCCCTTTCCCCTTCAGGACGAAGCTGGGCAGTCGGAGCACAGATCAGGGAAGAGAGTGAGGGTGGAACAGGAGGCGTCAACCAATTGATAGGGGAGTAGATAGGGACACACAAAAGGGTCAGAGACCCAGCATTCCCTCCCTCCCTCTTGCCTGTTCGATACCCTAGTGACAATTATCATACACATCAGTTGGTGGTAGGGTCCTGAGCTAATGTCTCTACACCTCCATTTTTATGATATACTGGGCGTGTTATATGTATCAATAAAAGTTATTTTTTTAAGGTTACCTTATCTCTCTGAGAAATAGATTGCTGGTAGAGGACGTCCCCACTCCAGTACAGCCTGGCACTAGGTTTCTTAACTAGGCCCATGCAGCACAAGGCCCCAAAACGTCCTCATCTGGGCTGCACTGACCGGTGCGTGTGTATGTGTGTGAGTGAAAAACTTTATTTAGTGTGTGTGTGTGTGGGGCACGAGTGTTCACGACTTTTCCCTAAAGCTAACAGGGGGAAAAAAAAAGAACTAACTAAAAAAAATTAAAAAAACAGCCAAAAATGTGTAAAGGTTTAAAAAAAAATTCAAACTTGCTGATCATCCGTCTGGCGCTGATCAGCGGGGGGGTGGGAGATGTGCTAACAGTGGCCAGACACTAAAGAGTGCCGGCCACTGACAGCGTACGCAAAAAAAAACGCTTGCTCCCCAAAAACAGGTGGGGGGGGAGGGGGGGGCAAAAGGGCAAGCTGTGCTGTGGACCCCAGACACTCTAAGAGGGTGATGCAACACAAAAAAAAAATAATAAGTTAACCCTGAACTCTCCCCATCTCTCCCTGCCTAAACTAATGCTTGCCCTGGCTTTCCCTAACGTACCTGCAAGTGCCAGAAGGCACTCTGGATGGGCACAGGAGGGTGCTGGGGGGGGGTGAAGGCTGGGTGCTGGGGTCCCGATCGGCAGCAGGCTCTTCTTTTTTTCCATCCTCCGACGCAAAATGGAGGAGGAGAGCAGGGGGAGTTAACCCCCTCCTGCCCGTGCAGCCAATCAGATGTGATCCCGTGAGGTGATGTCAGCATCACCTCACAGGGTTTAAGCATGGTGATTGGTGGGGTGTTATCACCCCACCGATCACCATCCTGTACCGGGTTATCGGTTCACCAGAGACCCGATTAACCCCGAAACGCAGCAAACCGCAGGTCTGAATTGACCTGCGGTTTGCTGTGATCGCCGATACAGGGGAGTCACAGGACCCCCCTAGGCATTGGGACAGAGTGCCTGCCGAATGATTTCAGTTATCTAATTAAATGTTTGACATGTAAAAAGCCTTATAATCTCAATAAAACATGGGGTAATTGATAAACTCAGAGGAAGGCCTCATCCACATGAACGTATTTTCTTTCCATGTCCGTTCGTTTTTGTTTTTTTGCGGATCCGTTTTATGCGGACCGCAAAATAGATACAGTCGTGTGCATGATGCCTAAGGCTACATTCACACAACCGTATGTGTTTTGCGGTCCGCAACTTGCGGATTCTCAAATAAAAACTGATGACGTCCACATGGCATCCATTTTTTGGGGGGATCCATTATAACAATGCCTATTCTTTTCTGAAAAACGGACAAGACTAGGACATTTTCTATTTTTTTTTTTTTTGTGGGGCTATGGAACGGACATATGGATGCGGATAGCACAAGGTGTGCTGTCCACATTTTTTGCGGACGCATTGAAATTAATTGGTCTGCATCCTATCCGCAAAAAAAATGGAACGGACATGGAAACTAAATACATTAGTGTGAATGTAGCCTAAGAATTAGCAATGAACCAAGTTTGCTATGAATTTCCCAAAATGTTGTCCTCCAAACGAACCCGAAGCTTTTTGGGTTTGCTTTGGACCAAACCGTAAAATGGAAGTCAGTCCCATTTTATTTCACGTTAATGAGCAAAACCATGAAGGAGGAAGAAATATGGCCACATGACACTAGGAGAAAGTGGCTGATGATGCTGTTTTTCAATCTTTGAATTGAGGGGTGGCAGCAGGCAGGCAAATACCTGTGCAGAAAGACCAGACTTAATTTGTTGAGCTGTTGATGAGAGTGGATGGGTCTGTACAGTGTCTGACAAAAAATGATTTTACACAGTATACAGAGGCACAAGAAAACATCTTTCTAATGTAACAGGGACAGTGTAGGTAAAGAAGATAAGCAAATAATTGAGTGTCTTTTATCAGGGAAAGCAGTTTCATTGAGGGGGGGCTGAGGTCTAGGGGCACAGTGCTGGGATATTTGCATTAAAAGTTGTAACATGTTTTACAATAGTTCTTTTCTAGAACACAGTAGGCAAAATCTTACAAGCACCAATACTATACATTATTTACAATATAAATTGTCAATAGCAGGATTCACTATGTTTGTAGAAGGGAAAGGGCAATTAATTGTGCCTCTGTCTTTAAGTTACAGACATCATTCTTGCAATTTTGCTATAACTGTTCCATAATGCATGTGACTATGTACCAGACCTGTAACTTTTCATTAAGGAAAAACGTGAGTTTACCTTACAAAACAAAAGACCCAGGGCTTGTACTCACAGAGCCAGAATGTGGGTAGTAGCAGCACCAGCTATCTGGTCACAAGTAGTAGTAGTAGTAGTAGTAGTAGTAGTAGTAGTAGTAGTAGTAGAAGTAGTAGTAGTAGAAGTAGTATTAGGTCTCTTTCACACTAGCATTTTAGCTTTCCGTTCTAGAGATCCGTCCTCGAGTCTCTAGGACGGAAAGCTACTGATCAAGATTATCCCCATGCATCCTGAATAGAGAGAAATCCATTCAGGATGCATCAGGATGTCCTCAGTTCAGTACTGTTAGCTCTTTCCAATTCGAGGTGGTTATGAGATGGTTATACACTGAGGCATCTGACCTCCAACCCATATATATTTCCCCTTGCAGTGAATATCCTAGTTGCACTGGCCAGGAGATACCAGATTCCCAGACTGAACTTAGGTAGCCAATATCTGAAGTCTTTATTGCACAGCACATATTTATAGGACATTGGGGGTGGGAACACCAAACTTAGCTCAGCAGATGACATGTTAATCTTGGGAAGTCGGTAAACAATACTGGTATCTGCCATTTACAATACATGAAGGGGTATTTTACATATTACAATGGTAGTCTAGATGCTAACAAGTTAAACTCGTTACAGCTTGCTCTCATGTACATGAGGATCCTGCTATCCATTGTATTTCCAACTGATAACTGTGTGTCATGTATTGTAGTGTCAATGTCTGCTGGGATGGGCTCGCATACAGGAATTAAGAGCCCTCTGGGGGATGTGGCTTCTGAGGAAATTACCTGTCTTGTAACAAGTGGCAGTGCCAGATAGAAATATATATCTAATAGCAAGGTTAAAAAATCCCTTTCAACCCAACCATTGATCCCAACTTTTTATACAAAAAAGAACGGGATCATTTTCTATTCTGAGAGCTGCTGTACTCCTCCGGCTAAAGATCTTGTGTGTATATGTACATAACATATGAAACAAAAGTACAAATCATAAAGGAGATAAAAAAAACCTTTTTGTGCAATTGGCGCACAGTAGGAAAAAAATCTCCTGCATAGTGGACAAGGGGAAAAAAAGAAAGGAAAGTTGAAATAACTATGAAGGACATTTGAAAAAACCTTCTGTGTAATGGTTTGCCTAGGCCCTGTGTGCTGCTGGAAACCACGCTTGTCTGTAAATCTACCCCTATTGTCATGGTGAGGGCGGGGCTGGGAGAAATGTTTGCCACGAGCTGGTGATTTGCTGGTCTGCTGTTGGACCTTAGAACATCCCACCGAGTCCTTTGCTATGGCTTGCCTCATGGTCTGTAAAGGGGTCAATGTTGGCCATTTATCCACAATCATTTTATAAGTCTTAGCAACTTCTGGCAGCAAATTTTCAACAAATGTCTGTGTATACATTAAACCCATATCATCTGCAGTTGCCAAACCTGCCTCCTCTATCCAGGTTTGTCTAAATCTCTTTAAAAAATCTGACACACTTTCCCCAGGCTTCTGTTTACACGCTGTGGCTATCCCAATGTCTTTCCTATCACCATGCATCTTTTTCAATTGTGCCAATACTTGAGTCCACATTGTCTCTATCTGGACAGAAGTCCCTAAGGGATAATTGGCAGCCATGATGTCTGCACTGGGTATTGTAAGGGTGTCACATGCTTCAAAGTTAAAACCGCCTTCTGCTGGATCCTGATATCCTTTGACCCCCTCTAAAATTAATCTATAATCCTCTACAGTAAACTGTTGGCCTTTACACATTCTTTTCAAGTAAGATACAGTGGCCGCGGGGGTTTTCTGGGATCTGGAGAATTCTTAATAATATCATTTAAGATAGTGGATGGTAATGACTTCATTACCATCTGATTCCCCATTATCACAAAAGGGAATGCTTCAGCTGCTATGGGAGGGGTATCTCCTGATTCCAAAATCTTACTCTTTGCTGCCCGTGGATACGTTGTTCTATTGGACTGTGCAGAATTTACAATAGATTGATTTTCATGCTCAGAAAAATCCTGTATTTCAGGTTCTGTAAAACCAGAAGCTTGTGGGACAGTTAACTGTGCGCATATCTCATCATCTGATTCTGTGGTTAATTTAGTTAATACAGGGTACACATTCGCACATATGGGAGTGGGCCAGGATTTAGAGTCACAATGGGGGTTTTAATTTTCTGTTTTTCATTTGAACTGCCAAATTCAGTCCAAAGGGTCTGCAATGATAACCATGCCTGTCCACAAGTTTTCATATACATTTTATCCCAGTGAGGGTCTCCTTTGTACCATGGAAAAGCATCCACGTTATTCAAACATAGGCTCTTGATCATGGTAATATGGAAATCTGAGAAAGACACCTCTTTTGGGAATGGGTCAGTACATTTAATTCCTTCTGTCCATTTACACATATTATTTACCCAAGGATTAGTATAAAATGGACCTAAACACCTCTGGACAAACATTTTTGGACTTTCCCCCAATTTATTCTTAGGAGACAGTGTTACCATACAGTGATTTGCAGCACACTTAGGAACATGATTTTCAGTTCTAAATTTAAAATTTAGTTTCTTTTTGGGATACTTCTTACCATAAGAATTGCCCATTTTACTAAGCTAAAAATATACAGTGAGATCAGCTGAATTTGAAGGTTTATCTAAGGATGATTATGTTTGTGTTTAGTGCAAATACTTACTGACAAACCTTATGCTTATCAGTTTATATGTTTTTCATCCTATTTCTTCTAATCCAGGCTCATAACTACTCCTGAATTTATGTTAGATTTTTAACTATTCTGGGGGGGGGGGGGGGATTTGCATCCTATTTCTTCTAATCCAACTAAACAATGCTCAAGCAACTATACAGCAATATACATTTTTAGCAAAGGATATTCACTGCACACAGTACTGTTTTTCAGATTAGGGGACTACAGACCCCTTTAATTTTCTTTAGGAATATCAGATTCCTGGGAATCGCTACAGAAGCGCTTACCGGGTTCAAATAATCCACTCTTACAATATAGGGTAGTAATACTATATCTAAAAAAATATATAGAATTACTTACCCCATACTGTTTTCGGCAGATCCCACCTTCTGACACCAAACTGTTAGCTCTTTCTAATTCGAGGTGGTTATGAGATGGTTATACACTGAGGCATCCGACCTCCAACCCATATATATTTCCCCTTGCAGTGAATATCCTAGTTGCACTGGCCAGGAGATACCAGCTTCCCAGACTGAACTTAGGTAGCCAATATCTGAAGTCTTTATTGCACAGCACATATTTATAGGACATTGGGGGTGGGGACACCAAACTTAGTTCAGCAGATGACATGTTAATCTTGGGAAGTCGGTAAACAATACTGGTATCTGCCACATACAATACATGAAGGGGTATTTTACATATTACCATGGTAGTCTAGATGCTAACAAGTTAAACTCGTTACAGCTTGCTCTCATGTACATGAGGATCCTGCTATCCATTGAATTTCCAACTGATAACTGTGTGTCATGTATTGTAGTGTCAATGTCTGCTGGGGTGGGCTCGCATACAGGAATTAAGAGCCCTCTGGGGGATGTGTCTTCTGAGGAAATTACTTGTCTTGTAACAAGTGGCAGTGCCTGATAGAAATATATATCTAATAGCAAGGTTAAAAAATCCCTTTCAAGTACTGACACGTTTTTTGGCCGCAGCAAAATCCGCAGCATGCTGCGGATTTTGCTCTGGCCAAAAATACTGAAAGCATGCCGGAAGGACGGATCCGGAATTAATGCCCATTGAAAGGCATTAGTCCGGATCCGGCCTTTAGCTAAACGTCGTTTCCGAGCATCGCCGGATCCGACGTTTAGCTTTTTGTCAATGGTTACTATGGCAGCCAGGACGCTAAAGTCCTGGTTGCCATAGTAAAGAGGAGCGGGGAGCGGCATACTTACATTCCGTGCGGCTCCCGGGATGCTCCAGGATGACGCGGGCGTTCTGACGTCATTCAGGAGCGCCCGGGAGCCGCACGGAATGTAAGTATTCCGCTCCCCCGCTCCCCACTGCTACTATGGCAACCAGGACGCTAGTAGCGTCCTGGCTACCATAGTAACACTGAAAGCATTTTGAAGACTGATCAGTCTTCAAATGCTTTCAATTCACTTGCGTTGTGCCGGATCCGGAGTGCACTTCCGGCGACGGAAGTGCACGCCGGATTTTCACAACGCAAGTGTGAAAGAGGCCTTAGTGGTACTATTAGGCCATAGTTATAATTATTATCACTGAGGAGAAAGGATGAGATTGTGAATTGGATGGCTTACTCCTCCTCTCCATCAGAGCAGGATGATGTGGAGGTCACATCTGACACAGTGCCTTGGAGCCAGGGGTCAAATCATTCCTTCTGCTCCTCCTCCTTGCAGCCCCAGAAAAGTGTTTCAGTGCAATCAACTTTGTCTTTACTACAAAACCCCACTACACCTTATGACACACAGTCAAGAGAGCCTACTTGTTGAAGACTTGTGTGAGAGCAGTAAGCATTTGAACTGCCCTGAAGAGGAGGTACAGGGAGATGTCGCGGACCCCATGCATAGCTGAGTTTTGTTGGTGGTGGTAATAGTGGCAGTTAGATATGAGCGATGAGTGTGGAGGTGGCAGCAGCATCAGGAGGCCACAGAGTAGCACAATGACAGGGTGTGGAGGTGGCAGAACCATTAGGAGGAGGCCACAGAGTGGCACAATGACAGGGTGTGGAGGTGACAGCAGCATCAGGAGACCATAGAGTGGAAAGGTGACATAGTGTGGAGGTGGCAGCAGCATCAGGGCACAACAGGGTGACGCAATGACATAGTGTGGAGTTGGTGGAAGCATCAGGAGGCCACAGAGTGGCACAATGACAGGGTGTGAAGGTGGCGGCAGCATGAGGAGGAGGCCACAGAGTGGCACCATGACAGTATGGAGGTGACAGCAGCATGAGGAGACCACAGAGTGGCAAGGTGACATAGTGTGGAGGTAATAGCGGAATCAGGAGACCACAGAGTGGCAATATGACATAATGTGGAGATGACAGCAGCATCAGAAGACCACAGAGTGGTAAGGTGACATAGTGTGGAAGTAGCAGTAGCATCAGGAGACCACAGAGTGACCCGGTGACAGAGTGGGGAGGTGGCAACAGCATCAGGAGACCACAGAGTTACCCAGTGACAAAGTGGGTAGGTGGGTGGCCATAAGAGTACCAGCTGAAGATGGTGGATGAAAGAAGGAGCACTTGGTATCGGATGTGTGGCATCAGGCGGGTGGCACCATCAGAGTAGTAGCTAGAAGAAACAGTCTCTTTTGTCCGAGTGTTGGTGTGGCACCATGGAGGATCTAGTCTGATGCATTAGGCATTGGGGGGTGGAAATCCTGGCTGATCCACGCCTGATTCCTCTTGACAAAGGTCAGTCTCTCCACATTTTGGGTGGACAGACGAGTTCTTCTTGGGGTAACTATAGCCACCGCCGCACTAAACACCTGCTCTGGTGCCACACTACTGGCCGGAAAGGACAGCTTTTCCAGGGCAAACTCTGCCAGTTGCGGCCACAAATCCAGTTTGGCTGTCCAGTAGTCCAGCGGATCTTCAATGTGGGGTGGCAGGGTATTGTCCAAGTATGCCACCACCGGCTGGTTTAGGTCCTGCTCCAGGTCTAACTGCTGCTGCTGGTGAGTATTTTCTTCACTATGCGGGTGAAGAAAGCTGCTCATCGGCAACTCTAGACTCAAGTTGCTGCTGATGGATCTGGAACTGCTCCTACTCCCCCACCCTGCCACAGCAGCCATGGCAGAGGAACGTGAGCGCAGAGGGCTCGTGAATATTCGTCAGCAGCCAACTGACTACATAGGATGTTTCTGTAGTAGTTAAGTTTGTCCTCCCTCTCAGCGGGTGTCCATTTTGGACAGGTAGTGAGGGTCCAACAAGGTGGAGAGACAGAGGTCATCCCTCTGCCGAATGGTGACAATTCGGCTATCACTACGCAAGAAAGTGAGCATGCATTGGGTCATTTGTGCAAGTGACTCGGAGGAACTCTCTGCCTCCATCTCCACTGCATACTGCCACGGTGTGTATGGTCCTGTGTGTTGTCTTCTTCATTACCCTGAAGCTCCTCTGGCTGCTCCTGCTCCTCCTCTCCTGTCACCTACGTGTAAAAACCACCCATGTTCTTCTACTCCAGTTCAGCCCCAACAGGACTCATGTGGCCGTGAGATCTCGGCACCACTTCTCCAGTCCCTTGACCAGCCAGATTTACCAGCATCTTTTCCAGGATATGAAGCAGTGGAATGACATTGTTCATCCCGTAGGTCCTGGTGACTGAGCAAACGGCAGGTGTCACGCATGAGCTGCCACTGGCTAATATAGAAGTTACACAGAGGAGTACTGATGTCCTCTTAGATCATCAAGATTGCCATGTTTATGGCCTTTCTCTGTTCGTATAGTCGGTCCAACATTTGGAGGGTGGCATTCAAACGGGTTAAAACTTCGCATATCAGCCTATGTTGGGGGATTCCGTTCTGCCTCTGCAGTTCAAGGAGGGTGTGCTTTGCGGTGTACGATAGTTATGAGCGGCAGTGGCAATATTTGAATTTGCGATATTTTGCGAATATTCGTTAGAACATTAATCATATATTTGTGGATATTCGTATTCGAGATTATTCTATTGATTGTGAAAAATCGTCACTGTAATATTCGCGTAATGCGAATATTCTAAAACACGAATATACAGCACTATAGAATATAGTGCTATATATTAATTTTTTAGAATATTTGTAATTTTTTCCAATTTAATGTGAACAGTCATTGGCCCAAAAGCAACTTAAGCAGGGAGGAATCATGACTTCAGATGGAAAAAAAATATGAATATTCTATAAAAAATGGGAGGGACTGCAGCACCAGCAACTTGAACAGGAGCACATTCAGCTTCTGCGCCGTTGGATGCGTGCATGCATACTGCTGTCTCTTGGCAATCGCTTCAGTGATCAATTGCTGACGGAATGACTGACGAGAAGTAGGAGGAGGAGCAGGAGCATCAGGACTAGAGGATGATGCTAAGGATAGACAGATCCTTTCGGCTGAGGTGGTTGAGCCTTGACTGCCTGAAACCGGGTGCATGCCACTAGGTGATACAGCTGTTTCTGCGGCAGTCTGGACCACCACATTGGAGCCACAGTTCTCTCAGGCCACTTTTTGGTGAAGCTGCATATGTTGACGCAAGGCCGTGGTGCCAACATTGGCACCCTGGCCACGTTTCACCTTCTGCCCACAAATTCTACATATGGCCATGTTCACCTCCTCTGGCGGTTTAACAAAAAACTGCAAAGAAAAAAGGGCTTCAGTCAGCACATCCCAATGCACAGGTGCACGTTGCTAAGGCTGATAACACAAGGTAATACAATGCAACAGCACTCTGCAAACCAAATGAAGTACAAGAAAGCATTCTAATGCTAATACTATGCTTATTTTGTAAATGTGAGATGCTTGGCAAATACATTTTGTACAAAATTATTTGGCCCGTCTGCCACACGTCAAGGCGATCTCTGTAAGACGGGAGCCTAACACTAAATTCTGCTAAATGCAGTAAAAATTATCCAATAAAACAATGGGAAAATAATATAGGAATAAATGTAGACCTTCAAGATTGGCAGTTAGCTCTTAAATGTTCACATAAAGCTCTTCAATGCTGCTCACATGCAGAATCCGCCTTTAAGACAGTATCCCGTTGGTACTATACTCCCGATAGGATAGCTAAAGCTTTCAATAACTCTTCAAATAAATGTTGGAGAAAGTGCTGCCAGAAGGAGACCTTATACCATATCTTATCGAATTGCCCTCGTATACAACCATATTGGGTAGAATGTAAGAGCCTTCTTTCAACAACATTAAACTGCCCTATAAATTGGTCACCTCAATTAATTTTACTTTTTTTAGGGATGCAAAATATCCTCCCACAATATTGAGAATTATTCTGTATCATTTGCATTATTGCAAAAAACACTCTTGCAAGCAAATGGAAAACTGCAGAGATTCCCTCTATTCATATAATCATTCCTACATATTCCTACGAAAAAATTCTAGCTAGAGGTTCAGGAAACACAATGTTTTTTTCTATCAGATAGAAACCATGGTATTCTTCATCCTATTGTATTGATATTTGATATACTTTAGTATTTTAAAAGATTTCAGACCAACTACCTCCCGCTGTAACACTCTTCAATTTAACAAATGCTATCTGAAACTACAGTTTAGTTATACCCACTGTTATAGCATGACAACTATTAAAACTATTTACTATAAAATACTTGAGCAGACATACACTTATGTTTTTTTAAAATTCACTCAGGCATACTGTTCTGTTCCTTTCCCTTTACAGGGATAACTGAGATAAATGCTTATCAAGATGGTTTGAATTTTCACTGTAATGACAGCTGCAACTGTCTTGGTTTGATCATAACTGACAGCTGCGACTGTCTCCCACATATTACTATTTGTGTGATTTGTACTCCCTATTTCTTTGAAAATTAATAAAAAACTATTGAAAGTAAAATCAGCCAGGCTGGTCAGGTGATCAATAGTGCATGACTGAAGTGTCAGCCACACCTCCAGTACAAACTGCAAAGAAAAAAAGGGGGTCAGTCAGTACATCCTAATGCGCAGGGGCACGTTGCTAAGTATGAAAACACAAGGTAAAACATACAATGCAATAGCACTCTGCAAACCAAATATAGTACTAGAAAGTATTATAATGCTAATGTTATGCTTATTTTTTAAATTTTAGATGCTTGGCAAATACATTTTGTACAAAATTATTTGGGCCCGTCTGCCACACGTCAAGGCGATCTCTGTAAGACGGGGACCTAACACTAAATTCTACCTTATCTTATTTACAAAATAAGCATAGCATTAGCAGAGTGCTGTTGCATTGTATGTTTTACCTTAACAAAAAACAGCCACACCGCCGAGTAGGTGATTTTACCCCTAACACTATGCACTGACTGACTGCTACCATAGCTGCTTCCGTGGACCCATGCACCACTCCTTTTTGGCAGGAAGGCTCCTGCGAAGAAGTGGTTTACCCCTGGCACGTTTGGCTACCGACCTCCCACTGTTGCGACCCTGCTGACTCCCGGCCATGCTAGCGACTTGCTGGCTCCACCGCTGCCTCACGGGCAAGCTGCCATCCTCTTCTCCCGATGATGATGAAGCCCCAAATTCACCCAGTTCCTAAGTGCGATCAGCTATATCATTATTGAGTACCGTCTTCATGTCACTGATGTGCTCCTCAACAATCTCTGAGTCAGGAGCCAGACCGCTCGCAACACCAGTTCCCACTCCACTCTCCTCATCACTTATTGGACGCCTATTAAAGGAAGCGGTGGATCTCTCCTCGACATCTTGGTTGGCTAGTAGCTGCTGACTGTCCTCTAGTAGGTTGTCCTCGCTGTATAGTGGGGCTGAGCTCACAGCATATAATACATCTCTGGGTGAGAGAACAGAAAAGGACCGAGGCAGGTTGAGCACAGGTGAGGGCACAGGGCCTGCTCCCAGGCCATGCCAACTAAGGGTTGTGTCTGACTAACCCACCGACTCTTGGCTGGGGGTGTCTGAGGTCACTTGGGATAAAGTGGATGACCGAGTTAACCATTCAAGAACGGCTAGGTTGCTGGTCAAGACTCGTATTTACAATGCCTACAAGGCTTAACCCTATCTTGACCCAGGTGCAATATGGTGATTAAGACTTGACCTTTATTAATATCTAATAATAAAATGGCTGTGAGCCAAGACAAACAGTTAAAAACTATGCTGTCACCGAAAAGCACTGAAGTGATTGATATGCTGGAAAATAGAGATGTGCACAATCTCTAAATCACTACTAGCTGTCTGTGCTAGTGTAAGTATGAGGCCAGTGGAGATTCACTATATAGCTAGCAGCCACTCGTCTGACATGACTCTGAGACACGGTGCACAGTGTGTGTGTGTTGTTGCATGAATGTGATTCGACAGCTACTGACGTAGTGTCAGACAAGTGTGCAGGTCATTGAGTGCGTTTGTTCTCAGCACAGCAACATTCACAGGATTGTCACCATCTAGGATCAAACTGCAGGTGGCTCACTCCCCTAGCTCATCCATGCACTGTGTCTCAGAGTCATGTCAGTCGAGTGGCTGCTAGCTATATAGTGAATCTCCACTGGCTTCATACTTACACTTGCACAGACAGCTAGTAGTAATTTAAAGATTGTGCATATCTGTATTTTCCAGCATATCAATCACTTCAGTGCTTTTCAGGTGACAGTATAGTTTTTAACTGTTTGTCTTGGCTCACAGCAATTTTATTATTAGATATTACTGAAAGTCAATTCTTAATCACCATATTATACCTGGGTCAAGATAGGGTTAATCCTTTTAGGCGATGTAAATAAGTGTTATATAATCACCCTTACCCAGGTTAGGTACCTTTATTTGTTAAACAAAAAGTTGGTCAAGACTCGACCACTAGATCACAATGGAGCTTAGGCCTCTCGCTGCGACTCCTGCTGTAATGCCCTCTTACTCTGCTGTGACCTGTGCCTGCGCCAGAAACAATTAGACCTCTGCCACTGTGCAGGGCCTAGCACCTCTCTGTCTGACATAATGTTAGATAAAATAAATAAATAAAAACAAAATTAAAACACCCAAAGAAAGCCAATAATTATCTCACTTTACCACACAGCAGCTAATAAACCCTTTTTCCCCCCCCACTAATACATGCCAAAAAGGGCTGTCATTTTCTGACTTCACTACACTACGGCAAAAACTTTTTTTGTGCCACTAATATACGCAAAAAAGGGGTTTAGAACATATAACTGCACTGCTGAATGGCAAATATATTTTTCTTTTGCCACTAATACACAACAAAAAGGGCTTTAGAAAATATAACTGCACTGCTGAAAAGCAAATAAGCCCTTATTGATTTCTACTTACAGTATACACGACAAAAAAGGCTTTAGAACATATCACTGCACCGCTGAGCGGCAAATAGGCCCTTTTTTTTTTCCACTTATACCCGACACAAAAGGCTTTAGAACATATAACTGCACCGCTTAAAGGCAAATATATTTTTCTTTTGCACTATTACACGACAAAAAGTGCTTTAGAACATATAACTGCACCGCTGAACGGAAAATAGACCCTTATTGATTTCTACTTATACACTACACAAAAGGCTTTAGAACATATTACTGCACCACTTAACGGCAAATATATTTTTCCTTTTTTCTCTTATACACTCCACAATAGGCTTTAGAACATGTAACTAGAGATGAGAGAAAACCTGGATGTTCGGGGTCGAGAAGATCGGCTGAACTTCCCGAAAATGTTCGGGTTCGGGATCCGAACTCGACCCGAACTTTATCCTGAACCCGAACCCCATTGAAGTCAATGGGGACCCGAACTTTTGGGCACTAAAATGGCTGTAAAATAGTCCAGGAAAGGGCTAGAGAGCTGCAAAAGGCAGCAAAATGTAGGTAAATGCACTGCAAACAAATGTGGATAGGGAAATAAATTAAAATAAAATAAATAAAAATTAACCAATATCAATTGGAGAGAGGTCCCATAGCAGAGAATCATGCGTCATATCACCCACCACTGGAGAAGGCCACTTTCAGTTATTTCGGCCCAGCACCCAGACAGACGAGAGAGGTCCCACAGCAGAGAATCAGGCGTCATATCACCCACCACTGGAGAAGGCCACTTTCACTTATTTAGGCCCCAGCACCCAGAAAGATTAGAGAGGTCCCACAGCAAGGAATAAGGCGTCATATCACCCACAACTGGTAAAGGCCACTTTGAGTTATTCAGGCCCCAGCACCCAGACAGAGGAGAGAGGTCCCACAGCAGAGAATCGGGCATCATATCACCCACCACTGGAGAAGGCCACTTTCAGTTATTTAGGCCCCAGCACCCAGACAGAAGAGAGAGGTCCCACAGCAAGGAATCATGCATCATATAAACCACCACCAGAGAAGGCCACTCTCAGTTATTTCGTCCCAGCACCCAGACAGAGGAGAGAGGTCCCACAGCAAGGAATCATGCGTCATATCAACCACCACCGGTGAAGGCCACTCTCAGCTATTTCAGCCGCACCACCCAGACAGAGGAGAGGGTTATTCAACTTTGGGTGGCACCGCAAGATCATGGTAAAGTTAAAAAAATGAGGATTCAATAAAGAAGTGCCCAGGAGTACAAGAATACATGGTTGAGGGGGAGGCAGTTATAAATGTCTATTCTCACAAGGGAGGTACAGGTCCTGTGGGATCCATGCCTGGTTCATTTTTATGAACGTCAGCTTGTCCACGTTGGCTGTGAACAGGCGGCTGCGTTTGTCAGTAATGACGCCCCCTGCCGTGCTGAATACACGTTCAGACAAAACGCTGGCCGCCGGGCAGGCCAGCACCACCAAGGCATAAAATGCTAACTCTGGCCACGTGGACAATTTGGAGACCCAGAAGTTGAATGGGGCCGAACCATCAGTCAGTACGTGGAGGGGTGTGCACACGTACTGTTCAACCATGTTAGTGAAATGCTGCCTCCTGCTAACATGTTCCGTATCAGGTGGTGGTGCAGTTAGCTGTGGCGTGGAGACAAAACTTTTCCACATTTCTGCCATGCTAACCCTGCCCTCAGAGGAGCTGGCCGTGACATAGATGCGTTGGCGACCTCTTGCTCCTCCTCTGCCTTCACCTTGGGCTTCCACCTGTTCCCCTGTGACATTTGGGAATGCTCTCAGGAGCGCGTCTACCAGCGTTCGCTTGTACTCGCGCATCTTCCTATCACGCTCCAGTGCAGAAAGTAAGGTGGGCACATTGTCTTTGTACCGGGGATCCAGCAGGGTGTCAACCCAGTAGTCCGCACACGTTAAAATGTGGGCAACTCTGCTGTCGTTGTGCAGGCACTGCAGCATGTAGTCGCTCATGTGTGCCAGGCTCCCCAGAGGTAAGGACAAGCTGTCCTCTGTGGGAGGCGTATCGTCATCATCCTCTGTATCCCCCCAGCCACGCACCAGTGATGGGCCTGAGCTGTGTCGGGTGCCCCCCCGCTGTGAACCTGCTTCATCCTCATTCTCCTCCACCTCCTCCTCATCCTCCTCGTCCTCCAGTAGTGGGCCCTGGCTGGCCACATTTGTACCTGGCCTCTGCTGTTGCAAAAAACCTCCCTCTGAGCCACTTCTAACAGACTGGCCTGAAAGTGCTAAAAATGACCCCTCCTCCTCCTCATGGGCCACCTCCTCTTCCATCATCGCCCTAAGCGTTTTCTCAAGGAGACATAGAAGAGGTATTGTAACGCTGATAACGGTGTCATCGCCACTGGCCATGTTGGTGGAGTACTCGAAACAGCACAACAGGGCTCACAGGTCTCGCATGGAGGCCCAATCATTGGTGGTGAAGTGGTGCTGTTCCGCAGTGCGACTGAAGCGTGCGTGCTGCAGCTAAAACTCCACTATGGCCTGCTGCTGCTCGCACAGTCTCTCCAGCGTGTGCAAGGTGGAGTTCCACCTGGTGGGCACGTCGCATATGAGGCGGTGAGCGGAAAGGCCGAAGATCCGCTGTAGCGCAGACAGGCGAGCAGCGGCAGGATGTGATCGCTGTAAGCGCGCACAGACGGCGCGCACTTTATGCAGCAGCTCTGATATGTCGAAGTAGTTGTGAATGAACTTCTGCACCACCAAATTCAGCACATGCGCCAGGCAAAGGATGTGCGTCAAACCAGCTAGTCCCAGAGCAGCGATGAGATTTCGACCATTATCGCACACCACCAGGCTGGGCTTGAGGCCCACCGGCAGAAACCACTCGTCGGTCTGTTGTTCAATACCCCGCCACAACTCCTGCGCGGTGTGGGGCCTGTCCCCCAAACATATGAGTTTCAGAATGGCCTGCTGACGTTTACCCCGGGCTGTGCTGAGGTTGGTGGTGAAGGTGTGTGGCTGACTGAATGAGCTGGTGGAAGCAGAGAAGGAGGAAGCCGAGTAGGAGGAGGAGGCTACAGGAGGCAAAGAATGATGCCCTGCGATCCTTGGCGGCGGACAGACGTGCGCCAAGGAACTCTCCTCCTGGGGATTAGCCGCCACTACATTTACCCAGTGTGCAGTTAGGGAGATATAGCGTCCCTGGCCACGCTTACTGGTCCACGGATCTGTGGTTAGGTGGACCTTGCCACAGATGGCGTTGCGCAGTGCACACTTGATTTTATCGGATACTTGGTTGTGCAGGGAAGGCACGGCTGTCTTGGAGAAGTAGTGGCGGCTGGGAACAACATACTCTGGGACAGCCATGGACATCAGCTGTTTGAAGCTGTCTGTGTCCACCAGCCTGAATGACAGCATTTCAAAGGCAAGTAGTTTAGAAATGCTGGCATTCAGGCCCAGGGCTCGAGGGTGGCTAGGTGGGAATTTACGCTTTCTCTCCAAGGTTTGTGAGATGGAGAGCTGAACGCTGCCGTGTGACATGGTGGAGATGCTTGGTGATGCAGGTGGTGTTGTCGGTGGCACATCCTCTGTTTGGTGGGCGGCAGGTGCCAACATTCCTCCCGAGGCGGAGGAAGAGGCCGAGGCAGCAGCAGAAGAGGGAGCAGGGGGAGCCAGAGTGAGTTCCTTGCTTTTAATGTGTTTACTCCACTGCAGTTCATGCTTTGCATGTAGATGCCTGGTCATGCAGGTTGTGCTAAGGTTCAGAACGTTAATGCCTCGCTTCAGGCTCTGATGGCACAGCATGCAAACCACTCGGGTCTTGTCGTCAGCACATTGTTTAAAGAAGTGCCATGCCAGGGAACTCCTTGAAGCTGCCTTTGGGGTGCTCGGTCCCTGGTGACGGTGGCCAGTAGCAGGTGAACTCTCTTGGAGGAGGCTGTTCTGCTTTTGCCCCCTGCTCCCTCTTTTGCTACGCTGTTGGCTCAGTCTCACCACTGCCTCTTCCTCTGAACTATGAAAGTCAGTGGCACGACCTTCATTCCATGTGGGGTCTAGGACCTCATCGTCCCCTGCATCGTCTTCCACACAGTCTTCCTCCCTGACCTCCTGTTCGGTCTGCACAATGCAGAAAGACGCAGCAGTTGGCACTTGTGTTTCGTCATCATCAGAGACGTGCGGACTCCGATGAGATGGTATTCCCATGTCCTCATCATCCGGAAACATCAGTGGTTGTGCATCAGTGCATTCTATGTCTTCCATCACTGGGAAAGGGCTAGGTGGATAATCTTGCGAAACCCTGCCAGCAGAGTCTTCAAACAGCATAATAGACTGCTGCATAACTTGAGGCTCAGACAGTTTCCCTGATATGCATGGGGGTGATGTGACAGACTGATGGGCTTGGTTTTCAGGCGCCACCTGTGCGCTTTCTGCTGAAGACTGGGTGGGAGATAATGTTGTGAACGTGCTGGATCCACTGTCGGCCACCCAATTGACTAGGGCCTGTACCTGCTCAGGCCTTACCATCCTTAGAACGGCATTGTGCCCCACTAAATATCGCTGTCAATTCTGGCGGGTACTGGAACCTGAGGTAGTTGGTTCACTAGGACGTGTGGCTGTGGCAGAATGGCCACGTCCTCTCCCAGCACCACACTAACAACATCACTACCGCGTCCGCGTCCCTTACTAGATGTTTTCCTCATTGTTACCGTTCACCAAGCACCACAATAAGAAAAAAAATATTTGGCCCAATGTATTGAATTCAAATTCAGGCCTTTTTTTACAGGCACCTAACACTATCTGCCTATTTATTTATGTAGCGTATTACACTAATCCAGGACACAGCAGTAACCACTGAGTTAGTGGAATATCTCTTTTAAGGCTAGTATTTAGGCACTGGATGAAAGGTATCCTTTTATGGACAGATTTAAACTAGGCCTGCAACAGCTGGAACACCAGATTCAGGGTATTGCTATTTTGGCAATTGAATTTCACCCCAGAACAAAATATATATGTTTTGGCGGACACTATTACAGTTTGCCAGCCATAGCTGAAACCACTGATTTATGGAATTGCTATTTTGGCAATTGAATTTCACCCCAAAACAAAATATACCCTGTTACGGACAGATTTAAACTAGGTTAAATATATAATTTGCAGGACACTATGAAACTTGGCCAGCCACAGCTGAAACCACTAATTTATGGTATTGCTATTTTGAATTGAATTTCACCCCAGAACAAAATATATGTTTTGGCGGACACTATTATAGTTTGCCAGCCACAGCTGAAACCAAAGATTTTGGTATTGCTATTTTGGCAATTGAATTTAACCCCAGAACAAAATATATGTTTTGGCGGACACTATTATAGTTTGCCAGCCATAGCTGAAACCACTGATTTATGGAATTGCTATTTTGGCAATTGAATTTCACCCCAAAACAAAATATACCCTGTTACGGACAGATTTAAACTAGGCCTGCAACAGCTGGAACACCAGATTCAGGGTATTGCTATTTTGGTAATTGTATTTCACCCCAGAACAAAATATATGTTTTGGCGGACACTATTATAGTTTGCCAGCCACAGCTGAAACCAATGATTTTGGTATTGCTATTTTGGCAATTGAATTTAACCCCAGAACAAAATATATGTTTTGGCGGACACTATTATAGTTTGCCAGCCATAGCTGAAACCACTGATTTATGGAATTGCTATTTTGGCAATTGAATTTCACCCCAAAACAAAATATACCCTGTTACGGACAGATTTAAACTAGGCCTGCAACAGCTGGAACACCAGATTCAGGGTATTGCTATTTTGGCAATTGAATTTAACCCCAGAACAAAATATATCCTTTGCAGGAAACTATGAAACTTGGCCAGCCACAGCTGAAACCACTGGTTTATGTTATTGCTAATTTGGCAATTGAATTTCACCCCAGAACAAAATATATGTTTTGGCGGACACTATTATAGTTTGCCAGCCAGTGCTGGGACACCGGATTTAGGGGATTGCTATTTTGGCAGTGGAATTTCACCCCAGAACAAAATATATGTTTTTGCAGAAACTATTATGGTTTGCCAGCCACAGCTGTGACACCAGATTTATGGTATTGCTATTTTAGCAATTGAATTTCACCCCAGAACAAAATATATGTTTTGGCGGACACTATTATAGTTTGCCAGCCAGTTCTGGGACACCAGATTTATTGGATTGCTATTTTGGCAATTGAATTTCACCACAGAAAATAATCTATTCTTTGCCAGACAGTAGACAGTATTATACTTGGCTAGCCAAAGCTGGAACACCAGATTTAGGGGATTGGTATTTTGGCAATTTTATTTAACCCCTTAATAAAATATAGAAATTGCTATCCTGAGTTTGTAGGGGTGACAATTTGCACAGCCAAGCCCCTGATGTAGGATATAGCAAAAAAAAAAAACTAGTATTGATGGACTTGGTGGCAGCTTGTTCTGGTGCACCACAATTCACAAAATGGCCGCCGATCACCCCAGAAAATAAGTGACAGAAAAATGCTCTGTGCAGCCTAAAAACCAGTGAGCAAGTAACTAGCAGAAGTTCAATCACTCACAGCTGTAGATCGATCACTTCATTAGGTGCTTTTGCAGACTTTTCCCTGCCTAATCTCGCCCTCACAGCAGCTGCGTCCTCTCCCTAAACTAATCAGAGCAGTGTGACGTGCGGCGCTACGTGACTCCAGCTTAAATAGAGGCTGGGTCACATGCTGTACTTGGCCAATCACAGCCATGCCATTAGTATGCATGGCTGTGATGGGCTCTTAGGGCAAGAAGTAAAACGCTAGCTGATTGGCTGCTGTGCAGCCCTTCAGAAAGCGGAAAAAATCGCCAAACAAGAAACCGAACCCAAACTTTTTTGAAAATGTTCGTTCGGGTCCGTGTCCCGAACATCCAAAAATTCGGTACGAACCCGAACTATGCTCGAACTGTTCGCTCAACACTACATATAACTGCACCGCTAAACTGCAAATATATATATTTTTTCCACTTTTGCACTTCACAAAAGGGCTTTAGAACATATAACTGCACTGCTGAATGACAAATATGTTATTCTTTTTTCCACTTACACACTCCACAAAAGGTTTTAGAACATATAACTGCACCGATGAATGCAAATAGGGCCTTTTTTTTTTCACTTATACACGACATAAAAGTCTTTAGAACATTTAACTGCACTGCTGAAAGCCAAATATCATTTTTATTTGCACTAATACACAACACAAAAGACTTTAGAACATATGACTGCACCGCTGAACGACAAATGGGCCCTTATTTTTTTTCCACTTATACACGACCCAAAAGCTTTAAAACATGTATCTGCACGGCTGAATGGCTAATACATATATTTTTTTTCCAATTATACACTCCACAAAAGGTTTTAGAACATATAACTGCACCGCTGAAAGGCAAATATATTTTTCTTTTGCCACTAATACACTACAAAAAGGGCTTTAGAACATATAACTTCACAGCTAAACGGCAAATAGGCCCTTATTGATTTCTACTCATACACTACACAAAAGGCTATAGAACATATAACTGCACCGCTGAACAGCAAATATATTTTTCTTTTGCCACTAATACACTACAAAAAGGGCTTTAGAACATATAACTGCACTGATGAACGGCAAATATATTTTTCTTTTGCCACTAATACATGACAAAAAGGGCTTTAGAACATATAACTGCACTGCTGAATGGCCAATTTATTTTTCTTTTGCTACTAATACACAGCAAAAAAGGGATTAAGAACATATAACTGCACCGCTAAAAGGCAAATAAATTTTTTTTTTTTGTGCCACTAATACATGCCAAAAAGGGCTGAAATGTTTGCGTTTCACCACACAATGGCTAATAAGCCCTTTTCCCCACTAATACAAGCCAAAAAATGCTTTAGAACATAACTGCACTGCACAAGGGAAAATAAGACATATAAATATTTCCTTGTAATAAACCCTGTTAATGGCTGAATCAAACAGCACTTGAACCCCAATAACAAGAACGGTTTGCTGGAATTACAGAGCTGTATAATGGCAATTTGGATCCCCAGTGAGTGCATCAAGGTGTATTTAGATTGTTGCTATTACCCAGGCTGTAACCTCCCCTAGTTTTTTTTAGCACAATTAAGTTTTTCCTAGCACTGACCCTAGCGCCTGCTGACATATCTCCCTGCACTAAGTACACTGGAAAAAGGCAGATTCCAAGAAAGCTGAGGCAATTTATAGGCCTGTGACTTCACAGGGCTGGCTGGCTGCTAATTGGCTAAATGCATGGCAATATGGGTGATCCTGCCTTCCTAGAGTTCCTTTCTCCGTGTCCTCACTTGTGCAGCAGATATTTTAGGAAAAAATGTGAGTCGTTACCACGAAGCGTGAGGAAATTCGGATTCGGTATGATTCAAATCTTTCCTTAAATTCGTATCAAATTCCACTTTGTCAACTTCGAATCGCTCATCTCTAGTTATAAGTAGAGATGTCGCGAACATAAAATTATCTGTTCGCGAATGGCGAACGCGAATTCCGCAAATGTTCGCGAACGTGCGAACCGCCATAGACTTCAATAGACAGGCAAATTTTAAAACCCACAGGAACTCCTTCTGGCTACAATAGTGATGGAAAAGTTTTTTCAAGGGGACTAACACCTGGACTGTGCCATGCCGGAGGGGGATCCATGGCAAAACTTCCATGGAAAATTACGTAGTTGACGCAGAGTGTGCAAGTTGAATTTGCAATGCGATTAATATAACCTGCATTAATCGCATTGCGTATTCAACTTAGAGCTGAGTTCCTAATGATTGTATTGCTAGAATATAACGAAGATTGAATTCTTAATCTTCGTTATATTCTAGCAATACAACCATTAGAAACTCAGCTCTAAGTTGTAATCGCAATGCTAATAATACTTACAATTATTAATAGCTTTGCGAATCCATTTGATGCCTCTATTTGATTGTATATGACGGTTGACTTTGACTACCACCAACGTTCTGCTGCCTCCGAGACAAGATATCTGAACCCCCATGGGCCATTTAGGCGTTTTTGATAGAAAACGCATCAAAAACGCATATGCGTTTTTATCATTTTTTTTTTTTATTAAATTTTTTTGTGTATTTTGCCACATTTGGTTGCATATTTACATTTGGTATAGGCAAATATGGTAGTCTAGATCATATGTCTATACTAAAACCTAGGATCATTGTTTGACAGCATATTTTCTAAGCCATGTAGCTGAATATAGATTTGGGCAGAGTAATGATCTAGACTACCATATGTGCCTATACCAAATGTAAATATGCAACCAAATGTGGCAAAATATGCGTTTTTTGATGCGTTTTCGATGCGTTTTCTATCAAAAACGCCCAAATGGCCCCTGGGGGGTTCAGATATCTTGCCTCAGAGGCAGCAGAACGTTGGTGGAAGTCAAAGTCAACCGTCATATACAATCAAATAGAGGCATCAATTGGATTCACAAAGCGATTAATAATTGTAAGTATTATTTGCATTGCGATTACGACTTAGAGCTGAGTTCCTAATGCTTGTTTTGCTAGAATATAACGAAGATTGAGAATTCAATCCCTGGAGGGGGAGAAGCGGGTTGTCTGGAGAAAACGGTTGGAGAAACTCGGCAAGGTCGCCCAGTACCTTGACAGGACACCAACTGTTTGACGTAGGGAAGAACTTAATCTCGACGGGAGGACCCACCTGACTAGTTTTGGAAGATGGGAGAAATAAAAAAAATTGGCCACCATGTCGAACGAGATGGCGTTTGAGGAGAGTGGAGCGCATGATGGCGCTACAGGTAAATTCCCCCGGCTTTAGGAACCCATAAAACCCAAGATAAGTTGCTGACTTGATGATGAGGCTTGTTGGGCGCCCAAAGGGGGAACCATCTAGAGCCGAAGACAAACCCCGAAACAACTCATCAGAAACTGGCTGTTTGCGCACCACTGGGCTGCCTCTAAGGGTAGCCCTAATGGCCTGGTTGGACATGATGGTATGGCAGGAAGGATCATCGAGTAACCTGTAATGCTGGATCCCTGCTAAATACACCTTAATAGTGTTATGCGACAGATGCAGGTGAACATGGCAGTGGGCGATGAACGCCATGAGAAAGGTAACATCGTCTTGGCCGTTCCGCGGGTGGCTGAGCATGAAGCGCCTCGTATCCCGTATGATAGTTCCTAGCAGTGTTCTTAGCTAAAGATCCTTGCACCAACTTCCTCACGGATGCCACCAGCTGCCCTAATCCATGGTCAGGAGGCTGAAAGGAGGAACGGGCGTGCCCACCGGGTCTGCATCTGACATTTCCTAGAAGAAGATGACGTGGCGAAGTTAAATCGGGACAAGTGGTCAGCCGCCACATTCTCAGCCCCCGCAATTTGGAAAGGAAAATCGACTGATCATGAAGGAGGACTGTGCTCAGGGAGCGTGAAAGGACGAGAGTGGCAGAGAAACAAACAAGAGAGGGAGGACCTGACCTGAAAAAAGCAGAGTGCCAGGAACAAGAGGCCAAAAGTGCGCCGAGGCCGGGGTCAGGTGACTTGGAAACATGAGGAAGCTGAGCGATTCAGGTGAAAAAGCCGTATTGACCCGAGAGATTCGGGTGACGCCCTGAGCGATTTAGGATGTAATACCTAAACCTGAGTGATTCAGGCGGTTGTATATGGCCGTAACCCTACAGTAACAGTAAAGATGACCCGAGCCCAGGTATAAAATGACTGGTAATATGGGCCTGAGCGATTCAGGCAGGACCCGGGCTGGTAAACGTCCTGAGCAATTCAGGTCAGCACCGGACAGTTATGTGAAAGATGAGCAACTAAGGTGGCCCTGGTAGTGGCTAGCGTCTGAGCGATTCAGGAAGGAGATAGCCAGTTTGCGGACCTGAATGATTCAGGTGGATACTGGCTGCCATGTATACCTGAGTGAATCAGGCAGAAAATTGACCCTGGGAGGCACAGGTAGATGATAGTCTGGCGAGTATGCTAGGCTAAATGGACCTAACGTGCTCAGGAAGACCTAGACAGCTACAAAACCAATGGAACAGTTGACGGCCATTAACAGATAAGAAAAGTGAGCAGGCGACAGACATCGATGGCAAAAACGTGACGAACCAGGGAGACCGAGACAGAGCGAGCCTGCGTGATCCAGGGTGACAGAGACAGAGCGAGCCTGGGCGATCCAGGATGACAGAGACAGAGCGAGCCTGGGCGATCCAGGATGACAGAGACAGAGCGAGCCTGGGCGATCCAGGAAGACAGAGACAGATCGAGCCTGGGCGATCCAGGAAGACAGAGACAGAGAGAGCCTGGGCGATCTAGGGAGACACCAGATGTTGTAAACAAGCCGAGATAAGGAGCTGGGAATACAGTAAAAGATGTATGTGTGAGGCTGATCGGGTGGAATGGATATCGGACAGTACTGTAGCCCTGTTTATTTTAGAAAAATGGTTATTAACACCTAGATAATTAGCATAGCAAAACTCCACATTAAGCCTGGGCGATTCAGAATAACAAACTGAGTCCATAAGGCTTGACCCAGGAGTGAAATTGCGTGGACATGCCCCCACATTTTTTATTTATTTATTTTTAGCCCGAAACAGCGCATTCGAATTTTGGCAGGAAGGCAGACCCACGCAATGTTTTCCCTGCAAAGACATAGAAAACTTACTATGAAGGCTTTACTAGCCACAAGCAGAATAGTACCTTCACGTGACCTGGGAAGGAAGGACGCGACATCCTGCCCCCCAAGCTGCGTGCCAGGCATATGGAGACTGCCGATCTCCAGGTGTCTGGAGAAAAACCCCCAACGTGTATGGCGGAACCTCCACATAACCTTAAGCCCAGACAAGTGCCCAAAAACCTATCCAGCTCTGGAGGCTTGACGCAGAGAGAGATAAAAGCAAGGGGAGAGGAAAGAAGGGATGGGTCAGATCCTAACCAGAGCTGCGCTGCGAAAATGTCATAGGCTGTCCCTGGAACTGCTGGCATCCTGTAGGACACGTGCTGTAAACCAAACCTCACTACCAAGATTAAAGAATATCGATGAATTTTACGGCAATAAAAGATATAAAGGATACTGGGCTCTGCGGCTTTTTGCAGGCAGCGCCGCAAGCCGTGCCCAGCGTGAGCGGACAGCCTTACCTGAAGCACTGTGGATGCCGCTGCTGTGAGACCCCAGTTAGCTGCATGGAGCCCATGCTGCCGGCGAGGAGGCAGACCGGAAGCTGAAGGAGGGAGGAAAAAACCCCAGCCGAGACCAACGCTGGCAGGCCGGTAAGACTGCTGCCCCCGGCCGAGGAAGCTGCAGAGCCGCAACTTACCGCGGAAGTGACGTGACCTGAGGAGGACGCTGTCGAACCGGAAATGAGACGATGACCCGACTGGAGGAAGCAGCACGAGGCGACTGTCCCGGGGGTGAGGCCGCTTGGGGTTATATAGAGGGCAGTCCCACCCACAAATCCAGCCTTTACTATATATGACAAAATAGATCAGTCAAATATATATTCATTTTATATACAGTTATGTTCAAAATTATTCAACCCCCAATGCTGTAAAGGGTTTTAGGGAATTTAGTGTACATTTGTAATTGTGTTCAGAATGAAATCTTACAAGGACTTTTTAAAGAACCAAATGCAACTAAAATGACATCAGTTGTTTTTGTAATACAGTATTAAATGATTTTTTTGTGATTTCTTCATTGACACAATTATTCAACCCCTTAAAGACTACCACTCTTCAGAACAAAGGTTCATTCAAGTGTTTTCGATCAGGTATTGTAAACACCTGTGGATGTCATGGAGCAGAAATCAAGCATAATAAGCACCAATTAGGCAAATTTAAAATGACTGTGATACTCTGCTCCTTCTAGACATTTACTGGTGTGTTTACAAACATGGTGAAGTCAAGAGAATGGTCCAGGAAGACAAGAGAAGAGATGATTTCTCTTCACAGGTAGGGCAATGGCTATAAGAAGATTGCAAAGATGTTAAACATACCAAGAGACACCATAGGAAGCATCATTCGCAAATTCAAGGCAAAGGGCACTGTTGAAACGCTACCTGGTCGTGGCAGAATGAAGATGCTGACTTCGACTGCTGTGCGCTACCTGAAGCGCAAAGTGGAGAAAAGTCCCCGTGTGACTGCTGAGGAACTGAAAAAAGATTTGTCAGATGTGGGTACTGAAGTTTCAGCTCAGACAATAAGGCGCACACTGCGCAATGAAGGCCTCCATGCCAGAACTCCCAGGCGCACCCCCTTGCTGTCTCCAAAGAATAAGAAGAGTCGACTGCAGTATGCCAAAAGTTATGTGGACAAACCACAAAAGTTTTGGGATAGTGTTCTGTGGACTGATGAAACAAAATTGGGCCCATGGATCAACGATATTTTTGGAGGAGAAAGAACAAGGCCTATGAAGAAAAGAACACTTTGCCTAATGTAAAGCATGGCGGGGGGTCAATCATGCTTTGGGGCTGTCTTGCTTCTACAGGTACAGGGAAGCTTCAGCGTGTGCAAGGTACCATGAATTCTCTTCAGTACCAGGAGATATTGGATAAAAATGTGATGCAGTCCGTCACAAACCTGAGGCTTGGGAGACGTTGGACCTTTCAACAGGACAATGATCTCAAGCATACCTCCAAGTCCACTAGAGCATGGTTGCAGTCACCAGACTTAAATCCGATTGAGAACCTCTGGTGGGACTTAAAGAAAGCAGTTGCAGCGCGCAAGCCTAAGAACGTGACTGAACTGGAGGCTTTTGCCCATGAAGAATGAGCGACGATACCCATAGATCGCTGCAAGACACTTGTGTCAAGCTATGCTTCACGTTTAAAAGCTGTTATAACTGGAAAAGGATGTTGTACTAAGTACTAAGATTGAATGTCACTTTGGGGTTGAATAAAACTGATAATGATGTGAGCACAGAAAAGACATTTGTGGTTATTTCATTATAAATGTTATGTTATATTTGTCTGACTTACAAGTGCCTCTTTGATTTAATTGTAAGCAAGATGACTGAAATGATCAAAATCAATTTCAAACTGGCCAAAACACTCAATTTCAGTGGGGGTTGAATAATTTTGAACACAACTGTACATTTCTTCTATCATTTACTACCATTTACATCCAATGAATAGATAGTATTGTATTTACAAATTCCCTCCTTAGAAAATCACATGATTATCCACCAGTAAGACACTGTTCCTTTCTCATATATTCATCTTATCTGGTCATCATTATTTATATACATCTCATATCCAGCATATACACACATCTTCTAGGTAAAACATTGTTCAGTTTAATATTATTCATCTAATCTTTCTAATCCCGATGCTCGCATTCCCTTCATTCAACTAACTATACACGCAGAGCTCCTCTCCCTCTAATGATACCCTTACAACTTCCGAGCACTCGTAGTTTTATCTGTGCCCACTCGCAGCATTTCCATCTCCTCCGTTCATCAGATAACTGTTTACACAGGTTGTCAATCATGGTCACCACTCCCTCCTGACCCCTTTTTTATGGCACTCTTTCTCACACACGCTAATAAACCGCGCCATCTGCATCAGGTCGGCACCACACAGGTGCCAACATTGACAATGTAGCTTTTTCATCTATCTGCAGTTGCCATAATGTAATGAGCATCATTTATTACTGCTCCCTGCAGTGTTAATTTACTCTCATGGGTCTGATAATACCACTATGATTGCAGTACATGTAGTTCGGATTCCATATGTTTTTTATGCATTTGATTTCTGTACAACCCGTCTAATATCCTCTTTTTTGCACGCAATCTGTAATCTTTTATGAATTGATAATATTTTATTTAGTATATTATCAAATTTATTATATATATATATATATATATATATATATATATATATATATACATATATTATTTATTCAATTATTTCTTACATTTATTATCCTTACTCACTGAATTTTTTTTAGGGTGACTTTTTTATTATTATTATTTCTCTATTATTATTAGTGATGAACGGCGCGGGCAATATTCGAACTTGCAATATTTCGCTAATCTTCATTAAAATATTCGTCATATAATCACGAATATTCGTAATCGAGATTATTCTATTGATTGCAAAAAATCGGCAATGTAATATTCGCGTAATGCGAATATTCTAAAACACGAATATAGAATATAGTGCTATATATCAGTTTTTTAGAATATTTGTCATTTTTTCCAGTTTAATGTGAACAGTCATTGGCACAAAAGCAACTTAAGCAGGGAGGAATCATGACTTAATTGACACACAAGTCAGTAATGAGTCATTACTGATTTAGAATATTCTTCATTATTTAATATAGTTTATGTTAAGGCGAAAAATCGGTTATTAAATATGCACATTAATCGAATCGCATAAGAGTAGAGATGAGCGAACACCTGGATGTTCGGGTTCGAGAGGTTCGGCCGAACTTCCGGAAAATGTCCGGGTTCGTGATCCGAACTCAACCCGAACTTCATCCCGAACCCGAACCCCATAGAAGTCAATGGGGACCCGAACTTTTGGGCACTAAAAAGGCTGTAAAAGACACCCAGAGGGATAATATACCGCAATAAACGCATTGCGATTACAACTTTGAGCTAACGATCACCATGGGAACGCCTCCTCCAGTAGAATGTACTGTCGGATCTGAGAATTAAGTTGAAATCGCAATGCGATTCTTATATATTTGCTTAATCGCATTGCGATTTCAACTTAGCATTGCTACATAATTCCATCCATATCGTTAACTTACTGAGTCAGTAAGTTAACCAATATGGATGGAATTATTTAGCAATGCTAAGTTGAAACGGCAATGCGATTAAGCAGATATATAATAATCGCATTGCGATTTCAACTTAATTCTCACATCTGACAGTACATTCTACTGGAGGAGGCGTTCCCATGGTGATCGGTAGCTCAAAGTTGTAATCGCAATGCGATTAAGCAAATACATAAGAATCGCATTGCGATTCCAACTTTTTAGCACTCAACTTTTAAAATCGTACACCACTTTAAGTTCCAAAGTTGCAATCGCGTTCGAATAGAACTTAAAGCTGTCTCTTAGTCAGTTTTAATATTGGTGTGCTGTAATAGAAGTTACATTCGTACGCAAATATAACTTAGAGCAATACAGTCAACTTTACACTGTTAGTTTTATTATCGCGATAATACAACTATTCAAGAATCGTGTACGTGCGTCTGTACGTGTGTGCGTTACCTCGGACACTATTCTATTTTGCCAGCCACAGCTGAAACCACTGATTTATGGTATTGCTATTTTGGCAATTGAATTTAACCCCAGAAAATAATCTATCCTTTGCCAGACAGCAGACAGTATTATACTTGTCTAGCCAAAGCTGGAACACCAGATTTAGGGATTGGTATTTGGGCAATTGTATTTAACCCTTAATAAAATATAGAAATTTCTTTCCTGAGTTTCTAGGGGTGACAATTAGCACAGCTAAGCCCCTGATGTAGGATATAGCAAAAAAAAAACTAGTATTGATGGATTGATGGACTTGGTGGCAGCTTCTTCTGGCGCACCACAAGTCACAAAATGGCCGCCGATCAACCCAGAAAATAAGTGACAGAAAAATGCTCTGTGCAGCCTAAAACCAGCGAGCAAGTAACTAGCAGAAGTTCAATGATTCTCAGCTGTAAATCGATCCGTTCATTAGGTGCTGTTGCTGACTTTAACCTGCCTAATCTCGCCCTGACAGAAGATGCGTCCTCTCCCTACACTAATCAGAGCAGTGTGACGTGCGGCGCTACGTGACTCCAGCTTAAATAGAGGCTGGGTCACATGCTGCACTTGGCCAATCACAGCCATGCCATTAGTAGGCATGGCTGTGATGGGCTCTTAGGGCAAGAAGTAAAACGCTAGCTGATTGGCTGCTGTGCAGCCCTTCAGAAAGCGGGAAGTAATCGACGAACACCGAACCCGAACCCAAACTTTTTTGAAAATGTCCGGGTTCGGGTCCGGGTCCCGGACACCCCAAAATTCGGTACGAACCTGAACGATGCTCGAACTGTTCACTCAACACTACATAAGAGCGTTAAGCAACTTTCATATTGGGTTTGCTTGGCTTGGTAGAATTGTCGAATATGTAGAATATAGCGCTATATTCGTAAACTACGATCATAGCACTATATTATACATGTTACACAATTCTACCAAGCTAACCCAATAGAAAAGTTGCTTAACGCCCTTACGCGATTTGATTAATGCGCATCACTCTATTCAAAATATTCGCAAATTCTGAAAAATGTGATATTCGCGATAAAAATTCGCTATTGGAATATTTTCACTCAACACTAATTATTATTATTTTTAGATGATATTATAGTTTCTCTACAAATAATGTCATCAATTATCAATTAATTTTCCTTTACGGCTTTGATTTATGGCTTTCACAAGATATACATTTTATCTATCTTGTGAAATTGATCATCATTTTTTAGACATGAAAAAGGAGTGTTGCGGCTCCGAAAAGCGTTGTCATCCGATAGTTAAATAAAAAGAATTGTCTCAAACCTACTGAGGTAGCGTATTTGCGCCAGGAGGTATTGAAATCTGTGGAATCCATTTATCCACATTTCCTTGTCTTCTATTATATCACTCCTACGGAGGACTGGGAACTCCACAAGTGAGGACTGAACGATACTGGCAGCACCGACTACCTTCCAACATATACCTTCACTATTGTTATGCCTATGGTTGCACAACTCCAAAAGTTGAGCATAACTTTTTTTTATCTTTTAACCAACTGAGTAAAACTTACTATCCTATGAGTGCTTCTTCCTTTTTTCCACATATACTTTCATCTATAGAGATGTCGCGAACATAAAATTTTCCGCTTGCGAACGGTGAACGCTAACTTCCGCAAATGTTCGCGAACTGGGTGAACCGCCGTAGACTTCAATTGGCAGGTGAATTTTAAAACCCACAGGGACTCTTTCTGGCCACAATAGTGATGGAAAAGTTGTTTCAATGGGACTAATACCTGGCCTGTGGCATGCCGGAGGGGGATCCATGGCAAAACTCCCACGTAAAATTACGTAGTTGACGCAGAGTCGGGTTTTAATCCATAAAGGGCATAAATCACCTGACATTCCTAAATTGTTTGGAATAACGTGCTTTAAAACATCCAGTGTGTGTATACGATCAGGTATGATGTTCTATCGATCAGGTAGTGTAAGGGTTATGCCCGCTTCACAGTGACAGACCAAACTCTGACAGACCAAACTCCCCATTTAACGCACCGCAAACAACCGCAAACAGTCCATTTGCACAACTGCAAACTCCCCATTTGCACAAGGTTGGATACCAAGCTAGCCATGTCCCGTTCCCTGTCCTCACTGACGTCATTAAGGGTCTCTTCCTCTACCCAGCCACGTACAACACCAAGGGTTCCCGAAAGGTGACAACAAGCTCCCTGGGACGCTTGCTGTGGTTGGTCTTCCACCTCCTCAAAGCCACCTTCCTCCTCTAAATCCTCTTCTTCAGACTCCTCTCTCTGCGTTGCCGCAGGTCCAGCAATCAAAGACGACAAGGCTGCTTCTGGTGGTAATGGTGACCACAACTCTTCCTCTTCATGCTGATCCAGCACTCTTTGCGGGGCACGCTCCAGAAAAAACGCATATTGATTGAGGTCGATGATGTTGCCTTGGGTTTGACTGACCAGGTTTGTCACCTCCGCAAAAGGACGCAGGAGCCTACAGCCATTGTGCATGAGTGTTCAGTAACGCGGCCAAAAAAGAGGCTGTCCTCGTTTTTAAATTAAAAAAATCTGTTCTTACCAGTTTAATCTCTGTTTTGTCCCCTATCAGGGGCCGGTGTATGGAATAGATTTTAGGAACTGGGAGATGGGAAAAGATGGTTGGTCGATCCTCTTCCTTCTAATTTGGGGCATTGTGCGTGCGCCGCGCAATGTACGGTGCCACTAATACAAATAGTGTGAACTACTATTCTTACCATTTTAATCTTTGTTAAGTCCCCTATCAGGGGACGTGTATTTAATTGAATCCTTGCATGGGGAGATAGATAAAAAAGCTTGCTCTGTCCGCTTCCTTCTAATTTTGGGCACTTGCAATGGAATTTGCCACCAATTCAACTAGTGTTAACTACTATTCCTATCAGTTTAATCTCTGTTGTGTCCCTTATCAGGGCCAGGGCTGGTGTAGTGAATAGTTCTTTGGAACGCTGTCCTTACAGCAGATGGCCCCTTTCACACGAGCGAGTTTTCCGCGCATGTGCAATGCGTGACGTGAATGCATAGCATCCGCACTGAATCCGGACCCATTCATTTCAATGGGTCTGTGTACATGAGCGTTTTTTTACGCATAACTTGTGTGTTGCGTGAAAATCGCAGCATGTTCTATATTCTGCGTTTTTCAAGCAGCCCTAGCCCCATAGAAGTGAATAGGGCTGTGTTAAAAACGCATTGCATCCGCAAGCAAGTGCGGGTGCGTTGCGTTTTTCACTGATGGTTTGCTAGGAGATGTTTGTAAACCTTCAGTTTTTTATCACGCTCGTGGAAAACGCATCAAAACGCATTGCACCCGCACTGAAAAAACTGAACAACTGAACACTGAATGGCTTTGCCTGTGAAATCGCACAGTTTTCACTGAACGCATCCGCAATGCATCCGGACCTAAGACCCCATTCACACATCCGCAATTTTTGTCCGCATCCATTCCGCAGAATTGAGAATGGGGCCGGTCCTGATGCAGAGAGCACACTATGTGCTCTCCGCTTCCGCATTTGCAGAGCCGTGGCCCCGAACTTCCGGGTTTTGGCCCCGAAACATCCGGCCACGGCTCCGCAAAAGATAGAGCATGTCCTATTCTTGTCCGCAGCCTGCGGAGAAGAATAGGCATCTCTATGGGATGTTCCGGCATGGAGTGTTGCGGATCCGCAATTTGCAGGGCCTAATCCGGACACGCTCGTGTGAAAGGGGCCGGTGAGTCTTTGAGGACTGGAGTGGACACAGAACACTAGTAGCTAATGATTTCCCTAGAATCCCTATATTAATTCAGCAGCAGCAGCACTTTCCCTGCTCTAACTAACACTGTCCTTGCTGTTTGATAGGAGGTGGAAGGGTCTGGGAGGGAGGGTATGCTGATTGGATGGAATGTGTCTGCTGACTGTGAGGTACAGGGTCAAAGTATAGGGGGCAAATCGAACATTGCATGCTCGCCTGGAACTGTTCGCCGGTGAATAGTTCGGGACATCTATATTCATCTAGAGATGAGCGAACTTTACAAAACTTTGATTCGGCTGCTTCGCCAAATTTCACAAAGAAATTAGCTTTGTGAGGAATTACTTTGTCACAAAGTGCATTCCTTTGTAAGCAGTGGGCTCAATGACGGGGACTGGCCATATGAGGGACATATTTTAAGACCAGGGGTTTCCTCTTTGTTTTTGATTCCTCTTGTACCACTGAACGATTTGCCTAATTTATGTAGAGGCACAATCCTCTCTTAGATTTTGTGCATCCTCTCTCTGCCTGTAAGACAATCTAAAATCTCAAACACACCAATAGCTGATCTCAGGGAGACCAGCTACAAAAAATACCACAGAGCCTCATTTAAGAGTCTCAACACAGCAATCCAAAGTGCAAAGATCCCTGGGAAACAGTAATATGCAAAATAAATGTGGAGCCCCAGTTATGGGTCTACAACACAATGAAAGCCAGATATCCCTCAAAGGAAGGAAAACAGAGCAAAGGGGTGTCTCCATTACAGAGATCACCAAATCCACCATATTAAGTGGCCCCCATGTCAAGATCCCGCTTTTTTACAAGCTTTAAGAATGTGACGGGGAAAACCTAAGCCAGTTATCCATCCACAGACAGCTGTTTCGGTGTGTTGCCCCTCATCAGTGCGGAGTAGGATTCTGGCTAACCGGGAGCAATGCCTCGGCGACTACTCAAACACACCAATAGCTGATCTCAGGGAGACCAGCTACAAAAAACGCCACGAAGCCTCATTTAAGAGTCTCAACACAGCAATCCGAAGAGCAAAGCTCCCTGGGAAACAGTAATATGCAAAATAAATGTGGAGCCCCAGTTATGGGTCTACAACACAATGAAAGCCAGATATCCCTCAAAGGAAGGAAAACCGAGCAAAGGGGTGTCTCCATTACAGAGATCACCAAATCCACCATATTAAGTGGCCCCTATGTCAAGATCCCGCTTTTTTACAAGCTTTAAGGATGTGGCGGGGAAAACCTAAGCCAGTTATCCATCCACAGACAGCTGTTTCGGGGTGTTGCCCCTCATCAGTGCGGACAATCTAAAATCTATGGCAGCCTTCTAGCTGCTGTAGATTTCTGTCTTCATTAATGCCTGAAAACTGGTGAGAATATGGATAAATGTGACAGATCTGCAGCAACCCAACCAGGTCTGGCTCACCAGACAGATCTGCAGCAAAGCCCCCTCCTTGCCCTTGCTACGCCCCCTTTTCCCTACACTTCTAACAAATGGCATGAAAGGTGAAAAGGCTCATAGAATGTGACATTTTAATTGATACTATTCTGGGGTACATATGACTTTTTGATCGTCTGATATTATGTTCTTTCAGAAGGTTAGGTGACAAACAAATGGCTGTCCTGGCATAGTTTTTTTTTTTTTTTTTTTATTTATTTCTTTATTTATTAATTGTGTTAAGTTATCAGAGTAGATGGAGGGTTATCTTATAGAGTGGGTCATTATGGACACTGCTATACCTAAATGTGCTTTTTTTTTTTGCACTTTTATTTATTTATTTTTAGAAAACACTGTGTAATGATGAGGAAGTAGCACATGGAGCACCAATTCCTCTCCAAACAGCCGACACCCCTGACAATTAGTTACACTGCCTGCACAACCACTGCTGCCTCTTTTAAATACAGCACTCCCCGCCCATCTGCCTGGGGCCTCTGAGCAGAGTATAAATGTAGCTGGTTCCTACATGGCCCTGAATATTGAAAGCTTAGTCAAGCCCAGGTGAGGCAGTTCTGTTAGTGTTAGGGACTAGATTTTAGCGAACCCTAGGGATGTTCAGGACACGGACCCGAACCCGAACATTTTCATAAAAGGGTCCGTTGTTCGGCGATTCTTCACGCTTTTTGAAAGGCTGGCTGTGATTGGCTGAGTGCACCATGTGACCCAGCCTCTTTATAAGCTGGAGTTACATAGTGCCGCACATCACTCTGCTGCTATTAGTATAGTAAAAGGTTGCTCCCAGGGATAGAATATGAAAGAAATTTGTTGAACCTTTTGGTGTGAAATCTTCAAGCTACAGCAATTATTGAGGGAGGATGCTACTGCAAGCCTACATTTTTGTACCCAGCCCTGAGCCCAGTAATACTGCAAAGTGTTTTTTTTTTTTATCCATCTGTTACTGAGATAGGGGTTGGCGGCCATGTTAGCACTGGAACTGAATGTGACCTGCATGTGTGCCAGCCTGCCAGGGACATCAGTCTAGTCCTTTTTGGTAGCTCAGTGAAGAAAAGAATCCTTTTTTCTGGCAGGTCAATTCCCCTACATTACCTTTTGTATCAGCTAGGGGTGACATAGTCCATTTCTGTAGTCTGGGGCAAAAATCTGTATTGTGGTGCTATAGAGCACTTGTGCATACAACGCACCAAAGCGTATTTTCAATTTCAGCAGTGAAGAAGTGCATTTTTAAAAAAAAATCCATATTCCAGGTCCACAAAGCTGGACTGTGAATACTGTGAAATTGTGCATCAGTGTATTTTTGGGAAAAAAAGCGGTATTCCTGGTCCACAAAGCAGTTGTTCATACAGCGTACAAATACATATTTTACATTTCTGCAGTGAAATAGTGATCAGTGTATTTTTGGAAAAAAAAAGCGATATTCCTGGTTCACAAAGCAGTTGTGCATACAGCGTACAAATACATATTTTAAATCTCAGCACTGAAATAGCGCATTAGTGTGTTTTAGAGAGAAAAAGCCATGTTCTTGGTTCACGAACCAGTTGTGCATACAGCGTACAAATACCTACGTTTAATTTGCAACCGTTAAATAATGCATTTGTGAATTTCGGGGAAAAAAGACATGTTCTTGGTCCGCAAATCAGTTGTGCATACAGCATACAAATACCTCCAGGTACAGCATGGTTAGCACTCCTTTTTTCTGAGATTTCTGAGTTTGGTTATCTAATCTAAGCAAACACCTTCAATTGCTTTTCAATGGCTTTTTTCTCAAGATAATGAAATGAGTTAAGAAATTTGAGTTAACAGCGGGAGTGCTAACCCAGCTACATCTGTACGTTAAATTTTCAGCCGTTAAATAGTGCATTCGTGAATTTTGGGGAAAAAAGCCGTGTTCTTGGTCCACAAAGCAGTTGTGCATACAGTGTACAAATATCTATGTTTAATTTCCAGCCGTTAAATAGTGCATTTGTGAATTTTAAAAATTAAAACGCTGTGTTCTTGGTCCACAAAGCAGTTTTGCATACAGTGTACAAATACGTATTTTAAATCTCAGCACTGAAATAGTGCATTAGTGTGATTTAGGGGAAAAAAGCCATGTTCTTGATTCACAAAGCAGTTGTGATTTTTTGAGAAAAAAGCAATGTTCTTGGTTCACAAAGCAGTTGTGCATACAGCGTACAAATACCTATTTTACATTTCTGCAGTGAAATAATGCATCAATGTATTTTTTGGAAAAGAAGGCCCTGGGAAACCCTGCCAGCAGAGTCATAAAAAGAGAAGCATAAGAGACTTCTGCATTTAACTGCCAATAGTCAACAATTAAGTTCACTATACAGTAAGGCAGTGCCCGTGTCATAAACAGAATACATTTCTTTAGGTCACAACACAGTGTAATGGAGCAATTCAATACAATTATTTCACTATCACCAAAAATTAGATTTTTCAAACCAATGTAAAAGCAGAAGTTAATGGTTTAAATTGACTGTCAGAAAAGCAGCGTACACCGCAAATGTGCTATCTACCACAAAACCAGTGTGTTTGCAACCAACTATTTAAATGCGGAGTTCAAAATGTTACTTTAATTGACTAAAATACAGGGTAGGCCTCAGATCTGCTATGTATCACAAAACTAGTGTTTATTGCTAGTGTTGAGCGAACAGTTCGAGAATAGTTCGGGTTCGTACTGAATTTTGGGGTGTCCGTGACACGGACCCGAACCCGGACATTTTCAAAAAAGTTCGGGTTCGGGTTCGGAGTTCGGCATGTTCTCTCGGCGCATTTTGAAAGTACTATATAGCAGAATAGTACAGGCTTAAAGCTGAAATCGCATTGCGATTACAACTTTGAGCTACCGATCACCATGGGAACGCCTCCTCCAGTAGAATGTACTGTCGGATGTTTGAATTACGTTGAAATCGCAATGCGATTCTTATATATTTGCTTAATCGCATTGCGATTTCAACTTCTCAAATCCGACAGTACATTCTAGCATTTTTCCCATGGTGATGTAGACGCTCCATTAGCACGGAATCCGGCTGAAGCAGAAATCGCAATGCGATTCTTAGAACTCAAATAAATCGCATCACACTACACGTTCTAATTGCATTCGATTTTAACTTTACTGTTTGGTTTTGTATCGCGATAATACAAAATTTGAATAATCGTGTGCGTGCTGTTCTAGCACGCAGTGCTATTCGTATCCCACTCTTAAGTTCTAATCGCATTCGATGTTAACTTATGCATTTTTTTTTTGCCAGGCATCAGCAGTAAGTTAAAATAGAATGCGATGCCTGTCAAAAAAAGCATAAGTTAAAATCGAATGCGATTAGAACTTAAGAGTGGGATACGAATAGCACTAGTGTTGTTGAGCGCACATTTCGAGAATAGTTCCGGTCCGTACAGAATTTTGGAGTGTTCGTGACACGACCCGAACCCGAACATTTTCATAAAAATTCGGGTTCGGTTTTGTAGTTCGTCATTTTTTGTGGCGCATTTTGAAAGGCTGCAAAGCAGCCAATCAACATGCATCATACTACTTGCCCTAAGATGCCATCGCAGCCATGCCTACTATTGGCAAGGCTGTGATTGGCCAAGTGCAGCATGTGACTCAGCCTCCTTATAAGCTTGTGCGCACGTCGGGACGTGCTCACTCCTGACGTGAATAGAACAGGGATAGATGCAGCTGCTGTGAGGGCAAGATAGGCAGGGAATAATCGAGGAAAAAAACCTGAGAAGAAGTGAAAGATCTACACCAGTGAATCAAAACAACTCAGCTGAGCTGTTCACTGAAAGTTTGTTTTTTTTTACACTGGCCAGATCGATTTTTACCGGCACATGTAACTGGGCTGACCGGCGGCGGCCATTTTGGGACCTGTGGTGCGCCAGCTCAAGCTGCCACAGAGTCCAAAGAAAAGCTCCAAAGAATTGAAAAATCTACTCCTGTGACACAGAACAACAGCGATTCAGCTGCTCAGTCAAAGTCAATTTTTTTTCTGGCTGGGCAGACCATTTTCTGGCACATGTTACTGGGCTGATAGGCGGCGGCCATTTTGGGACTTGTGTTGCGCCAGCAAAAGCTGCCACAGCATCCATTAATCTCATGTAATAGTCGATTTTTTCATAGATATACTACATCAGGGGTTTGGCTGTGCTTGTGTCACCCCTACTAACTGCCAATATATTTAATATATCAATGGTGAAACTGAAAGTAACCCACTTGGATAGCAAATCCCATGAATGTGCTGTTCCAGCTAGGCTAGCCAGTGTCACTACAGCCAGGTCCAATACTGTCAGCCAGAAATATTTTTTTTTTTTTTTTTGCCAGAAATATAAATTAAATAAATCTTTCCCTGTAACAAACATAATTCTGGTGTTAGACCAGAAGAAGCACTCCTTCAGTAAATAATACTGTAAAAAGGTTTAGGCAATAATTCTCCCAGTGTGGGCAATTTATGTACCAAAACGAGCATTTTAAAAATTCCGGTGTTCTGAAATACCAGCAGTCCTCTTGTAATTAATACCAGAAAAAGGCATTATAGTGTCCAGTGTTGTCATTTTGGTTCAAAAAAGGGCAATTTAATCAATCTGGTGTTGGTGACACCCGAAATAGTAGGCCGCACGTTGTTACTCCTTTGAAAAGGAAATAGTTCTCCCACTGTGGGAATTCATTTAACATAAGTAGCATTTAAAAAATTCTGGTGTCCAATTTGCAGCAGTTTTCTTGTAATTAATACCGGAAAAAGGAATTACGGTATATCTTCCAATGTGGGAATTTTGGGGCTAAAAAATAATATATTTTATTGTGGTGCGAGTTGAATCGCAACAATGAGAAAACATTCTATTAAGGGACGAGGACGCGGTCATGGTGGGGTCCGTGGAGTCTCTGTTGCTGGCAGAGGATGTGGCCGTTCGGCCTCAGGCGCACAAAGTAGTGAACCAACTCCCTCAAGTAGCCGGCAGAATTTACAGCGATATTTGGTGGGGCCCAATGCCGTTATGAGGATGGTAAGGCCTGAGCAGGAACAGGCATTATTCGATTGGGTGGCCGACAGTGCTTCCAGCACGTTCACCACATTGTCTTCCGTCTTCTGCGGAAAGTGCACAGGTGGCACCGGAAAACCAAGCCCATCAGTCTGTCACATAACCCCTATGCATATCAGGGAAACTGTCCGAGCCTCAAATTATGCAGCAGTCTCTTCTTCTGTTTGAAGACTCTGCTGGCAGGGGTTCCCAGGGGCGTCCACCTAGCCCTTCCCTAGCGGTGGAAGACATACCATGCACTGACGCACAACCACTTATGTATCCAGATGATGACGACATGGGAATACCACCACAGCAGAGTCACCCAGTCTCTGATAATGACGAAACACAAGTGCCCACTGCCGCGTCTTATTGCATTGTGCAGACTGAACAGGAGGAGGTCAGGGAGGAAGACTGGGTGGAAGACGATGCAGAGGACGATGAGGTCTTAGACCCCACATGGACTGAAGGTCGTGCCGCTGACTTAAATAGTTCAGAGGAAGAGGCAGTGGTGATACCGAGACAACAGCGAAGCCAAAGAGGGAGCAGGGGGCAAAAGCAGAACACCCGCCGTCCCGAGAGTTCGCCTGCTATTGGCCAGCGCCAACAGGGATCCAGCACCCCAAAGGCATCTTCAAGGAGTTCCCTGGCATGGCACTTCTTCAAACAATGTGCTGAGGACAAGACCAGAGTGGTTTGCACGCTGTGCCATCAGACCCTGAGGCGAGGCATTAACGTTCTTAACCTGAGCACCACCTGCATGATCAGGCATCTACATGCAAAGCATGAACTGCAGTGGAGTGCACACCTCAAAAACAAGGAACACGCTCAGGCTCCCCCTGCTACCTCTACCGCTGCTGCCTCGGCTTCCGCCTCGAGAGGAATGTTGCCACCTGCCGAGCAGCAAACAGAGGATGTGCCACCGACACCACCACCACCACCGGCACCGTCACCTAGCGTCTCCACTATTTCACACTGCAGCGTTCAGCTCTCCATCTCTCAAACCTTTGAGAGGAAGCGCAAATTCCCACCTAGTCACCCTCGAGCCCTTGGCCTGAATGCCAGCATTTCTAAACTACTGGCCTTTGAAATGCTGTCATTCCGGCTGGTGGACACAGACAGCTTCAAACAGCTGATGGCCATGGCTGTCCCCCAGTATGTGGTTCCCAGCCGCCACTACTTCTCCAAGACAGCCGTGCCTTCCCTGCACATGCAAGTGTCTGATAAAATCAAGTGTGCACTGCGCAACGCCATTTGTGCCAAGGTCCACCTAACCACAGATACGTGGACCAGTAAGCACGGCCAAGGACGCTATATCTCACTAACTGCACACTGGGTGAATGTAGTGGCGGCTGTGCCCCAGGCGGAGAGTTCCTTGGCGCACGTCCTTCCGCCACCTAGGATCGCAGGGCATCATTCTCTGCCTCCTGTAGCCTCCTCCTCCTACTCGGCTTCCTCCTCCACTGCTTCCACCAGCTCCTCCTGTCAGCCACACACCTTCACCACCAACTTCAGCACAGCCCGGGTAAACGTCAGCAGGCCATTCTGAAACTCTTATGTTTGGGGGACAGGCCCCACACCGCGCAGGAGTTGTGGCGGGGTATTGAACAACAGACGGACGAGTGGTTGCTGCCGGTGGGCCTCAAGCCAGGCCTGGTGGTATGCGATAATGGGCGAAATCTCGTGGCAGCTCTGGGACTAGCCGGTTTGACGCACATCCCTTGCCTGGCGCATGTGCTGAATTTGGTGGTGCAGAGGTTCATTCACCACTACCCCAACATGTCAGAGCTGCTGCATAAAGTGCGGGCTGTCTGTGCGCGCTTCCGGCATTCACATCCTGCCGCTGCTCGCCTGTCTGCGCTACAGCGGAACTTCGGCCTTCCCGCTCACCGCCTCATATGCGACGTGCCCACCTGGTGGAACTCCACCTTGCACATGCTGGAGAGACTGTGCGAGCAGCAGCAGGCCATAGTGGAGTTTCAGCTGCAGCACGCTCGCGTCAGTCGTACTGCGGAACGGCACCACTTCACCACCAATGATTGGGCCTCCCGCGAGACCAGTGTGCCCTGCTGCACTGCTTTGAGTACTCCACCAACATGGCCAGTGGCGATGACACTGTTATCAGCGTTACAATACCAATTCTATGTCTCCTAGAGAAAACGCTTAGGGCAATGATGGAAGAGGAGGTGGCCCAGGTGGAGGAGGAGGAGGAGGGCTCGTTTCTAAGACTTTCAGGCCAGTCTGTTAGAAGTAGCTCAGAGGGAGGTTTTTTGAAGCAGCAGAGGGCAGGTTCACAAGTCGCCAGCCAAGGCACTCTAATGGAGGACGAGGAGGATGAGGAGGAGGTGGAGGAGGACGAGGATGAAGCAGGTTCACAGCAGGGTGGCAGCCCACACAGCTCAGGCCCATCACTAGTGCGTGGCTGGGGGATACGGTGGACGATGACGATACGCCTCCCACAGAGGACAGCTTGTCCTTACCTCTGGGGAGCCTGGCACACATGAGCGATTACATGCTGCAGTGCCTGCGCAACGACAGCAGAGTTGCCCACATTTTAACGTGTGCTGACTACTGGGTGGCCACCCTGCTGGATCCCCGGTACAAAGACAATGTGCCCACTTTACTTCCTGCACTGGAGCGTGATAGGAAGATGCGCGAGTACAAGCGCACGCTGGTAGACGCGCTCCTGAGAGCATTCCCAACTGTCACAGGGGAACAGGTGGAAGGCCAAGGCCAAGGCAGAGGAGGAGCTAGAGGTCGCCCACGCAGCAGTGTCACGGCCAGCTCCTCTGAGGGCAGGGTTAGCATGGCAGAAATGTGGACAAGTTTTGTCTCCACGCCACAGCTAACTGCCCCACCACCTGATACGGAACGTGTTAGCAGGAGGCAGCATTTCACTAACATGGTTGAACAGTATGTCTGCACACCCCTCCACGTACTGACGGACGGTTCGGCCCCATTCAACTTCTGGGTTTCAAAATTGTCCACGTGGCCAGAGTTAGCATGTTATGCCTTGGAGGTGCTTTCCTGCCCGGCGGCCAGCGTTTATCAGAACGCGTATTCAGCACGGCGGGGGCGCCATTACTGACAAGCGCAGCCGCCTGTCCACAGCCAATGTGGACAAGCTGACGTTCATAAAGATGAACCAGGCATGGATCCCACAGGACCTGTCCCTCCCTTGTGCAGAGTAGTCCTTAATAACTGCCTAAAACATGTCTTGTTGTACTACGGGCCACTTCTTTATTTAATACAAATTTTATGTAACCCACAGTTGAATGAAACTCTCCTCTGTCTGGGTGCCGGGGCCTAACTAGATGAAAGTGGCCTGTTAAACTATCGAGTGACATAAAGCCATAACCTCTGCCATGCTACCTCTGTCCTCTGTCTGGGTGCTGAGGCCTAAGTCAAATAAAGCGGTCTTCTGCTGTGCTGGGGGATATGAAGCTAATCTCTGACCTCTCTCCTCTGTCTGGGTCCAAAGGCCTAAGTCACTGAAAGAGGCCTTCTCCTGTGGTGTGTGATATGATGCCTGAATTTGTGCTGTGGGACCTCTCTCCTCTTCCTGGGTGCAGGGGTCAAAGTATCTAAAAGTGTCCTTCTCTTGCGGTGGTTGATATGATGCCTGAATATGTGCTGTGGGGCCTCTCTCCTCTGTTTGGGTGAATGGGTCAAAGTAACTTTATGGTGGCTTCTCCTGTGGTGGTTGATATTATGCCTGATTCTCTGCTGTGGAACCTCTCTCCTCTTCCTGGGTGCAGGGGTCAAAGTATCTAAAAGTGTCCTTCTCTTGCTGTGGTTGATATGATGCCTGAATATGTGCTGTGTGGCCTCTCTCCTCTGTCTGGGTGAAGGGGTCAAAGTAACTAAATGGTGGCCTACTCCTGTGGTGGTTGATATGATGCCAGATTCTCTGCTGTGGGGCCTCTCTCCTCTTCCTGGGTGCAGGGGTCAAAGTATCTAAAAGTGTCCTCTTGCGGTGGTTGATATGATGCCTGAATATGTGCTGTGTGGCCTCTCTCCTCTGTCTGAGTGAAGGGGTCAAAGTAACTAAATGGTGGCCTACTCCTGTGGTGGTTGATATGATGCCAGATTCTCTGCTGTGGGACCTCTCTCCAATTAATATTGTTTAATTTTTATTTATTTTATGTTAACTCATCATTTCCCTATCTACATTTGTTTGCAGGGGATTTACCTACATTTTGCTGCCTTTTGCAGCCCTCTAGCCCTTTCCGGGTGTGTTTTACAGCCTTACCAGAAACCTTACCAGATCTAGCACATAAACCAGTTGAACTTGAAACCCTTGAAATATTACAGTAATGAAAAATAATTATTAATATGGGCAACACTATCTGTACCCTTTGTTTCCAATTAAACAAAACACAATAAATTTGATTTAACATTATAGTTTTATAAAATAATCTTTAACAAAATAGAATTATTTTTTAACATAAATATATAAATAACCAAAAAAATTAGGTAATTTTTAATTTTTCTCTGCTCCTCCAGCAGATCATCGATGTCCTTAAGATGAGCCTCCTCCATGGCTCGCATTTGGTGGGAGAACTGCATCTTGAGCTGCCTCATCTTGCTGGTTTGCTGCTCCCTGAACTGCTGCATTCGCAGCTGGTGCTTCCTTCGCATTGTTTTTATTTTTTTAACATGATGTTGTCAGCTGTAAAATAAATGAAATAAAATTTGGAAATGTACATTAAAATACAATCATTAATTGTTATATAAAGCAGATGATATTTTTTTCTTGAAATCTGTTATATATTGGTTTAGGTAGGATTAATAATAGTTCCTTTTAGTTTTGGGTTATTGACTTAGTAGTTACGTTAATGGTTTTGATGTTGATCAATTACTTTTTAGTGTTTATTTTTTATATTACTGTTATGTGTTGTACTTTATTTGTTGCCTGTTTTATTATATTTTCTTCATTAAAAAAAATAATATAGTTTGTTAAAATATATTCTTACAAAAATTTATATATCGCATGCTTGTTATATCGTACTTCCAAAAATGTATGTGTCAGTTAGATACGTTATGGAAATCAGTACTCCCACCCGTAACATTAGCTTTCTGGGACACTGAATAAATAAAAATATCCACATCATCCATTTAACTTCTTGTCGGGGGGTAGTGACCATCTCCTCTTCTGCCTCCTCAGAGTCATCACCCTCCTCCACTGCAGCAGGTGGGCTATGGGCCCGATAGCCTGATGGCCCTGCCTCTTCCTGCTCCTCCTCGTCCGAGTGGTCTGTCTCCTCCTCCACCTCCACCGCCTTCTTCTTTTTAGAGAGCTTGGCTCTCACTTTGGGAAGCGGAGCATCTGTAATGATGATGACCAAATTTTTAAAAATGCCAAGATAAACAAGTAACGCCTAAAGTACAGTTAAAGGTACACAAATTAATCTATGGTAGTGTCTGGATGGCATAATAATTAACTACACCTATCTTTCTTCTCCTTTTGGCTTAGATCAAGTGTAGTATCATCAGTGTCTGCCTTGACCTGCCGGCCCAGGAACCTGTGGGTACCCCCTGCACTCTGCCTTTGAGCATCGTTGATTAAGTTCAGCTTCAACTCACTGCTGCTATTGGGTGTTGGGCCACTCCCAGGGAACAAGAGTGATTCGAGTCTATGACTTCATTTGGGCATGTGGCCTAATTGTCCTGATCGATGCTTGTTGTCTACACTCGTCCAGACGTGCGAGGAGTTTGGACAAGCTTCAGGGGCCAAAGTCAACTGTGTAAAGTCAAAAACATATGTGGCCCAGAAAGAGGTCTCATATTGCCACCTTTAGCACCCTTTCCCATCAGTTCAACACCACTGTACTAAGTGATTTATTGTAAAGGGTTAAAATACTTATTTCTCTCACCAACATATTGTTATCTATCTGCTCAGTTATGCAAATAAGTATTGTACCTGGAAAAGATTTATCTCTGATCTTAGTGATCAGATCCATCCTGTGGCGCTTCAGATCTGACCACTTTTTTAGAATCGCATCCTTCCGATGAGTGCACCCATGCTTCTGCCACAGATGGAAAGCAATTCTCCGCACTATGGCCTGCTTTTCGCCCTTGACCTTCTGCGGTCGCACTCTTCTCCAACATTTCCTGCAAGATAACAATTAAATCATGTAATCCCACAGTTCTAAAATACAATTATTAGTTATCATAGTCATAAGAACCATCAAAAATAACATTTAATATCAAAACAGTCAAAGAGTAGAACATCGCCATCCCTTTAAAAGTGACTTGAACATTGCCGCCCCTTTAAAAGTGACTTGAACACTGCAGCCCCTTTAAAAGTGACTTGAACATCGCCATCCCTTTAAAACTGACTTGAACATCGCCATCCCTTTAAAAGTGACTTGAACATTGCCGCCCTTTAAAAGTGACTTGAACACTGCAGCCCCTTTAAAAGTGACTTGAACATTGCCATCCGTTTAAAAGTGACTTGAACATTGCGATCCCTTTAAAAGTGACTTGAATATTGCCGCCCTTTAAAAGTGACTTGAACATCGCCATCCCTTTAAAAGTGACTTGAACATTGCGATCCCTTTAAAAGTGACTTGAATATTGCCGCCCTTTAAAAGTGACTTGAACATCGCCATCCCTTTAAAAGTGACTTGAACATCGTCATCCCTTTAAAAGTGACTTGAACATTGCCACCCCTTTAACATCGTCTTTCACTAATCACTCATGTAGTTGTGCAGTCTGCTAAAGCCTGTGATGAGTTTATGTCACCAAGCAGTAGGACATGTGACAGTGTAAGGCAGTTATGAGATCAGTGAAGGCCTGCAGGCTTCTTGGCTAATAAAAATCATTAATAAGTTTAAATCACATTACTGCATTACACACTAACTAAGTTCAATTACTTACAGTTATTAAGAAATCCAGCTCTTCTTTAGAGAAATTACTTTTCGCCATAATCGCTGGGACAGTCACTAATCTCCACTCTCGTCTTTCTCGATCCGATCCGAGGTAACGCACACACGTACAGACGCACGTACACGATTCTTGAATAGTTGTATTATCGCGATAATAAAACTAACAGTGTAAAGTTGACTGTATTGCTCTAAGTTATATTCGCGCACGAATGTAACTTCTATTACAGCACACCAATACTAAAACTGACTAAGAGACAGCTTTAAGTTCTATTCGAACGCGATTGCAACTTTGGAACTTAAAGTGGTATACGATTTTAAAAGTTGAGTACTAAAAGTTGAAATCGCAATGCGATTCTTATGTATTTGCTTAATCGCATTGCGATTACAACTTTGAGCTACCGATCACCATGGAACGCTCCTCCAGTAGAATGTACTGTCGGATGTGAGAATTAAGTTGAAATCGCAATGCGATTCTTATATATCTGCTTAATCGCATTGCCGTTCAACTTAGCATTGCTAAATAATTCCATCCATATTGGCTAACTTACTGACTCAGTAAGTTAACGATATGGATGGAATTATTTAGCAATGCTAAGTTGAAATCACAATGCGATTATGCAAATATATAAGAATCGCATTGCGATTTCAACTTAATTCTCAGATCCGACAGTACATTCTACTGGAGGAGGCGTTCCCATGGTGATCGTTAGCTCAAAGTTGTAATCGCAATGCGTTTATTGCGGTATATTATCCCTCTGTGTGTCTTTTACAGCCTTTTTAGTGCCCAAAAGTTCGGGTCCCCATTGACTTCTATGGGGTTCGGGTTCGGGATGAAGTTCGGGTTGAGTTCGGATCACGAACCCGGACATTTTCTGGAAGTTCGGCCGAACCTCTCGAACCCGAACATCCAGGTGTTCGCTCATCTCTATTTATTGCAACAAACAACAGAAATGCAGTATGTCACTGCTAAATTTTAAAATATGTTTTTGTGCGTTGTGCTGAGTTTCAGCAGTGAAATACTGCATTACTGTATTTTGTGGTAAATAAAACCGTATTGTTGTGGTGAAGGTGTTACACTGAGCAGATGAGTGGGTGGTAGAGGAGGAGGATGAAGCCTAGTAGGAGGAGGAGGAGGTAACAGGAGGCATAGAGAAATGCCCTGCAATCCTCTGGGGCGGAAGGAGATTCGCAAAAATGCTATGCGCCTCAAGCCCAGCCGCCACTGCATTTACACAGTGTGCTGTTAAGAGAGATATAACGTCCCTGTCCATGCTTTCTGGTCCATGTATCGGTTGTTATGTGGATCTTGCCATAGATGGTGTTGCGCAGTGCTCACCTGATTTTGTCCACCACTAGGTTCTGCAGGGAATGGATGGTTTGCCTGCAAAAGTAGTGGAGGCTGGGATCAATGCACTGTGGGACAGCCACCACCATAAGGTTTTTAAAACTGTCCACCAGACAGAATGACAGCATTTCAAAGGACCAGGAATTTTGAAATCAAGGCATTCAGAGCCAGGGATTGTGGGTGAGTAGGGTTGTAGTTCATCTTTCATTTTCTTTTTCTCTCCAGTGTTTGAGAGATAGACAGCTGATAGCTGTACACTTTCATGAGATTCGGTGGAGATGCTTTGTGACGGTGCCAGATGTGGTGGTGTGTTGCCGCTAGAGTTGAGCGAACACCTGGATGTTCGGGTTCGAGAAGTTCTGCCAAACTTCCCGAAAATGTTCGGGTTTCGGGATCTGAACTCGACCCGAACTTCACCCCGAACCCGATTGAAGTCAATAGGAACCCGAACTTTTGAGCACTAACAAGGCTGTAAAAATGCCCAGGAAAGGCTAGAGGGCAAAAGGCAGTAAAATGTAGGTACATCTCCTGCAAACAAATGTGGATAGGGAAATGACTTAAAAAAAAAAAAATTAACCAATATCAATTGGCAACTTGGAGGAGGAGAAGGTGGAATAGGAGGTTGGGGTGGCATCAGCAGGGAATGCTATGGGAGTTGATGTTCTCATCACAGCCAAAAAGGATTCATGTCTGCCTGCAGTGCCACAGGCCTCATTCACAGACTCAGGGCCATGGCACCCGCAAAGAGGAGAGCGGTCCCGTAACAGCAACACAGGCCTCAGGTCAACCTGCAATGGAACAGGCCATTATCATTTATGTAGGCCCCTGACACCCAAACAGAGGAAAGGCAATTTGACAGTAAAAAGAGTTTAATGTCTCTCACCCTGACAGCAAGCAATTAAACGAAATATAGGCCACTGACACCCAGACAATGGGGCGGTCATTAGACAATAAAAAGAGTTTAATATCTCCCACCAAGACAACAAATTATTAAATAACATATAGGCCCCTGACACCCAGACAATGGGGCGATCAATAGACAGTAAAAAGTGCTAAATGTCTGCCACCAAGACAGCAAGCAAGTATGTGAAATTTAGGCCCCTGGCACCCAGACAATGGGGCGGTCATGACAGTAAAAAGAGTTTAATATCTCCCACCAAGACAATAAATGATTAAACGACATATAGGCCCCTGACACCCAGACAATGGGGCGGTCATTAGACAGTAAAGAGAGCTAATGTCTGCCACCAAGACAGCAAGCAAGTACGTGAAAGTTAGGCCCCTGACATCCAGACAGAGGAGAGAGGTCCCATAGCAGCAAAAGCGGCATCATATCACCCACCAACAGAGAAGGCCACTTTTAGTTATTTAGGCTCCAGCACCCAGACAGAGGAGAGAGGTCCCAAAGCAGAGAATCAGGCTTCATGTCACCCACCAACGGAGAAGGCCACTTTCAGATATTTAGGCCCCTGGCAACCAGACGGAGGAGAGATTCATTCAACTTTGGGTTGACCCGCAAAATAATGGTAACATTTAAAAAAGAGGATTCAATAAAGAAGTGCCCTGGAGTGCAAGAATATTTGGTTAAGGGGAGGTAGTTATAAATGTCTATTCTGCACAAGGGATGGACAGATCCTATGGGATCCATAGCTGGTTAATTTTTATGAACGTCAGCTTGTCCACGTTGGCTGTGGACAGGCGGCTGCGTTTGTCAGTAATGACGCCACCTGCCATGCTGAATACACGTTCAGACAAAACCCTGGCCACCGGGCAGGCCAGCACCTCCAAGGCATAAAAGGCTAGCTCTGGCTACGTGGACAATTTGGAGACCCAGAAGTTGATTGGGGCCGAACCATCAGTCAGTAGGTGGAGTGGTGTGTACACGTACTGTTCCACCATGTTAGTGAAATGCTGCCTTTTGCTAACACGTTCTGTATCAGGTGGAGGTGCAGTTAGCTGTAGCATGGTGACAAAACTTTTCCACATCTCTGCCATGCTAACCCTGCCCTCGGAAGAGCTGGCCGTGACACAGCTGCAGTGGCGACCTCTTGCTCCTCCTCTGCCTTCGCCTTGGGCTTCCACTTGTTTCCCTGTGACATTTAGGAATTGTCTCAGTAGCGCGTCTACCAACGTGCGCTTGTACTTGCGCATCTTCCTATCACGATCCAGTGCAGGAAGTAAGGTGGGCACATTGTCTTTGTACCGGGGATCCAGCAGGGTGGCAACCCAGTAGTCCACACACGTTAAAATATGGGCAACACTGCTGTCGTTGCGCAGGCACTGCAGCATGTAGTCGCTCATGTGTGCCAGGCTGCCCAGAGGTAAGGACAAGCTGTTCTCTGTGGGAGGAGTATTGTCATCATCCTCCGTTTCCTCCCAGCCACGCACCAGTGATGGGCCCGAGCTGCGTTGGATGCCATCCCGCTGTAAACATGCTTCATCCTCATCCTCCTCCACCTCCTGCTCATCCTCGTCCTCCAGTAGTGGGCCCTGGATGGCCACATTTGTACCTGGCCTCTGCTTTTTCAAAAAAACTCCCTCTGAGCCACTTTTTAAGAGACTGGCCTGAAAGGGCTAAAAATGACCCCTCTTCCTCCTCCTCCTCCTCCTGGGCCACCTCCTCTTCCATCATTGCCCTAAGTGTTTTCTCAAGGAGACATAGAAGTGGTATTGTAACATTGATTACGGCGTCATCGCCACTGGCCATGTTGGTGGAGTACTCGAAACGGCGCAACAGGGCACACAGGTCTCGCATGGAGGCCCTGTCATTGGTGGTGAAGTGGTGCTGTTCCACAGTGCAACTGACCCGTGTGTGCTGCAGCTGAAACTCCACTATGGCCTGCTGCTAAGTTACAGGCGAGCAGGATGTGAAGGCCAGCAGCTCTGACATGTCGGGGTAGTTGTGAATGAACTTCAGCACATGCGCCCGGCAAGGGATGTGCATTAAACCGGCTAGTCCCAGAGCTGTGAAGAGATTTCGCCCATTATTGCACACCACCAGGCCGGGCTTGAGGCCCAGCGGCAGAAACCACTCATCGGTCTGTTGTTCAATACCCCGACACAACTCCTGCGCGGTGTGGGGCCTGTCCCACAAACATATGAGTTTCAGAACGGCCTAGCGATGTTTACCCCGGGCTGTGCTGAAGTTGGTGGTGAAGGTGTGTGGCTGACTGGATAAGCAGGTGGAAGAAAAGGAGGAGGAAGCCAAGTAGGAGGAGGAGGCTACAGGAGGCAAAGAATGATGCCCTGCGATCCTTGGCGGCGGAAGGACGTGCGCCAAAGAACTCTCCGCCTGGGGCCCAGCCGCCACTACATTTACCCAGTGTGCAGTTAGGGAGATATAGCGTCCCTGGTTTTGCTTACTGGTCCACGTATCTGTGGTTAGGTGGACCTTGCCACAGATGGCGTAGTACAGTGCACACTTTATTTTATCGGATACTTGGTTGTGCAGGGAAGGCACGGCTCTCTTGGAGAAGTCACACAGAAAAAGCTTTTTATGTCTGTAAGCAACTTGCAGTTTATAGCAGCAGTCCTGGAAATGACTGGAGTAGGACTGTCCTCTTTTTGAGAACACTGAAAATAGGAAAGCCAGGAACCGCGCTTCAATCCGGAAACCACGTAGAATAGCACAAACTGTAGCGAGGTCTTCAACACTGGAATGCCACTTTAACGCCACGAAGCCGACCAAACAAATTTCCAAATATGGCACACCTTAAGAAGACAAACACATAGTGCAAAACCCACAGTGCTTGAAACCTTTGAGGCTTTATTATACTCACAGCGGTAAGAATAAAAACAGCATAAATGTCATCCACAACTGCTCTGCCCGACCCAGGTTTCGCCACATTAGCTTCGTCAGGGGCTTGGCGAAACAATAACCCGGTAGCTATTTATCTACATCAGGTTCTGAAAAATATGTATAAATCTAAACTCCAATCAGCGAATACCGCTCATAAATCACAGCGAGAGGACGTATCCCTCACAGCGAGAGGACGTACCCCTCTTGGAGAAGTAGTGGCGGCTGGGAACAAAATACTGTGGGAAATATAATGGATAGAGCAATTTGCCCGCGGCACTGCCCTGCACTCCTTTATAGACAATAGTTCACACCTATCCCCAAATAGTAGCTCCTCCAGCTGCGGTATATCCCATAAGGTGGAATTGGCGTCCCGAAGACATCCCCGGTGAGTGCCGCATTTTTTACAATTTCTTCTACGTGGACACAAAATACTGTGGGACAGCCATTGTCATCAGCTGTTTGAAGCTGTCTGTGTCCACCAGCCTGAATGACAGCATTTCAAAGGCCAGTCGATTAGAAATGCTGGCATTCAGGCCCAGGGCTCGAGGTTGGGTAGGTAGGGAATTTACGCTTTCTCTCCAATGTTTGTGAGATGGAGAGCTGAACGCTACCGTGTGACATGGTGGAGATGCTTGGTGATGCAGGTGGGGGCACATCCTGAGGCGGAGGAAGAGGCCGAGGCAGCAGCAGAAGAGGGAGCAGGGGGAGCCTGAGTGAGTTCCTTATTTTTAAGGTGTCTACTCCACTGCAGTTCATGCTTTGCATGTACATGCCTGGTCATGCAGGTTGTGCTAAGGTTCCGAACGTTAATGCCTCGCTTCAGGCTCTGATGGCACAGCAAACCACTCGGGTCTTGACGTCAGCACATTGTTTAAAGAAGTGCCATGCCAGGGAACTCCTTGAAGTTGCCTTTAGAGTGGCCAGTGGCGGAGGCCAGTAGCAGGAAAACTCTCTTGGCGGCAGCTGTTCTGCTTTTGCCCCCTGCTCCCTCTTTTGCTACGCTGTTGGCTCGGTATCACCACTGCCTCTTCCTCTGAACTATGAAAGTCAGTGGCACAACCTTCATTCAATGTGGGGTCTAGGACCTCATCGTCCCCTGCATTTTCTTCCACACAGTCTTCCTCCCTGACCTCCTGTTCGGTCTGCACACTGCAAAAAAACACAGCAGTTGGCACCTGTGTTTCGTCATCATCAGGGACGCGTGGACTCTGATGAGGTGGTATTCTGATGTCCTCGTCATCAGGAAACATAAGTGGTTGTGCGTCAGTGCATTCTATGTCTTCCACCACTGGGGAAGGGCTAGGTGGATTTCCCGGGGAAACCCTGCCAGCAGAGTCTTTAAACAGCATAAGAAACTGCTGCATAACTTGAGGCTCAGTCAGTTTCTCTGATATGCATGGGGGTGATGTGACAGACTGATGGGCTTGGTTTTTAGGAGCCAACTGTGTGCTTTCTGCAGAAGACTGGGTGGGAGATAATGTTGTGAACGTGCTGGATCCACTGCCAGCCACCCAATTGACTGGCGCCTGTACTTTCTCAGGCCTTACCATCCTTAGAACGGCATTGGGCCCCACCAAATATCTCTGTAAATTCTGGCGTGTACTGGAACCTGAGGTAGTTGGTTCACTAGGACGTGTGGCTGTGGCAGAATGGCCACGACCTCTCCCAGCACCAGAGGGTACACTAACACCACCACGACCATGTCCTAGTCCGCGTCCCTTACTAGATGTTTTCCTCATTGTTACCGTTCACCACAATAAGAAAAAAATTATTTGGCCCAATGTATTGAATTCAAATTCAGGCCTTTTTTTACAGGGAACTAACACTATCTGGCTATCTATTTATGTACCGTATTACACTAATCCAGGCACAGAAGTAACCAAAGATTTGGGAGAATATCAATTGTAGGCCTAGTATTTAGGCCCTGGATGAAAGGTATCCTTTTACGGACAGATTTACACTTGGAGATGCACAGTAGCGTGTGAAAAAATATATAGGATTATGCTTTCAGCACTTGTATTTTAACACTTTGTGTAATATACCCTTTAATGGAAAGGAATACACTTAGAGATGCAAAACAGTTTGGGAAAATGTAGAGGATTATGCTGTATTTTAACACTTACTGTAATATACCCTTTAACAGAAAGAAATACACTTGGAGATGCACGCTGAGTGTAATACACCCTTTTACGGACAGATTTACACTTGGCCTGCAACAGCTGGAACACCAGATTTTGGGTATTGCTATTTTGGCAATTGAATTTCACCCTAGAAAATAATATATCCTTTGACGGATACTATGAAACTTGTCCAATCACAGCTGGAACACCAGATTTACGATATTGCTATTTTTTCAACTGAATTTCACCCCAGAAAAAAAATCTATCCTGTGCCGAACACTATTAAACTTGGCCAGCCACAGCTGAAACCACTGATTTATGGTATTGCTATTTTGGCAATTGAATTTCACCCCAGAAAAACATATATCCTTTGCTGCACATTTTTAAACTTGACCAGTCACAGCTGGAACACCAGATTCACGGAATTGATATTTTTGCAACTGAATTTCACCCCAGAAAATAATATAACCTTTGACCGACACTATGAAACTTGTCCAGTCACAGCTGGAACAGCAGATTGACGGTATTGCTATTTTTGCAACTGAATTTCACCCCAGAAAATAATAAATCCTTTGACGGACACTATGACACTTGTCTGGTCACAGCTGGAACACCAGATTTACGGTATTGCTATTTTGGTAATTGAATTTCACTCCAGAACAAAAGCTATCCTTTAAAGGACACTATAAAACTTGTCCTGCCACAGCAGAAACCACTGATTTAGGGTATTGCTATTTTGGAAATTGAATTTCACCCAAAAAATATATATTCTTTGCCAGACAGTATTGCACTTAGTTAGCCACAGCTGGAACACCAGATTTAGGGGATTGCCCTTCAGAAAGCGGGAAAAAATCGCCGAACAACGAACCCGAACTTGTACGTAAATGTTCGGCTCTGTGTCACGAGCATCCCAAAATTTGGTTCGAACCCGAACTATACAGTTTGTGTTCGCTCATCTCTAGTTGCCGCCACATCCTCTGTTTGCTGGGTGGCAGGTGCCACTGTCACTCACTTGGGCCCAGGTTTAGAACGTTTATTGATTAATTTTCTGTATTATATGGTATTTTAAGTCATTTTCTTATCCACATTTGTTTGCAGGTCATTTACCTACATTTTGCTGCCTTTTGCAGCCCTCTAGCCCCTTCCAGGGTTATTTTACACCCATTTTAGTGTCCAAAAGTTCGGGTCCCCATTGACTTTTTTCTGAAGTTCGGCCAAACCCGTCGAACCCGAACTTCCAGGTGTTCGTTCAACTCTATTAGGGACCCATCTGCAGAAGCCACCTTGACGCCTGGTAGATGGGCCCGACACACATTTGATAAAAAATGCGCGGAAAGAGCTTCTATTTTTTTCATTTATAATAGGTATAATACTATTTTAAGTTAGAATGATCCTTAGTTCTCATTTTTGTTAATTGTCTGTATGTGAAATATTTTGTTGCCATACATTTATTTGTTTGCACTGCACAACCTCACTGTAGAGCTGATCTGGGTCTGATAAGATTTATTAACTCATACATACGCAGTTATATGACCGTTGGGGCACGATTAAGAAGCAGCCTTGCATTTCCTGACCTCTAAATGCAGGGCCAGGGGCTTATATAGAAATCACTGGACCCCATAGCAAGAATCTAAATTGGGCCCCCATTCCGCTTTTATAGCCCCTCCCACTACCCATTCCAGACCTTTCCCTTTGTTCCATGAACTATGCTTGCTGCTGCGTTTTATAATTTATGCCATCAGGGCCGGATTGGGATTACAAAACAGCCCTGGCACACAAAAGAGGTATAATAGATGCAGTGTGTTCAGATGTATAGTATATATAGCAGGTACTGACATGTGAGGTACGAGGTATAATAGATGCAGTGTGTACAGGTATATAGTATCTACAGCAGTGTACTGATATTTGAGGTACAGGGTATAATATATGCAGTGTGTACAGGTATTTAGTATATACAGTAGTGTAATATGTGAGGTACGAGGTATAATAGATGCAGTGTGTACAGATTTATTGTATATACAGCAGGTACTGACATATAAGGTACAAGGTATAATAGATGCAGTGTGTACAGGTATATAGTAAATACAGCAGTGTATTGACATGAGGTATGAGGTATTACAGCTCGTACCTCACATATCAGTTCACTGCAGTATATACAATATATCTGTTTACTTCATCTATTATACCTCGTACCTAACATATCAGTACACTTCTGTATATACTATATATCTATACACTCTGCATATATTATACCTCGTACCTCACATATCAGTTCCCTGCAGCATCTACAATATATCTGTATATTACATCTATTATTCCTCATACCTAACATATCAGTACACTACTGCACTTTCTGTGGTCAGTTATACATTATGGTCACTGTGTGTGTGAGGTACATGAGGTAGTGGTCACTGTAACTGTCTGAAGTATTATACATGAGTGAGCAATGAGTAAAAACAGGGCCTAGGTGGGGGCAAATGAAAAGAGTGCAGGACCTCCTCTTGCTACTCCATTCCAGTCTGTATGGTTTAATACAGAGCTGATTGTGCACTTCTAATACTTGTTGTTAGGGGTTGAAGGACCTGTGATGATGTCATCACAGGTCCTTGCAGATGTACATTTCAAACCTAGGAACTACACCATTTTTGGTGCAGTTCCTATGCTAGATTCTGCAGGACCTTTGATTTTGCAGATGATGTCATCACAGTTCCTGCCAGATGCACTGCTTTTACCTGGGAAATACACTTTACATTGTGCAGTTCCCTTACAGGACCTGTGATGACATCATCAAAGGCTCTTTAGCTTTAGAAAGACGGACAGGAGCAATTAGGGGGCGGGGACTCCTCTCCACTGTGGGCCCCTCTTCCTCACGGGCCCCATAGCAGTTGGGTGGCCATATGGTAGGTATGCCACTGTGAAGGTCTTATTGAGTGCTATGTATAAAGTAACTGCAAAGGCAAGAATGTTGAAAAATTGTCCATGAGGAGCTCAGCAGTTACTGACAGAGGCTCCCAGCTCCAATAGCTGCAAGATTAGCTTGCAGCTGCGATCTCTGAATGGACATTTAAAACATTCAGTCAGAGATATGTTCTGACCGCTTGGACATTAATAGTCTATGGGTGGTCTGGAACTGGTTAAAGTAACACCAAACCTGTTGCCATTAATAAAAAAAAGGTTAATTTTTGCACCAGTTGTTAAAAACAAGCCATTCCTTCTTCTGTTATCACCGTCTGTGTATAAATACTGGCAGGCATCTGCTACCATGTCAGAAAAAAGATATGTTGGTCTGTAATGTAAGAATTATGTTGCATACATTTTTTAATTAAGATTGGCATATCTACAGTATATACACATAAAAGATAGATTTTAGATTGATTATTGTAATATAAACATAGTATTTGCTTTGTTGTCTTTTTAACCTTCTTATAGCTGTAAATATAACACTTAAAACTAAAATTAACTGCTGCAATGTATTTCAAAAAGATACTACACATCTCCTCCACAAGATGTCTCTATAACACACAAGGTAAGCAATAAATCCTTAAAAACTATACAAATATGTAAAAAGTTGCATAAAAGAATGCATCAGAAAAATATATTTTTCTTTATTTCATAATATATTAAGAAATCACTGTTGTTAAGGAGTCATTTTCAGTACAGATCATCAGACAACAGGAGAGAAAAATACATTGTTTGCAAAATTATTACAAGCCAAAGATATTTTTTGGTAAACTATTTTTTATTTTATCTGTTTGCTGATGCTGTAGGGTTAGACAGTATGTACTGACATTACCTAGAAGCAATTATTTAATATTTTATCATCTGTACTTTATATGACATTGGTAAACACCAACATAATAAAGATGATCCCATTAACAGAGATCCATAATTGAAACTCTGCTCCATTATATTTGCTGAAACAACTTGAATAAAAGGTTTACAAATATTAAATTCAATGGAGACTAATTTAGTATGCTGAATTACAAAATCCTGAATCATTTCTCTGCACATAGGTCGACTCTAGGTTTTCTGATGCCCCTAATCATCAGATCATCAGTAACCTGCCACCATGAAAAGGTAGTGCAATCTCTAAACTTGTATAGGAGGAGGAGAAGCTGTGTAAATATATAGTAAGACAGTAGGGGAGATTTATCAAAACTAATGTAAAGTAGAACTGGCTTAGTTGCCCATAGCAACCAATCAAATTCCACCTTTCATTTTCCAAAGGAGCGCTGAAAAATGAAAGGTGGAATCTGATTGGTTGCTATGGGAACTAAGCCAGTTTTCCTTTGCACCAGTTTTGATAAATCTCCCCCAGTGACTGGTGTCACGGTTAATAATGTATTCGTAGGTGACTTCTTCTTCTGTGGGTTGATTCCATCAACAGCGATCTTGTGACCTAAGAAAATAACCTTGGTACGACACCATTGAGCCTTCTGTAAGGAGAGTTTTACACCAGCTCTTCTTAGTTCCACAATGTGTTCCCCAAAAGTGGTGCTTCTGATCAAGATGTCATCCACATAGGATAAAGTACCTCGTTCAGTGGCATCAGGCATTGACCTATGCATGAACACAGCGAACTCATGGCCTGCGTTAATATACCCAAAAGTCAATCGGGTCCAGGCATATTGCTGTTTCCCAAATGTGAAGGCCAATTTGTATTGGTCCCTCTTATCTACCTTAATCGTCCAATATCCGTGCGCATAATCAAGAACAGTGAAAATTTTGGACCCCTTTATCTGTGCCAAACACTGGTCTATACATGGCACGGGCCATCTGGACATATATACTCCCTTATTTAACTGCCTTAAATCAGTGCATAGGCAAAATTGACCATTTGGTTTCAGGATCCCAAATATAGGGCTGTTAAATCACCTGTACACCGGGCGTATTATACCCCCTAAAAGTTCTTGATGATTTCCGATAGTGACTCATAAGCTGCCAATGTAGGTCGGTATTGTTTGACATATACAGGAGATGCATTGGGATCTGTCTGGATTATTGCAACATGTAGGTCTGTTACCCCACAGCAAATATCTTCTGGAATTCTGCGAAGAGCCCTTTTAGCTGTTGACGCTTCGAATCATAGGAGCATGCATCAGCAATGGAAACTTGCTCTTCCGCCCGTTCCTGAAATTCAGGATAGATTTCAGGTTCACTTAACTCATAATTTTCTTCAAGCTCACTTGTTAAGTGGCCTTTAGGTTCGCTTACCCTTCCCTGTTTGTTTGACTCAATTTCGTCGATCTCGTGGTTAAAAACCAAAGACGACTCTTCGACGTGGCATGTACCCTCTTCAGAACTTAAAGGATATCCAGAGTGGATTGTGAATAACCCTTCAGGTATTGAGGAAAAATATTGTTCCACCATTTGTTCTTCTGTCAGGTACTCATCAGGAATAAGTCGATGAAAACATTCTGAAACCCAAAAGTCTAATATTCCGAATCCATACCCAGACCAATTGTGATGCCCTTTTGTAAAGATATTCTATGAGGAGCCATGTTGTAAATCATCATATGTAATGGATTCTGTTGGATGTTTATCATAGGAGAGTGTTTTACCTTAAGGCCGAGTTGCTGTATCTGGTTAGACAGACAGATCAGAGCGTCTGCATTCCTTAGTTTTTGCCCCTTCTTTACCTGTATGGGCAAAATAAATGGCTTGCACCCTTCTGGAATCGTAACCTCATCAGCAGCCATGATACTTATGGCATAGTGCATCTGTTGTCCACATCTCAAGGCTTGCTCCTCGTCCTGGAATCCCTCCGGATCCTCCGGTAATCTGGACCACATAGTATTGTTGACCAAATTGATCTGCATGGCAAATCGGGGCAGAAGGTCATTACCCACGTACATTTGGTACCGTGGCTTATTCAATGCGATGAATGAGTGTTCAGTAGGTCACATAAGAAATTAGGATATTCACCCATCTGATGCTTCTTTAGGACTTGATCCCTATGCAGCGATACAACCTCTGAAGTTCCCACTGCACATGGCAGCAGCCCCCAGCTTCGGGGAAGACTGCACTACATTACAGCTTACAGATGGCAGCTCACAGATGGACGCTGAGATTATGGGATCATTCTTTGGGGAAGATACATCAGCATTATTATTCATATGGTTAGACTGCAAGATAGACAAATCGTTAGACATCTCTTCTTTGGCCTCAATTTTAGGGTCAATAACACTGCAAGGCAACATAGAAGTAGCAATTACATTAGGTTCTTCTACAATCATTTCATTAACCTTGCATGGGCATGGGCTCTGAACCCGCCCTGCCAACTTTATAAAGCTGACCTGGTACCTGCAGCTGCCGCTAAAAGATATTTTGTTTTATAAGTTGATGCCTGTGTTATTTTATTAACCATCTCTGTTAACTTGGCCAACTGATCTGCCAACTTATCAAACCGATCGTTCGATTTGTGTCTATCCTGATTTTGAGGGGTACCCTTGATAGAGGTGGGTGACTGAGTTTTAGGTGAAGCAGAGGCTTCAGACTTACCCTCCGTTTTTTGTCTGGTCCTGTTATTCCAGTGCCTGTGTCTTGGGGAACCCCTATTGTTATACTGGGGATGGTAGTGGTACCATTTATTGCTATTATTCTCCTCCTCTGACTCGGTGGGGCTATGAGGTCTGGTTTGATTGGGTTCTACCTGACTTGGGTGTGCTTGCTTAGGAGGGTCCATAGACTTAAAATACGGGACTGAGTTTCAAAACCCAAATTACGGTCTATCTTAGTCTTGGCTGGTGTTCTAGGAACCGTCTGTATCTTCTCTCACCTGTGGTGTGGCACTCACTGATATTATACAGTGTAGTTGCGGCCTTCACCAACCTATCAAAGGGAGCATTGAGATCAAAATTTCTAGCTAAACTAAACTTGATCTGCATGGGCATTGCGTCATAAAACAATAGTTTAAATTCCTCAGTTCCTCAGATTCCCAATCCGGGGACCTATACGCTAACCCATAGGCATTTTTGAGAATGGAAAGGAATTCCCTGGGACTGTGATTGGGTTTACAAGTAAGTATATATATATATAATTTTGCGTCGTTAATAGTATGGTATGCTCCAAATTCTAATTTTACCTCATGCAAAACATCCCGCCAACCCTGGACCCCTTTCTTTAAAGTAAGTGAAGTAGTGGCGATATTTATGATCAAAGGTCCATGGTAAGAACCTGATCCTGTCAGCATCAGAATAAAATTTTAGGGAATCCGTAGTGGATTGGTACAGTTCTAAATGGTCAGCAATTTCAGCAGATTCCTTCTTAGAGAACTTAGGTACAGTAGCATTTAGAAACTTAATGATATTCAATGAACTCTGCTCCTCCGTAGAAGATTGATCATATTTCTTTCTAGCGGACGCATCATAATATGATTGTCGCTTGTCACTCTAATCCCCCTTATGTGCACACTCATGCCGGCGTGGTAATGAATAAGCTATTTGTCTCTCCATGTCACTGTCATAATCACTCATATTTCGATCACTTCCGTCATATTCACTTGGTACAGGTGATCTAACTCTAACACTCCTCTTTAAAGAAAGGTGTGGTGAGCTTCCTTTGTGGCTTCTTGCATCGCTAGCACCTTGTAATGCTGCTACAGCTCGACACACCTTGTTTAGTTGGGTCATTATTGCCCTTGTCTTATTGCTATCACCTTCTGGTGGCTGACTATAATTGTCTTGGATGGGTTTTGCTTTAAGAGCATATGATCCTGATAGGTCTATGTTTTAGGGAGAGAGAAACGGAGGATCAAAGAATCTCTCATTTTCAAGTAGCGAATTCTCAAAATTGATTACAGTTTAGTTTTGGGTTTCAATTTGTTGATGTCTACAATAACGGATATTTGCCTCATCTAGCTCCTGCTTCAGTCTATGATACGACTCGCTGCCGTGGTCGATTTCATGTTTAAATTTTTTGACCGTTGCTCTTTCAGATTTTAATTCTGCTTCTAGTCTGGATGTATGGGTTTGCATGTCAGTTATATACTTACTTCTCTCCCTTAAAAGGGTACTGACTTCTAATGCTGCATAAAGTACGGATGGCGACATCTTCAAGAGATGTTGGTGTCTACTCGAGCTATTTTTTAATGTACACAGGTAAGTTATGTGTCTCCTGATTGTACCAAATGGGGTCCACACATCCTCACATTCTCTCTTGGCTCCCTCCCACAGCTCCTATATCCATTCATCAACCTCCTGTTTCAGACTCAATCGAGCATTCACATATTCCACCACATCAATGATTATTGTTCCGGGCTGGAGGGATTACCTGCAACAAATTCCCTATAGCCTGCTTCACTACTGGCAGTGCTCATTTTCACCACTAATAAGTATCACACAAATAATCTACAATTTGGGTTAGCCAAGAGGGTTATGGAACATTTTACTTTTTTCACAGATGATTATTGCTATCCTGATCTCAGCAGTGCCTCCAGATTAATGTCAGGGTTAATAAAGCAAAGTGCTTTATTAATAAAGATTAAGGATCAATCAAAATTTGATCTTATGAGGTGGACATTTAAAACCCCTCAAAATATGAAGAGATCACAGGTAGGTAGGTAATCATGTTATGCAATGAGTAAAACAGTGTACCAGCCTTTATGCAAAATATAAATTATTTATTTACATAAATATAAAATATAATAAAATTAATCAACAAAAATCAATAATATACCCTAACATGCAATACCTAGATTTATCCACGAGATGGCATCAACAAAATGAAGTGTATGAACATGTAGTACTCCTTAATAAGGGCAGATATATATGATTACAATCAAATATACTTCAACAATTTGATAAGGATATTGTACACCCAATTACTTGCTCTGCTCAAACTATAAACCGAACTCAGATATCTGGTAGCATAGTATCACCGATTATCGGGCTTGATATTAACTCCTGAAATATGGATTTCAGGAAGAGCATTTCCTCTAATGACAATTTAGATATCGTATTCAGTAATATGCATCTTTACTGAATAGCACTAATATTGACAAAGCACCTTTAACATTATACATCCGCAATAAAGCAGGGATTACTAAATATCAAGCTAGTTAATTTATATGAATTATATAGATAATGAGAATTATACTTTACCAGATATCTGGGTTTTAATAGGCCTCATAAATACAAGCAAGATAGGGGTGTGTCGTTTTCTTGATGAGTCCATGGATGAGTGTACTGATGCATTTTGATGAGTGATCTCCCTGAGTGTCCCCTACACCTGTTTTTAACCTATCCCTCTGTGAAACCTCCACCCCTTTTACCTATGATGTCATCCGGTCAGTGTGAATATGTATAATAGACTAAGTATTTGTCTAGTCTATTCCTGAGTAGAGATGGCCCGAACTATCCGCCGGCGAACAGTTCCCGGCGAACATAGCTTGTTCGCGTCCGCCGCGGCGGGGGAACATATTCCATGTTCGCGTTCGCCCCTATACTTTATCATTGAGTAAACTTTGACCCTGTACCTCACAGTCAGCAGACACATTCCAGCCAATCAGCATACCCTCCCTCCCAGACCCTCCCACCTCCTATCTTAACGCAAGGACAGCATCCATCTTAGATTCATTCTGAAGCTGCAGTGTTAGTAATTGTAAATCGCAATGCAATGAATATAACCTGTATTATTCGCATTGCGATTACAACTTAGATCTGAGTTCCTAATGGTTGTACTGCTAGAATATAACGAAGATAACGAATATAGCACTATATTCTCAATCTTCATTATATTCTAGCAATACAGCCATTAGGAACTCAGATCTAAGTTGAATTCTCAATGCGTTTAATATAACCTGCATTAATCGCATTGCGAATTCAACTTAGAGCTGAGTTCCTAATGGTTGTTGTATTGCTAGAATATACGTTATATTCTAGCAATACAGCCATTAAGAACTCAGCTCTAAGTTGTAATCGCATTGCGAATAATACTTACAATTATTAATCGCTTTCCAAATCCATTTGATGCCTCTTTTTGATTGTATATGACGGTTGACTATGACTACCACCAACGTTCTTCTGCCTCCAAAGCAAGATATCTGAACCCCTGAGGGGCCATTTGGGCGTTTTTGATAAAAAAAAACATCAAAAACGCATCAAAAGCGCATCTGCGTTTTTATAATTTTTTCATTTTTTATTTTTTTGTGTATTTTGCCACATTTGGTTGCATATTTACATTTGGTATAGGCAAATATGGTAGTCTAGATCATGTGTCTATACCAAAACCTAGGATCATTGTTTGACAGCATATTTTCTAAGCCATGTAGCTGAATATAGTTTTGAGTAATGATCTAGACCTGTGTTTCCCAACCAGTGTGTGTCCAGCTGTTGCGAAACTACAACTCCCAGCATGCCTGCACAGCCAAAGGCTGTCCGGGCATGCTGAGAGTTGTAGTTTTGCAAAAGCTGGAGGCACACTGGTTGGGAAACACTGAATTCTAGACTACCATATTTGCCTATACCAAATGTAAATATGCAACCAAATGTGGCAAAATACATAAAAAAAAAATAAAAAAAATAAAAAAAACGCAAATGTGTTTTTGATGAGTTTTCTATCAAAAACGCCCAAATGGCCCCTGGGAGGTTCAGATATCTTGCCTCTGAGGCAGCAGAACGTTGGTGGTAGTCATAGTCAACCGTCATATACTATCAAATAGAGGCATCAAATGGATTCGGAAAGCGATTAATAATTGTAAGTATTATTCGCATTGCGATTACAACTTAGAGCTGAGTTCCTAATTGTATTGCTAGAATATAATGTATATTCTATCAATACAACAACCATTAGGAACTCAGCTCTAAGTTGAATTCGCAATGCGATTAATGCAGGTTATAATAAGCGCATTGCAATTAAACTTAGATCTGAGTTCCTAATGGTTGTTGTATTGCTAGAATATAACGAAGATTGAGAATATAGCACTATATTCTCAATCTTCGTTATATTATAGCAATACAACCATTAGGAACCCAGTTCTAAGTTGAATTCGCAAATAAGATGTCCCAAACTATTCACCGGCGGACAGTTCCCGACGAACATAGCTTGTGAGCGTTCATCGTGGCGGGCGAACATATGCGATGTTAGGTCCACCCCCTATCATTGAGTAAACTTTGACCCTGTACCTCACAGTTAGCAGACACATTCCAGCCAATCAGCATAACCTCCCTCCCAGACCCTCCCAATTCCTGGACAGCATCCATCTTAGATTTATTCTGAAGCTGCAGTCTTAGTGAGAGGAGGGACAGTGTAGCTGCTGCTGATTTAATAGGGTAATCGATAGCTAGGCTAGTGTATTCAGTGTCCACTCCATTCCTGAAAGACTCATCAGATCTCTGCTGTAAGGACAAAGTCCTGACAGCACCCCAAAAAGCCCTTTTTAGGGCTAGTACATCAGTCTCCCTCCCAGACCCTTACACCTCCTACCAAAAAGCAAGGACGGCATCCATCTTAGATTCATTCTGAAGCTGCAGTGTTAGTTGTTGTAATCGCAATGCGATTAATATAACCTGTATTAATCGCATTGCGAATTCAACTTAGAGCTGGGTTCCTAACGGTTGTATTGCTAGAATATACGTTATATTCTAGCTATACAACCATTAGGAACCCAGCTCTAAGTTGAATTTGCAATGCGATTAATACAGGTTAAATTAATCGCATTGCGAGTTAAACTTAGATCTGAGTTCCTAATGGTTGTTGTATTGCTAGAATATAACGAAGATTGAGAATATAGTGCTATATTCGTTATCTTCGTTATATTCTAGCAATACAACCATTAGGAACCCAGCTCTAAGTTGAATTCGCAATGCGATTAATATAACCTGTATTAATCACATTGCGATTACAACTTACCACACTCTGCGGCAACTATGTAATTTTCCATGGGAGTTTTGCCAAGGATTCCCCTCCGGCATGCCACAGTCCAGGTGTTAGTCCTCTTGAAACAACTTTTACATCACTATTGTGGCCAGAAAGAGTCCCTGTGGGTTTCAAAATTCGCCTGTCTATTTAGGTCTATGGCGGTTTGCATTGTTCGCATGTTCGCGAACATTTGCGGAAGTTCACATTCGCCATTTGTGAACAGAAAAATTTATGTTTGCGACATCACTATTCCTGAGTTACCAGGAGAGGTTAGTCTTGGATAGGACCCTAACTCTAAGGACAGCTCCCTTCGCTACACTTAGATAAATGTCATATCACCTGTCTTTATCCAAATGAGTATGATTCACAGATTTATCTCTCAGTCATCTTAAATAGATGACTTGAAACAAATGAATAATATATATTAAAAATGAAATCTAAGTGTTATCCCTATTCCTATGTATTCAGTCTGCAGGGACAGTATCTTGTCATACCTATCATTATTTTATAACGCCTATATTGATATTAAAATTATTCTAACTGTTATAACTTGCTATTATAGATTAATAATATTTGGATATTCACTATATAATGAAAAAGAATATACATAGGATAGATAGCTTTATCATATTACACATTTCACTGTGGGTTTCGGAATGTTGGACTTTTGGACCCAGCAATTTGTGTACCAATCAAGCATATAACCTTGTGGATATAACAGGACTTCATTATCCCTGGCAAACACTGAAACTCATTGTTCTCCCTCAAACCAGACAAATTTCTTAGAATGTATTTGCCTGTAAGTCATATATTCCCTAACCTTGCATTTTTAAATGACCTGGTGAAATACATGAGATCCTTGCAGCTGGGTTTGTTCATTCTCATGTAGTATTTCCTTATCTTTTGAACAAATTTTTGTACATTGTATGTGACTCTATGTATACACACTTTTGTTTGTATCCCTCTTAGGAGAGAGACAAGACCTTTTACAAACAAATATCTTACATGTAAAATATGAGAGAGTAAAACTGGATCGCACATCCTCAATACTATGCATTTCACTGCTTCTCAGCATAATTAACATGGCTTCTCAGCGCAATTTATCGTATACCTACCCCTATGCTGCATGCTATAAATGAGGCATTAGTATACAATTTGATTAAAAAGCATAGGCCCACTCACCGCGACAAGGTTGCCTCCCTGAGTGGGAAGCTACTCTAAATTTGGTGCAGCGCTGCATGGCGACCACTGCCCAAGCAGAACCGCACCAACAGGCAGCGGGACCCAGCAGCCAAACTGCGCCCCCACTGTCTGGCAAAGCCACCCTGGCACTGGGCCCTACCAACCCTCCAGCACAGCACCAAAGCAACAATGGCCGCCGTGCAGCACCGCACCATATAAACAGTTGTGAAAGTTCAGCTTATCACATACTCTTACACACAAATATCTTAGTGAGACCATAGAATGTACTTTTAGTATGGCACAAACTTGTTTCTTGCAAAATCCAATATAGAGGAAATCAATGATATGTATGATTGCACACATACTATTGTTTCTTTGCAATCGTCTCTGTGAACGACTGCTTGTGAAAAGTGTGACAAAAAATAGGTGAAGGAGCATCACGACCAATAGACAATGGGAAGGAAACACAGTTCCCTTCTGCTGAAGTGGTGAAGATTTGACTGAAGGAGAAGTGATGCAGGCCGCTTGAAGATGCGTTAGGCTGTACCACTACATTGGTGACACAGTTTTCTTAGGCCACTTTCTGGTGGTGACTCTCCATGTTTTGATGTAGGGCCGTGGTGCCAACATTGGCACCCTAGCAATGCTTCACCTTATGCCCACAGATCCTATATACAGCCACGCTGATGTCCTCCGGCGACTTGATGAAGAAATCCCATACTGGTGAGTGTGGCATTTTACTGCCACCACTTCTGCCTCTATGAAGCCGTGCACTGCTAGTTATTTCTAGACAGGTAGGCTCCTGAGTAGTAGTGTTGAACATGAATATTCCAATCGCTTTGAGAATTTGTAAAAATTTGTATTCGCGAATAGTATTGATCGTAAATATTCTATTCGTGAATTTATCACAAATATCGGCACTTAGCAACATCCATAGCAACCAATAGGAAAGTAGCCTATCCCTTAGGTCGATTTTCGCAACCAAGTAAATAATGACTGGAGAGTTTTTACACACTGTAGGGAGAGTGTAGGGAGACTGCAGGGGAAGTGGCCTGGAGGTCTGAGAAGATGGCGGCGTAGGCTCCAAGCTCTGCTCTGCTATCTTAAGGGGACATCATACTCATATGTAGTGATGAGCGGCATCGTCTATATTCGATTTAGCGATATTTGACAAATATATTGGCAAATATTTTTCAAATATTAGCGAATTTGCTATATTCGATTACCAACATTCATTGCGATAAAGGGGCGCGGTGCAGTTTTCAAAGTACGAAGGGAGAGATAAGTAAAGTGCCGATATTCACATTGCAATAAGAAATCATGTTATTTCAGCAAGTAAAGCGCAAATATTTGAAATGCAATTTTTTGTTGGGATGCAATTATCTACACTTCACTGTAATGTGCATTGTGATGTGTACTGTGTAAAAAAAAATGAATATTCATGATTACGAATATATAGCGCAATATTCTAAATATTCGTGAAATTGAGAAGTGCCAATATTCGCGATAAAAATTCGCTTTTCAAATATTCACATTAAACACTACTCATATGCACTTGTGGTATGATTAGTGTTTAATGTGAATATTTGACACTACTCATATGCACTTGTGGTATGTCTCATGGGAGGAAAACTAACTGCCAAGAGGCCCAGGAACACCCCAGCCACTACCCCGGTGAGCACAAAGCTAGACACATACCTATATCGACGTCCCACTCCACTGCCTCCTTATTGCTGCCTACTCCCATCCTCTGCCTCTGGGCTGACTTGTGAGACAGCAGCTCCTGCACCTTTTCCGCCAAGCGGCTCGACACAGAGCTGCTCCTTGGAGCCCGCTCCTCCTCCTTCTTTGTTTCTGGAAGCAAGGGAATTTACTCCCTGGTTTCACCTCGGGCAGTCCATCAGGCACACCGTTGAGACTCCGCAAGCAGGGCCCGCCATGCCACCTAACCAGGCAGCCAAACAAGCAAGACAAGCCATCCCAGAGATGCCGTGATTGGGGTGAACCCCCAGAGAACCCTCTTGACCCAGCGCGGACCCTGGAGAGGAATGAGGGTACAATATTACCTGGGACCAGCTCTCTGACTCTGCAAAAGACGGGGAAGATGGCATGTTGCCTCCCTCACAAGCCTCAGTGATACTTCAGCAGACGTTAAAGCACTTGCTAACTAAAGAAATGCATGCATGTAAGTCTGAAATTTCCTCTTTACGCCAGGACTTTAAGCTGATGGCCTCCCGTATTGATTCTATTGAAACAGATCACGATGTTACGCACAAATACGGTATATTGCTCATCACCAATCCACCAATGTACACCACTTCCGTACTATTAAGGATAACTCGCCCCACCCAGAAGATTTAGACCACAGGGGGGCTCAGGAACAACATCAGAGGTTTACCTGGGTCTGAGAAAGATGAAAACCTACATGATCTCCTTGGTGAACTCAGTGTTGGGTTTCCAAAGCCCCCAGGCTATCAAACTGGACTGAGCGCATAAGGAGCTTTGCCCCCAAAACTCCTCTATGCAACCCCGCAATGTGATTTGTTGGATACATGACTTTCAGCTTAAAGAAACCATCATGGCCAAAGCTCATACTATGTGGCCCATTGGCTTTTGTGGTTCCTCTGTACATTTTTATCAAGATCTCTCATGGATGACTCTCCAAAAGAGGAGATCGCTACAACCCCTATTGACCCGTCTTCGGGGAAAAAAATAGCGTACCACTGGGGGTTTCCCTTTGCACTAATAGTCTCCAGCAATGGCAAGACATCCACCCTGCGAACACATGCTGATTTTGCAGAGTTTTGCTCCCCTCTGGGTATACCTACTCCGCCTGTGGAGGATTGGGAAGTTTCTGAGCCACCTTCTGTACCTGCTCCGATATGGCTCACTATGCATCAGAAGAGGCATTGTTCTCTTCCCCAGGATGGACTGTCCGGATCTTGATCCTGGGCTTCACCTACCTGAAACTACCTACCACTACTAGAACTAACATGACTGTCCACCAGCAGAAGCTCGAACTCTGAATCTCCATTTTTTTTATTTTTATTTTTTCTTTTTTTCTGGGTGCATCACCGCCGAGGAAGCTCAGTCACACCCTTTTGTACAGGCTTCTTCTTTCTGCTTTTTCTCTCTCCCCCTTCCTTTTTTTGCTGTTGGGAGAAGGAAGTTGGGCAGTACTAGGTTTCTTTGGTATACCTCATTAGCCCTTACCTGGGCATTGCTGTCTAACATTTGGAAATTTCCATGTTACTTTAATTGTGTTTGTTCTCTTCTGTGTTTCCCCTCTTTCTTGTGTGTCTCCCTTCTCCACTTAACCTTTATAGGCACTCTGTGGTCTCCCTGCATGCACCAGGACACGCCTGTTTGGCGCCCATGGCCTTGGCTCTCCTGGATGGATCTTTTGTATGCCTCTAACAGCAAGTATAGTGCTATTTACACGCCTACACTATGATTACATGTATCTCACTGAATGTAAAGGGCCTTAACTCCAATATTAAAAGGAGATTAGCCCTTACTTAATTTTGCTCCCAAAAAGCGGATGTAGTCTTCCTCCAGGAGACCCATTTTGATCATGATGGCTCCTTTAGGTTTGCAGCTAGGTCATTCCTGCAAGTGTATTCTGCTTCGCAGATAAAAAGACAGATGGAGTAGCCATCCTCCTATCTGCCAACTGTCCCTTACAGGTTGAATCATCCATTTTTGATGTGAAGGGTAGATTTGTTATCCTCAAACCTACTTATACTCTGCTATATCGATGATCGAAACTCCTCACAGATGTATTTTTTTTATTAAGGTGTTTTTATAGATTTCTCAATATCTTCCTGCTGCACTGATTGTGGGGGGAGATTTTAATGTCTCCTTCTCTGAACACTTAGACAGAATGTCCCCCACTGAATCTATACCTTCACACTCCCAAAGTAGTCTCTCACAACTCTTTAGATGCCTAATCCATAAGTTTGCACTCTACAACCTGTGGTGGATAAACTATCCCACATCTAGATCCTACACTTTCTATTCACATCTATATCATACACAAACTCGTATAGACTATTATTTTGGAAATATCCCTACCCTCCGATTGCTCTGTGATACAGAGGTGGGAAACATTATGTGGTCAGACCAGCCCCCAATTTATTGCTGTTTTAAAACCTCTGGACACCACATTAGAGTATGTAATTGGCGACTAAACGATTTCCTACTTACCAGGCCATTACTTAAGCAGGAACTTCACAACACCCTCTCTGAATATTTCTTTATTAACTAATCTTCTGTGTCATCCATCTGTACACTGTGGGAGGCACACAAGGTGGTCTTTAGGAGAAGCTATATTGCCCTGGGCTCCAGACTGAAATGGGAAACCACTTTGTAAAAGGCCACAGTCACTGCTCAGCTGAGAGATTTAGAATCTCGGCTAGAAACGTCGATAATGCCATCTGCTCTGCCGTATAGTACTTTTGCAAGCTAGACTGCGGGAACTGGCCATTGCAAAAATAGAAAAGTTGCTACTGTATTCAAGGCAACATTTCTATGCATTGGGTAATAAGCCCCACACTATGTTAGCACGTCAATTGTGTGAATCCAATGTTACAGTAACCCCAACGGCACTGCGGCAAGCTGATGGCACTACCATATATGACCCTAATGCTATGTCCACCCTTTTTCAAGAGTACTACACATCTCTATTCTCCCTCCCGCACCAACGCCCATCCAACCAGACAGACTGCCAAAACCTTTTCTCTGCGTTTCTGAATAAATGTCATCTACAAAGATGTCGAACACGGCATTAGCATTGCTTAATACTCAGATTAAGGTGAAAAAACTGGAGGAGAAGATCAAACAGCTCCCTAACAACAAATCCCCTGTCCCTGATGGCCTACCTCTATTGCAAATCTTTTTTTCTCTTCTCCTGCTGCATATGTTAACCTTATTTAACTCCTTCTTACAGGGAGCCTCGATACCTGAGTAGACTCTTCACTCTTACATAACCCCCATTCCAAAACCAGGCAAGGATCCATTAGATTGTTCAAATTATCGACCAATAGCCCTCCTTTATTCTGACTTGAAAATATTCTATAAAATCTTTGCAAACCGGCTCTCCTATTGATTCCCACAACTGATACATACGGACCAAGTAGGCTTTGTTGCTTGCCAGCAGGGTGGGGACAACACAAGGAGAACTATAAGCTTGCTTGATGTTGTTATTAAACGTAAGCAACAAGATCTATTATTAAGCTTAGATGCAGAAAAAGCATTTGACCGTCTAAATTGGCATTTCATGTGCTTTTAGTATAACTGGTCCTTTTCTAACCACAATACAAGCACTTTATGCCCTACCCACAGCAACTATCAAAATGCCACATGCTCATTCTGGTACATTGCCCATAAGTAATAGTACGCGCCAGGGATGCCTGCTTACCCCTCTCCTTTTTGTGCTCTGCATTGAGCCATTTGCAGCGGCTATTAGGTCCCATTGTAACATTCATGGAGTTTTAGTCATCAATGTAGAATTTAAAGTCTCATTATTTGCAGACAACATTCTTCTCACCTTATCTGACTTACATGTCACTCTTCCAAATCTTTTCCGTGTATTGGCAGACTACAGTAGAATATCAGGGTACAAAGTTGCAAAGTAAATACAACTAAAACTGAAGCCCTCCCCTTCAACCTCCCCCCTGAAGGATTAGCCCTACTACAAACTAACTTTCGTTTTAAGTTTAGTACCAGATACTTACGCTGCCTGAGGATACAATTAACTCCCACATTTCCCAACTGTCCTCTATGATCTTAAAATGCTTATAACTAAATGTATTCCCTTACCGATATCCTTCTTTGGACATATAACAACAGTTAAAATATCCATTCTTCCCAAACTGCTATACCTGTTTGAAACCCTCCCTGTCCCTGTGTGAAGGAATTATGAGCTATCCAATCCGCTATCCTGCGGTTCATATGGAATGTAAAAAGACATAGAATAGCCTGCGGGGTCCTTACAGCTCTTAAAACGCAGGAAGGACTGTCAGTCCCAGATATTACTAGGCACTATTGGGCCACACATCTAAGACAACTCCCAGCCTGGTCCTCCCTTCATGCCTACTTTAGATGGATAGAAGTAGAAAAATTATGGTTAGCAACCATACATCCGAATTCCCATTTACTGGGCCTTATGTCCTTTATGTATAACATCTGGCGGACATGTAGACAACAATTCGCTTTGATCTCCAATAAGTCCTCTATGACTTCTTTTCTATTCAATTATATATTCCTGGAGGGTATGCTCCCTTCCTTTTTTAGATCATGGTTTTCTAACAAGTTATTCTGTTTTGCAGACAGCTAGTAGACTACAAAACCCTTACCATTTGATACTCTTAGATCTTCCTTGCAGCTCCGAGACTTTTCTAGATACCATTATCTGCAAATATAACACTTCGTCAACAGTCTATTCAAATCCCCACAGGTCTATATTCCAAACTCATTAGAGAAGCCGTGCAAACTTTTAGATTCAAACAAGGGACTCAGAAGAATGGAAACTGATTTGGAGAAGAGCTGCCTTGATTTCTACTTGTATCTCCAGCAGGGAGAACTCGTATAAGATATTGATGTTTTGGTAACACACCCCACAACTTTTGAGGCACCTCAACCCCAATGTCTCGGATAGCTGCTGGAGGTGCGGAACAGAAGTAGTCCTTTTTGGAGAATGATTCAGGGTATCCTCTTCGGACTCCAGGACACTAGGTTTCCTTTGGATTCTTTCTTTTACCTACTGAACATGCCTCCCACATCTCAGAGAAAACACTCTTTGGCAGTAATCTATACTAATAAAATCACTATGTGCGTGGTGTTCGTGCTTGTGTGCCGATTTGTCAAATGTGCATGCACGGCGCACAGACCAATCGGCACACACTCCACGGGCACTACATGTGTGTCATCCTATTGTAATGGCAGCAGGGCCCAGTGCAGTCATTGTATTGCACCGGGCCCTGCTCAGTGTAGTAAGACTATGACTAACTGTAATAATGAAAACGATCTTCACTTCTTCACTTACTACATGGTGAGGCAGGAGACTGGGCGGGCAACCAGGCACTGGTAGCGTAACTCACTAAGTGACGCCCCTTCTCTGCCCACTTCATGAATGAAGCAGGTGGGGCATGCGCATGACATACTGAGTTACGCTGCCAGTGGCTGGCAGTCCGCCCGGCCTCCTGCCTTACTCTGTAGTAAGTGAAGAAGTGAAGATCGGTATTATTATTACAGTTATTCATAATATTACTACACTGAGCAGGGCCAGTGCAATACAGTGACTGCACCGGCCCCACTGCCATTACATTCACACTAAACAGCGAAACTGTTATGGGGGATCTGTGGATGACACACAGCATAAGATACCACAGATACCCCCATAGGTGTCAGTCACAGACCCCCATAATAGTGTAATCCAGAGATCCCCCATAATAGTGTAATCCAGAGATCCCCCATAACAGTGTCAGCCACAGATACCCCATAACAGTGTCAGCCACAGATCCCCATAACAGTGTCAGCCACAGATCCCCCATAGCAGCGTCAGTGTCACGGATGATGTTGCAGATTGCTAGAATTAATAAATAAACGACTGACTGGCTTGATACCAAACTAAGGAGCATATAGGTGAGCCCTATAAAACCCTAAGAGCTCTCCCTAACTGCTACACCCATGCAAAGGCCTCAATGGTAGACGATTGCATGCCCATGTACCTAAGGCTGTGTGACACCTGAAAACCCTATAATAGTGAGGGGACACGACCACCGGCTCCCTGCACTGAATACGGATGGAGTCAGGGTCACCTAGAATCAAGCCAGCAAGGAAACTCAATAAAGGGAAAATACTTATCTGAGAAAACTGCAGCAACAGCCTCCAGCAGTGAACACTTTATCCAGAAAGTAGTATAAACCGCAAAGTGAGGCAGCATGGGAGGGAATATAAAGGAAGACGATTAGTCTAAATAAGTGACACCTGGCAGAAGGAAAGGAGCTGATAAAGTGAGACCAAAACAAAGAACGTCATACAAAAGGTAGGGGAGAACGTCTGTCTGACCTTCTCACAGAACTGGCGGTGATAGTAGCCCTCCCTCTATGGGTGGACTACGGACACTCAGAACCCACCTTCTCAGGATGAGACCTATGGAAAGCACTGGTGAGACGAGTGGCCTTAATGTCCGCCACTGGGACTCACATGCTCTCCTCAGGACCATAGCCCTCCCAATTAACGAGTTACTGCAGAGAACTGCGGCTAATACGAGAATCCACAATCCTGGAGACCTGCAATTCAAGATTACTATCAACTAAAATCGGAGGAGGAGGCAAAGAGGAGGGTACAGTGGGTTGGACTTACGGTTTTAATAGGGACCTGTGAAAAACATTATGGATCTTCCAACTCTGAAAAAGATCAAGACAGAAAGCAACAGGGTTGATGACTGAAAAGATCTTGTAAGGCCAAATAAACCTAGGACCCAACTTCCAGGAGGGAACCTTCAGTTTGATGTTCTTTGTAGACAACCACACCAGATCACCCACATTCAGGTCCGGACCAGGCACACGTCTCTTATCCGCCACACGCTTATATCTCTCACTCAGCCTCTTTAGATTACCCTGAATCTTTTGCCAAATAAATGACAAGGACGAGGAAAATCTCTCCTCATCGGGTAAACCAGAAGACCCCTCTCCAGAGAATGTCCCAAACTGCGGATAAAACCCATATGCACCAAAAAATGGTGACTTATCAGAGGACTCCTGGCGACAGTTATTTAAAGCAAACTCAGCAAGGGACAAAAAAGAATACCAATCCTCCTGATTCTCCGCCACAAAACAGCGCAGATATGTCTCCAGATTCTGAATGATGCGTTCGGTCTGACCATTCGACTGCGGGTGAAAAGCAGAAGAGAACGACAACCGAACCCCCAAGAGAGAACAAAAGGCCTTCCAGAATCTTCAAACAAATTGCGTGCCCCGATCGGAAACGATGTCTGAAGGAATGCCATGCAATTTATCAATATGATCAACAAACGCTTGTGCCAGCATCTTAGCATTGGGTAACCCAGGAAAGGGAATGAAATGCGCCATTTTGCTAAAACGGTCCACTACCACCAGAATCACAGTCTTCCCTGAGGAGCAAGGCAAGTCCGTAATAAAGTCCATGGACAGATGTGCCCAAGGACAGGAAGGAATGGGTAACGGGAGGAGAGATCCCAATGGCCGTGAATAAGGGACCTTGGCACGAGCCCAGGTCTTGCAGGCTGCCACAAAACCCTCAACTGTCTTACGAAGAGCAGGCCACCAGAATCTCCGAGCAATGAGGTCCACTGTGGCTCTACTCCCCGGATGCCCAGCAAAGACAGTATTGTCATGCTCCTTAAAAACCTTATGTCATAAAGCGAGAGGCACAAATAACCTCCCCGGAGGACAAAGATCAGGAGCCTCTTCCTGAGGGGCCTGAACCTCTGCCTCCAAATCAGGATAAAAAGCAGAGACGACCACCCCATCAGCCAAAATGGGACCCGGGTCTTCAAAGTTCCCTCCTCCCAGAAAACAATGTGACAGGGCATCCGCCTTCACATTTTTAACACCAAGGCGGAACCTAACAACAAAATTAAACCTAGAAAAGAACAAGGACCATCTGGCCTGTATCGGGTTCAGACGCTTGGCTTCCAAGTAGGCCAGATTCTTATGGTCAGTAAACACGATAATAGTGTGTCTGGCTCCCTCTAACCAATGGCGCAATTCCTCAAAAGCAAATTTGATGGCCAACAACTTCCTATTTCACACATCGTAATGTCTCTCTGCAGAGGAGTGTTTCCTTGAGAAAAAGGCACACGGTCGCCATTTGGTAGGAGAGGCACCCTGAGATAAGACCGCACCCACACCCACCTCAGAAGCATCCAACTCAACAATAAAAGGTAGAGAGACATCAGGTTGTACCAAAACGGGAGCGGAAGCAAAACACTCTTTTATACTAGAAAAGGCTTTAAGCGAAGAAAACCAAGAAAATGAATCTCCGGAACCGCAAACACACATTTTTCCAGTTTAGCGTACAATTTAATCTCCTGCAGAATCACCAAGACCTGGTAAAGGTGGTCCCGATGAGTCTTGAAATCAGGAGAAAAAAAATCAAAATTTTATCTAGATGCACCACTACAAATTTCCACATTAAATGACAAAAAATGCTGTTCACAAATGTTGGAAGACGGCCGGAGCATTCATCAAACCAAAGGGCATAACCATATTTTTGAAATGACCCTCAAGGCTATTGAAGGCCGTAATTCATTCGTCCCCTTCCCTGATCCTGACAAGGTTGTATGCCTCTATTAAATCCAGCTTGGAAAAAACTTTAGCCCCAACAATCTGGTTAAACAGGTCCGGGATCAGAGGAAGCGGATAGGGGTCACAAATCATGATACGGTCAAGCTCCCTGAAATCCAGAAAAGGTCTTAAAGAAGCGTCTTTTTTCTTAACCAAAAAAAAAACATCGGCAACATGTGACTTTGAGGATCTGATATGTCCCTTTCTCAGGCTCTTAGAGATACAAGTACGCATGGCGAATCTCTCAGGTTAGGAGAGATTGTATAATCGTGATTTTAGCAGCTTGGCGCCAGGGATGAGATTAATAGGACAGTCGTACTCCTGGTGACGGGGCAAGTCCTGGACACAACTCTCGGAAAACACATTAGAAAATTCAGAGAGAAAAGAAGGAACAGTTTTGGTAGAAAGCTCTGAAAGAGATGCCGTGAGGCAATTCTCTCTGCAAAATTTGCTCCAACTATTTATTTGCCTTGCTTGCCAATCAATGGGGGGGTTATGTTTAGTGAGCCAGGGTAGCTCCAACAGTAGAGGAGTAGGTAATCCGCTTAAGGCAAAACACAACATATCCTCAACATGAGCGTCATCCACAGTCAAATGGATATTGTGAACTATGCCCTTTAACGATCTCTGAGAAAGTGGAGCAGAATCGATAGCAAAAACATGTATAGCCTTTTCCAAATTGCACACCTGGAAACCATGCGTGGTTGCAAATTGATCAATGAAATTGACAGCACTCCACTATCTACAAAAATCTCACAAACAATGTTCTTGCTGTCTAGTGCCACCCTGGCAGGTAGGAGAAAACGGGGACTACAAGCAAACGGCAAATCTTCAATTTCTGCATCAACCTTGTCAATAGTAGCAAATGGAAAGTTTTTAGAGGGTTTCTTCATCTTTTTCTTTTTATTACCCTTCTTTTATTATTATCTGAGCAAACAGCAGCAACAGCCTCCAGCAGTGAACCTCCTAGAGGGGCAAACATTAGCCAAATGATTTATTCCCCCACAACAGAAACAAACCCTCCTCTGAGAGCTGAATCCTCTAGTATCAGAGGCAACCAAACCCAGCTGCATGGCCTCCTCCTCAGAGGGGATTGAGACAGACTGAGACCCCTGCACACTGAATGAGACAGCCCCACTGTCCTTGGACTGAATATGACATGAAAGAGTTGTCTCCTCTCTCTCTCTCTCTAAGGCGCCTGTCAATACGAACAGCTAGAGACATGGCAGTCTCTAACGACACTGGTCTCTCATGAAAAGCAAATGCATCTTTCAATCTTATAGAAAGACGATGGCAAAATTGACTTTGGAGTGCAGTATCATTACAAACAGTATCAGCTGCCCATCTCCAAAATTCAGAACAATATATCTCTGCGGACTGTTTACCCTGGCATAAAAGGCGCAGTTTAGATTCAGCCAGAGCAATACGATCTGGGTCATCATATATCTGCCCCAGGGCTACAAAAAATTCATCCACCGATTGGAGGGGCCATGCCCCCACCGGCAGCTAAAAGGCCCAAGACTGAGCGTTATCCCTGAGCAGCGAGATGATGATCCCCACCCTCTGCTCCTTATCACCAGAGGAATTAGGACATAAGCGAAAATGGAGTTTGCAAGCCTCTCTAAAGCAAACAAAATTCTCACTACCCCCGGAGAACGTAAGCGAGATCTTAGGCTCGGAACAAATTCCATGAGCGCCAGCAGAACCGGTAACCTAAAACTGAGACACAGTATTACGGAGGTCTGCTACCTCCAGAGAAAGACCTTGCATACGGTCAATCAAGATGGAAACCGGATCCATGCTTAAGACGGTATGGCGGTTTATAATGTCACGGATGATGATGCAGATTGCTGGAACTAATAAATAAACGACTGACTGGCTTGATCTCAAACTAAGGAGCATATAGGTGAGACCTATAAAACCCTAAGAGCTCTCCCTAACTGCTACACCCATGCAAAGGCCCCAATGGTAGATGATTGCATGCCCATGTACCTAAGGCTGTGTGACACCTGAAAACCCTATAATAGTGAGGGGACAAAACCACCGGCTCCCTGCACTGAATACGGACGGAGCCAGGGTCACCTAGAATCAAGCCAGCAAGGAAACTCAATAAAGGGAAAAGACTTATCTGAGCAAACAGCAGCAACAGCCTCCAGCAGTGAACACTTCGTCCAGGAAGTAGTATAAACCGCAAAGTGAGGCAGCATGGGAGGGAATATAAAGAAAGACGATTAGTCTAAATAAGTGACACCTGGCAGAAGGAAAGGAGCTGACAAAGTGAAACCAAAACAAAGAACGTCATACAAAAGCTAGGGGAGAACGTCTGTCTGACCTTCTCACAGAACCAACGGTGACAGTCAGCCACAGATTCCCCATAACAGTGTCAGCCACAGATCCCCCATAACAGTGTCAGCCATAGATCTCCCATAACAGTGTGCCATCCACAGATTCCCCATAACAGTGTCAGCCATAGACCCCCATAACAGTCTATACTCCACAGATCCCCCATAACAGTGCTATCCACAGATCCCCCCATAACAGTTCCATCCACAGATCCCCCATAACAGTGCCATCCACAGATCCCCCATAACAGTGCCATTCACAGATCCCTCAATATTAGTGCCATCCACAGATCCCCCCATAACAGTGTTCCATTCACAGATCCCCCATAACAGTGCCATCCACAGATCCCCTATAACAGTGTCAGCCACAGATCCCCCATAACAGTGACATCCACAGATCCCCCCATAACAGTGTCATCCACAGATCCCCCATAACAGTGCCAGCACTAATATTCTCGTGCCCATTATTGTAACAGGCATAATGTCTAGTATTACATATTTTGACGGCCGCTAGATTCCTTGTTACCAGCTTTTGGAAGAGGACTGAAGCACCTACACAACATGACCTCATCACTAAGGTTATGGACATTAGGAGAATGGAACATCTCACGGCCATTATGAATAATCAGGTTGACCGGTTTGATCGCATTTGGCAATTATGGCATCATTTTTCTTGTACATGCCTTTAGAAGTTATATTACCTCCCTTCCTGTTTGTCCTCCCTCTCATGTCATGTCCTGTTGCAGTCCACCTTATTTTTATTTGCTTGCCTAATTTTCACTCTTTCTTTTCTTTTCATATGTCTTACAATGATCATTTATTAGCTTTCTGTTTGCCGAATGGTGATTTCACATGGTTTATCTACCCCTATTAACTAGGAAAAGCCTTAAAATAGGCTACCGATTTATAGTTTTTTTTTTTTTTGGTGAACAAACCTGATTCTCATTTCATTACAAGTTTATCCTTTTATATGACTTTGCAGATCTCTGTATAACCTTAAATGCATACTCTGTTGGCATTTAAATCCCTAATAGTATGCTCCATGTTTCTAATCTGACAAGGTCATTGATTGCCTTGATGTTTTTGTACAAATCAGACTACACTTTTGTCTTGTATTTGGGAAAAATACTTTAATAAAAAAATACAATTATAAAAAAAACTCTCCGTACAATCTCCATACACCGTCCCACACTGTCCCTGCACTCTCCTTATCCAATATTCCACAATAAAAAGCTTTTAGTAACACTGTCCCTAGGATTTGTCACGCCTCTCCCTTTGCTCAGCTCACAGTGAAGGAGATTGCGGAGGATGAGGTTTTTAAAGGGCTGTCACATCACAGGGACTGGCTAGCTGCTGATTGGCTGTCTGCATAGCATTATGGATAATCTTGCATTCCCAGGCTTCTTACTTTCACTTTGTAACATGTGTAGCCACCATTTTAATAAAAAAAAAAAAAAAAAAAAGATTAGTTACCACAAAGCACTCTGCACTCCTCTACTGCCTCTAATAGTTAATATGAATGTCATCTTTGTATTTATTTCCAGGTCCAACCCCTCCCCCCATCTGTAAAACCCTCTACAAGTGACTTTGCATTTATTTACTGCTGGAGAGTGTGAATCTGCATAAGTTTCAGCACTGTGGCAAAACGGGGGTTAATCTGCCATCTTGGATTTGGGCATCATGTATTGAGAGGAAGACATCCACCCAGCAAAGGGGGAACCAAACAGCCCGCCTCCACTGAGGAACCATTCTTGCAGCAGAAGGAACTAAAGTGCTGATTAGTGATGAGCGGGAGGTGTTATATTAGATTTTGCGATATTTTGCGAATATTTGATTGAATATTCATCATATATTTGTCGAAATAGAATATTTGTCATTATTCTATATATTGCGAATGTTACGCAAATTTATATTCGTGTATTGCGATTTGAACAGTGTATACAGGCAGATTTCCTATTGGGTTAGCTTAGTAGAATCAACAAAGATATCGAATATAGCACTATATTCTCAATCTTCGTTATATTCTAGCAGGCCAACATATACTCGCATTGCGAATACAACTTAGAACTGAGTTCCTAATGGTTCCATTGCTAGAATATAACAAAGATTGAGAATATAGTGCTAAATTCGTTATTCGTTGTCTTCGTTATATTCTAGCAATACAACCATTAGCAACTCAGCTCTAAGTTGATTTTGCAATGCGAACATATACTCGCATTTCGAATTCAACTTAGAACTGAGTTCCTAATGGTTGTATTGCTAGAATATAACGAAGATTGAGAATATAGTGCTAAATTTGATATTCAAAGTAGCAGGCACACTCTTATTTGGGGTCAAGTGGATGGCTTTATTGAATAATGGTAAAATAATTTTAAAAGCCATTACCATTTTTCCATTATTCTACAATTATTTTTAAATTAAATTAAATCTTTTTAAAGCAACTTTTTAAATTATTTTAAATTATTTTACTATTATTCAATAAAGCCATCCACTCGACCCCAAATAAGAGTGTGCATGCTACTTTTACTATCTATACACTCCTATCTGACTGGGTGAATCAGAACCAGTAGTTTTCTGCACCTCAGTCATCCGACTGAACCAGTGGAGCTGTCTACACTCACCAAAAGAATTATTAGGAACACCTGTTCAATTTCTCATTAATGCAATTATCTAGTCAACCAATCACATGGCAGTTGCTTCAATGCATTTAGGGATGTGGTCCTGGTCAAGACAATCTCCTGAACTCCAAACTGAATGTCAGAATGGGAAAGAAAGGTGATTTAAGCAATTTTGAGCGTGGCATGGTTGTTGGTGCCAGACAGGGCGGTCTGAGTATTTCACAATCTGCTCAGTTACTGGTATTTTCACGCACAACCATTTCTAGGGTTTACAAAGAATGGTGTGAAAAGGGAAAAACATCCAGTATGCGGCAGTCCTGTGGGCGAAAATGCCTTGTTGATGCTAGAGGTCAGAGGAGAATGGGCCGACTGATTCAAGCTGATAGAAGAGCAACGTTAACTGAAATTACCACTCGTTACAACCGAGGTATGCAGCAAAGCATTTGTGAAGCCACAACACGCATAACCTTGAGGCGGATGGGCTACAACAGCAGAAAACCCCACCGGGTACCACTACAAATAGGAAAAAGAGGCTACAATTTGTACGAGCTCACCAAAATTGGACTGTTTAAGACTGGAAAAATGTTGCCTGGTCTGATGAGTCTCGATTTCTGTTGAGACATTCAAATGGTAGAGTCCGAATTTGGCGTAAACAGAATGAGAGCATGTATCCATCATGCCTTGTTACCACTATCCTCTGATGGCTACTTCCCGTAGGATAATGCACCATGCCACAAAGCTCGAATCATTTCAAATTGGTTTCTTGAACATGACAATGAGTTCACTGTACTAAAATGACCCCCACAGTCACCAGATCTCAACCCAATAGAGCATCTTTGAGATGTGGTGGAACGGGAGCCTCGTGCCCTGGATGTGCATCCCTCAAATCTCCATCAACTGCAAGATGCTATCCTATCAATATGGGCCAACATTTCTAAAGAATGCTATCAGCACCTTGTTGAATCAATGACACGTAGAATTTAGGCAGTTCTGAAGGCAAAAGGGGGTCCAGAACCGTATTAGTATGGTGTTCCTAATAATTCATTAGGTGAGTGTATATCAAACCAATAATTTGATATTCGTTTTCTTTGTTATATTCTAGCAATAGAACCATTAGGAACTCAGCTCTAAGTTGAATTCGTAATGCGAACATATACTCGTATTGCGAATTCAACTTAGAACTGAGTTCCTAATGGTTGTATTGCTTAAATATAACGAACACTGAGAATATAGTGCTATATTCTCAATCTTCGTCAATTCTAGCAATCCAACCATTAGGGAACCAGCTCTAAGTTGAATTAGCAATACAAAAATATACTCGCATTGCGAATTCAACTTAGAGCTGAGTTCCTAATGGTTGGCTTGCTATAATATAATGAAGATTGAGAATATAGTGCTATATTTGTTATCTTTGTTATATTCTAGCAATACAACCATTAGCAACTTAGCTCTAAGTTGATTTTGCAATGCAAACATATACTCGCATTGCGAATTCATCTTAGAACTGTGTTCCTAATGGTTGTATTGCTAGAATATAATGAAGATTGAGAATATAGTGCTAAATTTGATATTCGTTATCTTCGTTATATTCTAGCAATACAACCATTAGGAACTCAGCTCTAAGTTGAATTCGTAATGCGAACATATACTCGCATTGCGAATTCAACTTAGAACTGAGTTCCTAATGGTTGTATTGCTAGAATATAGTGAACATTGAGAATATAGTGCTATATTTGATATCTTCATCAATTTTAGCAATCCAACCAATAGGGAACCAGCTGTAAGTTGAATTCGCAATACGAACATATACTCGCATTGCGAATTCAACTTAGAGCTGACTTCCTAATGGTTGTATTGCTAGAATATACCAAAGATAACGAATATAGCACTATATTCTCAATCTTCGTTATATTCTAGCAAGCCAACCATTAGGACCTCAGCTCTAAGTTGAATTCGCAATGCGAGTATATGTTCGCATTGCAAATTCAACTTAGAGCTGGGTTACTAATGGTTGTCTTGCTAGAATATAACGAAGATTGAGAATATAGTGCTATATTCTCAATATTAGTTAATTCTACACAGATCCAAGTTGAATGTGCAATGCGAGTAATAGAGGTTATATTACATTTAATGGAGCGGACAGGAAGCCAGGAATCCTCCGGACAGGTAGGAACAGCTTTTGGGAAGTGGGAAGACAACCAGAGAGCAGCAAGGATTAACCAAAAAAAAAAAAAAAACTATATTCAAAATAGCGAATATATAGATATATAGCGCTATATTCAAAATATTTGCGAATTAACAAAGTGCCGATATTCGCTAAAAAAATCTGCTAATCAAATATTCGCGCTCAACACTAGTGCTGATTACAAGTTCCCAGGAGGACAAAGAAATTGACTGTACCTCTACAGGAAGTAGAGGTAGCGGCTTTCTTGGAAAAGGAAAATACAGTCCCAGCTTCCCTGGATCCTGAGAAGAAATGTCCAGAGGTCTGAGTGAGTACTGCTGGGGAAACTAACCTTGCTAGAGACTGTTAGGGGCCATGATCTGCCTGTATCATACTTTCCAAAATTGAGCACTTGCGGCAACTCTTAAAGGAGCCACACACCAATTCTGCTGCTATTGCCCATAGCAATGTGATTTCAATTGCAATCTAGCTCACATTGACACCTCTAGTCTGGTACAGGGTATCAAAAGCCTTGTCTGACAGTGAAGATAGCAGCTCCTTTGACCACAGTAATCCACCAGCACCATCAGCAGAGGCCAGAAAAGTGCCTGCCACTACCGAAAAACTCAGAGCTTACTAGTACTGCTGCTGTACAGCCTGAGCCCATCAAACTGGAGCACCACCCTGAGGTGTGCAGAAACAAGGAGTAGTCCACTAATACTGCTCAAAGCACTTCGGATCCAACATCAAATCCAGAAGTTCATGCTATGAAAGACCAAGGGTTCATCGTTTACTGCTGTCCAGCGAATCTTTCACCTCAGAGGAAAAAGCCAATGCTTACAGAGGATCATACAGAAGAGGGTGATCTTGTAGTTCCAAGTCCTGCAACAAAAGGCCACCAGGCGATCATAGCTTAAGCTTCTGCTGGAGATGCAGCTGCAGAGAGCACCAGAGGTAGTAGTGACAGCGATGAGGATGTCACGCAGCTTAAAGGAGGACTTTTGTCAGGACTCCGCCCAAGCTAAGAACTTTTTCCCAGTTGTGTCCACCAGCACCAAATTCCCTTTTCCCTTTTCTCAGGTTTAGTGGGAACCCCACCTTTCTTAAAGGTTCTCACTAAAATAGCAGTGATTTGTAACTATGCACTACCTCAAGATCAATAGTGGGATCCCTGCCTGTGTTTTTGCAAGCACATACCATTAATCATCCAAGGGTCGAAAACCTTCCACAACTCTTTGCACTATATTTTTGCACTAGTGTTTTACTGTTTTGCAACGTTCAAGCACTTTTATGGGTACAACAATGTGACCTCTTAAATGACCTCTTGCACCTTAAATGGACTTTGGATTTAATGCTGTTAGCTAGATAGTTAGTGTCCTTACTTCATTTCTCATATGGACTGCCTCTGAGAACGCCTAATACTAATGGTCCCACTTTGACTTGTGTCATTGTAGAAAACCTAGGTATTGTGTTATATTATTTGCATATGCCCTAACCTTTTTCTCTCCACAGACTTGTGAGGGGAAGGAGCCAGTACGTCCTGTGTCTTGGGTTCATGTGCTGTTCCTACACAGGAAGGACCAAGTGGTAAAGTCACAAGCAGTCCCAACACCTTAAAGGGTAACCCTGCTGCTAAAAATATGTTTCTAGGTGTTTTAAGGCACTCTGCACTGTCTTAGAAAAAGAAATGTGGAACCTTACCAGTTTAGTCATCAAGGTAACAAAGCGTAAAGAATGATTAAACCTTTGTGCTGGAAGGGATTACAGGCTAAAGCCACCCTTCTATTTGAGGATTTTCATTACATAGTGGTTAGGTTGCAAGGTGAAGACACCCCCAATCTTTTTTTGGTACTAGGGCCCAGTACACACAAAAGAAAGTCAGGAATGATCACCTGGTGCAGTCTTTTGATTCTCTGGATATTACGAGAGCGAAATGAGAAACCCTACTGAAACGGGCAGAGACCTATAGGGAGCTATTGCTAGTTAAGCTTGTGTATATGATAACCGAAAATAGTATAAAGCAGCACTCTAACTTTAAAGGGGCACCCTGGATCATACCCTAAGCCCAAGCCGAGGGTGGCTTGGTTTTAAGTAAGTGGGTATGTAATACCCCAGATTGGTATTACCATTTCTGCACTTGGCTACTGTATCTAATGATTAATATTGAATGTCATCCTTGTACTTATTTCCAGGTCCTTCACCATTATGCAGTGATAATATAGTTGTGAAACTGTTACGTTCATGTAATATGCCTGCTTCACCAGCAGGTGGCAGTGTCTATGGCACAGCTTTCCTTAGATAGAATGGAACTCAACATTCTACCCCCCCCCCCATTGGGCAGAAGTGGGCCAGTCCTGCTTCCTACCATAAGGGAGCAGTGCCAATTAGTTCTAGTCTAGACAGAAGAGTAAGCCTGGGCACAGTCACAGACAGACATGCCTATAACAGCCAGTGCAAGCTAAGCTATGCTTGCCATGGAAGCAGATGTATGGAAGATATAGCAACCAAAGAAAAGTGTTCTTCGGTTGCCAAAAGATATAGCAGCCAGAAGAAATTGTTCTTCAGCTGGAGCAAAAGCCACAAAAGGGAAGTAGCTTGTAGAGCACCAGGACTCCATGCTAATTTACTAAGGTACCCCAATCGAAGGATACCAGAACCGACTAAAAGTCCAGTTACCAGATCCAAGCAGTGTTTAGCATAGCAGAGAGAAAGAAAGCAGTTATAAAGCAAGCCTGTCATTCCAGCAGAGAAAGAAAGAAAGCACAGTTACCAAATTTGCCTGCCAGTTTATGTCAAATTCTGCTGGGACCAAGGGACAACCTGAACGTAATAAAAGCCTGATTATTATCTGGAATCAAGTTTACCCAAGTAAAGTTGATGTTAAAGTTTACTAAGTTCTGGACTCGAGTTATTCTTCATCCCCTAACTCAATTATTCCCCTTTATTTGCTTCAGAGGCTAAGCCTGAGTTCCTGCTGTATCCAGGTAGGAGCCCCATGACCCTTATAGGCCACACCACACCACTCAGCATTCCTATAGACCTGGGACACGATAGGGCCGTGGGGGGCGGCACGTTGCACAAGGAAATTCTAATTAATTGAGAATCAAATTTTTCCTAAACTTTGGATCAAATTCCACTTTTGATGCTTTGATTTGTTTAAAACGAATTATTATGTCTTAGTTTGGGAGCTCTTCTATTCTCTTTTACTGAATTGCATTTTAAGCATAGTCTCACTACCAATTACATTTATTGCATAGTATACATACCAAAAGAATGTATTTATCTCTCAGACATCCATCCACCCAAGAAGGAGACAAGAGAGGAGAAAAACACACAAAAATACCACAACATTCTAATTAGTGTAACCAGATAGAACCATCAAATCACATTGAAAACCTTCAATCAGTCTATAAGTATAGGAATCAACATCAAGGTTTCTAGAACAGGCATGCAGACTGGGGTTGCACCAGGTATCAAACTATCAATACCCAATCAATATTTTTGTACCTGGATCTATACAATACCAGGATTTGCTATTTTTCAATACTAGGTTGCGTTACTTCACAGCCTAGTATCTGTTAGAGAACATGGCATGCATTGCCCTCAGCGTACACCATTTTCTCCGACACAGTGGAGGAGGAGAGAGTCCCTCCTCAATGAGAAGCGGCTGCCTCTGTCACCAATGAAAAGAGAAGGGATAGAGGGGCTGGGAAGCTGCTGCTGCCACCAATGCATATAATTAAGATGATTATAATATTGAGGGGGGAGGCTACTGCACCTATGCATATGATTTGTCTTTAAATACAGGTGCTGGTGATATCACAGACCCAGCACCCGGCCTCCATGACAAGGCTCGGCGATCAGCCGAACTGCGTAAATTAACCCCCCCCCCCCCCCGGTGCGGCATGTTAATTATCTTCATTGAAGTCGCAGTACCCCCCACCCCAGTATTATAATCATTAGTGGCACAGTGGCCCTCCTCATTGTTATATTCATTGGTGGCAGTGGCAGCAACAGATCGGAGCTCCAGCAGTGGAATAGCTGGGCTCCGATCAGTTACCATGGCAGCTAGGATGCTACTGAAGCCTTCTATGGTGGACATGGTAAGCTCCCTGCTGCTGTGTGCACAAAGCACAGGGACAATGTAAAGTCCTATTCACTCTAATAGATCTTAATTAGGGTGAATAGGATAAGATATAACCAAATATTCAACAGCCACTGTATGAATTGTTCCACAGACAGGGGTTCTTGTCACGCCTCTTTTAAAAAATCCTAAACTGACAGTGGACTAGTAAATCTAAAACATAACTTTTAATGTTACTTGCTATAAAAAGTTCAACTAAAAATCAAGTGTAAGGTGAGAATGAATCAGTCACCTGCCGTCCGGCAGGTTCAAAGCCTGGACAGAATGTGACTGTAAAGGCAAAGTGTCCAGCTAAAATAGCTATCAATTATACGGGGCGATATGGCAGCCAAATACCGTTCACACTGTATTAACAATGGGCCAAGGCGCCCACACAATATTGGCAGATACTGGTCTTACCTGCCTCTCAAAACATCAATGGTGGGCATCCGGGCCAACATACCACAAAAGCACATTAATCAAGTTATAGAAAAAATGGCCATACCGCATACAGTATATTGCATGTAACAAATTGCCCTGCAGATGACTCAGGCTTAAGTTCCAGGGTATGTCCACAAGTTACAACAGTCAGGTGTCCGTGTCAGTGGCTAATGTTTCTCCTGAATAGTCCTAATAATAAGTCCCTGCTTGACATAGGGATAGGGTCTATTCTTTCTCCCGCCTATTGACACGGAGCACCCGCCCCGACAGCGGCGACCCCATATGGATCCTGTCCCTGTAAGGGGCCTAGAAAAGCTACAATTCCCCTCACTCTCAACTCCCTACGTGCCACGTTTCGTCCCAGCACATGGCACTCTTCAGGGGACGTGATACAGATCAGGAGGGATAGAGAAAGATGCAAGAACTCCCTCAGAGCTCAAGATGGATACGTGCCATGTTTCGTCCCAGCACATGGGACTCTTCAGGGGACATGATACAGATCAGGAGGGATAGAACTGAAAAATAATAGATATAGAACAGAGTGCATTGTCATACACTATTCTTCTCCACTAGAGGTGTACAATTCTCAGCACACAACCAGTTTGCTCACCATCTTCTGGTATTTTTCCTTAAGAGGAATTACTTTCTCTTCGGGGCAGGGTTTACCACCAGCTCAGGGGCACTGCGATGGGGAGCCCTTGTGCCCCATCGTATGCTAATGTGTTCCTGGGCTGGTGGGAGAGCATGTATGTTTTTGGCGATGAGGCCCGAGAAGATGTGGACAGGATACAGCTGTGGGTACGCTACATTGATGATGTTTTTGTCATCTGAAAAGGCGATGTAGCGTCCTTCCTGTCATGGGCTGATAGCCTCAATGATAATTGTGTGGGGCTATGCTTTATGAGTGAATTCCATCTGACTACTCTGCCCTTTTTGGACATTTGTAACTCCAAAAACAATATTGGGACTTTGGACACCTCCATCTTTCGAAAACCGACCTCCACTAATTCCCTCCTTAGGTGGGAGAGTCATCATCCGTTCCCACTGAGGAGGGGAATTCCTAGGGGCCAGTACCTGCGCCTTAAGCGTAATTGCTCCCAGACATCAGAGTTTATTAATAAGGCCAAAGACTTAAGGGATAGATTTTTAGACCGTGGCTATCCCATGAGCACTCTGAAACCAGCCTTTCAAAAAGCACTGGCAACTAAACATTCAACTCTGTTGGTCCCTAGACAAGTGAGGGAATCGGGAGAGTCCTCCAAGAAAGTAAGACTTATATGCCAGTTTGATGTGGCATCTAAGCAACATCAACCCGCACCTGGCTATATAGACCGATCTGTGGTAGTTATCGCTGTGGGGGCTGCGTTTCATGTAAGTACATGAAATGCGGCAAAACATTTGCAGGTTCCAACACACAGAAGGTTTACACCATACGCGACTACATTAACTGTAAATCCCAGGGGGTCGTGTACAAAATCACATGTGAGTGCGGCATTGAATACATGGGAAAAACCACGAGAGAATTTCGTAGACGTATAGGGGAACATATCGGCGATGTTTTGAACTCTAGAGACACCCCAGTCGCTCGTCACATCAAATCAAATCATGGTGGTCAAACTGAATGCCTTTCATTTACGGGCATTGAGTTAGTGAAACCATCATTGAGACGTGACGACTGGGATCGCAAAATTCTCCAGTGCGAATCCAGATGGATTTATTATTTAAAAACTGTGGCCCCGTATGGGCTGAGTGAACAGCAGAACTACAGCTGTTTCATTTAGGAACTTTTCCCGTTCGGATCCCCCCCCCCCCACCTCCCCTCATATGACACTAACATCAGACCGTAATCATTAGGTTATGTTCATAAAAATATTTTGTGCACACCGTAGGACATTATGATTTGGAAATGATATTTTGTGCAGCACTACCTCTATAGCTAGGTGCTAACTTGTCTAGGTATATATTAAAAACATTTAGCTATCCTGCCAAAAAAATCCTCATGAATATGGAGTATTCTGGCTCTATTTATATGGCTACTGCCTGTTTAATTGTGCCCTAGTGCCGCATTGCTAAGTCACATAGGACGCACATAGTAACCGAGGCCGGCCCTCCACGGCTGTCTGACATCACATGACCTCCCCCCCTTCCGGCTGGCTCACACACGCTGTTGCAGAGTGCGTTCCATATGCACTCCACGAGCGCACGACCAGAAGAGGGAGGGAGCTCGTTACACAGCTGTTACATGGGAGACTTTAAAAAGGAGGAGGCGGTTTGTAGACCACGGCTCCTTCGAACTTTGAACTCTACCCTCTAGAGGAACAACTTTTAGCAAATAACGCAGTGAAAAAATGGCCCAGGGGTCATTGAAAAGGGTTTAGGCAGAAACTCTTCTGTCTTGTGTGGGGATCCTGGTTTAAACCGTGCTATGGGGCCCTTAATTTTCACCTCAAGTAGAAGAGGAGATAATCCCAACTAAGACTGGGCCCCCTCTTGCCCTGGGTCCCATAGCAGTCGCATGGTCTGCCGCTATGATAGTAACGTCCCTCCTTTCACATGGAATCAAATTGTATCAAGTATCGCAATAATTTTTTTATAGTGTCAAAATTGAATCCAAATTTTGGTATTATTTAATACAGACACAATCATCCAAGTACAATACCATTTATTTTACATCCAAGTTATACAGTCACTTCAGTGAAGCCATAGCACCAAAATGGAATATAAACAGCAAAACAAAAGTCCTTTCCCATCTGGGTGCTAACTAAACAGTGGGCTTTTCTCACCTATGCTCTCAGCATAAAACATAAGATTAGGGATTACACAGTCAACAGCTCAAGCAGCTTCCAGGCTTTTGATCCTGAATGAGCATTTCAGCCCTATATTTATCCCCACAGTAATAATACTAGCATCTACACATGGGATTACTTCAAGCGAGGGAGAAATGTTTTACTGAAGTGGGGAAGGAATGGCCTCATAACCAATACCTACATAAAAATCTAGACCATAAAACTCTTTAAAGAAAAGTGCCTCAGCAAACTGTACTTTGCTAAAAACAATCAGCTTTCCTTGATTATTTCACATCACACATCTGATCATTCTTTGTGAGATATACACCCCCTGCAGTACTTTACCAGACATCTTGTTATGCTGTCTCTCTTCCTCTCTCTCTCTCTCTCTCTCTCTCTCTCTCTCTCTCTCTATATATATATATATATATATATATATATATATATATTTTTTTTTTTTTTTTTAACAAATACCATTTCCAGAAAAGTGGTAGCCACCCACTGCCTTACAAAAAAAAAAAGAGTTTTAATATAATCCTTTTTTGTTAGTGGGTTGTCCATTACTATTCCACAATCTGCAACAAACAAGTCTAGGCATCACTAGATATAGTATATTTCATCTATCTTTTATACTTTCATTGATATCCATCCAAAATTTCAAAACATTGGGACAAAGTCAGTTACCGGCCAAAGACCTAATATATCTTGGACAGATAGTATTTCTTTGTGTGTATGTACCTGAGTGTGATACATGAAATCATATAGACCTGTGATCCCATCTTAATTTGTTATCTTTTGTTAAATTGAAAAGAAGGACATTTGTGAAGTGTTCTGTAACTTCTTCATGCACTTTTGTAGCTTCTTTTCTCTTTGTCCTTGTCAAGGAAAAAAACCCTGGAATGGTGTGCCCCCAATAAATATTTATGTGGCAATAATAATTGTAATAAAACCAGTACTTGACATAGAAAGTTTTCTTTTATTACTAGACAAATCTTAAAGGAAAAGCCATCATATAAGTCTACACATTTTGGAGTTAAAACCCCTTCCCCAATTCAATAAATGGAGCATAGAAATGGTTCACTTGGGATTCATATTGGGTACCTGGCTATATTACCTTAGGCAGTGCAGTGTCCTTTCTTCTATTTTAGGTTTTGGTTTCTCTTTATTATAAATAGACTCCTCATTAAACCCTTCTTCTAGCTTCATGTCCCTTCTTACAGAAAGCTCCCTTCATGCTCAAAATCTTTTTGAACAAAAAGAAGGCCTTAAATTAATCGTATACAGTTATTTTAGTAACTTAAGAAGCACTTGTTATATAATGCCCTCTAATTTGATAAAGATGAATTTCACCCAGGATACAAGTGCTCTTGCTTGGTCATTAAGGTTCAGAATGCATCCAGGATGATAAAGGAATAAAGAAAAATTATGTTAACATTGAATGCAGTATATTGAATATTATTTCAAGTTATACTGATATATCTCAGTTTTTTCCCAAAAAAAAAAAATATATATATAAATAGTATCAGAGTACAGATGGAAAAGACTTCAGTGAATGCTGCCAAAATAATAGCAGACTGGTCAAATAACCAAAATGTTCCTTCAAAGAAAACTGTTCAATAAATGTAACTGTCATCAAACTTTATCTGACATATCCATGGAACTACGCATTTATGACTATATCCTTTCAAAAATACCATTTTACTAAAACCTAAAATGTGTATTTAGACTAAGTGGATTGGTATTTCAAAGCTCAAACCACAACAAGAATAGTTGGCTAAACGACAGCTATTTAAGATGTATGGGCACCTTAAATCTATTCAAGTTATTTTGATTGTGCTGTAATTTTCTTCACAGCAGGTAGACCAGGATGCAGCTCTGCATGGCACAAATGTTAAAGGGTTTTTCTGAGACACCCATCATTTTTTCCGAACACCATGAATGCTCTAAAATTAGGTCTTACTTACCTGCTCAATCCTGCCATTACTGTGATGTTGCTCCGGTGGTTCTAGCTGTCTTCGTTTCTGGTGCGACATTGATGATGGCAACCACTGCTCCACTTAAAAATTACATCAAGTCACTGGCCTCAGTGAGATGAGTGCTTCTATTGGTGGCAGTTTAAAGTGCAGTAGGGCATAGGGCTCATGCACATAATTGTTTGTCCGCGTCCGATGGGCCAGATGCGGACACATTTATTTCAATGGGGATGCAGAAGTGTGCTGTCTGAATATGTATGTCCATTCCGGGGCCCCACAAAAAATAGAACATGTCCTGCTCTTGTCTGTTTTGTGGGCAAGGATAGGACATTTTTAAAGGAGTGAAAAAAAATGGATGCAGGCTCTTGGCTGGTATCTATGTTTTGCGCATCTGAAGTTTGCAGACCGCTAAAACTACTCCAGCTGTGTGCATGAGCCCTTAGCCTGACATTTTACTTCCATTTGCAAGGTCATTAAAACATATTACAATACAAATGTTTATGTTATACCACTGCTAACCTTACCCATTTTGACAACTATATGTATATGTTTGTCAGCACAAATCATACCAGCTATTTCTGTGCCAATCTGTAACGCAGAACTGTTTCAAATGCAGGAAATATAGTTGTGGCTTAAAGTACAATGACTTTTGACAAACACTATGTTGTTAATGCGGCCCTCTTGCTGTTTACCTCAGGCCCAGTGATGTCACGACTTGAATCACTGGCCTGGGCAGGGCTAAGCTCCGTTCACTCGAATAAAGCTTAGCCCCGCCCAGGCCAGTGATACTAGTCGTGAAGTCACTGGACCTGCGGTAAACAGCTAGAAGGCCGCGGCGCTACTGCCAGTGCCGCTGCCTTTTAAACAGCTGATCGGCGAGGGTCCTGGGTGTCAGACCCCTGCTGATCAGATGCTGATGATCTATCCAGAGGATAGATCATCAGTTTAAAATTACTGCAGAACCCCTTTAAGGGGATGTGGATATGTTTGTTCATAATCTAGATTTAAAAAATGTCAAGGAACAGGAATATTTGCATACTTAGAGTTACTCCATATCTTTCATTTGAAACATAAAGTTTCAACTGTATTTAGGTGGGGATTTAGCATTCTTTTCTAGGCATGCCTACTATTGACTTTCAAGAAAAAGAGGTGCATTTATTATCCCCCTACACCAGTTTTCTGGTGTAAAAAGGTTGCAAGCCCTGGGCACGCAGCTTGTCATAAATTAAGCACATTCTTTGGCGGAATAATGGATATCAAGGGATATCAAAGATTGGTGTAAAATTCTGGTCTTTCAGAAATTACCTTTATAATCTTAGATAGTAGTTAAATTTTTAGACTTTCAATAGTAGGGTTGAGCGAACACCTGGAAGTTCGAGTTTGCCAGGATCGGCCGAACTTCGACCCCGAACCCCGTTGAAATCAATGGGGACCTGAACTTTAATGCATTAAAATAGCTCTAAAAGAGTCATGGAAGTGCTAGAGGGCTGAAAAAGGCAGCAAAATGTGAGTAAGAGCATGACAAGTGCCCTGCAAACAAATGTGCATAGGGAAATGACCTAAAATAATAATCTTGAACTAGGAGGAGGAGGTCCATATGGAGTAGGAGGTTTAGGAGGCGGTGGACGTGGCGGTATAGGTGGAAGTGTGGAAGCGGCCGTGGAGGAGGAGGAGTTAGCCAACACTTTTTTAAATTTATTTATTTATTTTTTATTTAATTTGGGTAGACCACAAAACATTGTGGAATATATAAAATAAAACAAAGAGAAAGTGCGCTGGAGTATAACAATGGGCCGGTATATATGTCTATTCTGCACAAGGTACGGACAAGTCCTGTGGGATCCATACCTGGTTCATTTTAATGAACGTGAACTTGTCCACACTGGCAGTGGACAGGTAAAGCTAAGTAAAGGGCAAAGCTCAGGCCATGTGCTAAATTTGGACACCCAGAATTTGAATGGCGCAGGCCCATCAGTCAGTACGTTTATGCGTGTGCTCACATACTGCTCCACCATTTTGCTGAAATGCTGCCTCCTGCTGAGACATTGCATATCATCTGGTGGTGCTGGTTGTTGTGGCGTGGTGACAAAGCTTTTCCAAATTTTGGCCATGCTAACCCAGCCTTCAGAGGTGCTGGCGGTGCCCCAGCTGCGTTAGTGACCTCTTCCTCCTCTTCTGCCTTCGCCTTCTGCTTCCACTGAGCCCCCGTGTCAGGTGGGAATGCCATCATCAGCGCGTCTACAGTGCGCTTGTAGTCGGGCATCTTCCGATCATGCTCCAGTGAGGGAATTAAGGACGGCACATTGTCCTTGTAACGGGGATCCAGCAGGGTGGCCACCCAGTAATCAGCACAAGTTAGAATGGGGGCTACTCGGCGGTCGTAGCACAGGCACTGCAGCATGTAGTCGCTCATATATGCCAGGCTGCCCAGAGGCAACGACAAGCTGTCCTCTGTGGGAGGTGTATCGTCTGTGTCTGTATCCCCCCAGCCACGCTACAGTGATTGCCCTGAGCTGCTTTGGGTGCCACCCTGCTATAGACATGGTTCCTCCTCATCCTCCTCATCCTCCAGAACTGTGCCCTGACTGGACAATTGTGTGCCTAGCCTATGTTGGTGCAGGAACCCACCCTCTGAGCCACTTGTGAATGACAACCGTGCCTGATAACTGTGGAAATAATCCCTCTTCCTACTCCTTTTCCTCATGTGCCGCATCCTCTTTCAGACAGTTTCCTTGATAAGCATGGGGGTGATGTGACAGACTGATGGGCTTGGTTTTCAGGCACCAACTGTGTGCTTTCTGCAGAAGACTGGGTGGGAGATAATGTTGTGAACGTGCTGGATCCACTGTCGGCCACCCAATTGACTAGCGCCTGTACCTGCTCAGGCCTTACCATCCTTAGAATGGCATTGGGCCCCACCAAATATCGCTGTAAATTCTGGCGGGTAATGGAAGCTGAGGTAGTTGGTTCACTAGGACGTGTGGCTGTGGCAGAATGGCCAAGTCCTCTCCCAGCACCAGAGGGTACACTAACACCACCACGACCGAGTCCGCGTCCCTTACTAGATGTTTTCCTCATTGTTACCGTTCAACAAGCACCACAATAAGAAAAAAGAAAATTTGGCCCAATGTATTGATTTCAAAATTAGGCCATTTTTTTACAGGCACCTAACACTATCTGCCAAATTATTTATGTAGCTTATTACACTAATCCAGGCACAGCAGTAACCACTGATTTAGGGGAATATCTCTTTTAGGGCTAGTATTTAGGCAATAGATGAAAGGTATCCTTTTATGGACAGATTTACACTTGGAGATGCACAGTAGCGTGTGAAAAAATATGTATGATTATGCCTTCAGCAATTGTATTTTAACACTTGTGTAATATACCCTTTAACGGACAGAAATACAATGGGAGATGCATGGTAGCATGTGAAGTTATTGAGGATGACCCTCTCAGCAATTGTATATACACCTTGAGTGTAATATACCCTTTTACAGACAGATTAACACTTGGCCTGCAACAGCTGTAACACCAGATTCAGGGTATTGCTATTTTGGCAATTGAATTTCACCCCAGAACAAAATATAGGTTTTGGCGGACACTATTATACTTTGCCAGCCAGTGCTGGGACACCAGAATCAGGGTATTGCTATTTTGGCAATTGAATTTCACCCCAGAACAAAATATATGTTTTGGTGGACACTGTTATACTTTGCCAGCCAGTGCTTGGACACCAGATTCAGGGCATTGCTATTTTGGCAATTGAATTTCACACCAGAACAAAATATACCCTTTTACGGACAGATTAACGCTTGGCCTGCCACTGCTGGGACACCAGATTCAGGGTATTGCTATTTTGGCAATTGAATTTCACCCCAGAACAAAATATAGGTTTTGGCGGACACTATTATACTTTGCCAGCCAGTGCTGGGACACCAGAATCAGGGTATTGCTATTTTGGCAATTGAATTTCACCCAGAACAAAATATATGTTTTGGTGGACACTGTTATACTTTGCCAGCCAGTGCTTGGACACCAGATTCAGGGCATTGCTATTTTGGCAATTGAATTTCACACCAGAACAAAATATTCTCTGTTACGGACAGATTTAAACTAGGCATGCAACTGCTGGAACACCAGATGCAGGGTATTGCTATTTTGGCAATTGAATTTCACCCCAGAACAAAATATAGGTTTTGGCGGACACTATTATACTTTGACAGCCAGTGCTGGGACACCAGAATCAGGGTATTGCTATTTTGGCAATTTAATTTCACCCCAGAACAAAATATACCCTGTTACGGACAGATTTAAACTAGGCATGCAACTGTTGGAACACCAGATTCAAGGCATTGCCATTTTGGCAATTGAATTTCACCCCAGAAAAAAAATATATGTTTTGGCGGTTATACTTTGACAGCCAGTGATGGGACACCAGAATCAGAGTATTGCTATTTTGGCAATTGCATTTCACCCCAGAACAAAATATATGTTTTGGCGGACACTATTATACTTTGCCAGCCAGTGCTGGGACACCAGATTCAGGGTATTGCTATTTTGGCAATTGAAATTCACCCCAGAACAAAATATACCCTGTTACAGAAATAATTAAACTAGGCCTGCAACTGCTGGAACACCAGATTCAGGGTATTGCTATTTTGGCTATTGAACTTCACCCCAGAACAAAATATATGTTTTGGCGGACACTATTATACTTCACCAGCCAGTGCTGGGACACCAGAATCAGGGTATTGCTATTTTGGAAATTTATTTCACCCTAGAACAAAATATACCCAGTTACGGACAGATTTAAACTAGGCCTTCAACTGCTGGAACACCAGATTCAGGGTATTGCTATTTTGGCAAGTGAATTTCACGCCTGAACAAAATATACCCTTTTACGGACAGATTTAAACTAGGCCTGCAACTGCTGGAACACCAGATTCACGGTATTGCCATTTTGGAAATTGAATTTCACCCCAAAACAAAATGTATGTTTTGGCGGACACTATTATACTTTGCCAGCCAGTGCTGGGACACCGGATTCTGGGTATTGCTATTTTGGCAATTTAATTTCACAACATAACAAAATATATGTTTTGGCGGACACTATTATACTTTGACAGCCAGTTATGGGACACCAGATTCAGGGTATTGCTATTTTGTCAATTGAATTTCACTCCAGAACAAAATATATGTTTTAGCGGACACTATTATACTTTGCCAGCCAGTGCTGGGACACCAGATTCAGGGTATTGCTATTTTGGCTATTGAATTTCAGCCCAGAACAAAATGTTCCCTGTTACAGACAGATTTAAACTAGGCCTGCAACTGCTGGAACACCAGATTCAGGGTATTGCTATTTTTGCAATTGAATTTCATCCCAGAACAAAAAGTATGTTTTGGCGGACACTATTTTACTTTTCCAGCCAGTGCTGGGACACCAGATTCAGGGTATTGCTATTTTGGCAATTGAATTTCATCCCAGAACAAAATGTTTGTTTTGGCGGACACTATTATACTTTGCCAGCCAGTGCTGGGATACCAGATTCAGGGTATTGCTATTTTGGCAATTGAATTTCACCCCAGAACAAAATGTGTGTTTTGGCGAACACAATTTTACTTTTCCAGCCAGTGCTGGAACACCAGATTCAGGGTATTGCTATTTTGGAAATTGATTTCACCCTAGAACAAAATATACCCTGTTACGGACAGATTTAAACTAGGCCTTCAACTGCTGGAACACCAGATTCATGGTATTGCTATTTTGGCAAGTGAATTTCACACCTGAACAAAATATACCCTTTTACGGACAGATTTAAACTAGGCCTGCAACTGCTGGAACACCAGATTCACGGTATTGCCATTTTGGAAATTGAATTTCACCCCAAAACAAAATGTATGTTTTGGCGGACACTATTATACTTTGCCAGCCAGTACTGGGACACCAGATTCTGGGTATTGCTATTTTGGCAATTGAATTTCACAACATAACAAAATATAGGTTTTGGCGGACACTATTATAATTTGCCAGCCAGTGCTGGGACACCTGATTCAGGGTATTGCTATTTTGGCAAGTGAATTTTACCCCTGAACAAAATATATGTTTTGGCTGACACTATTATACTTTGCCAGCCAGTGCTGGGACACAAGATTCAGGGTATTGCTATTTTGGCAATTGAATTTCAACTCAGAACAAAATATATGTTTTGGCGGACACTAGTATACTTCGTCAGCCACTGCTGGGTCACCAGATTCAGGGTATTGCTATTTTGGCAAGTGAATTTTACGCCAGAACAAAATATAGGTTTTGGCGGACACTATTATACTTTGCCAGCCAGTGCTGGGATACCAGATTCAGGGTATTGCTATTTTGGCAATTGAATTTCACCCCAGAACAAAATGTGTGTTTTGGCGGACACAATTTTACTTTTCCAGCCAGTGCTGGAACACCAGATTCAGGGTATTGCTATTTTGGCAATTGATTTCACCCAAGAACAAAATATACCCTGTTACAGACAGATTTAAACAGGCCTTCAACTGCTGGAACACCAGATTCAGGGTATTGCTATTTTGGCAATTGAATTTCCCCCCAGAACAAAATATAGGTTTTGGCGGACACTATTATACTTTGCCAGCCAGTGCTGGGACACCCGATTAAGGGTATTGCTATTTTGGCAAGTGAATTTCACCCCAGAACAAAATATACCCTGTTACGGACAGATTTAAACTAGGCCTGCAACTGCTGGAACACCAGATTCATGGTATTGCCATTTTGGAAATTGAATTTCACCCCAAGACAAAATGTATGTTTTGGCGGACACTATTATACTTTGCCAGCCAGTGCTTCGACACCAAATTCAGGGTATTGCTATTTTGGCAGTGAATTTTACCCCAGAACAAAATATATGTTTTGGCGGACACTATTATTCTTTGCCAGCCACTGCTGGACACCAGATTCAGGGTATTGCTATTTTGGCAATTGAATTTCACACCAGAACAAAATATATGTTTTGGCGGACACTATTATACTTTGCCAGCCAGTGCTGGGATACCAGATTCAGAGTATTGCTATTTTGGCAAGTGAATTTCACCCCAGAACAAAATATATGCTTTGGCGGACACTATTATTCTTTGCCAGCCAGTACTGGGACACCAGATTCAGGGTATTGCTATTTTGGCAAGTGAATTTTTACCCCAGAATAAAATATATGTTTTGGCGGACACTATTATACTTTGCCAGCCAGTGCTTGGACACCGGATTCAGGGTATTGCTATTTTGGCAATTGAATTTCACACCAGAACAAAATATATGTTATGTCGGACACTATTATACTTTGCCAGCCAGTGCTGGGATACCAGATTCAGAGTATTGCTATTTTGGCAAGTGAATTTCACCCCAGAACAAAATATATGCTTTGGCGGACACTATTATTCTTTGCCAGCCAGTACTGGGACACCAGATTCAGGGTATTGCTATTTTGGCAAGTGAATTTTTACCCCAGAATAAAATATATGTTTTGGCGGACACTATTATACTTTGCCAGCCAGTGCTTGGACACCGGATTCAGGGTATTGCTATTTTGGCAATTGAATTTCACACCAGAACAAAATATATGTTATGTCGGACACTATTATACTTTGCCAGCCAGTGCTGTACACCAGATTCAGGGTATTACTATTTTGGCAATTGATTTTCACACCAGAACAAAAATATATGTATTGGCGGACACTATTATACTTTTCCAGCCAGTGCTGGGACACCAGATTTATGGAATTGCTATTATGGCAATTGAATTTCACCCCAGAACAAAATGTATGTTTTGGGGGACACTATTATACTTTGCCAGCCAGTGCTGGGACACCAGATTCTGGTTATTGCTATTTTGGCAATTGAATTTCACCCCAGAACAAAATATATGTTTTGGCGGACACTATTATGCTTTGCCAGCCAGTGCTGGGACACCAGATTTAGGGTATTGCTATTTTAGCAATTGAATTTCACCCCAGAACAAAATATATGTTTTGGCGGACACTATTATACTTTGCCAGCCAGTGCTGGGACACCAGATCCAGGGTATTGCTATTTTGGCAATTTCATTTCACCCCAGAACAAAATATATGTTTTGGCGGACACTATTATACTTTGCCAGCCAGTGCTGGGACACCAGATTCAGGGTATTGCTATTTTGGCAATTGAATTTCACCCCAGAGCAAAATATATGTTTTGGCGGACACTATTATACTTTGCCAGCCAGTGCTGGGACACCAGATTCAGGGTATAGCTATTTTGGCAATTGAATTTCACCCCAGAACAAAGTATATGTTTTGGCGGACACTATTATTTTACTTATTTTTTACTATTATATTACTTAATTAGAGGCTGGGTCACATGCTGCACTTGGCCAATCACAGCCATGCCATTAGTAGGCATGGCTGTGATGGCTTCTTAGGGCAAGAAGTAAAACGCTAGCTGATTGGCTGCTAAGCAGCTCTTCAGAAAGCCGGAAGAAATCGCTGAACAATGGACCCGAACCTGAACTTTTTTGAAAATGTCCGTGTCACAAACACCCCAAAATTCGGTACGAACCTGAACTATGCTCGAACTGTTCGCTCAACATTACTTATAACCTATGCAGAGCAGGGGTTTGTATTAGGCAAAAATGGTAAAATGTCACCTAAGAATGGAACAGACAATTTTTAAAAAATTTAGGTCCTTTTCAACCAAGAATGGAACAGACGATTTTTATAAATGTAGGACCCTGTCACCTATGCAGAGCAGGGTTTTTTCACCGGCAAAACTGGGTTAATGTCACCCACCAATAGAACACACAATTTTTTGAAATTTAGGTCCCTGTTACCTATGCAGAGCAGGTGTTTATTCACGTCAGAACTGGGTTATCGTCACCCAAGAATGAAACACACTATTTTTAAAATATAGGTCCCTGTCAGCTATGCAGAGCAGGGGTTTGTATACGGCAAGAATTGTAAAATGTCATCCAAGAATGTAACAAAGAATTTTTAGTTATATAGGTATCTGTAACCTATGCAGCACAGGGTTTTTTCACCGGCAAAACTGGGTTAATGTCACCCTCCAATGGAACAGACTATTTTTAGAAATATAAGTCCTTATAACCTATGCAGAGCAGGGTTTTGTATTAGGCAAAAATGGTAAAATGTCACCCAAGAATGGAACAGACAATTTTTAGAAATATAGGTCTCTGTCAACTATGCAGAGCATGTGTTTATTCATTTCAAAACTGAATTAATGTCACCCAAGAATGGAACAGACAATTTTTAGAAATATAGGTCCCTGTCATCTATGCAGAGCAGGGGTTTTTCACTGGCAAAACTGGGTTAATGTCACCCACCAATAGAACACACAATTTTTAGAAATGTAGGTCCCTGTTACCTATGCAGATCAGGGGTTTATTCATGGCAAAACTGGATTAATGTCACCCAAGAATGGAACAGACGATTTTTAAAAATATAGGTCACTGTTACCCATGCAGAACAGGGGTTTTTCACCGGCAAAACTGGGTTAATGTCACCTACCAATGGAACAGACAATTATTAGAAATTTAGGTTCCTGTCACCTATGCAGAGCAGGGGTTTATACACGGCAAAAATGGTAAAATGCCACCCAAGAATGTAACAGATGATTTTTAGGAATATAGATCCCTGTCACCTATGCAGAGCAGGGGGTTTTCACCAGCAAAACTGGGTTAATGTCACGCAACAATGTAAAAGACGATTTTTAGAATCTTAGGTCCCTGTAACCTATGCAGAGCAGGTTTTTATTCATGGCAAAACTGGGTTAACGTCACCCAAGAATGGAACAGACGATTTTTAGAAATTTAGGTCCCTGTCACCTAATCAGAGCAGTGGTTTAGTCACGGAAAAACTGGGTTAATATCACCCGAAAATGTAACTGACATTTTTTTAAAATATAGGTCCCTGTCACCTACAGAGAAAAGTGTTTTTTTTACCGTTACAACTGGGTTAATGTCACCCATCAATGGAACAGACGATTTTTAGATATATAGGTCCCTGTTACCTATGCAGAGCAGGGGTTTTTCACTAGCAAAACTGGGTTAATTATTATTATTATTATTTATTTTTAGACCACCATTCGATCCATAGCGCGGTACATATATCATAAGCGGTGCACATACATAATACAGGCAATTGCCTTAAGCATGAACGAGACAAGTTACAGACTGGTACAGAAGGATAGAGGGCACTGCCTGTGAGGGCTTACAATCTACATGGTATGGGGGAAGGAGACAGTAGGCAAGGGTGAAGCTGGTCATGGCGGTATAGAAGCAGCAGTGTCACTGGTCGTAGGCTTGTCTGAAGAGGTGGGTTTTCAGGTTGCTTTTGAAGGATTCCACTGTAGGTGAGAGTCTTATGTGTTGGGGTAGCGAGTTCCAGAGTATAGAGGATGCACGGGAGAAATCCTGGAGGCGAGTGTGGGAAGAGGTGATAAGAGGAGAGGAGAGAAGGAGGTCCTGTGAGGATCGAAGATTGCGTGTGGGGATGTATCGGGAAAGTAGCTCAGAGATGTAGGGAGGGGACCGGTTGTGGACGGCCTTGTATGTGTTTGTTAGTATTTTAAACTGAATTCGCTGGGCAATGGGGAGCCAGTGCAGGGACTGGCAGAGGGGAGAGGCAGAGGAGTAACGGGGGGAGAGGAGGATTAGTCGGGCAGCAGAATTGAGGATAGATTGTAGGGGTGCGAGAGAGCTAGATGGAAGGCCACAGAGGAGAATATTGCAGTAGTCTAGGCGGGAGATGATGAGGGAATGTACAAGCATTTTTGCCAATTCAAAGTTGAGGAAAGGGCGGATGCGGGATGTCACCTTAATGTCACCTACCAATGGAACAGACAATTATTAGAAATTTAGGTTCCTGTCAACTATGCAGAGAAGGGGTTTATACACGGCAAAAATGGCAAAATGCCACCCAAGAATGTAACAGATGATTTTTAGGAATATAGATTCCTGTCGCCTATGCAGAGCAGGGGTTTTTCACCAGCAAAACTGGGTTAATGTCACGCAACAATGTAACACACGATTTTTAGAATCTTAGGTCCCTGTAACCTTATCAGAGCAAGTTTTTATTCATGGCAAAACTGGGTTAACGTCACCCAAGAATGGAACAGATGATTTTTTAGAAATTTAGGTCCCTGTCACCTATTCAGAGCAGTGGTTTATTCACGGCAAAACTGGGTTAATATCACCCAAAAATGTAACTGACATTTTTTTTAAAAATATAGGTCCCTGTCATCTACAGAGAAAAGATTTTTTTTACCGGTACAACTGGGTTAATGTCACCCATCAATGGAACAGACGATCTTTAGATATATAGGTCCCTGTCACCTATGCAGAACAGGGGTTTGTATACGGCAAAAATGTTAAAAGGTCACCCAAGAATGTAGCAGACATTGTTTAGAAATACAGATCCCTGTCACCTATGAATCACTGGGGTTTTTAACCAGCAAAACTGGGTAAATTTCACCGACCAATTCAACAGACAATTTTTTTAAATTTTAGGTCCCTGTCATCTATGCAGAGCAGGGTTTTTTCACCGGCAAAACTGGGTTAATGTCACCCACCAATGTAACAGTTGATTTTTAGAAATATAGGTCCAGGTCACCCTTGCAGAGCAGGGGTTTTTATACGGCAAAAATGGTAAAATGCCACCCAAGAATGTAACAGACAATTTTTAGAAATATAAGTCCCTATCACCTATGCAGAGCAGGGGTTTTCCACCAGCAAAACTGAGTTAATGTCACCCACCCATGAAACAGACGATTTTTATAAATTTTGGTCCCTGTTACCTATGCAGAGCAGCGGTTTGTATATGGCAAAACTGGGTTAGTGTCACCCACCAATGGAACAGACAATTGTTTGAAATTTAGGTTCCTGTCACCTATGCAGAGCAGGGGTTTTTCACTGGCAAAATTGCGTTAATGTCAACCAAGAATGAAACAGACAATTTTTTGAAATATAAGTCCATATTACTTATGCATTACTTATACCATATCACTTATGCAGAGCAGGGGTTTTTCACCGGCAAAACTGGGTTAATGTCACCCACCAATGGAACAGACAATTTTTAGAAATTTAGGTCCCTGTTACCTATGCAGCGCAGGGGTTTATTCACGGCAAAACTGGATTAATGTCATCCAAGAATGGAACAGACGATTTTTAAAAATATAGGTCCCTGTTACCTATGCAGAGCAGGGGTTTATATACGGCAAAAATGGTAAAATGCCACCCAAGAATGTAACAGATGATTTTTAGTAATATAGATCCCTGTCACCTATCCCGAGCAGGGGTTTTTCACCAGCAAAACTGGGTTAATGTCACCCACCAATGGAACAGACGATTTTTTTAGAAATTTAGGTCCCTGTCACCTATGCCGAGCAGTGGTTTGTATACAGCAATACTGGGTTAATGTCACGCACCAATGTAACAGACGATTTTCAGAATTTTAGCTCCCTGTAACCTATGCAGAGCAGGTTTTTTTTCATGGCAAAACTGGGTTAACTTTATCCAAGAATGGAACAGACGATTTTTAGAAATTTAGGTCCCTGTCTCCTATTTAGAGCAGTGGTTTATTCATAGCAAAACCGCGTTAATGACAAAGGAAGACAGGCACTCTATATCAGGTCACCAGCAGATATTAACAATAAACAGGGATAGTATAGGTATGTTAAAAAAGAACTATATTTATTTTAGTAGTAGTAACGATAAAAAAAAAAAAAAACGCATTTCAATATAGGTCACTCCCAATGTACAGGGAGAGGGGAGTAGTAGTCGCTGTGACCAGTGAGCCAGTTTTCGGTGGGACGCCACCAGGCACTGGTTCGCTGAAAATTTTTTTTGCATAAATGAAAATCACTTTCACATAGCTGCATATACTTATAGATTGGGTCTGGAAGGTTGCTGCTGTACTTTTTTCCACTAAACTCATCCTAGAGCATTGACTATACTTTTACAATATTTTATCATTATTATTTTTTTCTCTGGACATATAGCCCAATACAGGGTGTTTTAATATCATTTTAACACCATAATTTTTTCACAACCTCCTCTTTTTTTATCTTTTTTCCTATCCACATTTAATTCCTACCTTTTTATCCAATTTTTCACTACTACTCCCCTCTCCCTGTACATTGGGAGTGACCTATATCGAAATACATTTTTTTTTTATCATTACTACTACTAAAATAAATATAGTTCTTTCTGCTGGTGACCTGATATAGAGTGCCTGTCTTTCTAGTTTCCCATACGCCTGCCTTTTCTGACTAGGGTGATTCAGTTCAGACATGTGCACCTTGCATATTGTCCATACAGGAGAGCCACCGTATTTCCTTTAAAACTGGGTTAATGTCACCCAAAAATGTAACTGACATTTTTTTTAAATATAGGTCCCTGTCACCTATAGAGAAAAGTGGTTTTTCACCGGTAAAACTGGGTCAATGTCACCCATCAATGAAACAGACGATTTTTAGATATATAGGTCCCTGTCACCTATGCAGAACAGGGGTTTGTATACGGCAAAAATGGTAAAAGGTCATCCAAGAATGTTGCAGACATTTTTTTAGAAATACAGGTCCCTGTCACCTATGCAGCACTGGGGTTTTTAACCAGCAAAACTAGGTTAATGTCACCGACCAATTGAACAGATGATTTTTTTGAAATTTAGGTCCCTGTCATTTATGCAGAGCAGGGTTTATTCACTGCATAACTGGGTTAATGTCACCCAAGAATGGACCAGACAATTTTTAGAAATATAGGTCCCTGTCACATATGCAGAGCATGGGTTTGCATATGACAAAACTGGGTTATTGTCACTCACCAATGGCACAGACAATTATTAGAAATTTAGGTTCCTGTCACCTGTGCAGAGCACGGGTTTATATATGGCAAAAATGGTAAAATGTCACCCAAGAATGTAACAGATGATTTTTAGGAATATAGGTCCCTGTCACCTATGCAGAGCAGGGGTTTTCCACCAGCAAAACTGGATTAATGTCACCCACCAATGGAACACACAATTTTTTTAAATTTTCGTCACTTTCATCTATGCAGAGCAGGGGTTTATTAACGGAAGAACTCTGTTAATGTCACCCAAGAATGGACCAGACTATTTTTTTAAATATAGGTCCCTGTCATCTATGCAGAGCAGGTTTTTTTTTTACCAGCAAAACTGGGTTAATGTCACCCACCAATGGAACAGTCAATTTTTAGAAATATAGGTCCGGGTCACCTATGCAGAGCAGGGGTTTATACACGTCAAAACTGGCTTAATGTCACTCAAGAATGGAACAGACGATTTTTAAAAACATTGGTCAGTGTCACCTAAGCAGAGCAGGGGTTTTTCACCTGCAAAACTGGGTTAATATTAGTGTTGAGCGTGAATATTCGAATAGCGATTTTTTTTGCCAATATCAGCACTTCGCTAATTCGCGAATATTTCAAATATAGTGCTATAAATTTGCTATTTCGAATATGCGTTTGTTTTTTTTTGTTATATTTTTTTCTTTCCCACTTCCCAAAAGTAGTTCTTACCTGTCCTGAGGATTTTTGGCTTCCTGGCTGCTCCAGTCAGTGCCCGTTGCCGCGGGAATGCCTCCATATTAGAATGTTTTGTCGGATGTGAGAATTAAGTTGAAATCGCAATGTGATTAATATAACTTGAAGTAATGGCATTGCGATTTCAACTTAGAGCTGGGTTTCTAATGGGTCAGCTTGCTAGAATTAACGAAGTTAACGAATATGGAATATAGCAGTGCTAAGTTGAAATAACAATGCGATTACTTCAAGTTATATTAATCACATTGCGATTTCAACTTAGCACTGCTATATTCCATATTTGTTAACTTCGTTCATTCTAGAAAGCTGACCCATTAGAAACACAGCTCTAAGTTGAAATCGCAATTCGATTAACATCACTTGAAGTAATCGCATTGAGATTTCAAATTAGACCTGGTTTACTATGGTTGGCTTGGTAGAATTAGCGAAGATGACGAATATGACGAATGTATTCGTCATATTTTTCAAAACGAAGATAATGAAATATTCTCCATCTTCATTTTAGCTCCATATTCGTCAGCTTCGCTAATTCTAGCAATCATCAAATAGGAAAGTTGACTATAGAGACAGCTGTGTTTAATTCGCTATGCGATTATATTACTTTGTTTTTTTTAAAAAATGGAATAATTATAATAATTATCAAGTATTATAATTATTCTATATTTTTTTTTTAAAAAAAGCTAAGTAATATTATCGCATAGCGAATTAAAAACTTAGCTGTCTCTAGTCAACTTTCCTATTTGATTGCTAGAATTAGCAAAGTTGACAAATATGGAGCTAAAACGAAAATGGATAATATTTTGTTATCTTAGTTTTGAGGAATATGACAAATACATTTGTCATATTTGTCATCTTCGCTAATTCTAGATATCAAACCAATAGGAAAGTTGCCTTAAGTTAAAATCGTAATACGCGATTATTTAAATTGCATATTATTCGCGATAACTAGATTAATGACGAATATTCGATTTCGACGTATATGAGACAAATATTCTAGCGCATATTCGCGAATTTCGTCTAAATCGAATATGGCACCTCCTGCTCATCACTAGTGGCTAAGTGTTAGCCGCGGTTAATAGTAGCAATCTATACACATTCAATACTGGCTACTGTTTCTTTGCTAATCAGCCAAACACAGTTAGGGGATAGAAGTGATTGCTCTTCTATTGTGAATCTCGGAGTGATAGTATCTGGGTGGGAGAAAGTGCACATCTCCTCACCCTGATAGTTACGATTGTGAATACTGCCAGCAAAGTATAGACTTTAGTTTTTATACAGTTTGTGGCTCTATTATTTAGTTACTTTGTGTGTTTTAGTAGGATTAATAAAAGTGACGTTTTACATAGGACCTGGGTCAAGATAGGTATAAAGCCTTAGGAGGCATCAGTATTTATAAGTATCAATTTTCCTTACCCGGGTCTGGTCCTGAATAGGTTAACTTTATATTCGTGATATTCGTTATCTTCATCAATTCTAGCAAAACAAGTTAAAACCATTAGGAACTCAGCTCTAAGTTTAATTCCGAATGCGAATATTAATTTGCGTAACATTCGCAATATATAGAATAATGACGAATATTCGATTTTGACAAATATATGACGAATATTCAATTGAATATTTGCGAAATATCGCAAAATCTAATTTGGCACCTCCTGCTCATCACTAGTGCACAACAACGTGACAACACTGTGCATAGGTGGTATGCATGAGGACCACTCTAAACTGTGCCTACAGTGGAAGCTGTGGACAAGGTGGAGGATGAGCAGGAAGAGAAGGACATTGGCACAGAAATCCCATGATTACAACGCGGAGGCTGCATTGCCATCACCTGGCCAAGTTGCTGGTGTGCCTGGGGAGGAACCACATGTACCCAGCAGGCTGTAAAGTACATTTATTGTCCTTAGCCATAGTTATAGCTCCACATGTCAGTGCTGGAATGAACTGTACCAGACATCGACAGGCTCAAGGACTGGCCCACCTTCTGCTCAACATACGTGTGCAGGCACAACTTTTTTAGAGAAATAATGATGGTTTGGGACTCTTCACCTTGGGTGGACACAAGCCTTCAGTTTTCTGAAATGTTCAAAGTTCCCGATAAGGAAAGGGAGGGACTGTAGCACTAATAACTTGGCCAGGTGCACATTTAGCTTCTGTGATATTGGATGAGTACACATGATGAGTGTCTCTTTGCAATCGCCTCAGTGATTGATTGTTTGATTTTTGGTCAAAACTCGACCGCTGGAAGACAGAAGACAGTAGCAGCTCTGGCCTGTTGTGGAGGCTGCTGCTACCACCACCCGTTCTTCTGCTGCTGTTTGCGGTGACTACTGCAACATTTTTGACACTACCCATTCCGTTTGAGGGCCCAGGCAACTGCCTGTTGGCCATAGTGTACGGTAACTGAATCAGTAATGTAACAGATGAAGTTTGAATGGTGCAGTAGATAGACTAGAAAAACACACTTATATACAGTATTACATCGCCTGTTGACAATGAGTCTGATGCACCGTACATCTACGTATAACTGAACAGAATATTTATTAAATGGCACAGCAGATTAACTAGGTACATGCACCTATATATTAGACGAGCTGTTGAGACAAAGGGCCCGTTCAGATGGCCGCAGTGCTTCGCGGATCCAAAAAACATGCATACCAGCCATGTGCGTTCCGCAATTTGCAGACTGCACATGGCCGCAACCATAATAGAAAATGCCTATTCTTTTCCATGATTGCGGACAAGAATAGGACAAGCTCTATCTTTTCTGCGGAGCCACGGAACGGTGTGCTGTCTGCATCTTTTGCGGCCCCATTGAAATGAATGGGTCCGCACCCGTTCTGCAAATTTGTGGACTCATTCGTACAGCAATCTGAATGAGTCCTAAGTCTGATGCACAGTCAGTCTAGGTATAACAGAACATATTAAGAATAAATGGCACAGCAGTGGAACAAGATGAACAGGGACATTACGTGAGTCTGCACCATAAAAAAATCATATTGCAAGCTTTCAGTGCACAAAGGCTACTTCTTCAGCGAAACTTACAAATACATTTGTAAGTTTGCCTGAAGAAAGAGCCTTTGTAGTCTGAAAGCTTGCAATATGATTATTTTTTTATTGTTAGGTATTACTCCTATAATACACAAATGTTTAGAAACAGTTAATTAGTGGCATTACACACATCCGAATATTGATGTTATAGAAATCCAACTCTTCAGTCCACTCACCCATCAGGAGGCCAACGCTAGTAATATGGTGGTGCTCTGTCAAACAACAGTCTTGACTATATATCCCATGAAACAAAAGACCATGACGGCACTTACCAATCCTTTATGGTATTCATGTTTATTCGGAGCCGGAGGGGGAGACATACAGTGCGAACTCACATAGAAAAGGCTGCGCTTCCTCTGGCCTTTCACTTGCAAGTGATGGATTGGTGAGTGCCGTCATGATCTTTTGTTTCATGGATTACTCCTATAATTACTCCTATAATACTGTATTTATGATCACAAAAGTATTCAACATCACATGAGGACATCAGAAGAAAAATTGTTGATGCTCATCTGGCTAACACACTACTACGCAATTCTTGACCATATATTCTAAAGTCCTCAGAAATCTCCTTTGATTGTATTATAATACACTTCCACAAATGTTTTGTGAAGATCAGACTTTGATTGATCCCTGTTCTTCAAATAAAACAGGTTTCCCATTCACGGCTGATTGTCATCCCATTAAGGGCAAAAAAACTTTTTCAAAATCCAGCTCTTTACAGCAAAGTTTCGTTATTTATTGATGCGATAAAAATTCAAGTACAGGTACGGACAGTAAATCCCTTCTACGCGTTTCGGGCTATAGCATAGCAGCCCTTACTCATGACAGGGAAGTTGTGAGTTTGGTTGCAATTTAAAGGGGAGTAGGAGAAGAAAAAAACTCCAAAACCCCTCCCAGTTGGCAATCAGACCTCTAAAATATACACATGTGAAACACTAGAGCACATTCACAAATAACAGGAATAAAAAATGTTTCCAGACAATGGAACAATTAGCTAACATATCAGTAACATTACTATATTAAAAAAAAAATACACAAGCATGATGCAGTTTCAATATTGCAATATAAAATCTTGGCGCTTGTTCAGACCCTTAGGTTGCCTAGTGTCCAGTTGAAAGATCCAATATGCCTCTCTGTTCAACAGCTTGCGTTTATGGTCACCACCTCTAACTGGGGGAGTAACCCTTTCTATGCCTTGGACAGATAAATATGCAGTAGAGCCTGCATGCAGTACAGCACAGTGTGAACTGACAGCAGATACATTTTGTTTGTCATACAGGGGCACATCTGATATATGCATGTGAATCCGTGTTTTCAGCGTGTTAGTTGTACAGCCCACAAACTTCATATTACACTGCGTACAAATGATTAAATAAATTACATATCTGGTGTTACAATTTAGATATGATCTAATCACAAAATCTTTGTTGTTAGCCGTAGATCTAAAGCAGATCTATTTAACTATGTCGGTTTAACCTCCTTTCTCTCCTGAAACAGGCTTGGACTAAGCATATCCCCCAAAGTTGGAGCTCAGCATGCTATATATTTCACTCTTGATGCCACTACCGTAGACCACTCCCTGTCCGCATGCAAAATTGGTAAATATTTCTTGATAATTTTAATAATGTCACTAAATTCCACACTATATTGTGTGGAAAATACAGATGGATTATACTTTCCAGCTTCATTTTTTTTTTTTTTAAATACTATCAGTTTTACCAACTGGGAAGAGAAGAGTGTCTCTTTTCACTGAACTAGCTGTTTTTTCACATTTCTTTATATGGTTGGCATTATAACATCTTTTGCATAAGCGGCTCCCTGTTGCCCTGGCCTCCTTAAATAAACCTTCCTCAGGTGAGCAATTTCTTCTTGCCCTAATCACCTCCCCTGTAGTCTTGTGAATCTTCGGTAGCGCATAGAACACAGAAATAATTGGTTCACCAATATGGATATAATCCACCTCCTTCTGAGTGAGAATACTAGCCTCAAGGCCTATTTTCAGGATCCTGGTCATCTCGGTCTGAAAAGAGGGGAGGGGGTTGCCATTAAGTACACTATTTGTCGATGTATCATGCAGCATATTCAATATTTGCTGTTTGTATACCATACTATCCAATACAACCACCGCTCCCCCCTTGTCAGCTCGTTTAATGACCAGGTCCCTTCTCTCCCTAAATTCTTTTAGTGCTATAAACTCAGCTTTCGACATATTACCATAGTTCCTATTTCCACTAGCAAAATTAGCGGGATTCATAGCAGAACAAACTTTATTATTGTATAAAGTAATTTTTAACCAGTTCCTGAAAGCGATCTAATGTCGGGGATCTGGATTGGAGTGGGTAAAAATCCCTATTAGAGGTTTTAAACAACACCGATCTGTTTTCTAACTCCAGATCCACCTGCTGAGGTCACATCTCCTGTAAATCACAAAGATGCATCAACTCCAGAAAAGACATTGTACTACAACTTCTATATGGCATAATAATCTTCCCGGGCGTCTGCAACGGAACTGAATGTCAGGACTCGAACCCGTGGCCAGTCATGTCCCAGACGGTAGCTCTACCCACTAGGCTACCGTCTCTCCTTGGACTAATCTCTAGCTAACTTCTAACTTCTACTACCTCTCTTGTCCTTGCCTTGTCCTGCTGATTATCCCAATCTCTTGCACCTGCTACTTCCCTATAAAACCCAGCCCTTGAACCCAGCCCTTTGCTGGTTATTGTGCCTCCAAGCCTGTAGCAAGCTTCCTCTCTGCTCCTCCACGACTACTGCTGTTTACCTTTGTTGCTGACCCGGACCGTTTGACCTCGCTGAACTGCCGCCTGCATTGACCCTTTGCCTTCCACCGACTACGCCTCTGTCTACTCCTGCTGTTACCTCGCTGCCATCTCTACTGCCGACCCGGACTGATCGACCACGCTACCTGCCTCCTGCTTCTGTGGGTCTTTGCCACTGGACTCCAACCACCAGCCGGCTGTCCTCTGACTCAGGTGAGCCAAGGACCGTTACAGAATAACCAGCCCTACCATGGAGTCCGCAATGGCCACTCTGCGCAAGCAGGTCTCCGAACTTCAGGAGTTTGGCACCACTGCCCAAGAGGAAATTACTCAACTTAAAGGCGCAATCCAGAGCCAACAGAGGGAAATTATCGACTTGCAGCGTCTACTACTGGACGTGCGCGGCGCGGTCACCGACACCCGTATGCCTCTCCCGTCAAAGTTTAACGGCGATCGGAACCAATTTCGGGGTTCCTCAACCAGTGCCGTATTTACTTTCAGATGCAGCCGGGCTCTTTTACTTCAGACAGAAAGAAGATCCTGTTCATCATCAACCTTCTAACTGATGAGGCCCTGGCATGGGCATCCCCATATGTGGAATCCCACAGTCTCGTATTGAATAACCTAGACAACTTTACCACAGCCATGAGCCAAGTGTTCGACGACCCTAACCGCTGCGCGACGGCCGAGGCTAGGCTGCACAGTCTACAGCAGGGAAGACGCTCTGTAGCCGAGTATTCCTCAGAGTTCCGCCGCTGGGTCACGGACACCACCTGGAACCCAGCTGCCCAGAAGAGTCAATTTCGCCGTGGACTCTCCGAACCTATAAAGGATGAGCTCGCCAGGGTAGACGCCCCAGATGATCTGGATGATTTCGTCCAACTGTGCATCCGGATTGACCGGAGACTGGCAGAAAGAAGGAGAGAAAGACTCTGGTCCCTAGATAACAGGCCCGTGTACCCTTTCACTCCAACGACTCAGCCGGCTCACCAATCCTCCACAGAGCCCATGCAGGTCGACGCACTGCGCAAGACTCTATCGGCTGCTGAAAAGGAGAGACGACTATCCGCAGGCCTTTGTCTTTACTGTGGCGAGCCAGGGCACTTCGCTATTAGGTGCCCCAATAAGACTCGCCGAACCATCGCTGTCACAGAATTACGGGAGTTACAAAAGGCCACAACCTCACCCTTGGCCTCTGAAACCATAGACACTACAGGTACCGGGTCCCACTTCATTGTATCCATCCTTATCACCATTGGGGAACGACAGCTTCACTGCTCTGCAATGCTTGACTCGGGGCCGGCGGGAATTTCATGGACTTGACCTTCGCCCATGAGAACAACATACCACTGGTAACCAGGGCAGCCCCTTCGATCTGGAAACCGTCGATGGGACCCCGCTCTCTTCTGGGCCGGTTACGCACCAGACCGCTGACCTTCAACTCTTCATCAAACCCGATCATCAGGAGACCATTCACTTCTCCCTGATCGCCTCCCCAAAGTTCCCGGTGATCCTGGGCATTCCATGGTTGGCCACCCACAACCCCTCGGTGGATTGGGAAACCCGCTGCTTACAGTTTCCATCTGAGTTTTGTTCGCTCAATTGCTCCCACAAACCCGTCCTTCCATCCGAAGACACGACTATCTCTGAAGTATCCATCAGGAATCTACTACCCCCTCAATACCGTGAGTACCAAGATGTCTGCGACAAGAAAACGCAGACAAGCTGCCGCCACACCGACCCTACGACTGCCCAATAGAACTGTTGCCCGGGGCCGAAATACCCTTTGGCAGTATCTATTCCCTCTCAGAGCCTGAACTCAAGGCTCTGAAAGAATACCTGGACGAGGACCTAAAGAAAGGGTTCATCCGGCCCTCTACCTCCCCAGCAGGAGCCCCCTTTTTCTTTGTGGAGAAAAAGACTCATCCTTGCGTCCCTGCATTGACTACAGGAAGCTAAACGACATAACCGTTAAGAACCGGTACCCGCTCCCGCTGATTTCTGAACTCCTCGAGAGACTCCGGGTAGCGAAAATCTTCACCAAACTTGACCTTCGAGGGGCCTACAACCTTGTCCGAATCCGAATCCGGACGAATGGAAGACCGCCTTCCGGACACGTTATGGTCACTTCGAGTATCTGGTCATGCCTTTCGGACTTTGTAATGCTCCCGCCACCTTCCAGCACTTCATTAATGATGTCCTCAGGGACATGCTGGATCTGTTTGTAGTCGTTTACCTGGATGACATCTTGATCTTCTCAGAAGACCTCGAACAGCACCGCGAACATGTCCGCAGGGTATTGCAGAGACTCCGCCAGAACTCTCTTTATATCAAACTCGAGAAATGTGAGTTTGAGCGAACCACCACTCAGTTCCTTGGGTACATCATCTCCCCAGAGGGCCTAAATATGGACCCAGGGAAGGTCCAAGCCATGTTGGACTGGCCCATTCCAAATAACGTGAAGGAGGTACAAAGATTTATTGGCTTCGCCAACTTCTATCGGAAGTTTATCCGGGACTTCTCCAAGGTCATCGCACCGATCACCCAACTCACCAAAAAGGCAGTCCCCTTCTCCTGGACACCCGAGGCCCAGGAGGCCTTCACGAAGTTGAAACTCCTCTTCACTTCTGCTCCAATCCTAGTCCACCCGAACCCCGAGTTGCCTTTTACTATCGAAGTGGATGCATCTGACTCCGCGGTAGGGGCAGTTCTGTCACAACGGACAGGGGAGAAGATGCTACTACACCCGTGCGCATATTTCTCTCGCCAGATGTCCCCCTCCGAGAAGAACTACGACATCGGGAACAAAGAACTACTGGCGATCAAGGAAGCCTTCTCCGAGTGGAGACACCTGCTGGAGGGAGCTGCCAACCCCATAATCGTACTAACCGACCACAAAAACCTCGAGTTCATCCGCAGCGCTAAGAGACTCACAGCCAGACAGGCCAGATGGAGCCTATTCTTTTCCCGCTTCAACTTTCTCTTCACATATCGCCCGGATCAAAAACAGCAAGGCTGACGCCCTCTCCAGAATGTTTTCAGAGCCCTCACAGAGTAATAAGGGCCAAGACAACATCCTATCCGAGAAAAGTGTTGTGGGGGCCACCTACTCTAAAGAACTCCTGGTCACAATCAAAGAAGGATACGAAAATGACCCCTTCCTCACCCACCCCACAAGGAATGTCAGCCTCACGTTTAAAAATGGTCATTGGTTTCATCAGGACCTACAACTTTATGTACCAGAAATCGCACGACTCGAAGTGCTCAAACTTAACCATGACTCCAAGCTGGCCGGCCATCTGGGCACAAGAAAGACCCAGGAGCTTCTCTCCCGCTCCTTCTGGTGGCCAACATACAAGGAGGACACCAAGAAGTACATCTCCTCGTGCACGGTCTGTGCCCGCAATAAGACTCCTCGTTCCTCTCCCGTGGGTCTGTTACAACCCCTCCCAATTCCCTCCCGCCCCTGGGGCTCGATCTCCATGGACTTTGTGGTAGACCTTCCTCCTTCAAAAGGGATGAACACCATCCTGGTCGTGGTCGACCGCCTCACCAAAATGGCCCATTTCATTCCCTACAAGGGCCTACCCACGGCCAAACAGACGGCTGATCTTGTCCTCAAAGAGGTCTTCAGGCTGCATGGGATTCCGGACGACGTGGTCTCAGACCGAGGCGTACAATTTACCTCAAAGTTCTGGAAGGACTTCTGCCTGGCGCTCGGGGTTAAAGTGAACCTTTCCTCCGCTTTCCACCCTCAGTCAAGCGGGCAGACGGAGAGAACTAACCAGACCTTAGAGCAGTACCTACGTTGTTTCAGCTCCCACCTGCAGGATGACTGGCTCGACCATCTCCCCACAGCCGAGTTCGCCTACAACAATGCTGAGCACAGCTCAACCAAGCACAGCCCTTTCTTTGCTAACACAGGCTGGCACCCGTGTTCATTCCCCACCTGCCCGTTGACTCCACCCTCCCAGCAGTGGCCGAGCGCCTAACAACCCTACAGGAGGCACAAAAGGACATAATAGACAACCTCCAGCTCGCCCAGAGGCGCTTTAAACAGGGAGCAGACAGACGCCGCAAACCCACCCCAGGCTTCCATGTAGGAGACAAGGTATGGCTGTCCACCAGGAACCTCAGACTGAAGGTCCCCTCCAAAAGTTAGCCCCAAAATACATGGGTCCGTTCCAGGTCACCGCACAAATCAATGAGGTCACGTTCGGCTTGACCTTCCGGATTCCATTAGGGTGCACCCTGTCTTCCATTGCTCCCTCCTCAAGCCATACGTGGAGAATACCTTCACTGGCCGCCACTCGCCCCCTCCACCACCCGTGAGGGTACAAGGTGAGGAAGAGTTCATTGTCGAGAAGATCCTTGACTCCAGGATCCACAGAGGAAAATTGCAATATCTAATTGGGTGGGAGGGCTACCCTCCCGAGGATAACTCTTGGGAGCCTGAAGAAAATGTTCATGCCCCCAGACTTGTCAGGGAGTTCCATCTGAGTCACCCAGATAAGCCTTCCCCTGCGGTGCCCGGAGGTCACCTTGGAAGGGGGAGTACTGTCAGGACTCGAACCCGTGGCCAGTCATGTCCCAGACGGTAGCTCTACCCACTAGGCTACCGTCTCTCCTTGGACTAATCTCTAGCTAACTTCTAACTTCTACTACCTCTCTTGTCCTTGCCTTGTCCTGCTGATTATCCCAATCTCTTGCACCTGCTACTTCCCTATAAAACCCAGCCCTTGAACCCAGCCCTTTGCTGGTTATTGTGCCTCAAGCCTGTAGCAAGCTTCCTCTCTGCTCCTCCACGACTACTGCTGTTTACCTTTGTTGCTGACCCGGACCGTTTGACCTCGCTGAACTGCCGCCTGCATTGACCCTTTGCCTTCCACCGACTACGCCTCTGTCTACTCCTGCTGTTACCTCGCTGCCATCTCTACTGCCGACCCGGACTGATCGACCACGCTACCTGCCTCCTGCTTCTGTGGGTCTTTGCCACTGGACTCCAACCACCAGCCGGCTGTCCTCTGACTCAGGTGAGCCAAGGACCGTTACAGAATAACCAGCCCTACCATGGAGTCCGCAATGGCCACTCTGCGCAAGCAGGTCTCCGAACTTCAGGAGTTTGGCACCACTGCCCAAGAGGAAATTACTCAACTTAAAGGCGCAATCCAGAGCCAACAGAGGGAAATTATCGACTTGCAGCGTCTACTACTGGACGTACGCGGCGCGGTCACCGACACCCGTATGCCTCTCCCGTCAAAGTTTAACGGCGATCGGAACCAATTTCGGGGTTCCTCAACCAGTGCCGTATTTACTTTCAGATGCAGCCGGGCTCTTTTACTTCAGACAGAAAGAAGATCCTGTTCATCATCAACCTTCTAACTGATGAGGCCCTGGCATGGGCATCCCCATATGTGGAATCCCACAGTCTCGTATTGAATAACCTAGACAACTTTACCACAGCCATGAGCCAAGTGTTCGACGACCCTAACCGCTGCGCGACGGCCGAGGCTAGGCTGCACAGTCTACGGCAGGGAAGACGCTCTGTAGCCGAGTATTCCTCAGAGTTCCGCCGCTGGGTCACGGACACCACCTGGAACCCAGCTGCCCAGAAGAGTCAATTTCGCCGTGTTGCTGACCCGGACCGTTTGACCTCGCTGAACTGCCGCCTGCATTGACCCTTTGCCTTCCACCGACTACGCCTCTGTCTACTCCTGCTGTTACCTCGCTGCCATCTCTACTGCCGACCCGGACTGATCGACCACGCTACCTGCCTCCTGCTTCTGTGGGTCTTTGCCACTGGACTCCAACCACCAGCCGGCTGTCCTCTGACTCAGGTGAGCCAAGGACCGTTACACTGAATCAGAAAGCTGAGCTGATGCATTTAAAGCTTCATCCTGAAAATGTTTCTTCATAGTAAGTGACTGTGCCAACCTGTTCACATCTAAAATGGTTGTATATATATTGAAATGACTTGGTGGGAGAAAAAGAAAGTCCCCTTCTTAATACATTAATCTGATGCTCATATTGCACAATTAATCGCATCAGCTTCAGTGAGCATTCAGACAGGACATAAATAAATTCCTCAGAATATGCTATGGTGAGCTTCTTTTTAATTCTTTACCCTCTGGGTATCATTAATTTATCAATGTACTTTTGTAAAGAAGTAGAATCCCACCATGTGCGTAATTGCTCTAGCGTAGACATAAGTGTGTTTAAATTCAAGTCCTCCTGTACTTTATGGTCAGGCACATTAAATATAGCATTCATCTTATTTATACGTTCTTGGTCTTCTTCCATAGACCGCATTGCAAAGTGTGCCATTATATAAACAGATACCAGGAATCAGATCGCATTTAAAAAAGAACTGAAACACATCCCAGGGAGTGCACGCCGTCCAAGTGCGGATGTTACATCACTATATACTTATATACCTCACAGTTTGGCCTTAGGGTCACTTAGGTGGTTTTTAGATGTATATACTCCATATACTATACAACTCCGGGAATATATGAAACTGGTTCTGGATTTCCTACTTAGGCACAATTTCTTTATGTTCGATGGGACATTTTTTCTCCAGATATTGAATGTGTCGATAGGGGCTAAGTTCTCTCCCTCCTTAGCTAATATCTTTATGGCATGGTCGGAGAGACACTTTCTCCTCATCGACACACACCCTTTTTATGCATCCATCCGGTGGTACGGCCGTTACATCGACGACCTGCTGTTTGTTTGGTCGGGCGATGTGGTGGCCATACCGCCGTTTGGATAGTATTTGGATTCTTGTGTGGAGTCTATTTCCTTTAATATGCTTTTTGATACCCATCAGATTATGTTTCTGGATTTGTGCCTAGTAGGTGATTCTGAAAAGGAGAGGGTACTCACCTTAACGTTTAGGAAGGAGACATCAGGCGATACGACCCTATTAGCGACATCCTGTCATCCCTCCCATGTTATACAAAATATTCCCAAAGGGGAGATGATTAAGGCAAGAAAAAATTGCCCAACTGAGTAAGGTTTCTTTAAGGAGGTCAGGGCAACAGGGAGCCGCTTATGCAAAAGATGTTAAAATGCCAACCATATAAAGAAATGTGAAAGAACAGCTAGTTCAGTAAATAGAGACACTCTTCTCTTCCCAGTTGGTAAAACTGATAGTATTAAAAAAAATGAAGCTGGGAAGCATAACCCATCTATATTTTCTACACAATATAGTGTGAAATTTAGCGACATTATTAAAATTATCAATAAATATTTACCAGTTTTGCATGCGGACAGACAGTGGTCTATGGTGGTGGCATCAGGAGTGAAATATATAGCACGCAGATATCCAACTTTGGGGGATATGCTTAGTCCAAGCCTGTTTCAGGAGAGAAATAGGTTAAACCGACATGGTTAAATAATCCTGGGTGTTTTCGTTGTGGGCACACCAAATGCATATGTTGCGGGTATATTAAATCTTGCAGGAGCTTTAGATCTACATCCAACAATAAAGATTTTGTGATTAGATCATATCTAAATTGTAACACCAGATATGTAATTTATTTAATCACTTGTACGCAGTGTAATATCCAGTATGTGGGCTGTACAACTAACACACTGAAAACAGGCATATATCAGATGTGCCCCTGTATGACAAACAAAATGTATCTGCTGTCAGTTCACACTGTGCAGTACTACATGCAGGCTCTACTCCATATTTATCTGTCCAAGGCACAGAAAGGGTTACTCCCCCAGTAAGAGGAGGTGACCATAAACGCAAGCTGTTGAACAGAGAGGCATATTGGATCTTTCAAATAGACACTAGGCAACCTAAGGGTCTGAACAAGCGCCAAGATTTGATATTGCAATAATGAAACTGCATCATGCTTGTGTATATATATTTTTTTTTTATATAGTAATGTTACTGATATGTTAGCTAATTGTTCCATTGTCTGGAAACATTTTTTATTCCTGTTATTTGTGAATGTGCTCCAGTGTTTCACATGTGTATATTTTAAAGGTCTGATTGCCATGGGAGGGGTTTTGGAGTTTTTTATTTCTCCTACTCCCCTTTAAATTGCAACCAAACTCACAACTTCCCTGTCATGAGTAAGGGCTGCTATGCTATAGCCCGAAACGCGTAGAAGGGATTTACTGTCCGTACCTGTACTTGGAATTTTTATCGTATCAATAAATAACGAAACTTTGCTGTAAAGAGCTGGATTTTAAAAAAGTTTTTTTTGCACTTTGTGTGTTTATACTGTCCAGGACTCTTATCCGTGCTCACAGCACAGAAGACCAGGTGAGAGCTGCTGAGTTTTTCTATTGCTGTATTTTCATCCCTTTGATTGAAACACTTTACTCTAACGCTGGGTTCAGACCTGAGCGTTTCTGAGATGCGCGTTTTCCACGCGTTTTTGTGCGCATTTTTGGCAATAGTAAACGTGCGTTTTACGCGCGTTTGTGTGATTGACTGCAGTGTTGTCCAATGACCAAATATCCCTGTCTATATAAAGTTTGGCCTTTCCAGCATGTTGCAAATTCATAAACGCGCGTTCGAACGCGCGTTTTTAGTGTCAGAAACGTGCAAAATACAAGCATTGCGTGTTCCCATTGAAGTCTATGGGCCAAAACGCACGACAAACGCCCCCAAAAAAGCTCAAGTACTTGTAATGCGTCGGACGTTTTTCAGCGCGTTTGAACGTGCTGTAAAACGCGAAAATGTGAATCAGTCCCATAGGGAAGCATTGGTTTGTATCGGTTATGTGTTTTACAGCGCGTTCGAACGTGCTGTAAAACGCGCAAGTGTGAACTGAGGGTAATGGAACAGCTTTGGAGCAATTACACCTGCTCTGCACTGCTGTTGCATTGTTGTGCATTTTCATACTGTACCTGCCTTCCAACAGCCTTAACTTTTTCTTTATTGTTTTATCAACACAACCTTAATAGGATTTGTTTTTGTTTTTTTATTTGTTTTTTTGTGTGTTTTTTTTGTACATATAATGATCTCTTTTTCAGGTCAGGACAGTTATGGCAAATACAAATTTTTATCTCTTATCACGTTTTATGACATGTTTTACTACATGAAAAAAATCACATATTTTTGTGTTGCCATACTATTCTAGGAGCTATGTAAGGGCTTGTTTTGTTTTTGTCTTTTTGGAGGGGGGTGAGACAGGATTTTCATGGCTACTAATTTTGGTAAATATAACGTTGAATTTTCAGAAGGGATCCAGAACTAAAAAAAAAAAAGATATTTTAGATTTTTTTTTTTTTTCGTGTGTGTTCTGGATAAATAATGTGATAATTTTATACTTCCGGTGACGCTAATTTGTTAAACATTTAAATATATAATTAGCTTTTTCATTTTTTTGATTAGCCAATTTATTTAAATAATAGATTTTACCATTTGAAAAAAGAAAAGAAAAGCTGTATTATAAGAATTTGTTTAAAGTTCCTTAACCATTTTATGATGTATCTAAAAACTAGCAGCAAGTTTTCATTTTCTATTTAACTTTATTAGAAATGACAGATATCTTTTCTTTGAAGTATTTTGAGGCCATGAAGGACACTAATTAATCGAAAAACAAAGGATTGTCCACTCTGTGGTAGACAAGCTGTTGCCTAAGCACTGAATTTGCTGATTCTGGGTAAAACAACATCTTAAATAAAAATTATAAAGTCAGCCTCCAGCAAATAACATAATTCTTATTTAATCAGCAATTTCATTAGCATGTTGTCTATTTATTTATTGATTTATTTTAAATTTTATAATTATCTGACATACATAGTACTTATCAAGAGACTGTTTAATAGTCAATGTACTACACTGGGTAAAAGATTAAAATAAATGACAAGCCTATAGACATACAACAGTGATTTGACTAATGTTTATACAATACAAAAAGTGTCTATGTTTGATTTTTGCATTATGTTGTCAACTCACTGGTAGGGATGAGCAAACTTCAGTTTTTGAAGTTCAGGTTTCAGTTATGCAGTCCTCTCCTGCATAACGGAAAACGGATCTGTTATGCTGGCCATAGACTTCTATTATGACAGAATGCATAATGAAATGCCTCTAAAGACATTCCGTAATTGAATTCCGTTATGTTCTGTGGTAACAGAATCCATAACACAATTCAGTGTAAACCCGAACTGCAAAAACTGAAGTACTCCTTGACATTGGCGGCACAATATATTGGATATGCACTATGCATAAAATGTACATACAATGTTAATATACATATAATGTTAATGTACAGATAATGTTTAACAATGGACCAGTGCATACTGTAAATACGAAGCTATGTGCAAAATGAAATGTTCTTTCTAGCTGCTCCTACAATAAGCATGACATACTTTATTCTAATACAAATGTACTGTAATAGTTTACCTCTTGTTGAGCAAGTATGCATTTTGCACCTTGTGCATTGATATTTCTTATACTGTACAAATCTGCATATGAAAGGTAATTAATACAAGATGGATTTTCATTTATTATTTACCAACCACTTAGTTTGAGCTGCATACTAACATCATGTTGCTACATTTGAAGTTCTCATTCTTCTTAGGCTACTTTCACATTAGCGTTTTCAATTCCGCTATTGAGATCTGTCACAAGATCTCAATAGTGGAAGAAAATGCTTCAGTTTTTACCCAATTCATTGTCAATGGGGACCAAACTGAACTGAAAGAAACAGAATGCATTAAAATACATTCCGTTTTGTTTGGTTGTGCTCCCATCACGGACAGAATAACGTTGCAAGCAGTGTTTTTCTGTTTGCGATGTGGTGCGGAGCAATCCATCCTGGCACACAATGTAAGTAAATGGGGACGATCTGTTTTCTCTAACACAATAGAAAACGGATCCGTCACCCATTGACTTTCAATAGCGTTCTGTTCATGATGGATCCGTCCTGCTATAGAAGACATAATATAACTGGATCCGTTCATGACGGATGCATGTGGTTGTATTTTGGTAACGGAGCGTTTTTGCAGATCCATGACAGATCCCCAAAAAACGCAAATGTGAAAGTAGCCCAACCGATATTATATATACACATTTTTAAGCTTGCCTTCTCTTTTTTTTTTTTACATTTTGATTCTGCAACCTCCATCTGACATTATTGTGTTCTATTGAAGTATTTCTATTTATCTGTCCAGTATTATGCCATATTTATTTTACTATATAGCTCTGAGTGAATTATATGCAAAAAGAAAAAAAAAGTATGATTATATGTTTACTAGTGTTGGGTGAGCATGCTTGGCTCGAGCATTGCTATGCTTGGCCGAATACCGCGTGTGCTTGAGCCAGTGTATATATATATATAATCATACTTCTGATATATATGAATGCATAATATGTGTGAAACTACCACTGATGCTTTTAGCCATAATATATTTACATATATTATAATATATATTCTAAATATATCATAATATATGTAAATATATTATGGCTAAAATATATATATATATATATATATATATATATATATATATATATATATATATATATACATATATTTCTGTCAGGATTTGAATTTCCAATCTTGTACATTAGAGGCAAGAACGTTAACCACTACAATATAGAGCTACATATTATCCTGCACAGACATATAAAAAAAGTCTTCTGCTGAATAGGAATACTCACTACATCAGAAACTATTATGAGGTTTTTCTGACACAGTTTAGCAGTCAGCTTTATAGCTGAGTGGATAAGGTCCTTGATTCTAATGTACAAGGTTGGGAGTTCAAAATCCTATCTGAAACCTTTCAGAAATTGATTTGAATAAACTGGGGTGTCCCCAAGCACTGACTCAATATATGGATATAGCTATATATGGAGTCAGAGCAGGGGCTAGAGTCCTGACACCCTCCTCTCTTCAGAGCAGGGGGTGCATGGGGTTCTTCCATTGTGCTCGGTCGAGCATCGTGAAGTGTTCTACTCGAGCACTTTGGTGCTCATCCAACACTAATGTTTACTTGTTCTCTGGTTCAATCTATCAAATGATGTGTGGCATGATATGACCAGTTTAAAAAAAAATAAAAAATACAAGATTTCTTTCCTTTATGCGTCTATGTGCTTTACACTGTGTTAGCATTATGTTTGATTGTATACCTCTACGGTGTTTAGATTTTATTATATACAAGACTTCAATATATTTGTCTTCCTGTGACATCAACTTTAAAGTTTAAGTATCCTTATTCTGCTGGCACAGTTCTATAAATAAGGGTCCTTTCACACTAGCATTGCTAGAATCCAGCAGGCTGTTCCGGCAACGGCAAACCGTATGCAAACGGATAACAGGTTTTTCCGGATCAGTTTGATCATCAATTTGACCATTATCATCCAGTTTCAAATGCAATAACAGATCCGGTATTTAAATTTCAAATACAAATTATACATTGGCTACAAAACACGACAGAAGGTCACATATCCCTCAGATGCTGCCTCAAAAGATAGCAAACATGCCAGACCACATTCAATTTGGATTTCAGGCGCTAATCCTTGTTTCCCGTGGTAGGAGACATCTGATCACTTCAGCCCTAATAAGAAGGGGTGCATTTGAAGTTCTTTTTCCTGAACTGTGAAATTATCCTGACAAGTATTTCACCTGCAGAACGATTAATGCTTACCTAAGGTAATTTGAAATTTTTAACAATTTTATATTTTGCTAAATATTATTTATGGATACGTTATTATTAAATATTTAATGGAGGTTGTACGGGTTTATAGCTGAACCCAGACATATCTCTCTACCCCTCGGTATGAAAATTTGCTGTATTTGAAACTGTACTCTGACTTGCGCAGCTCTTGATTGTGCATGCCTATGGCTTTGGAGGCTTTAAAGTAGTATTTTTCACTATGACATCACCGGCTCCTAGGGGCAGGCTTTACCCCTATCTCAGCCATCAGAGACATTGACTTCACTGTGAACAATGCTAGCCAGAAGTGTATGCCTATCATTCTCCATGGAGAGCTCTTTCCATCACTGGATCTTCCAAAAATGTCCTTTGCCCTGTGAGATTCACCCCAGAACAAAGGAGAGCAGTATAGCATTCAATGTCAAGTCTAACGGTGTTGTAAAAATGGCCAACCAAATTATATAGTGTGTAGGATTTTATTTTTTTTTACCGCTTGGCTCATTTGTATTTACACTCCTTTTTTTGTTTTCTTCCGATAGATTTCTGGCAACAGGAGAGATTTTGATATACCTGCATTATCACTTTCAGCTGGGAATTTCAACAGTTTCCATGATTGTTAAAGATACCTGCTGTGCTCTGTGGGAGCTGTTGCATGAAGAGTTTATACCTATCCCAAGTAGGAAACAGTGGATAGAAATTGCTGATTTTTTTTGGAAGTGTGCCAGTTTCCTAACTGTCTTGGGGCTGTGGACGGGAAACATATCCCAAGGCAGTGGTTCTGAGTACTTTAATTACCAAAAATATTTTTCCATTATATTATTGGCCATCGCTGATGACCAGTAACGATTTGTGGCAATCAATGTTGGGGCTTATGGCCAAACTAATGATTCAATGGTCTTCAAAAATTTGGACATGGGGTGCAGAGTATACAATAGGCTATTTGATTTTACACCTCCTCAACCTCTACCAGGTACTGATGCTCCCCCTATGCACTAAGTGTTGGTTGGTGACAAAGCATTTTAGATGTTTGGCAACTAGTGATGAGCGAGCATGCTTGGCCGAATACCGGTTCGGCTCGAGCATTGCTTTGCTAGGCACATGGTGGTACTCGGCCGAATACCACATATGCTTGAGCGCCATGCTCGAGTCTCCGCCCCGCATGCTTCGCGGGTTGTAAGCAGCCAATGAAGGTGCAGGTAAGTACTCCCCTCACAGTAATGCCAGTAGCCATGTTGGCAGCTTGCATTACAGTGATTGGCTGGCTGGAACACGTCATCGGGTGCTATGTAGCACTCGATGACGCATGTTCGGCTCAGACATAGACAGGGAGAGGGAGCGGAATTTAACAGATTTTATCAGAAAATAGATTTGCAAAGACCCAAATGTCCTTTTAAGGACAACTGTGTGTGTGTGTGTTTTACAGCAGCAATCAATTTAACTCTTGCAGCCTCAGGGACAATGCTTCTCAAGGGACAGATAGCGCAGGGAGAGAAATTTGTTGTTTTTGCCACCAAAAGCTTTTCAAAGACCCCACAATGCCTTTTAATGACTACGGGGTGTGTTTCACAGCAGCAAGATATTTTAATTTTGTACCTATTACTGAGATATAGTGTACATCATCTGCAGACTGTGTCTTTAATAATCTGGCTCATATCTAGTGACCATAGTGTGTGGCTTTGTGTAAAAAATACAGTACTACATCAGCAAACAGTGTCTGTAGTGTAAATTCCTTTAATGTGGGTCTAATAGTGTGCATATTCTGGGGGTTTATGTGACATATACCATGTACATTATTTGTGCAACATTTAGTGTCCACAGGGTGTGCCTCTCTGTGTCAAATACTGTACCACAGGTGAAAACAGTGAATTTTGGGGAAATGTACATTATTTGTGCAACATTTAGTGTCCTCAGCGTGTGCCTCTCTGTGTCAAATACTGTACCACTGGGGAAAACAGTGTATTTTGGGTAAATGTACATTACTTGTGCAACATTTAGTGTCCATAGCATGTGCCTCTCTGTATCAAATACTGTACCACAGGTGAAAACTGTTTATTTTGGGGAAATGTACATTATTTCTGCAACATTTAGTGTCCATAGTGTGTGCCTCTCTGTGTCAAATACTGTACCACAGGTGAAAACAGTGTATTTTGTGGAAATGTATATTAGTTGTGCAACATTTACTGTCCATAGCCTGTGGCTCTCTGTATCAAATATTGTACCACATGTAAAAATTGTGTATTATGGGGAAATGTACATCATTTGTGCAACATTTAGTGTCCACAGCATGTGCCTCTTAGTGTCAAATACTGTACCACAGGTGAAAACAGTGTATTTTGTGGAAATGTACATTATTTGTGCAACATTTAGTGTCCACAGCGTGTGCCTCTCTGTGTCAAATACTGTACCACAGGTGAAAACAGTGTATTTTGGGGAAATGTACATTATTTGTGCAACATCTAGTGTGTGTGCATTTCATACATATCACTGACATATACTGTACGTTTTCAGAATGTCGGGCGGCACTGCGTTCAGGCGTGGGTGTTCGGTCAGTGGGTGTTATCCCAGATAGTTTTTGCTTGATAGTTTTATTCATCACTCATAAGCTCAGTGATGCGCGTTTCAGCACGAACTTGTGCCTTTGTCAAACAATGAGTGAGCAGCAGATTACAAACAAGCTCGAACAAACGGAAATTAAATAGCCCGCTCTGGATCACATGACACAGACGTCACATTGCCAGGGAGACAACTGCAAACAAACAAAATTAGTATATACAATATTACTTTGGGAATTCTGCAGTCCATCCTAGAAGTCACATTATGAAGACATTTCAATTCCACTGTAGAGACATATTGCAACAAGTTAAACAGACATATTCGTATATGTTGTATATCTGGACTTCTCCAAAGCATTTGATGCTGTACCTCATAAAAGGTTAGTATATAAAATGAGGATGCTCGGACTGGGAGAAAATTTCTGTATGTGGGTAAGTAACTGGCTGAGTGACAGAAAACAGAGGGCGGTTATTAACGGTAGATACTCAGATTGGGTCACTGTCACTAGTGGGGTACCTCAGGGGTCAGTATTGGGCCCTATTATCTTCAATATATTTATTAATGATCTTGTAGAAGGCATGAACAGTAAAATATCTATTTTTGCAGATGACACTAAACTGTGTAAAGTAATTAACACTGAAGAGGACAGTTTTCTGCTACAGAGGGATCTGGATAGATTGGAGGCTTGGGCAGTGAAATAGCAGATGAGGTTTAACACTGATAAATGTAAAGTTATGCACATGGGAAGGAATAATGCAAGTCACCCGTACATACTAAATGGTAAAACACTCGGTAACACTGACATGGAAAAGGATCTAGGAATTTTAATAAACAGCAAATTAAGCTGCAAAAACCAGTGTCAAGCAGCTACTGCCAAGGCCAATAAGATAATGGGTTGCATCAAAAGGGCATAGATGCCCGTGATGAGAACATAGTCCTACCACTTTACAAATCACTAGTCAGACCACACATGGAGTACTGTGTACAGTTCTGGGCTCCTGTGAACAAGGCAGACATAGCAGAGCTGGAGAGGGTTCAGAGGAGGGCAACTAAAGTAATAACTGGAATGGGGCAACTACAGTACCCTGAAAGGTTATCAAAATTAGGGTTATTCACTTTAGAAAAAAGACGACTAAGGGGAGATCTAATAACTATGTATAAATATATCAGGGGTCAGTACAGAGATCTCTCCCATCATCTATTTATCCACAGGACTGTGACTGTGACGAGGAGACATCTTCTGAATCTGGAGGAAAAAAGGTTTGTACACAAACATAGAAAAGGATTCTTCACGGTAAGAGCAGTGAGACTATGGAACTCTCTGCCTGAGGAGGTGTCTATGGTAAGTACAATAAAGGAATTCAAGAGGGGACTGGATGTATTTCTGGAGTGTAATATTATTACAGGCTACAGCTACTAGAAAGGGGTCATTGATCCAGGGAGTCATTCTGATTGTGGGGAAAATTGGCTTCTGCCTCACAGGGGTTTTTTGCCTTCCTCTGGATCAACTTGTAGGAAACTGGATGAACAAATGTCTTTTTTGGGTCTTATATACTATGTTACTATGTATATTAGAATCCGAAAGAAGTGTAGATGGGTGTCATAGAAAACTAGTATGACAGCATAGCCGCGATTTAACCCCTTGGGTGTTAATGTCTGTCAGCGGTGAAACCAATATGCTTCTCATTTGAGTAACATTTCTGCCCTATTACCCCTACGCCTAGGTAATGTAACCTCTTCAATTATCTGAAAGTGAAGTTGTGAAACATTATGTCTTTGCTGGTGGAAATGGTGTTGAATAGGTAATAACAAGTTGTCATTGTGTATGGTAGATTTATGTTTGCCAAAGCGGTCTTTCATACGCACGTTAGTTTCACCTACGTAGCAAAGACCGCATGGACATTTCAACAAATAGATAACAAATGTGTAGAGTTGAGCGAACACCTGGATGTTCGGGTTCGACGAGTTCGGCCGAACTTTCGAAAAATGTTCGGGTTCGGGATCCGAACTCGACCCGAACTTCATCCCAAACCCGAACCCCATAGAAGTCAATGGGGACCCGAACTTTTGGGCACTAAAAAGGCTGTAAAACACACCCGGAAAGGGCTAGAGGGCTTCAAAAGGCAGCAAAATGTAGTTAAATCCCCTGCAAACAAATGTAGATAGGGAAATGATGAGTTAACATAAAATAAATAAAAATTAAACAATATTAATTGGAGTGAGGTCCCATAGCACAGAATCAGGCTTCAAGTCACCCACCAATGGAGAAGGTCACTTACTATTATTTTGACCACAGCACCCAGACAAAGGAGAGAGGTCCCACAGCAGAGAACCAGGCATCATATCACCCACCACAGGAGTAGGCCACCATTTAGTTACTTTGACCCCTACACCCAGACGGAGGAGAGAGGTTACACAGCAGAGAATCAGGCATTTAGATCACCCACCACAGGAGTAGGCCACCATTGAATCAGACCCGGCAACCATGTCAGATGGCACAAGCATAAGCTTTATATCAATCAGCACAGGAGAAGGCGACTTTGACAGACTTTGACCCCTACACCCGGACGGAGGAGAGAGGTTTCAAAGCAGAGAATCAGGCATTTAGATCACCCACCACAGGAGTAGGCCCCAATTTAATGGGACCCCGGCAACCATGTCAGATGGCACAACCATCAGCTTCATATCAATCAGCACAGGAGAAGGCGACTTTGAAAGACTTTGACCCCTACACCCAGACGGAGGAGAGAGGTTTCACAGCAGAGAATCAGGCATTTAGATCACCCACCACAGGAGTAGGCCCCCATTGAATCAGACCCTGGCAACCATGTCAGATGGCACAACCATCAGCTTTATATCAATCAGCACAGGAGAAGGCGACTTTGAAAGACTTTGACCCCTACACCCAGATGGAGGAGAGAGGTTTCACAGCAGAGAATCAGGCATCATATCAACCACCACAGGAGAAGCCACCATTTAGTTACTTTGACCCCTGCACCCAGGAAGAGGAGAGAGGCACCACAGCACATATTCTGGCATCATATCAGCCACCACAGGAGAAGCCACCATTGAGTTACTTTGACCCCTGCACCCAGGAAGAGGAGAGAGGCCCCACAGCACATATTCTGGCATCATACTAACCACCACAGGAGAAGCCACCATTGAGTTACTTTGACCCCTGCACCCAGGAAGAGGAGAGAGGCCCCACAGCACATATTCTGGCATCATATCAGCCACCACAGGAGAAGCCACCATTGAGTTACTTTGACCCACGCACCCAGGAAGAGGAGAGAGGCACCACAGCACATATTCTGGCATCATATCAGCCACCACAGGAGAAGCCACCATTGAGTTACTTTGACCCCTGCACCCAGGAAGAGGAGAGAGGACCCACAGCACATATTCTGGCATCATACTAACCACCACAGGAGAAGCCACCATTGAGTTACTTTGACCCCTGCACCCAGGAAGAGGAGAGAGGCCCCACAGCACATATTCTGGCATCATATCAGCCACCACAGGAGAAGCCACCATTGAGTTACTTTGACCCCTGCACCCAGGAAGAGGAGAGAGGCACCACAGCACATATTCTGGCATCATATCAGCCACCACAGGAGAAGCCACCATTGAGTTACTTTGACCCCTGCACCCAGGAAGAGGAGAGAGGCCCACAGCACATATTCTGGCATCATATCAGCCACCACAGGAGAAGCCACCATTGAGTTACTTTGACCCCTGCACCCAGGAAGAGGAGAGAGGCACCACAGCACATATTCTGGCATCATATCAGCCACCACAGGAGAAGCCACCATTGAGTTACTTTGACCCCTGCACCCAGGAAGAGGAGAGAGGCCCCACAGCACATATTCTGGCATCATATCAGCCACCACAGGAGAAGCCACCATTTAGTTACTTTGACCCCTTCACCCAAACAGAGGAGAGAGGTTCCACATCAGAGAATCAGGCATCATATCAACCACCACAGGAGTAGGCCACAATTTAATGGGACCCCGGCAACCATGTCAGATGGCACAACCATCAGCTTCATATCAATCAGCACAGGAGAAGGCGACTTTGAAAGACTTTGACCCCTACACCCAGACGGAGGAGAGAGGTTTCACAGCAGAGAATCAGGCATTTAGATCACCCACCACAGGAGTAGGCCCCATTGAATCAGACCCTGGCAACCATGTCAGATGGCACAACCATCAGCTTTATATCAATCAGCACAGGAGAAGCCACCATTGAGTTACTTTGACCCCTGCACCCAGGAAGAGGAGAGAGGCCCCACAGCACATATTCTGGCATCATACTCAACCACCACAGGAGAAGCCACCATTGAGTTACTTTGACCCCTGCACCCAGGAAGAGGAGAGAGGCCCCACAGCACATATTCTGGCATCATATCAGCCACCACAGGAGAAGCCACCATTGAGTTACTTTGACCCCTGCACCCAGGAAGAGGAGAGAGGCCCCACAGCACATATTCTGGCATCATACTAACCACCACAGGAGAAGCCACCATTGAGTTACTTTGACCCCTGCACCCAGGAAGAGGAGAGAGGCCCCACAGCACATATTCTGGCATCATATCAGCCACCACAGGAGAAGCCACCATTGAGTTACTTTGACCCCTGCACCCAGGAAGAGGAGAGAGGCACCACAGCACATATTCTGGCATCATATCAGCCACCACAGGAGAAGCCACCATTGAGTTACTTTGACCCCTTCACCCAAACAGAGGAGAGAGGTTCCACATCAGAGAATCAGGCATCATATCAACCACCACAGGAGTAGGCCACAATTTAGTTTATTTGACCCCTGCACCCAGGAAGAGGAGAGAGGCCCCACAGCACATATTCTGGCATCATATCACACACCACAGGAGAAGGCCTCTTTCAGTGATTTAGGCCTTTGGACCCAGACAGAGGAGAGAGGTCAGAGATTAGCTTCATATCCCCAGCACAGCAGAAGACCGCTTTATTTGACTTAGGCCTCAGCACCCAGACAGAAGACAGAGGTAGCATGGCAGAGGTTATGGCTTCATGTCACCCGTTAGTTTAACCGGCCACTTTCATCTGGTTAGGCCCCGGCGCCCAGACAGAGAAGAGTTTCATTCAACTGTGGGTTTCATAAAATTTGTATCAAATAAAGAAGTGGCCCGTAGCACAACAAGACATGTTTTAGGCAGTTAATAAGGACTACTCTGCACAAGGGAGGGACAGGTCCTGTGGGATCCATGCCTGGTTCATCTTTATGAAGGTCAGCTTGTCCACGTTGGCTGTGGACAGGCGGCTGCGCTTGTCAGTAATGACGCCCCTGCCGTGCTGAATACGCTGCTCAGATAAAACGCTGGCCGCCGGGCAGGAAAGCACCTCCAAGGCATAACATGCTAACTCTGGCCACGTGGACAATTTCGAAACCCAGTAGTTGAATGGGGCCGAACCATCCGTCAGGATGTGGAGGGTGTGCAGACATACTGTTCAACCATGTTAGTGAAATGCTGCCTCCTGCTAACACGCTCCGTATCAGGTGTCGGTGCAGATAGCTGTGGCGTGGAGACAAAACTTTTCCACATTTCTGCCATGCTAACCCTGCCCTCAGATGAGCTGGCCGTGACACAGCTGCGTTGGCGACCTCTTGCCACTCCTCTGCCTTCACCTTCCACCTGTTCCCTGTGACATGTGGGAATGCTCTCAAGAGCGCCTCTATCAGCGTAGCGCTTGTACTCGCGCATCTTACGGTCGCGCTCCAGTTCAGGAATTAAAGTGGGCACATTGTCTTTATACCGGGATCCAGCAGGGTGGCCACCCAGTAGTCTGCACACGTTAAAACGTGGGCAACTCTGCTGTCGCTACGCAGGCATTGGAGCATATATTCGCTCATGTGGGCCAGGCTACCCATGGGTAAGGACAAGCTGTCCTCTGTGGGAGGCGATCGTCATCGTCCACCGTATCCCCCAGCCACGCACCAGTGATGGGCCTGGGCTGCCACCCCGCTGTGAACTTGCGTCATCCTCGTCCCTCCACCTCCTCCTCCTCATCCTCCTCGTCCTCCAGTACAGTGCCTTGGCTGGCGACTTGTGAACCTGTCCTCTGCTGCTTAAACAAACCTCCCTCTGAGCCAATTCGAGACAGACGTGGTATAAGTGGTATTGTAACGCTGATAACAGTGTCATCGCCACTGGCCATGTTGGTGGAGTACTCGAAACAGCGCAGCAGGGCACACAGGTCTCGCATGGAGGCCCAATCATTGGTGGTGAAGTGGTGCTGTTCGGCAGTACGACTGACGCGAGCGTGCTGCAGCTGAAACTCCACTATGGCCTGCTGCTGCTCGCACAGTCTCTCCAGCATGTGCAAGGTGGAGTTCCACCGGGTGGGCACGTCGCATATGAGGCGGTGAGCGGGAAGGCCGGTTCCGCTGTAGCGCAGACAGGCGAGCAGCGGCAGGATGTGAACGGCGGAAGCGCGCACAGACGGCCCGCACTTTATGCAGCAGCTCTGACATGTTGGGGTAGTGGTGAATGAACCTCTGCACCACCAAGTTCAGCACATGCGCCAGGCAAGGGATGTGCGCCAAACCGGCTAGTCCCAGAGCTGCCACGAGATTTCGCCCATTATCGCATACCACCAGGCCTGGCTTGAGGCCCACCGGCAGAAACCACTCGCCGGTCTGTTGTTCAATACCCCGCCACAACTCCTTGCGCGGTGTGGGGCCTGTCCCCCAAACATATGAGTTTCAGAATGGCCTGCTGACGCTTACCCCGGGCTGTGCTGAAGTTGGTGGTGAAGGTGTGTGGCTGACCGGATGAGCTGGTGGAAGCAGTGGAGGAGGAAGCCGAGTAGGAGGAGGAGGCTACAGGAGGCAGAGAATGATGCCCTGCGATCCTAGGGGCGGAAGGACGTGCGCCAAGGAACTGTCCGCCGGGGCCCAGCCGCCACTACATTCATCCAGTGTGCAGTTAGTGAGATATAGCGTCCCTGGCCGTGCTTACTGGTCCACGTATCTGTGGTTAGGTGGACCTTGCCACAAATGGCGCTGCGCAGTGCACACTTGATTTTATCGGACACTTGCATGTGCAGGAAGGCACGGCTGTCTTGGAGAAGTAGTGGCGGCTGGGAACCACATACTCGCGGGACAGCCATGGCCATCAGCTGTTTGAAGCTGTCTGTGTCCACCAGCCGGAATGACAGCATTTCAAAGGCCAGCAGTTTAGAAATGCTGGCGTTCAGGCCAAGGGCTCGAGGGTGACTCGGGGGAATTTGCGCTTCCTCTCTAAGGTTTGAGATATTGAGAGCTGAACGCTGCTGTGTGATATAGTGGAGACGCTAGTTGACGGTGGCGGTGGTGGTGGTGTCGGTGGCACATCCTCTGTTTGCTGCTCGGCAGGTGGCAACATTCCTCTCGAGGCGGAAGCCGAGGCAGCAGCGGTAGAGGGAGCAGGGGAGCCTCAGCGAGTGCCTGGTTTTTAAGGTGTGTACCCCACTGCAGTTCATGCTTTGCATGTAGATGCCTGGTCATGCAGGTTGTGCTGAGGTTCAGAACGCAATGCCTCGCCTCAGGCTCTGATGGCAGAGCGTGCAAGTCACTCGGGTCTTGTCGGTAGGACATTGTTTAAAGAAGTGCCATGCCAGGGAACTCTTTGAAGCTGCCTTTGTGGGGCTGGGTCCCTGTTGGCGATGTCCAGTAGCAGGCGAACTCTGGGGCGGCGGCTCGTCTGCTTTGGCCCCCTGCTCCTCTTTGGCTTCGCTGTTGTCTCGGTCTCACCACTACCTCTTCCTCTGAACTGTGAAAGTCATCGCCACGACCTTCAGTCCATGTGGGGTCTAAGACCTCATCGTCCTCTGCATCGTCTTCCACCCAGTCTCCCTCCCTGACCTCCTCCTGTTCAGTCTGCACACTGCAAAAAGACGCGGCAGTGGGCACCTGTGTTTCGTCATCATCAGAGAGTCGGTGACTCTGCTGTGGTGGTATTCCCATGTCCTCTTCATCTGGAGACATAAGTGGTTGTGCGCCAGTGCATGGTATGTCTTCCTCCACTGGGGAAGGGCTAGGTGGACGCCCTGGGAAACCCTGGAAGCAGAGTCTTCAAACAGAAGAAGAGACTGCTGCATAACTTGTGGCTCAGACCGTTTCCCTGATATGCTTGGGGGTGATGTGACAGACTGATGGGCTTGGTTTTCAGGTGCCACCTGTGCGCTTCCGCAGAAGACTGGGTGGAAGACCATGTGGTGAACGTGCTGGAAGCACTGTCGGCCACCCAATCGATTAATGCCTGTACCTGCTCAGGCCTTACCATCCTAAGAGCGGCATTGGGCCCCACGAGATATTGCGGTACATTCTGCCGGCTAGTTGAGGGAGTTCGTTCCCTACTGTGTGCGCCTGGGGCCGAACGGCCACGTCCTCTACCAGCAACAGAGGCTCCACGGACACCACCACGACCGCGCCCTCGTCCCTTAATAGTATTTTTCTTCATTGTTGCGATTCAACTCGCACCACAATGAAATATATTATTTTTATAAGCAAAATCCCTCACTGGAATACTTTCAGTCTTTTGACTGTATGGATTACAGATGGAATGACTGTTATATGTGAGTACCGCTTTCTTGACAGATTCTAGTATGGGTACATATATGTTTTCCCAACCCCAGCACATTAGTTTGCTAATTCCAGATGTATGAAACGCAGGCCTAACTGTATCTAGTATATTGAACGCCAGATAAACTAACTTGGCCTTTTTTAAATAAAAAAATTCCCTCACTGGAATACTTTCAGTCTTTTGACTGTATGGATTACAGATGGAATGACTGTTATATGTGAGTACCGCTTTCTTTGACAGATTCTAGTATGGGTACATATATGTTTTCCCAACCCCAGCACATTAGTTTGCTAATTCCAGATGTATGAAACGCAGGCCTAACTGTATCTAGTATATTGAACGCCAGATAAACTAACTTGGCCTTTTTTAAATAAAAAAATTCCCTCACTGGAATACTTTCAGTCTTTTGACTGTATGGATTACAGATGGAATGACTGTTATATGTGAGTACCGCTTTCTTTGACAGATTCTAGTATGGGTACATATATGTTTTCCCAACCCCAGCACATTAGTTTGCTAATTCCAGATGTATGAAACGCAGGCCTAACTGTATCTAGTATATTGAACGCCAGATAAACTAACTTGGCCTTTTTTAAATAAAAAATTCCTCACTGGAATACTTTCAGTCTTTTGACTGTATGGATTACAGATGGAATGACTGTTATATGTGAGTACCGCTTTTGACAGATTCTAGTATGGGTACATATATGTTTTCCCAACCCCAGCACATTAGTTTGCTAATTCCAGATGTATGAAACGCAGGCCTAACTGTATCTAGTATATTGAACGCCAGATAAACTAACTTGGCCTTTTTAAATAAAAAATTCCCTCACTGGAATACTTTCAGTCTTTTGACTGTATGGATTACAGATGGAATGACTGTTATATGTGAGTACCGCTTTCTTTGACAGATTCTAGTATGGGTACATATATGTTTTCCCAACCCCAGCACATTAGTTTGCTAATTCCAGATGTATGAAACGCAGGCCTAACTGTATCTAGTATATTGAACGCCAGATAAACTAACTTGGCCTTTTTTAAATAAAAAATTCCCTCACTGGAATACTTTCAGTCTTTTGACTGTATGGATTACAGATGGAATGACTGTTATATGTGAGTACCGCTTTCTTTGACAGATTCTAGTATGGGTACATATATGTTTTCCCAACCCCAGCACATTAGTTTGCTAATTCCAGATGTATGAAACGCAGGCCTAACTGTATCTAGTATATTGAACGCCAGATAAACTAACTTGGCCTTTTTAAATAAAAAATTCCCTCACTGGAATACTTTCAGTCTTTTGACTGTATGGATTACAGATGGAATGACTGTTATATGTGAGTACCGCTTTCTTTGACAGATTCTAGTATGGGTACATATATGTTTTCCCAACCCCAGCACATTAGTTTGCTAATTCCAGATGTATGAAACGCAGGCCTAACTGTATCTAGTATATTGAACGCCAGATAAACTAACTTGGCCTTTTTAAATAAAAAAATTCCCTCACTGGAATACTTTCAGTCTTTTGACTGTATGGATTACAGATGGAATGACTGTTATATGTGAGTACCGCTTTCTTTGACAGATTCTAGTATGGGTACATATATGTTTTCCCAACCCCAGCACATTAGTTTGCTAATTCCAGATGTATGAAACGCAGGCCTAACTGTATCTAGTATATTGAACGCCAGATAAACTAACTTGGCCTTTTTTAAATAAAAAATTCCCTCACTGGAATACTTTCAGTCTTTTGACTGTATGGATTACAGATGGAATGACTGTTATATGTGAGTACCGCTTTCTTTGACAGATTCTAGTATGGGTACATATATGTTTTCCCAACCCCAGCACATTAGTTTGCTAATTCCAGATGTATGAAACGCAGGCCTAACTGTATCTAGTATATTGAACGCCAGATAAACTAACTTGGCCTTTTTAAATAAAAAAATTCCCTCACTGGAATACTTTATGGCTTTTCACTGTATGGATTACAGGTGGACTGGTATTAGTAGGGGTGACACAAGCACACCCAAGTCCCTGATGTAGGATTTCTATGGCACAGACCACTATTACAAGTGATTAATGGACGTTGGGAGAGATTGTGCTGCAGCACTAGTCCCAAGATGGCCGCCGCCTATCAGCCCAGTAACATGTGCCACAAAATGGTCTGCACAACCTTTAAAAAAATAGCCTTGGACTGTGCTGCTAAATCGCTATTGGTCTGAATCCCAGGTGTAGATGTCTGACTTGTTTGGAGCTTTGAATGCACACTGTGGCAGCTTCTGCTGCAGCACTACAAGTCGCAAAATGGCGGCCGGCGGTCAGCCCAGGTACATGTGGATGGAAAATCACTCTGGCCACTCTAAAATAGCCAATCCCTATCAAAAAGCAGCTCAGCTGCAGTTGTTCAGATGAATCACAGGTGGAGGAGAGAAATTTGCTTCCAGTTATTCAATTATCCCTGCCTATTCTCGCCCTAGCATCAGCTGCGTCTATCCCTGTTCTATTCACATCGGGAGTGAGCACGTCCCGACGTGCGCACAAGCTTATAAAGAGGCTGAGTCACATGCTGCACTTGGCCAATCACAGCCTTGCCAATAGTAGGCATGGCTGCGATGGCATCTTAGGGCAAGTAGTATGATGCATGTTGATTGGCTGCTTTGCAGCCTTTCAAAATGCGCCAAAATACATGCCGAACGACGAACCCGAACCCGAACGTTCGGGTCCGTGTCACGAACACCCCAAAATTCGGTACGGACCCGAACTATGCTCGAACTGTTCGCTCAACACTACAAATGTGCTGTTACATGTGAAGTGCCCTTTTACTGGAATCTGTTCATCAGTTTGTGGGTGTGAGATATATGACCCCTTGATGATACTGGAACAATGAACACAATTCAAACAGTGAAAGGTGCCTTTCTTAAAGGTATTCTGTCACGGCATTTGATATAGAGCTGCGGACATGCGCGGCTAGAGCACCGATAGGATCTCCTCCTTGCTTCAGCGAGGTCGCCGTAAATCTCACGATGCGCGAGATTGCGCATGCGCAGTTGCAACATAGGGTTCCTTCCCTGTGCTGGCATCAGCCTCAGGGAAGGAACTGCGCATTGCGAGATTTACGGCGATCTCACTGAAGCAAGGAGGAGATTTGGCAGACGCAGGCGGTGCTGGGCTCCTTCACATGGGGGCATGGCTGGGCACAAGTAAGGTTAATACCGCCCCTTGGGCACCTTCCCGGGTTAATTTGCATATCAATAAAATCATTTTTTAAAGAAAATAAAAGCACCCAGAGCTATTTTACTGCTATATTGCGGACATGCTAGCGGTGATCTAGCCGTGCATGTCCGCACCTCTATAGGGTCGAATGCCGTGACAGAATCCCTTTAACTGAGGAAAAAACTCATCCGTTTTGGTCTTCTTTTATTTGTACCTATATCAGCTCTTATGATCCTGTCCTTTATATTGCCTGCTCCTTTGTAGCAGGGCATATGAAGATTTTGAAACTCTTCCACCACAGGGTAAGATTTTTTTAACTATGTTCCAGTGTTTGTTGATAATAGACCTCACACGATTAATCCACGGATGATATTTCACGATAAAAGGGAGTCTTTTTGGGATGATTTTTCACTATGTGCTGGCGATGTTTCACTTCTCATTCTTTGCTGCTTCAATAACGGTGCAGGGTACCCTCTCTGTCTAAATTTGACACTCATTTCATCCAGGCGGTCCCTACGAGTAGAGGGATCACTGACAATTCTATTAACCCTTTGAAATTGAGAAAACGGATGGGATTTTTTGATGGCAGGTGGGTGATTGCTGTCATATCTAAGCAGACTATTACGGTCTGTACTTTTAGTGAAAATTTCCGTCTCGCATCTGCCATCAATACCTTTGATGACCCAGGTATCCAAAAAGGATATCCTCTGAGGGTCCCAATGTAAAGTGAACTGTAATTCAGGTCGCACACTGTTGATAAAGGTAGTGAAATCCTGTAGGGTCTCAATGCCGCCCGTCATACGCAAAACACATCATCGATAAAATGTTTCCAAAAAATACAGTGCTGTTGGTAAGCTATGTTAGAGTATATATTTTCTTGTTCAAATTGTGCCATATAGCAATTTGCGTATGGCGGTGAGGCATTGGACCCCATCGCGGTTCCGCATCGCTGTTGGTAGTCGGTGTCCTGAAAAATTAATAGTTATATTGTAAGACAATGGTCAACAGGGCAAGAATTAGTTTATTTATTTATTTTTATCTTGTCTCTACTCGCTACTGTCCAATATGTACTCAATGGCTGATAAGCCTCTGGTGTGTGTGATAGATGTATATAAACTGCACACATCAAATGTCACTAAAAAGTAATCCTCATGAATGTGTAATTTATTGATCTCTTCCAGAAAATGCTGGGTATCCCTGAGATAGGATGGAGCCTTTTGTGTAAGTGGGGTCAAAACCTTCTCTAATAATATAGCTGGTGGAGTGAGTATAGAATCGGATGCCGCAACTATGGGCCACCCTGTGGGGCAGTCCATAGACTTATGCACCTTGGGTAAGGTGTAAAAGACAGGAGTAATTGGGTGTTGCTTTATCAAATATTCTCCACATTTCTTGTCAATAATGGCTTTCTCCTGACTGTCTCGTATAAGGATCTGTAATTTCTGCCTTAAATCAAAAACCGAGTCTCTCGGCAAAATTTCATGTGTTGTGATCTGACCATTAATATCATCTGAAGAGTCAATATTCTGTGATATGGTCTCTCCACTTTTGGAAATATGGGCTTTCAATCACATAGAACGAAAAAAGTGCTGAAGGTCCATGTCCAAATCAAAGGTGTCAAGAGTTGCGGTCGGGCTGAATGACAATCCCTTCTGTAAGACTTGTATCTGTTTGAAAGATTCAATACAAGTGTGTCAGATGTACCTGAGAGCAGGTCAGTCGTGGAGTGTCCGCTTCCCAGATGATGGCGGCAGCCTGCTCTCCTTGTATTGGCTTTCTTGGGCGGTGACGTCTTCCTGAAAAAGTGGTTTGATGGCCAGTGGTAGGGTCGCTCACAGAGCCGGATGATATAGTGCCCACCCTGCGACCAAGGCTTCTGATATTTTGGATTGCAGTGCCTGACTTGTCCTGCCATTGGTACATGTGATTAGTTAAATAATTCTCTGAGTCCTGAATATATTTTGCCCTTTTGGTAGTTTGAATCTGAGATTTCAAATCTGTACACTGTTTATCTACTTTCTCTTTCAATGCTTGTAATTCCTCAGATTTTAAACAGTCCTTTAATTGACTCTCAATGGATGAAATATTCTGTTTACACAGCATATTTGTATAATATGCTGGCAAAGTGGGTGCAGTAGTCCAGATTGTCATCAAACAATGTCGGCCTGAGATTCACGCACAAACCCCGCGGTATACGTTGTGTACGGTGATACTCTGCAAGAGTAGCCGCATGCAGCTGCAATGAAATAAGGTATTTAGATTCTCTTTTCAAGTCCCGACTCCTAAATTCACAGGATGGAACTATACTGTACTTTATTCGAAGACGGTGTATGCTACTCTGTGACATATCAGGGCTACATCTTCTGTGTAAAGTGTGCGCATCCCAAATACCTGTTTTAATTCATTGGCGCATACACTTACAAATCCTACGCTACTGTACGTGTGACATACTTTTAAGCATATATAACATTTAATATCCAGAATTTGGCCAGTGCTAGATGTGCAAGTGGCCGTGCTGCTGATGGTGCACGCAGAGGCCGTGGCCCTGGGTGCAATGAAACTGAGTAAAAGAATGTAGCTGAGGGCCTACAGGTGTGATAACCCTCTAAAACAGTGATGTCGATGGTGAACATTTTCGAGACTGAGTGCGGAAACTGCAACCCAAAACCCACTTATTTATCACAAAGTGCCCACATGGTCATTTACCCTGAATACTACAGTCCAATATAGTTTATCTTCCATGTTCCTTATCATTTAGCTATAGCTATATAGTGCCATTTCGTGACACGTGTCCTGTTTGGACACCCAGTAGTTGTAAGGCATGGAGGGATCAATAAGGACGCTGACACGGCCTGCTATGTACTCCTTTACAATCTTCCACATTTTTTCCATCCTTTTTTTCAACCCTAACAATAGGCTGCGCATCAAGGTGAGGGTGCTGGTGGGGTGTCATAAAACTGTCCCAGGCCTTGGAGAATGTTGTCCTGCCTCTGTTGGAACTGGTGTGTGTTTTCCCCTCATCTTCCCTCTTGGGTTGCCCAAGGAACTACCTACTCTGGTATTGCACCATTTTGCTAGTCCTCTCCACCACAGGAATTAAAGATGAGAAGTTCTCTTTGTAGCGGGGGTCGAGAAGGGTGAACTGAACAACCAGTAATCACTGTTGTGCAAAATGTGTAGAATGCAAGGGTCACAGGAAAGGAAGCATAACATTAAGTCGGCCATGTATGTCAGAGTCCCAGCAGATGAGACTTTGCTGTCATCATCAGGAGGATAACTCTCAATCTCCTTATCCTCTTCCTCCTCTTCTGCCCATCTATGCTGCACAGATGGAATAAACCTGCTATGGTTTCTACCTTCTGTAGCGGAGGCAACCGTCTCTTGCTCCTTCTCATCATCATCATCCAATTCACACTGACAAGATGAACTAAGGGTGGTCTGGCAATCACCCTGTGTAATGTCTTCAGTCAAATAGCAGCGCAATATAGATACCTCCGGCCGTCCGTCTTAATCATGGCCCCAATTTTGGGGGAAAAAAAAACACAACATTTTTGGCAGCACTTTACCTGTAAAATTGCTTTTTTTTTTGCATTTGTCAATCAGTAAAAGTGGTGTACAACTGGGAAAACATGGTTCCAGGCAGCGAATTGGGAGTCCAAGATGCATCCAGACGTTGTCCCCATGCTGTTCCTGGTCCATTTCGGTGGTGTTTCTGTAACTTTCTGACCTTTACCAATGGCCAGGCACCCTCCTCTCTTCAGAGCAGGGGATGCCTGGTTGTTTCCCATTGACTTCCATTATACAAACAATGTGCAATATGTTCGGCTGAACACCTGAATTCTTTGGTGCTCACTCATCACTAGTGGCAACCTAATTAAATCTTATTGCAGCCGTGGATTAAACCAGAGCAAAAGCATATTTAATCACCACCTGACTAGGGACAGAAGGATGGTGGTTTGCGCATTTGGCATTCTTGTAGCTAAATGGCGTATTACGGTTGATGAGGTAGTAAAGACATGTGTGGAATCACTCCATGTCGAACAAACTCTCTCGCAGTTTCCTGCATGAGAGACTCCTTTGCGGAATATTTCAGCACTGCCGCCCAAAGAGTGGACTGGCAGGACCATATGGCTTAAATTATTTGTAGGGTTTTTTTTTACTGGAAAAAATTAATGTAATTTGAATATATTCTACATTTACAGTTAGTGCAAAATTATGTGGGTGGGCGGTTACAGTTGAGTGTGTTTCTTGATTTTGAAAACCTGTTTTGTAAACTTATTTTTACTTTATTAAATATTTTTTTCTACCATATACTGAGTCTTTATGCATATATTGATCTCCCCACCCAGGAGGAGCGACAAATACTTGTGTAAAGAATAATTTTTTTTCCTTGTTTTCTAGGAGCGACGATCATGGTTTGGTGGCAGTCCTTCAGGGACCGTTATAAGAAGGATTGCAACAATTTATAGTTTATAACAGCTACTACAACTGCTAGCATCCGCTATGTACTTATACTACCTGCAGTCCCTATGTACTTTTGCATAGGGACAGCTGGTAATATAAGTACATAGGGGATGCTAGGAGTTGTAGTAGCTTTGACTGCAACTCCTAGCATCCCCTATGCACTTATACTACCAGCAGTCCCTATGTAAAAGTACATATGAACTGCTGGCAGTATAGGTACATAGGAGATGCTAGGAGTAATAGTCCTAGGGACCACAACTCCAAATATCCCCTATGTACTTATACTACCAGCAGTCTCTATGTACTTTTACATAGGGACTGCTGCTAGGAAATGTAGTCAAAGCTACTGCAACTCCTAGCAACTCCTATGTATGTATACTACCAGCAGTCCCTATGTAAATGTACATAGGGACTTCTGGTAGTATGAGTACATAGGGGATGCAAGGAGTTGTAGTAAAAACTACTACAACTCCTAGCATCCCCTATGTACGTATACTACCAGCTGTCCCTATACAAAAGTACATAAGGACTGCTGGTAGTATAAGTACATAGGAGATGCTAGGAGTAGTAGTCCTAGGGACTACAACTCCAAGTATCCACTATGTACTTATACTACCAACAGTTCATATGTAAAAGTACATAGTGAATGTTGGTAGTATAATCAGTACATAGGGGATTCTAGGAGTTGTAGTAGCTTTTACTACAGCTCCAAGCATCCCCTATGTACTTATACTACCAGCAGTCCCTATTTAAAAGTACATAGCGAGTTCTGGTAGTATAAACAGTACATAGGGGGTGCAAGGAGTTGTAGTAGCTTTTACTACAACTCCAAGCATCCCCTATGTACTTATACTACCAGCAGTCCCTATCTAAAAGTACATAGGCACTGCTGGTAGTATAAGTAGAACATAGGGGATGCTAGGAGTTGTAGTAGTTTTTACTAGAACTCCTTGCATCCCCTATGTACTCATACTACCAGCAGTCCCAATGTAAAAGTACATAGGGACAGCTGGTAGTATAAGTACATAGGAGATGCTATGAATAGTAGTCCTAGGTACTTTTATATAGGGACTGCTGGTAGTATAAGTATATAGGGCATGCTTGGAGTTGTAATACCTAGGACTACTACTCATAGCATCTCCTATGCACTTATACTACCAGCAGTCCCTATGTAAAAGTACATACAGACTGTTGGTAGTATAAGATCATACCAGGTGCTAGGAGGAGTAGTCAAAGCTACTACTCCAAACATCTCCCATGTACTTATAACCTACAGCTCTTATGTATAAGTACATAGGAGCAGCTCATAAATTTTCCAAGCTTTTCATTCCCAATGGAAAAAAAAGTTGCATACTCACCTACAGTGTCTTGTTGACAAACCCTCACAGGCTGGAGCTGAAATGACACAAAAGAAAGCAACGATCCCAGCACCCCGACATACCGGCGCAAGCGCAGATTGAAAAAACGGATCCGGAGCACTTGGTGCCAGATCCGGCATCAATACATTTCAATGGAACTTAATGCCGGATACGGCAAGTGCATAAGTATTCCGGAATTTTGACCAGACAAAATACCACAGCAATCAGGTCAAAAACGATACAAGCGTTGGAACGGAAGACATCCTGATGCACACTGAATGGATTGCTTTCCATTCAGAATGCATTAGAAGTAAATGGATGCATTTTTTTCCAGTATTGAGACACTATACCGGATCTCAATACTGAAAAGAAAAAAAAAAACGCTAGTGTGAAAGTAGCCTAAGCAATAATAGCATGCACATTCTATGTATATTCAACCAGTATTTAACATAAACAAGTTCTATTTTTCTAATATTTGAGCTGTAAAAACATGAAAAAAGTACAGACTGAGGAAGTTGGCATCTGTAAGTACACAATATATATTTTTTTCCATTGCTTCAAGTCAGGTTAGTAGAAGGATTGAAATATATTTCCTTTCCTAGAAATAAACACCGTTCATAATCATACAAACTAACAATGACAGAGTTTGACAATTACTGAGAACACAAAATTTATCGACACTGTCCAGCTGGTATTTTCTTTTAAGAGCTGCATTCTAATCTGATATCAACCCACTCACTTTCCTCTTAAAGTATTGTGATATCAAATCAATGACAATACTGTAAACCATACACTCTCTAAAAAGATTATATATTTATCCCTACTGTGAAAAACAATCCAAGGGTACCTGAAGTATATTTGTTCTCATAAAATATAAATTTCAGAAGTAACGTAAGTCTATATTACATTTACTGTTTAAGTAAGTGGCTTGTGAATAAGTAGCGTTAAAGAACGGGAGTTTAAGACAAGGAGCTAATGACAAGGCACAAAGTGCCTATAAGTAATCTACTTTTTTTTCTTTTTGCAACTGGGATAACGGCTAGCAACATTGGAGATTTCCTTCAGTGCACAGTCTGCCATATGTATGCACAACTGGAGCAGGTGTTCCAGGGTAAATACCGCTGTGAAAGATTTGAGCATGTTACCCATCTGGAAGCTCGTGTTAGAGAATTGGAGGAGCAAAATGCAACACTGAGGGCAATTAACACTCTTGAGAGGAGCATGCTGCTCACTGAGCAAGCAGTTAGTGAGGTAGATATGGAAGTTGGAGATCAGTAGGTGGATCAATAGGAACAGGCAAGTAGCTGTATTAATGTATTTAGAGGGAGTAGAAAAAGATTCACGAAGAGGAAGGTGAATCCTGTTTCTGAGCTTCCAAGCAAAATTGCCAAGTTGGGCAATGATGCAAGGGTGGGAACACACCTAGGCGTTTTTGGATCAGGCGTTTTTTTGAGCGTTTTTTCCGCGGAAAACGCGCGTTTTTTAAGGCGTTTTTGTATTTTTTGCAACGCGCGTATTTGGGGTGTTTTTGATTGACAGCTTACAGTTTGCAGAAAAAAAGAATCCCCACCCAGCAAAGGTGGGTGGAGATTCTGCCTTTCTGCTGGGTTTTACTACAAAAACGCTCGATCATATGCGCGTTTTTGAAGTGGAAAACGCGCATATTTTCTTATATGCGCGTTCCCATGTTTTCAATGGGTGCAAACGCTTGGGCAAACGCCCCAAAGAAGCTCATGCACAAGCGTTTGCGTTTGGCGTTTTTCAGCGCGTTCAAACGCGCTGTAAAACGCTCAAGTGTGAACCATGTCCATTGGAATACATGGGTTTTCACTTGTTGTGCGTTTTTCAGCGCGTTTGAACGCGATGAAAAACGCTTAGGTGTGTTCCCAGGGTAACAGCCGGGAGAACAGCCCAGCTAGTAGCCGGAGGGATGGTAGTTTAGGTACGCCTAAATAGTCACTTAGTGGTTGTAGGGGATTCTATAATCAGGAAGACGAATAAAATAATTTGTCGCCAACTGAATGGTTTTCTTTTTTTCTTTTCTCTCTTCTCTTTTTTTTCTAGAGATATATTGAGGGTTAATAATTGATGTGGAATCTGGACTTCTGGAGAAAGAAGAAGGGAGAAGGCCAATCATATGGTTGAAATTTTAAACAATGTCCGCCCCCTTTCCCTTTTATTTTTTATTGTTATTTATATGTACACCTGAGTTAGTAATTGTAATCCCACAGTATGTATATATATATATATATATATATATATATATATATATATATATATATATATATATATATATAGAAATAGTTCTTGGTCATCTATAGTTCTTGGTCATCTTTATTATATCACAGTATAGGATTGACATCTGTCCTTTACACTATATTTAGGCACATTTTAGATTCGATTTTTGTTATTAATATTTTTTTTTGCACAAGTTTTTTACATTTTATATTTTTCATTATACACATGTAGTGATATTAATATGTGACATTCACTTGCACTTTTTTCACTATTTTTATTCTTATGAATTACCGTATATTTTTTTACATATTTATGTTTTGATATAATCATGATTGAATATATTTGTAGCATTGGTTGGACTATTATCATGGTTTATTATGTGGTTATTTATTGTGATTGTGAAATAACCTGGTATTAATGTATGGAATGAATCTATTGATCATCTATATTTGAATTGATATTTTAATAATTATGAGGATCATGGCTGAACAGATAGATAATTTGGTAGTTAGTAGCAGGGAGAAAAGGTATATAGTCGGGTGGCACTACTGAAATACTTGAGATGTGTTCCACACAACAACACAAAGGGTTACACCGGGCCAGTGTCTCATCAGCTGTTTATGGTTCTCAGCCTTGACATGATAGACTAGTGTTTTCATGCATGAATGGAGGGAGAAGAGATAAGGCGGCACCCACCAAGCTGAATGACAGTAGTCCTTTATTGAATCTTCTTACATAAAAAAGACAAAGAGGTAGCAGGGGCGGACATCTGGTAATGCGGCTAGACGGCGGCGACGGCCGTTTTGCGCTTCACTAGCGCACGGTCAGGCCACTACGGAGTTCAAGCGCGACCTGCGCGCACTTGAGGCGTCATGCTGCTGCATCTCTAGGCAACAGACAATGCTCAGCCTCATTAACTCCTTCAGCAAAAACAGCGCTGGACAAGGTAATAAGACCAAGAGTGCTACAAAAATAGATACATTCTATTGACAGATACATAATGTGAGATACGCTATAACAGGAAGGAATAGCTTGCTCTATGATATCATATTATATACTTTTAAAACAAGGGAAAGAACCACAGAGGGAACACCACAACTCACGGAGTCTGCAAATAAGGGGATATACTACAAAAAGACCGCCAGATTGTTTTTGTCATTCAGGCCGAGGGGGCCCATTGCCTCAGTGTGGATAATCCACCAGGCCTCTCTTTGTAACAGAATGCAATGCCGGTCACCGCCTCTCGGTGGTTCTTTGACCCATTCTATGCTGGCAAAAGTTAAAGATTGTGGATTGCCCCTCTGGCATGATCTGACATGGGAAATTAACTTTGTGCGACCTTTACCCATTTTATGGAGTTAAGGTGTTCCCTAACACGTTCAAACAAAGGTCTTTTTGTCTTCCCTATGTAGAAGGCATGACAGCTACACAAGATGACATATACTACGAAAGCCGTTCTACAGGTGATAAAGTCCCGCACTGTATGTATCACTTGACCTAATTTCAGGACCTTACTTTGGGCATTCTGGGGGCAAAAGGTGCAAAAAACGCACATCCGTTATCACCACCATGTTTATCTGTCCTACAGAAAGGACTGGGCTTCAGCCTGGTTGAGCAATTTTGTGCAGCCGATTTTGAAATTGACCTATATAAAAGCACTCGTAAACTTTTTTTGAAGAAAATGTTTCAGGAGTCTCCCAGGTCGTGCAGAGCTCCTCTGTCGGGAGAAATCCCAGCAAATATGACTCATACAAATTTCCATTTGGCGCCCAGATACAATTAGGAGGAAATTGAATGCATCTTGGCAATGACAGACAGTGAGAGGGACCCATCTAGTATGGAGGTCCCCCAGGCCAGCCACTTCAAGGGTGGCATTAGGTCCACATTCCTCCCCCCTATGCCAGCCGGTTCTGCCATAGATATATTTCACAAAAGGGTGTTTAGAGACGTCCGAGCACTGTTTTATCCAGTAGCTCCGCCCAATTTCACCCCTGATGAACGTGAAGCTCTGAACTGGCTAGGCAGCTTAAAAGACGTCTTGATTAAGCCGGCGGACAAAGGGGGGAACGTGGTCCAGATGCCACTTGAATACTACATGGAAGAGGCAACCAGGCAACTTAGCTACACTCTCACATATGAAAGAGTAGCTGTTAATCCAGTGCCAGAAATCATATCTAAATTAGAGGGGTTGTTGATTAAATACATAGAGTTGAAGCTACTCCTATCAAACATTTGTGACAAGTTGGTCCCAAAAAGCCCGATCCATCCTGTCTGGTATTTTGTGCCCAAGATACACAAGTCGTTGACCCATTCCCCAGGCCGCCCCATTGTAGCCGGGGTTGGATCGGCGACTGAATCACTGTCTATTTATTTAGATTGGTTGTTGCATCCTTTGCTTTGGGGAACACCTACATATCTTAAGGACACCGGCCATTTCCTCCGCGCCCTCGATTATCTTGAGTGGCGAGAGGACTATCGATTGGTGTCCTTGGATGTAGAAAGTCTATACACACGTATTTCCCATCGTCTAGGTATACTGCCAGTGAAGGAAGTATTGAGTCACACTTCAAAGGGAAGTGTTTTCTGCCAGTTCATAGAAGATGCACTCAACCTCACCCTCAGCAACAATGTCTTTCGGTTTGACGGCCGCTGGTACCGCCAGGTACAGGGAACAGCGATGGGCACTCCGGTGTCCTGTATCTTCACCAACCTGTACCTGGCGGTATTTGAAGAGACATATGTGTTCTCTGTGGGTAACCCCTTTCTGCAGCATGTTCACCTTTTCCTTAGGTACGTGGATGAAGTTTTCCTGGTCTGGTCTGGCAGCGAGGAGGAGTGCCATGGGTTCGTACAGTATCTGAACCAAACAAATAAGATGAACATAAAATTTACCGTAAATTATGGTGGAGAACATCTTGAATTCTTGGATGTCAAAATAAAGGTCCAAATGGACCAATTGGTCACTACTGGTTAGTGTAAGCCCACTGCAACGAACTCGCTGCTCCACCAGACTAGCTTTCATCCACCTGCTGTTAAAAAAGCTGTACCCTATGGACAATTTATTAGGTTGCGCAGAATAAATAATACTGATGAGGGATACCTTCAACAGGCATATCAGCTTACGGATCACCTTATAGGGAGGGGTTACCCCCCGGGAGCCATAGATCATGCTTTAAAGAAAGCCCAGCAATGTCCTCGTACAGAACTATTGAGAGAGAGGGCGACTGAAAATAATAAACAAACCAGGTTTGTTTTCACCTTCAAATATAGTCCCATGGCCGAGACCATCAACCGCGTCATACAAAATAACTGGGATCTCCTAAAAGGAGAACCCGGCCTACAACCGTACACCCAGCATAGGCCCATGATAGCTTTTAAAAAGTGTGCCACCATAAGAGATATGTTGGTACACAGTAATCTCTGCAGTAGAGCATCGAAGGATTGGCTCAGCGCAAGGGAACCGGTAGGGAAGTTCAAATGCAGTTTTGGCACCTTTTGCCCCCAGAATGCCCAAAGTAAGGTCCTGAAATTAGGTCAAGTGATACATACAGTGCGGGACTTTATCACCTGTAGAACGGCTTTCGTAGTATATGTCATCTTGTGTAGCTGTCATGCCTTCTACATAGGGAAGACAAAAAGACCTTTGTTTGAACGTGTTAGGGAACACCTTAACTCCATAAAATGGGTAAAGGTCGCACAAAGTTAATTTCCCATGTCAGATCATGCCAGAGGGGCAATCCACAATCTTTAACTTTTGCCAGCATAGAATGGGTCAAAGAACCACCGAGAGGCGGTGACCGGCATTGCATTCTGTTACAAAGAGAGGCCTGGTGGATTATCCACACTGAGGCAATGGGCCCCCTCGGCCTGAATGACAAAAACAATCTGGCGGTCTTTTTGTAGTATATCCCCATATTTGCAGACTCCGTGAGTTGCGGTGTTCCCTCTGCGGTCCTTTCCTTTGTTTTAAAAGTATATAATATCATAGAGCAAGCTATTCCTTCCTGTTATAGCGTATCTCACTAGTGATGTCGCGAACATAAAATTTTCAGTTCGCGAACAGCGAACGCGAACTTCCGCAAATGTTCGCGAACAGGCGAACCAGGCGAACCGGGCGAACCGCCATAGACTTCAATTGGCAGGCGAATTTTAAAACCCACAGGGACTCTTTCTGGCCACAATAGTGATGAGAAAGTTGTTTCAAGGGGTCTAACACCTGGACTGTGGCATGCCGGAGGGGGATCTATGGCAAAACTCCCATGGAAAATTACGTAGTGGACGCAGAGTCGGGTTTTAATCCATAAAGGGCATAAATCAACTAACATTCCTAAATTGTTTGGAATAACGTGCTTTAAAACATCCAGTGTGTGTATACGATCAGGTATGATGTTGTATCGATCAGGTAGTGTAAGGGTTACGCCCGCTTCACTGACATTGACAGACCAAACTCCCCTTTTAATGCACCGCAAACAGTTCATTTGCACAACCGCAAACTCTCCATTTGCACAAGGTTGGATACCAAGCTAGCCACGTCCCGGTGATGTCATTGAAGGTTTCTTCCTCCACCCAGCCACGTACAACACCAAGGGTCCCCGAAAGGTGAATTGAATCAATTTTTCGAACTGGGAGATGGTTAAAAAATCGCTGGCTCCCTCCCCTTTGTTTTAATCCACGGTCACTGCGTCTGCGCCGTGCAATTTACTGTCACACCCGATATGAGTTGTATTTTCTGTAGTACTATTCTCATCAGTTTAATCCCTCTAACGTCCCCAATCTGGGGGCCATTTATTGAATAGATTTTTCGAACGGGGAGATGGTTAAAAAAACGCTGGCTCCCTCCACTCTGTTTTAATCCACGGTCACTGCGTCTGCGCCGTGCAATTTACTGTCACACCCGATATGAGTGGTATTTTCTGTAGTACTATTCTCATCAGTTTAATCCCTCTAACGTCCCCAATCTGGGGGCCATTTATTGAATAGATTTTTCGAACGGGGAGATGGTTAAAAAAACGCTGGCTCCCTCCACTCTGTTTTAAACCACGGTGACTGTGTCTGCGCCGTGCAATTTACTGTCACACCCAATATGAGTGGTATTTTCTGTAGTACTATTCTCATCAGTTTAATCCCTGTTACGTCCCTTATCAGGGATTGCCTTTTGTGAAATAAAATTTAGGCCGGGTACCTTCGACTGCCTTCACAGTGACAGACCAAACTCTCATACACCAAACTGAATTGATTTCAGGAACCGGGAGATGGAAAAAGCAGCTTGGTCGGTCGTCTTACTCCCAAATTGGGGCACTGCGTGTGCACAGAGCAATGTGCTGTGACACCCTATATGAGTGGTGTCTTAACTAGTACTATTCCTATCAGTTTAATCCCTGTTATGGACCCTATCCGGTCGAATTGATTAACCATTGTCGAATTAGCGAACCATTACGACATCATGAAATAATTTAGTTCTGAGCTCTGTACTTGCTTTGTATTGGAATTGATGGGGATTTTTTAATTGCCTGCATCATTTCTAATAAACTATTAAGAGACTTTATTATGATTTTTATTTTATGTATTAAAAACCCATACAACATATAAAAAAAGGTAAATTAATGTTTTTCTATGAAATATTATCCAGCCGTCCGATCGCTTTTGGTCTGACCATAATGAAGCAACGGCCTTATCATCTGGGGTGTGGCAACATTGCCAACACACTTATAGAGGTGATGATTGCTTCATTGTGATACGCAAGCCCCTTCACCACAACAAGGTAACGATCACGAAGGGGAATTGACACTTGTATGTGCCTTTTTTTTGGGGTTTGTTTTTGCAGCCACAGTGCTGCACCATAGGACAGAAAAATTAGGCATGTACACATGCCTGAAAAATAATGGCACGGTTGCAGCCGCTATTGTAGCAGCGGCCGGAAAAATTTATGTTTTCCAGGCAGAAAAGTGACTAAAACATTGCGGCTTGAACCCTAGTTGGTGGTGGAGAATTCACGAAAGTCATCCGGTATGCAGAAATTAAATACAGCAGCGTGGAGACCATTTTGAGGCCAAGGCATGTAATCAGGCCTTTTGTTAGTCAAACGTATCCCCCACTGTCAGTCCCTTCGGGATCCATGCCTCATTCATCTTTATGAAGGTGAGGTAATCAACACTTTTTTGACCGAGGTGACTTCTCTTGTCAGTGACAATGCCTCCTGCTGCACTAAAGGTCCTTTCTGACAGGACACTTGAAGCAGGGCAGGCCAGAAGTTCTATCGCGAACTGGGATAGCTCAGACCAACCGGGATAGCTCAGACCACAGGTCAAGCCTGCACACCCAGGGGTTCATTGCTCCTCAGAGTGTCGATATCTGCTGTCAAGGCGAGGTAGTCTGCTACCTGTCGGTCGAGTTGTTCTCTAAGGCTGGATCCCGAAGGGCTGTGGCGATGAGTAGGACTGAAAAAGCTCCGCATGTCCTCCATCAACAACACATCTGTAAATCGTCCAGTCCTTGCCGCCGTGGTAGGAGGAGGATTACACTCACCTCTTCCCCTGTTAGATTCCCGTTGTGCTGTGACATCCCCCTTATAAGCTGTGTAAAGCATATTTTTTAGTTTGGTTTTGAACTGTTGCATCCTTTCCGACTTTCGGTAATTTGGTAACATTTCTGCCACTTTCTGCTTATACCGGGGGTCTAGTAGCGTGGCCACCCAGTACAGATCGTTCTCCTTTATCCTTTTTATACGTGGGTCCCTCAACAGACATGACAGCATGAAAGACCCCATTTGAACAAGGTTGGATGCAGAGCTACTCATTTCCGTTCCTCGTCCTCACTGATGTCATTGACGGTCTGTTCTTCCCCCAGCCACGTACAACACCATGGGTCCCAGATAGGTGACAACAACGAGCACCCTGGGGTGCCTGCTGTGGTTGGTCTTCCTCCTCCTCAAAGCCGCCACATTCCTCCTCTGACTCCTCTTCCTCATACTCCTCTTCCAGCGTTGCTGCAGGTCCGGCAAGCGATGATGACAAGGCTGTTTCTGGTGGTGATGGTGACCACAACTCTTCCTCTTCCTCTTCACGCTCATCTACAGCCTGATCCAGAACTCTTCGCAGGGCACGCTCCAGGAAGAAAACAAATGGGATGAGGTCGCTGATGGTGCCTTCGGTGCGACTGACTAGGTTTGTCACCTACTCAAAAGGACGCATGAGCCTACAGGCATTGCGCATGAGTGTCCAGTAACGTGGCAAAAAGATTCCCAGCTTCGCAGAGGCTGTCCTAGCACCCCGGTCATACAAATACTCGTTGACAGCTTTTTCTTGTTGGAGCAGGCGGTCGAACATTAGGAGTGTTGAATTCCAACGTGTCGGGCTGTCGCATATCAAGCGCCTCACTGGCATGTTGTTTCGCCTCTGAATATCGGAAAAGTGCGCCATGGCCGTGTAGGAACGCCTGAAATGGCCACACACCTTCCTGGCCTGCTTGAGGACGTTCTGTAAGCCTGGGTACTTAGACACAAAACGTTGTACGATGAGATTCAACACATGTGCCATGCACGCCACATGTGACAACTTGCCCAAATTTAATGCCGCCAACAGATTGCTTCCATTGTCACACACCACTTTGCCGATCTCCAGTTGGTGCGGGGTCAGCCACTGATCCACCTGTGCGCTCAGGGCGGACAGGAGTGCTGGTCCTGTGTGGCTCCCTGCTTTCAGGCCCCTAGGGAGCTGGGGGGAATCAGTTGATGTGCAGCCAGACGCCGCAGCAGAAGAGGACTCAGCCGAGGAGGATATCGAAGAGGATGGAGTAGGAGTAGAGGAGGTGGCAGTAGGTCTGCCTGCAAGTCGTGGTGGTGTCACCAACTCCGCTGCGGAGCCACGCATTCCATGCTTGTCAGCCATCAGCAGGTTGACCCAATGTGCAGTATACGTGATATACCTGCCCTGAACGTGCTTTGCAGACCAGGTATCAGTGGTCAGATGGACCCTTGCCCCAACACTGTATGCCAGAGATGCCATGACTTCCTTTTCAATGACATGGTAGAGGTTTGGGATTGCCTTTTTTGAAAAAAAATTTCGTCCGGGTACCTTCCACTGTGGTGTCCCAATAGCGACAAATTTTATGAAGGCCTCAGACTCTACCAGCTGGTATGGTAAAAGCTGGCGGGCTAAGAGTTCCGTCAAGCCAGCTGTCAGTCGCCGGGCAAGGGGGTGACTTTGTGACATTGGCTTCTTATGCTCAAACATGTCCTTGACAGACACCTGACTGTGGGCAGATGAGCAGGAACTGCTGAAGGTGAGAGATGGAGTGGCGGGTGGTTGAGAGGGGGCAGGGAGGACAGCAGTGGTTGACGTGGCTGAAGATGCTGGACCAGGAGGAGCATGGTGGCTTTGAGTTTTTGTGCTGCTTGTACTCATGTGTTGATCCCATAGGCGTTTGTGATGTGAGATCATGTGCCTTCGCAAAGCAGTTGTACCAAGGTGGGTGTTGGACTTCCCACGACTCAGTTTCTTTTAGCACAGGTTGCAAATGGCATTGCTTTTATCAGAGGCAGACACACAAAAAAAATGCCACACTGCTAAGCTTTGCAATGACGGCATTCTAGTGGTGGCAACAGCATGCGTTAACTGGCGTGCTGTCTGGCTGACCCCAGGTGCCGATACATGCTGTCTGACTGTGCCAATAACTCCTTGCGACGACCTCCCACTGCTTCAAACTCGTCTCCTCATTCTCTCTGTCTCCCCTTCAGAACTTTCCCCCTCTTCTTCTCTTCGAGCAGGCATCCGTGGACACATCGTCATCATCAACCGCTTCACTTGTATCTGACACCTCAGCAAAGGAAGCAGCAGCGGGTACAACATCATCATCATCATCACACTGTACGTCCATGTGTGTAATCCTGCCTGACTGAGACATATCCCCGTTATCTACATCATCTGGCAATAATGGTTGCCCATCACTAATTGCATCCAACTGATGTGTAAATAACTCCTCTGACGGATCAAGTAAAGCGAATGTGGTGGCTGTGGTGGTAGTGGTGGTGGTGGCGACGGGCGGGTGCGTGGTAACTGGAGAGCAGGTGACCGAAGCTAAGCTGGAGGAGGATGGTGCGTCAAGGTTCTTAGCGGAAGCTGTTGAAGATTGGGTGTCCTGTCTAAGCCAGTCAACTACGTCCTCTGAATTTTTCGGGTTCAGGGTACGTGGCCTCTGAAAACTGGGCATTATTCCAGGGACAGTGGAAATCACAGCACCACGACGGCCCCTGCGGGGTGGCCTGCCTCTGCCTGTCATTTTTTTTTTAGATAAGTGGTACTACCCGTGCTAGGTACTGTGCCACCCGGTATCAGTGGTTAGCACTGGCAGTGGGCACACTACAGTCTGTGGAAGTGGGCCTGACACACACTGGAAAATGAAAAAGGGGGGAAGGCACTCTAAAACTTAACCTTTAATATACAAAAAGGATAAAATGAAAACCCCAAAATGACTATTAGCAGACGACCGGGTTACAGGTCAAGAGAAGCCATCATGGCAGATGGGCAAATCTTGCCTGAAAAATATGTCGACTGAAAACCCAAAAATGGGCAAAAACGACCAAGTACAAGGGGATGAGGTCACCCAATGTTCCTTGAACGGGTGTCGGGCTGGTACGGTCTCCTGTGATGGAAGGAGAAAGGACTGGCCCTAGATACCCCTACTTGGCCTGTATATCCCTATGCCTAAAACAGCGTCCAAACCCCGCAAGGGGCGGCGCTGTTACCGGAACCTTGTTTATCAGCAAGCTACTGTGCCACCCGGTATCAGTGGTTGGCACTGGCAGTGGGCACACTACAGTCAGTGGAAGAGGGCCTGACACACACTGGCAGCAGGCAAGCAACTGAATTTAGACTACTGTCTAAAAATTAAATGCCTTATTTATCGGCAAGCTACTGTGCCACCCGGTATCAGTGGTTGGCACTGGCAGTGGGCACACTACAGTCAGTGGAAGAGGGCCTGACACACACTGGCAGCAGGCAAGCAACTGAATTTAGACTACTGTCTAAAAATTAAATGCCTTATTTATCGGCAAGCTACTGTGCCACCCGGTATCAGTGGTTGGCACTGACAGTGGGCACACTACAGTCAGTGGAAGAGGGCCTGACACACACTGGCAGCAGGCAAGCAACTGAATTTAGACTACAGTCTAAAAATGAAATGCCTTATTTATCGGCAAGCTACTGTGCCACCCGGTATTAGTGGTTGGCACTGGCAGTGGGCACACTACAGTCAGTGGAAGAGGGCCTGACACACACTGGCAGGCAACTAACCTTAGATTAAAGTGTAAAAATTAAATGCTTTTTTTTTATGCAAAGTCCTGTGCCACACGGGATGACAGGGGTGGGCACTGGCAGTGGGCACACTACAGTCAGTTGAAGTCGGCCTGACACACACTAGCAGCAGGCAAGCAACTGAAATTACACTAAAGTGTAAAAATTAAATGCCTTTTTATGCAAAGTCCTGTGCCAGCCGGTATGAGTGGTGGGCACTGGCAGTGGGCACACTACAGTCAGTGGAAGTCAGCCTGACACACACTGGCAGGCAACTAACCTTAGATTAAAGTGTAAAAATTAAGTGCCTTTTTTATGCAAAGTGCTGTGCCACACGGGATGACAGGGGTGGGCACTGGCAGTGGGCACACTACAGTCAGTGGAAGTCGGCCTGACACACACTGGCAGCAGGCAAGCAACTGAAATTACACTAAAGTGTAAAAATTAAATGCCTTTCTTATGCAAAGTCCTGTGCCTACCGGTATGAGTGGTGGGCACTGGCAGTGGGCACACTACAGTCAGTTGAAGTCGGCCTGACACACACTAGCAGCAGGCAAGCAACTGAAATTACACTAAAGTGTAAAAATTAAATGCCTTTTTATGCAAAGTCCTGTGCCAGTCCGGATGAGGGGTGGGCACTGGCAGTGGGCACACTACAGTCACTGGAAGTCAGCCTGACACACACTGGCAGGCAACTAACCTTAGATTAAAGTGTAAAAATTAAATGCCTTTTTTTGATGCAAAGTCCTGTGCCACACGGAATGACAGGGGTGGGCACTGGCAGTGGGCACACTACAGTCTGTGGGCCTGCAGCTCCTCACACACAGGCAGGCCAGGCAACTGCAATATGTATATAAAGGAAAAAAAAAAGCAGACTAATGTTGCAGCCCTAAAAAGGGCTTTTTGGGGTGCAGTCAGGACGCTGTCCTTACAGCAGAGATCAGATGAGTCTTTCAGGACTGGAGTGGACACTGAATTCACTAGCCTAGCTATCAATTTCCCAATTAAATCAGCAGCAATTACACTCTCCCTCCTCTCACTAAGACTGCAGCTTCAGAATGAATCTAAAATGGATGCTGTGCAGGAGGTGGGAGGGTCTGGGAGGGAGGGTATGCTGCTGATTGGCTGGAATGTGTCTGCTGACTGTGAGGTACAGGGTCAAAGTTTGCTCAATGATGATGTATAGGGGGCGGACCGACCATCGCATGTGTTCGCCCGTTGAGGCGAATGCGAACAAGCTATGTTCGCCGGGAACTGTTCGCCGGCGGATAGTTCGGGCCATCTCTATATCTCACATAATGTATCTGTCAATAGAATGTATCTATTTTTGTAGCACTCTTGGTCTTATTACCTTGTCCAGCGCTGTTTTTGCTGAAGGAGTTAATGAGGCTGAGCGTTGTCTGTTGCCTAGAGATGCAGCGGTGTGACGCCTTAAGTTCGCGCAGGTCGTGCTTGAACTCCGTAGTGGCCTGACGATGCGCTAGTGAAGCGCGAAACGGCCGTCGCCGCCGTCTAGCCGCATTACCAGATGTCCGTCCCTGCTACCTCTTTGTCTTTTTTATGTAAGAAGATTCAATAAAGGACTACTGTCATTCAGCTTAGTGAGTGCCGCCTTATATCTTTTCCCTCCATTCATGCAGATAATTTGGTAGTCATTGGTTATAATTATGGTGTATTCAATGTATGGAAGTATTGAATTGATCCGATTTGATTATGGTATGGTGGAATTGAAAGGCACAGTTATATTCTGACAGGCATGTTAGCAATCTATTCTGGGCATAGGACCTTTCTCTATATCATACGATATAATTAGATGATCAGTGACATGTTGGGGCTGGTGACGCGATCCAGCGCATGCGCTGCCATGCTATTCTCTTGACATACTCTGTTTACCTCATTGTATCGCGTTCACATGGCGCATCGCTGACGTTGTGCGGGAAAAGAAGTGGCACGCCATCATGGTGGGACCGTACCAGGATTCTCCCCTAACAGATTACTGTTATTTACTTTGATATTTCCCTCCCTCATTGGATATATATATATGTATATATGTATATATATATATATATATATATATATATATATATATATATATATATATAGTCGCTCAGATATGAGGCAGCACACCAATGCAGATAGTGGTGACCCACTCAATTATGGCTTTAATCTCCACCTCCTGACGAAGCTCGTGGGGCGAAACACGTGTTGAGGTTTGGTGTCCTAGGTCATCCCTCACTCAAACTTTAAGCAATATGGGTATGTGTTAGTAGCACAATGGTGCAATCTAGTTATGTAGAATATGTGTCTTGGGAACACTGAGATAGCAGCGCAACCTAGCATATAACGGTAATTCTGCTCCACACTTGCCTTTATTCTAGATTGTATTTTAGGTAGATGTGTCAGTCCTTTATGTCACTGGTTGAAACACATATTCTCTTGTGTTTTCACAAGGTTTAGTAGTCTGCTATTATTCCTTACTTAGGACTGACACTTATGTTTACTGTTCTCAAACATGAATATAATGTGGTAAACAATAGATGTGGGAACCGCGCTGTGTAGTGGTGGTTTATAGAGGTCGTTGACAAAACCTATAGACAATAGAGAACTGAATTTGCATCCAGCTTTCGGAAGTAACAGTCATAGGTACGTCATTCACATAGAGGGAAAAACTGCTATACACTCCCAGCTGGTTATCAGATCCCGCCTTGAGCCACTGACCGCTAATTCCAACTCTGGGTCAAAATGCCTTCACAAAAGAAACAGAAAGATGGTGCAATACCCACAATACTCATAAATAACATAGGTTTTATTGTACTCACAAATTCCAAAATAATTGCATGCACATAAGAATGCCCGAACCCGAACTTTTACGGATCAGGTTCTCTTAACCCTATCCACCTACCATTTATTTTGTCATTGGTACCAACATGGACCACTATAGACTGGTCATCCCCAGCTCCTCCCAGTAATTTATCTAGCCATTCCACCACATGCCGAACCCTGGCACCAGGGAGACAGCAATATTAACCTATAATGTCCCAACTCAATATACAGTTATGATCACGAATGTCCAATACTGAACCAAAAACTAGACCACAATGAAAATATATCACAAATTTATTGAAAATGTAATACACATAAAAAAAGGGAAAGGAGGAGCAAAGACCATTGGAAATCGCACCACATGTGTGGAAATAAATATCCTGGGTACACCCAAACTCACATTATATCCATAGCAATACAAATAATTTGTTTGGTGTGGGAGACTGGACAAGCAGTGGTGCCCTTAATAGCGAAGGTTCGGTCTCCTTAATAACAAAGTAAACAATAGATGCAGGAACCGCGCTGTGTAGTGGTGGTTTATGGAGGTTGTTGAACAAAACCTATAGACAATAGAGAACTGAATTTGCATACAGCTTTCGAAAGTAACAGTCACAGGTACGTCATTCACATAGAGGGAAAAACTGCTATACACTCCCAGCTGGTTATCAGATCCCGCCTTGAGCCACCGACCGCTAAGTCCAACTCCGGGTCAAAATGCCTTCGCAAAAGAAACAGAAAGATGGTGCAATACCCACAATACTCATAAATAACAGAGGTTTTATTGTACTCACAAATTCCAAAATAATTGCATGCACATAAGAATGCCCGACCCGGGTTTCGCAGTTAGCTTCTCCAGGGGCTGCGGTACAAACACCGCCGTAATCCACGAGTATATAAAAACATTTGCCCCGGAAACAATACGGACTTCCGTTGTCCGGCGGCATGTCAATCACTACATAATATAAAACGCCATAAAGACATCTATCAAAATACACAGTATAATTCATTTCATAAAATCTCCAATAGCATATAAATAAACATAAAATTCAATGCTTACTAAATGACATAATATTAAAAATTATAGTGACATATATCTAATATCCTGCTACATCAGACAAATCACACCATACAATCCGCCTTTATATCCCATTCAATGTTATGTCCATGCGGCTCCAACGTATTCATCTCAAAGATCCATTGCGCTTCCTTCTTATTAATTTGCGTGGCGAGATTACCGCCTCACCAGTGACGCTTTACTAGTTCAACGCCACAGAATTTTAGACCAGTTGGATCCTTCTGATGGAATCTCTTGAAGTGTGCCGAAACACTATGGGTCTCAAGCCCTTTTTTAATATTCCTAATATGTTCTGCCACCCGAACCTTTAGTTTCCTTAACGTTCTACCAATATACTGGAGTCCGCACGGGCACTCAAGTATATAAATTACTCCCATAGACTCACAGGAAATATTCCCTTTTATTTTCTTTGTTATAGATTTAGAGGTAGACACGATTTCTTCTATTTTATTTCTTTTTTTGTCATCCCTGGAACGGTTTTTACAGCATAAACAAAAACCGCACCAAGTAAAGACATTGCGGGGTTTAGGTGTATTTAGGTCCTCTTTCACATAGCTCTGTACGATGCGGTTCCTCACAGTGGGGGCTCTTTTAAATATAAATGAAGGTTTTTTGGGGATGAGGACACAGATAACTGCATCACTCTTTAAAACAATCCAATTCTGGTGGAGAATTTTCTTGATTTGAGGGCAGGTGATAGAATATGTGGTAGAGAAGGCAAATTGGTATTTATCCCTATTCTGTTTTATATGTTCGCTAGAATCCTTCTTTTTTATATTCAAATTGTCACGTTTTACATCTTCCCTTTGATTATATAACACTTCCATTTTATAACCTTTTTCGATAAAACGATCCACAATAATATTGCTCTGATCTTCATAATCCTCTATGTTAGTGCAGTTTCTTTTGATAAGCTGCAGCTGTCCCTTTGGTACATTACAGATCCAAGGCTCATAGTGACAGCTGCTTCTCTCAATATAACCATTGCGGTCAGTCGGCTTAAAATAGGTAACGGTTTTAATTTTACCTTGTTCTACCCTAATTTCAAGATCTAAGAAATGGATGGTACTTTTGCTAACATCCTCAGTGAAATGGATGTACCATGTATTGGAATTGATGTGATTAATGAATTCCATTACCCTATCTCAGTGCCATACCAGACTCCAATGCAGTCATTGATATATCTTCTCCAAAGTTGTAAATTGCCACCCTCAGTGTCTCTCATTAGCAAGGGATCAATGTTAAAATGCTCCCAGTATGCAATAAAGAGATTGGCAAAACTGGATGCGAATTTTGCACCCATCGCCACACCGGAAATTTGCAAAAAGTAACAATCATCATACCAGAAATAGTTAGGTCGTAAACAATACTGTATACAATCCAGAATAAAAGTTTTTAGTTCATCACACAGTTGTTCATCCCCATCCATATAAAATTTAACTGCCTCCATACCAATGTCATTCGGTATAATTGTGTACAATGAAGTGACATCTAAAGTCATCAGGAGGGCATTCTCAGGGATATTGCCGACTTCTTTCAAAACATCTAAAATATGGCCAGTATCCCTTAAATGAGAGGGCGTACTAGCTACATACCGCTGTAGAAAGATGTCAATATACTCTGATACGTTGCTAGTAATTGAGTCGATCCCTGAGACTATCGGTCTCCCAGGGGGGCGCTCTTCATTTTTGTGTACTTTAGGTAAATAGTATATAGTGGGAGTCTTTGGATGCATATTATATAAATACTGATACTCCTTTTTATTCAGGACATCTTGAGCCAACCCTCGGTCAAGGATAACTTTGAGTTATTTTTTGTATTCAGTAACCAGATCGTTTTTTAACTTTTTATAAGTATTAGTAATACTATTGAGCGCGAATATTCGAATAGCGAATTTTTTTCGCGAATATCGTCACTTCGCTAAGTCGCGAATATTTAGAATATAGCGATATATATTCGCTATTTGGAATATTCGTTAATCATTTTTTTTTTCCCCATTTTTTTTTTTCTAAACTATTACTACTCACATGTCCAGAGGCTTCCTTGCTCCCTGCAATCTCCAGTCATTGTCCGTTGCTGTCATTATTTACTTCCCATGCTAGAATGTACTGTCGGAGTTGAAAATTACGTTGAAATCGAAATTCGATTTAATATAACTTGTATTAATCGAATTGCGATTTCAACTTAGACCTGGTTTGGATATGGTTGGCTTGGTAGAATTAGCGAATATGACGAATGTATTCGTCATATTTCTCAAAACGAAGATAACGAAGTATTCTCCATCTTCGTTTTAGCTACCTATTCGTCAACTTCGCTAATTCTAGCAATCTAATAGGAAAGTTGACTATAGAGACAGCTGTGTTTAATTCGCTATGCGATTATATTACTTTGCTTTTATTTAATAAATAGAATAATTATAATAATTATCATCAAGTATTTTAATTATTCTATTTATGTTAAAAAAAGCAAAGTAATATAATCGCATAGCGAATTAAACACAGCTGTCTCTAAACACAGTTGACGAATAGGTAGCTAAAACGAAGATGGAGAATACTTTGTTATCTTCGTTTTGAGGAATATGACGAATACATTTGTCATATTCGTCCTCTTCGCTAATTCTAGATATCAAACCAATAGGAAAGTAGCCTTAAGTTACAATCGCAATACGCGATTATTTAAATCGCATATTAATCGCGATAACTATAATAATGACGAATATTCGATTTCGACGAATATGAAACGAATATTCTATCGAATATTTGCGAATTTCGTCGAAATCGAATATGGCACCTGCCGCTCATCACTAATTAGTATCACTAAGAAGTCTCTGCATTTCAATATTATAATCAACCCTGTTTAAAACAACTATCCCTCCCCCCGTATCGGCAGGTTTGATCACTAATTTATCATTTTGTTCAAGGTTTTTTAGGGCCTCTTTCTCTTTTTTGCTTAAATTGTCCTTTTTTTATGCCCCCTGTAGCTATATGGTCTAATCCTTTCAAAACCCCACGTTTAAAGGCATCAATACACTCGTTTTCCTTATTAACTGGATAAAAGGTGGATTTACTTCTTAAATTAGTATATATTTCAGTATCTCACATTTGAGGGGTTGTTATGGGATGTTTTATAAGATATTTGCAGACATTAAGCTTCCTAATGAATCGGTGCACATCTAAATAGGTTTCAAATTTATTACCTCTGTGTGTAGGTGCAAATTTGAGACCTTTATTGAGGACAGACAATTCCTCAGACAATAAAACATGGGTGCTCAGGTTATAAATACCTATAGATTCCCTCTGCCTTTCTTCGCTTCGGGGCTTGTTGTGTCTTTTTTCTCCCCTTTTTCCTCTACCTCTCTTTTTTTCTTTCTGGGTGTCTCCTCCTTCTTTTGTAGTGTTTGAGGTGTTTTTCCCATTGTCATCTTGTGCGGAAAATTAGGGAGGGACCGCATCATACGGAGCTATGTGAAAGAGGACCTAAATACACCTAAATCCCACAATGTCTTTACTTGGTGCAGTTTTTGTTTATGTTGTAAAAACCGTTCCAGGGATAACAAAAAAATAAAATAAAATAGAAGAAATCGTGTCTACCTCTAAATCTATAACAAAGAAAATAAAAGGGAATATTTCCTGTGAGTCTATGGGAGTAATTTAAATACTTGAGTGCCCGTGCGGACTCCAGTATTTTGGTAGAACATTAAGGAAACTAAAGGTTCGGGTGGCAGAACATATTAGGAATATTAAAAAAGGGCTTGAGACCCATAGTGTTTTGGCACACTTCAAGAGATTCCATCAGAAGGATCCCACTGGTCTAAAATTCTGTGGCGTTGAACTAGTACAGCGTCACTGGTGAGGCGGTAATGCTGCTACACAAATTAATAAGAAGGAAGCGCAATGGATCTTTGAGATGAATACGTTGGAGCCGCATGGACATAACATTGAATGGGATATAAAGGCGGTCTGTATGGTGTGATTTGTCTGATGTAGCAGGATATTAGATATATGTCACTATAATTTTTAATATTATGTCATTTATTAAGCATTGAATTTTATGTTTTTTATATGCTATTGGAGATTTTATGAAATGAATTATATTGTGTATTTTGATAGATGTCTTTATGGCGTTTTATATTATGTAGTGATTGACATGCCGCCGGACAACGGAAGTCCGTATTGTTTCCGGGGCAAATGTTTTTATATACTCGTGCATTATGGCGGTGTTTATACTGTAGCCCCTGAAGAAGCACCAGCGTCCTCTGCTCACCGCGCCTGCGCCGAATACAGAGCGGCGGCGCAGGCGTGGGATTTCGCAAGGAGACAGTGCCGGAGGCAGCAGAGGATCGCTGCCCGACACTGTCAATCAAGGAAAGAAGGGGCGTGGCAGCAGGTTGGCGCACGGAGCCTCTAGGAGCAGGGCAACGCCCCCCCTGCTCCTAGAGGCTAATTTACATATTATAAAAATACGTTTTTTTAGCATAAATATAACTCGGATTTACATAAACACATTATCAAGCTGCTCTGACATTAGCACATAGCTAATGTCAGACAGCTTATAATGTGTAAACCTGATGACAGAAACCCTTTAATAATCTGTTTCATTGTGGGGGTAAAAAAAAACACCTTTTTGGGGCCAGAAATGACGTTTTCTGCCTGCTCTGCATTTGTTATATGTAAAAAAGAAGCAGTTTAATACTCTGTTTCATTGTGGGTGTAAAAAAAACGCCTTTTTTGGGCCAGAAAGTACGTTAGCGGCCTGTACTGCATATGTCATATTTAAAATAAAGCAGTAAATGAATGTTTCATTGTGGGTGTAAAAAAACACTTTTTTTTGGGCCAGAAAGTGCGCTTACGACCTGCGAAGCGTTTTTCATATGTAACATAAAGCAGTTTAATAATCTGCTTCATTGTGGGAGTAAAAAAAACACGTTTTTGGGCCAGAAAGTACGTATGCGGCCTGCACTGCATTTTTAATATGTAAAATAAAGCAGTTTAATAATCTGTTTCATTGTGGGGGTAAAAAAACACATTTTTTGGGCCAGGAAGTAAGTTTGTGGCTTGCGCTGCATACCTGACTGGGAAATAAAATCCGTCTGTTAGTTTGGTGGATGAACGCAAAGAATGAGGAGAGTGTCAAATAAGAGACATGGCCCTGGTCGTGGTGCTGCTGTTGGTAATCGAGCTCCTGGTGCAGGGAGAGGAAGTAGTCGATCTGTGCCAGCTACACGTCTAAATGAAATATCTTCCTCAGGTGTGTGTAGGCAACAGAACGTTCAGCGTTATTTCATAGGCCCCAATGCCGCTCTACGAATTTTGAGGCCAGAACAAGTAAAGGCGATAGTAGATTGGGTGGCTGACAGTGCCTCAAGTTCCTTCACATTGTCTCCCACCTGGTCCCCTGCTGAAACCTCAGAGTTGGCACCTGCAAACTGCCTGCTATCTGTCTTTCACCTTACCCCCTTGCAAATCAGTCATGCAGCAGTCTCTTATGATTTTTAAAAAATCTGCTGGTGGGGTTTCCGTGGGCCATCCACATAGCCCTGCCCCAGAAGTGGAAGAGAATGAGTGCACCGATGCTTCACCGCTTATGTTTCAAGATGTGGACATGTGAGGACCACCGCAGCACGTCTCTGATGATGACAAAACTAGACAGTACGCCTGCTACTGCCCACCGCACCCAATGACCGAGCACACCAAAGCCAGCTCCCAGGAGTTCCCTGGCATGGCAGTTCTCCAGACAATGTGCTGACGACAAGACACGAGTGGTTTGCACGATGTGCAAACAGAGCCTGAAGAGAGGCATAAACGTTCTAAACCTGAGCACAACCTGCATGAACAGGCATCTAAATGCAAACCACGAGCTGCGGCGGAGTAAACACCTCAAACACCAAGAAAGGTCTCAGGCTCCTCCATCTCCCTCTTCTTCCGCAGTCTCGGCCTCTTCCGTCACCTTTAGAGTGACAGTGGCACCGCCCACCCCGCAAACACAGGATGTGGGAGCAATGCCACCACCTCCAACACCAAGCTTCTCCACAATGTCCCATGGTAGCGTTTAGCTGTCCATCTCCCAAACACCGGAGAGAAAGAGGAAATACGCCCCTACCCACCCGCGATCCCTGGCCCTGAATGCCAGCATTTCAAAATTCCTAGCCTTTACAATGCAGTAATTCTGTCTGGTGAAGACGGACACTTTTAAAAACCTTATGGTAGTGGCTGTCCCACAGTATATGGTTCCCAGCCCACACTACTTTTCCAGGTGAGCCATCCCTTCTCTGCACAACTAAGTGGCAAAAAAAAAGCCGGTGTGCACTGCACAACGCCATCTGTGGCAAGGTCCACATAACAACCGATACGTAGACCAGTACGCATGGGCAGGGATGTTATATATCTCCCTAACAGCACACTGGGTAAATGCAGTGGCGGCTGACCCTGAGGTGGATATCAGTTTACCGCATGTCCTTCCACCATCGAGGATTGCAGGGCATTTCTCTTTGCCTCCTGTTGCCTCCTCCTGCTACTCCGCTTCCTTCTCTACCACCTCCTCATTCGCTCAGCGTAACACCTTCACCACCAACTTCAGCAAAGCCAGGGGAAAACGACAGCAGGCTGTTTTGAAACTCATCTGTTTGTGGGGAAAAAACCACACCGCGCAGGAGCTGTGGATGGGCATGGAACAACCGACTGATGACTGGTTGGTGCCACTGAGCCTCAAGCCCGGCCTAGCGGTGTGCGCTAATTGGTGAAATCTCGTAGCAGCTCTGGGCCTAGCCGGTTTGACGCACATCACTTGCCTGGTGCATGTGCTGAATTTGGTGGTGCAGAAATTCCTGAAAAACTACCCCGATATGTCAGAGCTGTTGCAGAAAGTGCCGGCTTTCTCTGTTCTCTTTCGGCATTCTCACCCTGCTGCTGCTCGCATGTCTGCGCTGCAGCATAACTTCAGCCTTCCCGCTCACCGCCTCATATGCAACGTGCCCACAAGTGGAGTTTCAGCTGCAACACACATGGGTGAGTAACTCTGCGGAACGGCAGCACTTCACCACCAATGAGTGGACCTACATGCGAGACCTGTGTGCCATTTTGCGCTGTTTTGAGTACTCCACCAACATGGCCAGTGCTGATGACGCAGTTCTCAGCGTTACTATCCCACTTCTATGTCTGAAAAAATGCATCTGGTGATGATGGAAGAGGATGTGGCACAGGAAGAAGAGGAGGAGGAAGAGGGATCATTTCCACGGTTATCAGGCCAGTCATTCACAAGTGGCTCGGAGGGTGGGTTCATGCACCAACATAGGCCAGGTACACAATTGTCAAGCCAGGGCACAGTTCTAGAGGATGAGGAAGAGGAGGAGGAACCGTGTTCAAAGCAGGGTGGCACCCAGCATTCGGCCATCACTGCATCGTGGCTGGGGGGATACAGAGGACACAGACGATACACCTCCCACAGAGGACAGCTTGTCGTTGCCTCTAGGCAGCCTGGCACACATGAGCAACTACATGCTGCAGTGCCTGCGCAACGACCACTGAGTTGCCCCCATTCTAACTTGTGCTGATTACTACGTAGCCACCCTGCTGGATCCCCGTTACAAGGACAAAGTGCCGTCCTTAATTCCTTCACTGGATCATGAATGGAAGATGCGCTGGTAGACGCGCTGCTGATGGCATTCCCACCTGATATCGGTGCCTCAGTGGAAGCACAAGGCGAAGGCAGAGGAGGGGGAAGAAGTCACCAACGTAGCTGGGGCACCGCCAGCACCTCAGAAGGCAGGGTTAGCATGGACGAAATGTGGAAAAGCTTTGTCAGCAAGCCACAAGAACCAGCACCACCAGCTAATATTGAACATCTTAGCAGGAGGCAGCATTTCAGCAACATGGTGGAACAGTATGTGTGCACACGCCAGTGTATTGTCTGAACGTGTGTTTAGCATGGTAGGGGGGCGTTAACACAGACAAGCGCAGACGCCTGTCTACAGCCAATGTGGACAAGCTCATGTTCATTAAAATGAACCAGGCATGGATCCCACAGGACTTGTCCGTACCTTGTGGAGAATAGACATGTATACCAGCCTCATCTAGCCTTTGTTTTACTCCAGCACACTTTCTCTTCATTTTATTTTCATATTTCCCAATGTTTTGGGGGTCTACCCAAATGTAAAAAAAAAATGTTAAAAACAAAAAATTGTATTGTTGGCGACTACCTCTTCCCCCACTGCTTCCACCTACAATGCCACGTCCACCGCCTCCTCAACCTCCTACCTCATATGGACTTTCTCCTCCTAGTTCAAGATTTTTATTTTAAATATCACTTGTTTGCAGGGCAATTGTCCAGCTCGTACCCCCATTTTGCTTCCTTTTGCAGCCCTCTAGCCCTTTGCATTATTTTTTTAGAGCCATTTTAGTGCCCCAAAATTTGGGTCCCCATTGACTCCAATGGGGTTCGGGGTCAAGTTCCCTAACTCAAACTATGCTGCGAAGTTCGGCCAAACCCGGCGAAAAATCACAGTGAGATAAAGTTGTCACAGTGATTTTGTAGTAAAAGTGTCACAGGGAGGCACAGAGCAGTATCTCATGTTACTGCTTCATGCCTCTGATGTCCACTACGCAGCTTGGCTTTAATTCTCGCTGCGGATAACACAGAGTGCATCTGCTTGTCTGCAAGGGCCTTATAGGCAGTAGGTCGTTAAGGATAACTTTAAAGAGCTAGGCTCAAAACTGAAGGGAAGGACCTCCAAGATAGTGTTCTCTAGAAAACTGCCTGTACCAAACAGGGCCGTCAGCGGGAGCTTAGGGAATTAAATGCATGGCTTAAGTCTTGGTGTAGAGCAGAAGGGTTCCTAGACCAGTGGGCTGACATTTCACTGGGGTACAAACTGTTTTCCGCAGATAATTTGCACCTCAATGAAAAGGGGGCTGCTGTGTTGGGGGAGAGAATACTGGCTGGGGTGACAATGCATTTAAACTAGGGACAAGGGGGAGGATATGGCCATAAATATGGAGGCAGACAGGTTAGAGAGTAGTGTTGAGCGCGAATATTCAAACCGCAAATTTTATTCGCAAATATCGCCGTTTCGAGAATTCACGAATATTTAGAGTATAGTGCTATATATTCGTATTCATGAAGTGTTGATTGCGAATTTACTGCAAATTTATCGGAAATGTATCGCGAGTATCGGCACTTAGCAACATCCCTAGCAACCAATTGGAAAGTTGCCTACCGCTTAGTGTTGACTGCGAATATTCTAATCGCGAATTTTTTATCGCGAATGTATTACATTGCCGATTTTGGCCAAAAATTTGCGAAATATCACAAATTTGAATATTCCCCATGTTGCTCATCATCACTATTAGAGAGGGATCAGAATATATTGTTGGAGGAAATGGATGGTGGGGGAGCATTAGAAAAGTGACAAACTAACTCTGAAGGAGGAAAAAATTATCATAAAAAATAAAAAAAAAATACATTTCCTAAAAGTGTAAAATTTGATGACAACTTAAAATGTATGTTTACATATGCCAGAAATCTAACAAGCAAAATGGGAAAGCTTGAGGCCTTGGCACGGGAGAAACATATTGATTTAGTTGGTGTTGCTGAGGTTCAAGGTTTTACACTCTTTAGAAACGATAGTGATAAACGCAAAGGTGGTGGTGTATGTTTCTATGCCAGGAGTGATATGAAAGTAAGTGTAAAAGAAACAATTGTGGATTACGGTTATGAGGGTGTTGAAACCTTGTTGGTGGAAATTATCTATAGACCCCAAAATCACTGAGGAGATAGGAGATTAACTATATGTGCAAATGGAGTGGGCGGTGCAGGTTGGCACAGACTAGAAAAGGTCTGTGCCCTGCACTGCATCACTGACAGCAGAATGGAGGTAAGTATTTGAGTTTATTATTTTTTGGCAGCACTGTGTTGGGCCACAATGGAGGTCATTATTTTGTAACTGGAGAAAGCACTATGGGAACATTGCGGCCATAAAAAGGAGCATTGTTGTACTGGCACGCATTCTAAGAGCGCCACTACAGGGACATGCATTGTACTGGGGGAACTAAAAGGGGGTAATTTTTTGCACTGACGCATGTTCTAAGGGAGCATTTTTTTTAACTGGCACATAAGTGGAGCATATTTGTACTGGCACACATTCTAAGGTGGGCACTATGGGGACATGTGTTCTACATGGGGCACTAAAAGGGTTTTCTTTTTCTTTTTTTTGTTTGTACTGGCAGATGTCATAAGGGAGCATTGTTTTACTGCCACACATTGTAAGAGAGCATTTTTTTACTGCCAAACATTAAAAGAGGTCATGCCGGGTTCGGGTTTGGTGTTTGGCGATTTCTTGGCGCTTTTTGAAAGGCTGCAAGGCAGCCAATCAACAAACGTTTTACTTACCTGCCTTAGAAGCCATCACAGCCATGCCTACTAAAGGCAGGGCTGTGATTGGCCAAGTGCAGAATGTGACCCAGCCTCTAGGATGCTGCAGCTGCTGCTGCTGTGAGCGAGAGATTAGGGAAGAATTTTGGTGTACTTGGTGTTCAATCTTCAAAGTACAGCGATTATTGAGGGTGCTATGCTACATTTTTGTACCCAGCCCTGAGCCCAGTGACACTGAAAAATAACTTTTAATCCATCTGCTAGTTCGGTGTGCGACTGCGGACATTTTGGCAAGTGCAGTGCACTTGCAACTGTATGTGAACTGCATGTGTGCCAGGGACATTACTTTAATTCTGTTCTGGTAGCTCAGTGGAGGACAAATTCCCATAAATACTGTAGTTACCTTGCTGCTATAAAAAAGCACGCTTTCTTTTTGCTAGATAGTAAATTTGTGGGCTATGCTGCATTTCTGACAGTCCAATTAAACCTTTACATAATGCAGTTTCCTTGCTGCTATAGAAAAACACCTTTTTTTGCTACATAGTAAATTTGCATCCTACGCTGCACTTCTGATATTCCAATAAAACCGTAACATACTGCATTTTTATTGTTGTTTGCAAAAAACACAGTTTTTGTGCTAGATAGCACATTAGGATCCTATGCTGCATTTCTGTTATTCCAATAAAACCGCAAATTACTGCATTTACATAGTCGTTTGCAAAAAACCCTGTTTTTGTGCTAGATAGCACATTAGTGGCCTACACTGCATTTCTGATATTCCAATAAAACCATAACATACTGCATTTACATAGTTGTTTGCAGAAAACACAGTTTTTAGCTAGATAGTACATTTGGATCCTACGCTGCATTTATGACAGTCCAATTAAACCGTTAAATTTGGCTGTTACATTGTTGGTTGGAAAATTCTAATTTTTTGTGATAGTAAAGTAATTGTAATGAATTGCTCCGTTACACTGTTGTGTGACATAAAGGAATTTATTCTATTTATGACACCGGCACTGCCTTACTTTTAGTAAACCTAATTGTTGACTAGTGGCAGTTAAATTGTCACCTGAGATAAACCATCTGTTAGTTTGGTGGGTGAATGCAAATAATGTGGAGAATGTCAAATAGTGCACGTGGCCGTGGTGCTGCTGGTGTTGGTGGAGATCCGGTTACAGTGATTGGACGTGGTCGACCTGTGCCAGCTACACGCCCAAATGAAACAACTTCCTCAGGTGCGCGTAGACCACAGAGCCTTCAGCGTTATTTAGTAGGCCCACTACTACGAATGGTGAGGCCAGAACAAGTACAGGTGATAGTAGATTGGGTGGCTGACAGTGCCTCCAGTACCTTCACATTGTCTCCCAACCGGTCCACTGCTGAAAGCTCATAGTTGGCACCTGCAGGCCATGGGCATCTATCTAGCACCTCACCCCCTTGCAAATCAGCCAAGCAGTCTAAGCACCAAGTCATGCAGCAGTCTCCTAAGCTTTTTGATAAGTATACTGGCAGGGTTTCACAGGGCCATCCACCTAGCCCTTCCCCAGAAGTGGAAGAGATTGAGTGCACCGATGTCCAACCACTTATGATTGAGGGTGAGGACATGGGAAGACCACTGCAGCACATCTCTGATGATGAAACACAGGTGCCAACTGCTGCGGCTTTCTTCAGAGTGCAAACCGACAAGGAGGGCAGGTGTGAAGACTGGGTGTAAAATGATGTGGAGGACAATGAGGTCCTAGACCCCACATGGAATCAAGGTCATGCGAGTTACCTGTGCAGTTCGGAGGGAGAGGTGGTGGTCGCACAGAGCCACCAGCACAGCAAAAGAGGGAGCAGGGTACAAAAGCAGAGCAGCCATCCACTAGACAGTATGCCTGCAACTGCCCACCGCACTCAGGGACCAAGCACAACAAAGCCAGCTCCAAGGAGTTCCCTGGCGTGGCAGTTCTTCAGACAATGTGCAGTTGTTGCATTGTTATGCTGCTGTTTCGAGTACTCCACCAACATGGCCAGTGCCGATGACGCCGTTTTTAGGGTTACTATCCCAATTCTATGTCTCTTTGAAAAAATGCTTTGGGCGATGATGGAAGAGGGTGTGGCACAGGAGGAAGAGGTATCATTTCCACGGTTATCAGGCCAGTCATTCACAAGTGGCTCAGAGGGTGGGTTCCTGCACCAACATAGGCTAGGTAGACAATTGTCCAGCCAGGGCACAGTTCTGGAGGATAAGGAGGATGAGGAGAAGCCGTGTTCACAGCAGAATGGCACCCAAAGAAGCTCAGGGCCATCACTGCAGAGTGGCTGGCGGGATACCAAGGACATAGACGATACACATCTCACAGAGGACAGCATGTCATTGCCTCTGGGAAACCTGGCGCACATGAGCGACTACATGCTGCAGTGCCTGCGCAATGACCTCTGATTTTCCCACATTTTAACTTGTGCTGAATACGGGGTGGCCACCTTGCTGGATCCTCGTTACAAGGACAACGTGCTGTCCTTAATTCCCTCACTGGAGCGTGATCGGAAATCTTAAATTGCCCTTTCTTGACAATCCCTTCAAGGCTGTGGTTATCCCGTTCAATCCACTCAAGTTTCCTTCCACTCTGCCAGCACAGATGTCAGCCTTTTCAAGCAGAGTATCAGCAGTGTGCTGACACTCTGCTAACCGCTCGGCCATTCTTAAAATGGGAGGGGGGGGGGGCCGGATGATCGCACGCCCACCCGCACCCCCCGGCACAGCACAATAAGGGCTGTGGGGGGGGGGGTAAAATGATAAAATATAATTTTCAAGTAAGTGACCGCGGGGATCAGAAACCTCTGAAAGCACTGCAAACCGCAGGTCTGAATTGACCTGCGGTTTGCAGTGATTGCCGATACGGGGGGGCCATAGGACTCCCTCGGCATTGTCACAGAGTGCCTGCTGAATGATTTCAGCAGGCACTCTGCTCCGCACGGCAGTGATCGGAAATACAAAGGGTGTACAGGTACGCCCTGTGTCCTTAAGTACCGGGACATCAGGGCATACCTGTACGCCCTGTGTCCATAAGAGGTTAAGAAATGCTCACACAACTAGGACCAGCTGGGATTCCCTTACGCCATGAGGCTCTCTGCGTGGTAAAAGCATTATCGCGCATGCGCATCCTCACTTCCGTTCCAACTGGAACGCATGTGAAGCGCACATATGACCCCTCTCCTCCTTCTTTGAGTGGAGCGCAAATGAAGTGCACACATAATCCGCAGGTCCCGATCACATGATGCGTTCCACAACCTGCGTGCATACAGATGAATATTCAAACATGCAATGGATTATGACATTATTTTTTAGTTAATCTTTATTTAATTTTTTTCTATGTGGTCATCTCTTTCTGAAAGGGTCAGCCACTTACTTATTAAAGAAAAAATAAAATATTTAACTCAAGAGATTATTTAATGAGTGGACAGCAATCACTCATTGTACTATCTAATATATAAAGCTGAGTGTATGTGTGCACCTGTGTGTGTGTGTGTGTATGTCTGCTAAAGGAATCAGCACTGTCACATTTACAATCACAAAACTTGGCACACAGGTACATCAGGTGTCTGGGAGGGTTTTAGGCCAGGTCTCAGCTCTCTGGGACGTACCGTTCCTGTGATATTCACGAAAAATGCATTAGCCAATAGAAGCCTGGTCAAATGACCGTTATCAGCTAATAGAAGCTCACTGGCAGTTCATCTTCAAACACACAGTTTTACTCAGGTGACCATAACAACCCAGCCATGTTTCTTCACTGCTCTAGATGAGCTTTAAAGGAAATATGTCACCATAATAATCGCTATTGAAGTAAAGCCATGGCCTAAAAGCACTTAGTACCTTATTTCCTGAGGTTTCCATAACAACTCTGTGGATGACACTGTTAAGGGAGCAGATTGCTGAGGAGGTCACAGTTCAGGGGGCAGGTAGGGTGGCCATTCAAGTCACCCTTAAAACTCTGCCCCCAGATCCAGCTAAGCCACGCCCCCGATCATGTTAGGCCACACTCAACCCACTCAACAGCCGACAGGGATTAAAAAAATGAAGTTAAAAATCAACTTCTGTCAGCTGCAAGGGTGGGAGGGACAGTGACCCTCTCCCTGCAGCTCACATTCAGACAGCTCAGTACTTAGAGTGTCTTAGAGTGAGCTTTTCAAAAGGACAGGCCCCCGATCCAGTTAGGCCATGCCCCTTCCCACTCAGCCAACAGTGATTGAAAAAATTAAGTTAAAAATCAACTTCTAGGTCCCTCTAAGCCATACCCCGCTCCAGTTAGACCATGCCCCCTCCCACTTCTCAGCCGACAGGGATTAAAAAAATTAAGTTCAAAATCAACTTCTGTCAGCTGCAGCGATGGGAGAGACGTTGACTTTCTCCCTGCTGTTCACACTCAGAACAGTGCTGCTGTCTTAGGGTGAGCTGTTCAAAATGACATGCCCCCGATTCTAGGTCCCGCTAAGTCACACCCCTGACCCGGTTAGGCCACACCCCATACAAAGCCGATGGGGATTGACAAAATGAAGTTAAAAATCTACTTCTGTCAGCTGTAGAGGTGGGAGGGACGGTGACTTTCTCTCTGCATCTCACACTCAGAGGACAGTGCTGCTGTCTTAGGGTGAGTTGTTAAAAAGGCAACTCACCCTATCAGGTAAGGCCATGCCTCCTCCACCCCTCAGCTGACAGGGATTGAAAAAATTAAGTTAAAACTCAACTTCTAGGTCCCGCTAAGCCGCAAATTATGTGCGCCACACTTCCTAGAATCACCAAAAATAGGAGTATTCCTATGTGTAAAAATGGAAATAATGGAAAAGTCCAAAATCAAAGAGAATGGACTACATCTAAATATCCAAATTTATGTCCATTTATCCATATATAAAAGGGTCAGAAAAAAGTAAAACCGTAGCCTATCTTTTTGTTTTTCCAGATAGTGTTGCTGATATCACTCATATTAAATCCCTCATAAACACGAAATAAAGCCATGTAATGTACTAAAGTAATCGACCCTATTCAGAAAGGGAAACATTGACAACCACTATCATCAAGGGAATATACCCTATATGTATTTACTCATATTAATAAAAGGGTCCATGCCGGTTCAATTCTCTTTCTAGTTCGCATTGCTTTTCTTTCTTTTTCTACAAGAGTATCAATAATTTTTTTTTTTATAAAAATGCACCTTGCAAATACAAAGGAAGATCACTTACTAAGATCAAGGGCATGACAGAGGAAAATAAATTTTTGGAATATAAATGAACAAGCACTCAAGCAGATGGGGCTGCGCGGAGAATATCACATAATATAACCATTTATTGTACATAAAATATATAATAAAATAAGAATAAAATAGATAAAATGGGAAGGAATGATATTCCTATAGATAAGAGAGAGGAATAGCAACTGCAGTGGAGTTTTTCATCAATAGATGTATGTTCCCAGGATAAAGAGATGTGCAATAAAATACCTAAATAAGTAAAATATTGTATTAGAAATCAGCCATATCTATGGTCAATGTATTCACGTAAATATGTAAAATCAAGTCTCTTCCAAAGAATCAATAAATATTGTCTTTATCCAAGTGTCTTTCAATGGATCACAGCTTGATTCACATATTGAACCTCTATGTTGAGCCTTCTGGAGCAAAATTAATCATACTGTGTGTTTGCACAGTGAACGGAGGGTATATGACCGCACTATACTTGTATCATGCGGGCTGGAATATTTTCTTGCAAAGTTTTCTTAAAGAATTTGCTCACTAAGTGAGCACTTACCCCTCCTTTTGTGGGAATAACAACTGGTGACAAGTCTATCTTTGTCTCTCCGTGCGCTCTTTGAGCGAGCGGGTGGGAGAGAGTAGAGACGGTATCTCGTCTTGCCGCTCTGTATCCTCTGTATGTAAGTCTCGCGAGATTGGAGGTGGAAAGTCGCATATCTCCGTAAATCTCACTGTATTTGCAATGCTTGCTGTAGAGAGACTAATGTCCAGTATTGTTATGCAAAGTACCTTATCGCATGGCCATGCGGTACATAATCATCAGGTCTTTAGAGCATTGGTGTCAATATCAGACGCGTTTCAAGGTCTAACTGGCCTCTTCCTCAGTGGTTACATTCCAAATGCTTGGACCCCGTAATTTATGCTATAATTGGTGAGAACCAAAACATGGAGTGCTGGATTCCAAAGGGGACTAAATACAGTTATGTCAGACCAGGTCAATTCAGACCTGCGGTTTGCGGCTTTTCCGTGTAATTGGGCGGCGGGTGTGGTGGCTATGGGGTCACCGTGCTGCTGTAATGGGGACACGATAGCAGGGAAGGCCTGCGTCTGCATATCTACATAGACAGTGGTCTACTTTTGCTACCAACACGCCCATCTTCCAAACAGTCCTCAGAGCGGTATCAGTCTGATGAAGGCCGTATTGTGGCCGAAACTTCACACGCATGTATATGATTTACCGCACTTCTGATTAAAAGAAACTTATCTTCAACGCACAAACTGGAGTTTATTTCCTTCTTGATACTAAGGGGTGGGAACCCGAGCTCCAGTAGCGCACCTCCAAAGGGTGCCACAAGCTTTTCTGTACAATCCATGTTTAAACAACCGCCAGATGACATACAGCTATGTCATTTGGCGTGAAGGGGTTAAAGGTGCACTAAGTATTGTTATGACATCACACCATGTCTGGTAGCATGTATGTATGGACACATTGGACAGCAGAGAAATATCGCTCATATGCACAATGCACATCCATTTTCCTGCCTCACAGTGCATACCCCAAAGTGTATACCCCACACCGTATACCCCACACTATATACCCCACACCGTATATCCCTCCACACACACACACAGTCTTTGGATTCTAATATGCGTCTGGTTGGTCAGGAGAAGTAATGTTTGACCGCCATTATTTGCTGGTTCATTTAGCGTTACTCAGGGTGCACCATGTGGAGGCAGACCAGCTGTACACCACATACCATACCGTTACCTCACTAGATGGGTACATCTCTCCTCAGATGGCCAATATCCAATATCTCATACTACACACACATACAATTTCAATATAATTTGATTGTTTAACTGTAACATTAAATCTAATATGTTACTTTCAAACACTCAAAAATTCTTTGTTGTGTTGAGATGATGACGTTAATTTCTAATACTTTGATTTTACAAATTTGGGATTATATGGTTGCATTTTTATCCTGCAGCGAATGCTAGAGATGAAATACGACACCACCAGGTCCCACTTGGAGAAGCAGCGGATCCTGAGGAGGATCGGTTATGAGTTATACCGTGACCACAATGCCAAACACAAGCGTATGGCCATTATAAAAAAGTGGTCCGACCTAAAGAGGAGACATCAGGATCAGATCACTGAGATACGGAACAAAATCTGCCCAGGTACAATGCTTACATGACTCTTGTATCTTTCACCAACACTCTGTAATGTATAGGTACAGTTATGCTTTATGAGGTTTTTATAACTTAAGAAAATTTTGTCATTATAGGTGATCCCGTCCCCTCAGTCCGCTGCAGGCCTTCAAAAAAGGCAGTGGTGGTGGAGGAGGAGGTCTTGGAGGAGTAGGAGCAGGCAGGACCCTCTGCCCCTACCCCACAGCATGAGGATGCCGGACCCTCAGACCATCCCGGTTCTCATTAGGAGAATGAGGAGGAGGAGCTGGTGAGCACCCCCCGCCAGGAGGGTAAATAATATGTGTTGTGGGTGTTTTAACTCAGTCACTGGTGTCAGTTTATTCCAGAAAACCATAACAAACATGTTAAATCTTTATCCTTTAACCCCTTCATGCTTTCTGACATAACTGTATGACCAAATAACAAGTGACTTGCTGCATTTTGACGTACGGCCATGCCCAAACTGCTTCCCGGGGCTGTGACACTATAAAGTGTCACAGCCCCGGAGTCTCCGCTCTCCCCAGAAGCAGACACACGTGGTAAGCCAGCAAGGGGCCAATCAGAGTGTTCCCTTGCTAGTAAGCGCTCCGATTGTTTTGTCTCTGCAGACTAACCAATCATAGCACAGCACTTTAAAAAAAGCCTGTTTCAGGCCAGCGACATCTATGTGGTTGAGAGGGAGAAAGCTCCCTCTCTCTTCCATCTTGCCGTCACTGCTTCCGCAACGGCAAGATGGTTGCCATGGCACCCGGACGCCTTACAAAGGCGTCCTAGTTGCCATTTACCTAAGGCTACTTTCACACTGGCATTTTTGGGTCCGCTTGTGAGATCCGTTTCAGCGCTCTCACAAGCGGTCCAAAACGGATCAGTTTTGCCCCAATGCATTCTGAATGGATAAGGATCCGTTCAGAATGCATCAGTTTGGCTCCGTTCAGTCTCCATTCCGCTCTGGAGGCGGACACCAAAACGCTGCTTGCAGCGTTTTGGTGTCCGCCTGATGGAACTGAGCCAAACGGATCCGTCCTGACATACAATGCAAGTCAATGGGGACGGATCCGTTTTCAATGACACAATATGACACAACAGAAAACGGATCCGTCCCCTATTGACTTTTAATGGTGTTCAAGACGGTGTTTTGCCTATGTTCATGATAATACAAACGGATCCATTCTGAATGGATGCATGCGGTTGTATTATCACTGCGGATCTGTCTGTGCAGATACATGACGGATCCGCACAAGACGCCAGTGTGAAAGTAGCCCTGAGGTCTGATCAGCCTTAGTGTAAGTGTGGCACTGACTATACAGTGTATTACAATAGATGACGATTGCAATGTACTGTGTAGTGATCAGACCCAATGGATCTTTAGGATGCAGATGGGTTTTGATAAATAAAAAATAGATTTTTTTTTATAAAGAAGAATCAATTAGAAATCGTCTTTTCTCAAATATATTCATTTATGTAATCTAAAAATTACATAATTAATATAGTACACATAATTTGTATAGCCGCATCCGTAAAAAACAGCTCTATAACAATATAGTGTGTTCTTACCCCTTTGGCAAATCCCATACAAATATTTTTTTTTAAAAACTGTCAAAAACAGACATATTTTATACAGTATACATATTTTGTAACGTTCTATGACATAAATTCCAACCCCAAACGATCAAAAAGACGTATGCACCCCAAAATAGTACAAATCAAACAGTCAACTGATCCCACAATTTTTTTTTTTATAAAATACTCTATTGAAATATTCCCAAGTAAAGAACTATATAACTGATTGCGATTTTAATGGCCAGATCCTTTATACACTAATCAATAAAAGTTATTTAATCTGATTTAATTTTTTTTTTTTTTTTTTTTTTGGGCAGTAATAAAAGAAATGAAAAATAAAATAATTCTGCTGCAGCGGGAGCACTCCAGGAGGATGAGGACTTTGCAGCTGAAGTTCACCCAAGAACTGAAGGCCATGGAGGAGTGGCATCAGAAAGCCATAACAGAGCTGATCAACCAGCATGATCAATTGAAATCCCTGCCTTAGTTTTATTTATTTTTTATTTTATGTTTGTTTAAACAATTGTTTTATATTTTATTTATAAAGTTTGGTTTGGTTTTAAATCATTTTTTGTTTTCTGTTTTATTTTAACAACTCTGGTTACATTAAGGCAAATTTTTTCCAGCCAAAACTCATCAGTATGATGACTTACAGCAGCCGCAGGTACATGGAAATTTGGTAGTATAAGACCTACGCAGAACTCATAGTGGTGAGGATAATAGCAGCAGTCTTTGTTAATGGTGGGGCCTTAGAATAAATAAAGTTATCAGTAAGAATTACACCATAACATAACATTATAAAAAACTGAAATCACGCGTTATAACTCAGAAAAAACGATTTATTAACAAAATAAAAAAGGCCTCTATGGGAACACTGTGAGTTGGGAAAGTAGCTCCTCCATTTTCTGCATCCCTTTACAGTGCGTTTTGGCCATCTCCTAGCTGATGATGACCCGGCACTGCCCTTTAAGAGTGACCACCCCTTTAAGAGAGACATGTACTTAAAAAAATAAAGTATTGTGGGGAGTTAGCTCTGGTCTCGAGGATCGTTAACAAAAACTTCCTTCCGGACAACGGATTTCACGTCCAAACAGTGCGTTTATTATAGCAGAAACAACACAACAGGTGCAAAACAATAAACACTGGCCCGGCTAGGCTCTAACTAAACATATTAGTTGGGTCCCTCACTCACCTAGTGGGTACAGTTCACACCCTGTGAACTGCTGCGGCTTTCTCCAGCCCAATGTCCCACAGCCTCCTGGCTGTTCAGAGCACTGTTCACACACAGCCTCAGATCAGTGTCCGTTGGGGAATTCAGGCTCACCAGACCTCCTGACTGTGGCCCTGCGACCCTTCCAGGCGTCGCTGTGTCCCCCAATTCCGGGCTGTCGCTTAGCCCCGTGGCCCCTCAGCCAACTCAGCCGAGACCACTCACACAGAGCCTCTGTCTCCAAAGCTCTCTCCAGAGTGGGGCCCCACCCATGTCCAACAAGAGGATTAAATATCCTCCCTGGACATGGGCATTGTCCAAAATCCTGGACTGGAGCATGGGGAACAGGCACCCACCCAGCACATTACCTGTTCCCAGTAAAAGCCCGCCCTGGAACTGGCTGAGCCAGCTATACTAACACTAGTACTTGGGCTTTCACTCCCCCAAGGCCAGGCACCTTGGTGACACGCTCTCTCTGACGGCCTCCCTGGGGTTTCACTGCACACCCCAGTGTTCACCTTGCCACATATCCCCCCTCTGTTCACACCTGTGAGGGTGAACACATGTACCGCCTGGTCGCTCGTGATAGGGCACCCGCATTATCTTGCCATCTTTAAGCTCAAGGGTCCCCCTGGAAGATGTGGCCAGCACCACAGGCTTCCCCTTATTCTGCCACAACCACGCCAGCAGAACCCAGTTCGTCATAAACACGAAGCTTACTAACCTACCAGTCATCTTGTCCCATACTAGAGACACCTGGTCGCTACTAGCAACTACCACAGTTTTAGCGGACCTTGACCTGTCAGCCTCTTTTTGTCTCTTTGTTTTATCAACAGATAGCATCTTTCTTTTTCCTTTACTCCCCCAGGGGTTATGTCAGGTTTGGCTTCAGTTTCAGAATCTTCTGCTTCTTCAGTGGTACTCCCCACTTCAGCAGACTCTTTTCCAGTCTTTTCTTTGGAGTCTCCATTCACTTTATTAGCCGTCTTATCCTTCACGGACATGGCATCATATCCTTTCCTTCTTAACTCCTCCTCCTCTTTCTCATCAAGGTTGGAGGCACCGGGGACATCAGGACCTTCGCCAGACTCGTCGTCTTCTGGCAATCCCTGCAGAGGTTCACCCGGGACATGGTTCTCCTTTCGGGCAGGATTCAGGGAGCCAGCCCATCGGAGTAGACAGGACCCTCATACTGGTTGTCGGTCCCCTCGTATTTCTTCCCCAGCAGACTGCTAGCTTTCTGGAAGGCATTGACAGCAGAGGGAATGTCTTTCATGACCAGGTCCTGGCCACACACTGTCACGAGTCTCTGGGTTTCTGCATCCACCTCAGCACCACCATCTGGTTCAGCAGATACATCTTCCATCTTCTCTGCCTCGGCTGGCACCACAGCGCAACCACCTCCAGACCCATTCTTAACGGGTTCTGACTTCTTGGCATCTTTCAGAGGATCTTCCTCTTCAGGCATCTCATTGTCTTCCACCGGCTGCGCAGGAGCACGCTTAGGCTTCTCCAACTCATAGACTTCATCTTTTGAGCTCCTGAGACCTTCCATCTCTGCTCTGAGTTGCTTGTTCAGCCTCTCCAATTCATCTCGCTCCTTAAGCGCTTTTTCAAGGGCTCTAGCCAAGGAGAGGGCCATGGTCGTCTTCTTAGTTTTTCGGACCAGCTTGTTAGCAGCGCCCGCTCTTGGGCCTTCTGGTCCAGCTGCTCTTCACTCTGTTTCGGTGTAACAGCAGTTGTAGGAGTACCACCATTCTTTCTTAGACACTCTGTGGGATTTCCACCCAGGGACTCTTCAAGCCCACTGTTGAGGTCTACTATAGACTTTTGTGTCTTTCTGGAGTCTTTTCCCTCCCCAGGACACCAGGAGGTAGACCCTTCAGTTCACTCATCTTTTCTGGGGTCTCCTCTTTTGACCCTTCTGCAGCCTTCTTCGGTGACCCTGTGACGACAGCTTGTCCCTTCTCTATCGTATCTAGGGACCGTGTGGCGAGAGTGAGATCAGCCTCCGGTTTGCAGCTGTACTGTTCTGTCAGGTCATCTAAGACTGTCTGGATATGAGCTTCAGACACTAGGCTTACGTCACCCGACTGAACTCTTGTCTCGTCAGATATAACTGTCGTCTGGTTGCTACCAGTAACCACGTCAGTTTGGCAAGACCTCAACATGGCAGCCTCTCTCTCAGAGTTGCTGTCGGTCATAGCACCTGCTTCATATATACTGCTCATGTCATTCTCATTTCCGTCCTCTAGGGGCACCGACGAGCTAATCCCCACCTGGGACATTTTATTAACCATAGAAACCTGTGGAGACTGCATATCCACTTCTAGTACGTGTGGTACACCCTCTAGGACTGCCCCATGTACTTGCACATTTTTCACAGTGGTTTCCCTCAGTTGTGAGCTCTCAACATCAATTAGCATTTTTATACCATCCACATTTTTACCAACAGGGGAGCTTTTTCCCCAATCACAGCCTGCAAAGGAAAAGGACTGTCATCATCCTCATCCCTTCTTGCACATAGATCCACATTATCATTATATATTTCATCAAACTCTGCACCTTCACTTGGCACCGTGTCGGCACCATTGTTTCCAATGGTCATTTCACTTAAACCATTGCTTCCTATCTGCATTTCCCTTACACCTTCATTTAAAGGGACAGGTACAGGTTCTGTAGGAGCTTCATTACTTCCCACAGAAGTGTCTCCATTGCCCCACATTACATCACGCATGAGCCTATTTCCAACATCAAGTCCATCAGTCTCTGTTCCAACCATGGTCTCACCCTCCGTGAGGACCCCTGGATAGTCCACAGGATTCACATAATTGTCCCGGACAGACATCATTCTACCTCTTACCCAGGCTAGCATGGGATCTCTGATTTTCACCATCCCAAATCTAGCCTTGGTCACGGGCACTTTAAACAACATCTTGAGCTTCTCCCTGCAGATTCCTGCGAGAGAGCAACCGCAACAGGCTTACCAGCCTGTTCAGACACAGCATTTTTCCCATAGTCACTCATTTTTGAGACATCTTCACGCCGCAGCGCTTTATCACTCACCAGCCCGGCAGGTAGCAACTGCCGCCGGCTCATTGTCACAGGGTCTGCCACAAAATTATCAACAGGAACAGTCTTACCGATTGTCGTCACTGACTCGGCACTCCCGGAAGATAAGGGTAGTCCAGAAATATCTCCAGCACGGTCATCACCCTTCTCCTCAATGCAGTAGTTGCCACGGGAGACGCCTTGGACTTGTCTCCTGTCTTTTTCTGGACGGACATTCCAGCCGCACCCTTTAGGATTCTGTGCACAGTCGCAGGGAAAATAGGCACTCCTGAGAAACGCACTGCTCTCCACCTCTTTGTCTTCCCGACGGTTGCCCTTGGCAACGGCACATATTACCTCGAACAGTCCACTCAGAGCCGCCTCTCCAAGTGCCGCACTCGGCTTTCTCACCAACCGATCAGTCTCCAGCACCAGCTGCTCCATTACACCCTCAGTGGTCTTGGTTTTCCGCCAAACCGGGCCACTTCTCACATATGGCATCACCTTTGGCATAAGCAGCTTCCGCCACACCTGACTATCTTTCACCCAGGACGCCATTTTGAGCAAAAAAATTTCCACAGGTCAGTTTTTTTCCTTTTTCCCTCTTTTGTGCTTCTGGCCCTTTAAACCTTCGCACTGCTTGCACCACAGGGAAAAAACAGTCCAGACAGCAGTTCTTTTGCAACCCAGCAAAGTGTCCAGGACCACACAAGCAGCACCTGCTCCACCGAACAAACAGGCTTCCGGCCCTAAGCTCCAATACAGCAATCGCACAGTTTTTCCTCTGTCCTGTCGTTGCCCCCAGCAACACTTTACCTTTATCCAGCAGGGACGACTTGCCCGCATCCGACACCAAATGTGGGGAGTTAGCTCTGGTCTCGAGGATCGTTCACAAAAACTTCCTTCCGGACAACGGATTTCACGTCCAAACAGTGCGTTTATTATAGCAGAAACAACACAACAGGTGCAAAACAATAAACACTGGCCCGGCTAGGCTCTAACTAAACATATTAGTTGGGTCCCTCACTCACCTAGTGGGTACAGTTCACACCCTGTGAACTGCTGCGGCTTTCTCCAGCCCAATGTCCCACAGCCTCCTGGCTGTTCAGAGCACTGTTCACACACAGCCTCAGATCAGTGTCCGTTGGGGAATTCAGGCTCACCAGACCTCCTGACTGTGGCCCTGCGACCCTTCCAGGCGTCGCTGTGTCCCCAATTCCGGGCTGTCGCTTAGCCCCGTGGCCCCTCAGCCAACTCAGCCGAGACCACTCACACAGAGCCTCTGTCTCCAAAGCTCTCTCCAGAGTGGGGCTCCACCCATGTCCAACAAGAGGATTAAATATCCTCCCTGGACATGGGCATTGTCCAAAATCCTGGACTGGAGCATGGGGAACAGGCACCCACCCAGCACATTACCTGTTCCCAGTAAAAGCCCGCCCTGGAACTGGCTGAGCCAGCTATACTAACACTAGTACTTGGGCTTTCACTCCCCCAAGGCCAGGCACCTTGGTAACACGCTCTCTCTGACGGCCTCCCTGGGGTTTCACTGCACACCCCAGTGTTCACCTTGCCACAGTATGCAAAGTAATATTCTTGCATTGGGGTATATGCAACTTAGGCCTCTTTCACACTTGCGTTGTGAGGATCCGGCGTGCACTTCGTCACAAGAAATGCCCGCCGGATCCATCACAACGCAAGACAACTGAAAGCATTTGAAGACTGATCAGTCTTCAATATGCTTTCAGTGTTACTATGGCAGCCAGGATGCTACTAAAGTCATGGTTGCCATAGTAAGTAGTGGGGAGCCGGGGGAGCAGATACTTACAGTCCGTGCGGCTCCCGTGGCGCTCCACAATGATGTCAGAGCCCCCCAAGCGCATGGATCACATGATCAATGCGATCATGTGATCCATGCGATCATGTGATCCATGCTCATGGGGCACTCTGACGTCATTGCGTAGCGCCCCAGGACTCGGGAGCCGAACGGACGGTAAGTAGACTTCTCACCTGCCTCCCCACTACACTTTACCATGGCAGCCGGGACTTTAGCAATGCGCCAAAACAAGGTTTAGCTTAAAGCCAGATCTGGATTAATGCTTTTCAATGGCTTTTCTGGCATGCCTTCAGGATTTGGGTCCGGAGCAAAATCCGCAGCATGCTACGGCAAAAAAAGTCTCAGCACTGAACTGAAGACATCCTGATGCATCCTGAACGGATTTCTCTCCATTCAGGATGCATTGGGATAATCCTGATCAGTATCTTTCTGTCCTAGAGCCCCGAGGACGGAACTCTAGGACGGAAAGATAAAACGCCAGTGTGAAAGAGCCCTTACTTCACTATTGTTTGGCTATGGCTATCTAGAACTAACAAATATGACGTGATCTTCGTCATTCTAGCAAACCAACCATTTAGAAACCCAGCTCTGTTTAATTCGCAATGCAAGTATATGTTCGCATTGTGAATTCAACTTAGAGCTGAGTTCCTAATGGTTGTACTGCTAGAATATAAATTAACGAAGACTGAATTCTCAATCTTCGTTATATTCTAGCAATACAACCATTAGGAACTCAGCTCTAAGTTGTAATAGCAATGCGAATAATTCTTACAATTATTAATCGCTTTGCGAATCCATTTGATGCCTCTATTTGATTGTATATGACAGTTGACTATGACTACCACCAACGTTCTGCTGCCTCCGAGGCAAGATATCTGAACCCCCCAGGGGCCATATGGGCGTTTTTGATAGAAAACGCATCAAAAACATATATGCGTTTTTATCATTTATTTTATTTTTAATTTTATTTTTTTGTATATTTTTCCACATTTGGTTGCATATTTACATTTGGTATAAGCAAATATGGTAGTCTAGAATTCAGTGTTTCCCAACCAGTGTGCCTCCAGCTTTTGCTAAACTACAACTCCCAGCATGCCCGGACAGCCTTTGGCTGTGCAGGCATGCTGGGAGTGGTAGTTTCGCAACAGCTGGAGGCACACTGGTTGGAAAACACAGGTCTACATCATTAATCTGCCCAAATCTATATTCAGCTACATGGCTTAGAAAATATGCTGTCAAACAATTATCCTAGGTTTTGGTATAGACACATGATCTAGACTACCATATTTGCCTACACCAAATATAAATATGCAACCAAATGTGGCAAAATACACAAAAAAAAAAAAAGAAAAAATTGTAAAAACGCAGATGCGTATTTGATGCGTTTTTGATGCGTTTTCTATCAAAAACGTCCAAATGGCCCCTGGGGGTTCAGATATCTTGCTTTGGAGGCAGCAGAATGTTGGTGGTAGTCATAGTCAACTGTCATATATAGAGATGAGCGAACACCTGGAAGTTCAGGTTCGGGAAGTTCGGCCGAACTTCCCGAAAATGTTCGGGTTCGGCATCCGAACTCGACCCGAACTTTATCCCGAACCCGAACCCCATTGAAGTCAATGGGGACCCGAACTTTTAGGCACTAAAAAAGGCTGTAAAATAGTCCAGGAATGGGCTAGATTAGGGATGCTCAACCTGCAGACCTCCAGCTGTTGTGAAACTACAACTCCCTCCATGCCGGCTGTAGGCTGAAAGCTGTAGACTGTCCAGGCATGCTGGGAGTTGTAGTTTTGCAACAGCTGGAGGGCCGCAAGTTGAGCATGCCTGGGCTAGAGGGCTGCCAAAGGCAGCAAAATGTAGGTAAATCCCCTGCAAACAAATGTGGATAGGGAAATGAATTAAAATAAAATAAAATAAATAAAATTTAACCAATATCAATTGGAGAGAGGTCCCACTGCAAGGAATCATGCGTCATATCACCCAACACTGGAGAAGGCCACTTTCAGTTATTTTGGCCCCAGCACCCAGACAGAGGAGAGAGGTCCCACAGCAAGGAATCATGCGTCATATCACCCACCACTGGAGAAGGCCACTTTCAGTTATTTAGGCCCCAGCACCCAGACAGAGGAGAGAGGTCCCACAGCAGAGAATCGGGCATCATATCACCCACCACTGGAGAAGGCCACTTTCAGTTATTTAGGCCCCAGCACCCAGACAGAGGAGAGAGGTCCCACAGCAAGGAATCATGCATCATATTAACCACCACCGGAGAAGGCCACTCTCAGTTATTTCGTCCCAGCACCCAGACAGAGGAGAGAGGTCCCACAGCAAGGAATCATGCGTCATATCACCCAACACTGGAGAAGGCCACTTTCAGTTATTTTGGCCCCAGCACCCAGACAGAGGAGAGAGGTCCCACAGCAAGGAATCATGCGTCATATCACCCACCACTGGAGAAGGCCACTCAGTTATTTCGGCCCCAGCACCCAGACCGAGAATACAGGTCCCACATCAGGGAATCATGCGTCATATCACCCACCACTGGAGAAGGCCACTTTCAGTTATTTCAGCCCAGCACCCAGACCGAGGATACAGGTCCCACATCAAGGAATCATGCGTCATATCACCAACCACTGGAGAAGGCCACTCAGTTATTTCGGCCCCAGCACCCAGACAGAGGAGAGAGGTCCCACAGCAAGGAAAAAGGCGTCATATCACCCAACACTGGAGAAGGCCACTTTCAGTTATTTAGGCCCCAGCACCCAGACAGAGGAGAGAGGTCCCACAGCAGAGAATCAGGTGTCATATCACCCACCACTGGAGAAGGCCACTTTCAGTTATTTAGGCCCCAGAACCCAGACAGAGGAGAGACAAGGAATAAGGCGTCATAGTCACCCACCACTGGAGAAGGCCACTTTGAGTTATTTAGGCCCCAGCACCCAGACAGAGGAGAGAGATCCCACAGCAGAGAATCAGGTGTCACATCACCCACGACTGGAGAAGGCCACTTTGAGTTATTTGGGCCCCAGCACCCAGACAAACGAGAGAGGTCCCACAGCAGAGAATCAGGCGTCATATCACCCACCACTGGAGAAGGCCACTTTCACTTATTTAGGCCCCAGCACCCAGAAAGATTAGAGAGGTCACACAGCAAGGAATAAGGCGTCATATCACCCACAACTGGTAAAGGCCACTTTGAGTTATTTAGGCCCCAGCACCCAGACAGAGGAGAGAGGTCCCACAGCAGAGAATCGGGCATCATATCACCCACCACTGGAGAAGGCCACTTTCAGTTATTTAGGCCCCAGCACCCAGACAGAAGAGAGAGGTCCCACAGCAAGGAATCATGCTTCATATTAACCACCACCGGAGAAGGCCACTCTCAGTTATTTCGTCCCAGCACCCAGACAGAGGAGAGAGGTCCCACAGCAAGGAATCATGCGTCATATCAACCACCACCGGAGAAGGCCACTTTCAGTTATTTCGGCCCAGCACCCAGACAGAGGAGAGAGGTCCCACAGCAAGGAATCATGCGTCATATCAACCACCACCGGTGAAGGCCACTCTCAGTTATTTCGGCCGCACCACCCAGACAGAGGAGAGGGTTATTCAACTTTGGGTGGCACAGCAAGATCATGTTAAAGTTAAAAAAATGAGGATTCAATAAAGAAGTGCCCAAGAGTACAAGAATACATGGTTGAGGGGGAGGCAGTTATAAATGTCTATTCTGCACAAGGGAGGTACAGGTCCTGTGGGATCCATGCCTGGTTCATTTTTATTAACGTCAGCTTGTCCACGTTGGCTGTGAACAGGCGGCTGCGTTTGTCAGTAATGACGCCCCCTGCCGTGCTGAATACACGTTCAGACAAAACGCTGGCCGCCGGGCAGGCCAGCACCTCCAAGGCATAAAATGCTAACTCTGGCCACGTGGACAATTTGGAGACCCAGAAGTTGAATGGGACCGAACCATCAGTCAGTACTGGAGGGGTGTGCACACGTACTGCTCAACCATGTTAGTGAAATGCTGCCTCCTGCTAACACCTTCCGTATCAGGTGGTGGTGCAGTTAGCTGTGGCGTGGAGACAAAACTTTTCCACATTTCTGCCATGCTAACCCTGCCCTCAGAGGAGCTGGCCGTGACATAGATGCGTTGGCGACCTCTTGCTCCTCCTCTGCCTTCACCTTGGGCTTCCACCTGTTCCCCTGTGACATTTGGGAATGCTCTCAGGAGCACGTCTACCAGCGTTCGCTTGTACTCGCGCATCTTCCTATCACGCTCCAGTGCAGAAAGTAAGGTGGGCACATTGTCTTTGTACCGGGGATCCAGCAGGGTGTCAACCCAGTAGTCCGCACACGTTAAAATGTGGGCAACTCTGCTGTCGTTGTGCAGGCACTGCAGCATGTAGTCGCTCATGTGTGCCAGGCTCCCCAGAGGTAAGGACAAGCTGTCCTCTGTGGGAGGCGTATCGTCATCGTCCTCCGTATCCCCCCAGCCACACACCAGTGATGGGCCTGAGCTGTGTCGGGTGCCACCCCGCTGTGAACCTGCTTCATCCTCATCCTCCTCCACCTCCTCCTCATCCTCCTCATCCTCCAGTAGTGGGCCGTGGCTGGCCACATTTGTACCTGGCCTCTGCTGTTGCAAAAAACCTCCCTCTGAGCCACTTCTAACAGACTGGCCTGAAAGTGCTAAAAAATGACCCCTCATCCTCCTCCTCCTCCTGGGCCACCTTCTCTTCCATCATCACCCTAAGCATTTTCTCAAAGAGACATAGAAGTGGTATTGTAACGTTGATAAGGTGTCATCGCCACTGGCCATGTTGGTGGAGTACTCGAAACAGCGCAACAGGGCACACATGTCTCGCATGGAGGCCCAATCATTGGTGGTGAGGTGGTGCTGTTCCGCAGTGCGACTGACGCTTGCGTGCTGCAGCTGAAACTCCACTATGGCCTGATGCTGCTCGCACAGTCTCTCCAGCATGTGCAAGGTGGAGTTCCACCTGGTGGGCAAGTCGCATATGAGGCGGTGAGTGGGAAGGCCGAAGTTGTGCTGTAGCGCAGACAGACGAGCAGCAGGATGTGAACGCCGGAAGCGCGCACAGACGGCCCGCACTTTATGCAGCAGCTCTGACATGTCGGGGTAGTTGTGATTGAACTTCTGCACCACCAAATTCAGCACATGCGCCAGGCAAGGGATGTGCGTCAAACCGGCTAGTCCCAGAGCTGAGACGAAATTTTGCCCATTATCGCACACCACCAGGCCGGGCTTGAGGCCCACCGGCAGAAACCACTCAGGAGGCAAAGAATGATGCCCTGCGATCCTTGTCGGTGGAAGGACGTGCACCAAAAAACTCTCCGCCTGGGGCCCAGCCGCCACTACATTTACCCAGTGTGCAGTTCGGGAGATATAGCGTCCCTGGCCGTGCTTACTGGTCCACGTATCTGTGGTTAGGTGGACCTTGTTACAGATGGCTTTGCGCAGTGCACACTTGGTTTTATTGGATACTTGGTTGTGCAGGGAAGGCACGGCTGTCTTGGAGAAGTAGTGGCGGCTTGGAACAACATACTGTTGGACAGCCATGGACATCAGCTGTTTGAAGCTGTCTGTGTCCACCAGCCTGAATTGCAGCATTTCAAAGGCCAGTAGTTTAGAAATGCTGGCATTCAGGCCCAGGGTTCGAGGGTGGCTAGGTGGGAATTTACGCTTTCTCTCCATGGTTTTGATATTGAGAGCTGAACGCTGCCGTGTGACATGGTGGAGATGCTTGGTGACGCAGGTGGTGGTGTCGGTGGCACATCCTCTGTTTGGTGTGGGGCAGGTGGCAACATTCCTCCCGAGGCGGAGGAAGAGGCCGAGGCAGCAGCAGAAGAGGGAGCAGGGGGAGCCTGTGTGAGTTCCTTGTTTTTAAGGTGTTTACTCCACTGCAGGTAATGCTTTGCATGTAGATGCCTGGTCATGCAGGTTGTGCTAAGGTTCAGAACGTTAATGCCTTGCTTCAGGCTCTGATGGCACAGCGTGCAAACCACTCGGGTCTTTTCGTCAGCACATTTTTTGAAGAAGTGCCATGCCAGAGAACTCCTTGAAGTTGCCTTTGGGGTGCTGGGTCCCTGGTGGAGCTGGCCAGTAGCAGGCAAACTCTCTTGGCGGCGGCTGTTCTGCTTTTGCCCCCTGTTCCCTCTTTTGCTTCTCTTTTGGCTCGGTCTCACCACTGCCTCTTCCTCTGAACTATGAAAGTCATCGGCACGACCTTCATTCCATGTGGGGTCTATGACTTCATCGTCCTCGGCATCGTCTTCCACCCAGTCTTCCTCCCTGACCTCCTGCTGTTCAGTCTGCACACTGCAGTAAGATGTGGCAGTTGGCACCCATGTTTCGTCATCATCAGAGACTTGCTGACTCTGATGAGGTGGTATTCCCATGTCATCATCATCAGGAAACATGAGTGGTTGTGCTTAAGTGCATGCTATTTCTTCCACTGCTGGTGAAGGGCTAGGTGAATGCCCTTCGGAAACCCTGCCAGCAGAGTCTTCAAACAGCATAAGAGACTGCTGCATAACTTGTGGCTCAGACCGGGGGTGATAAGCATGGGGGTGATGTGACAGACTAATGGGCTTAGTTTCCGGGCGCCAACTGGGCGCTTTCTGCAGAAGACTGGGTTGGAGATAATGTTGTGAACGTGCTGGATCCACTGTCGGCCACCCAATTCACTGGCGCCTGTACCTGCTCAGGCCTTACCATCCTTAGAATGGCATTGGGCCCCACCAAATATTGATGTAAATTCTGGCGGGTACTGGAACCTGAGGTAGTTGGTTCACTAGGACATGTGGCTGTGGGAGAATGGCCACGTCCTCTCCCAGCACCAGAGGGTCCACTGACACCACCACGACCGAGTCCGCGTCCCTTACTAGATGTTTACCTCATTGTTGCGGTTCACCAAGCACCACAATAAGAAAAATTATATTTGGCCCAATGTGAAGATATCAAATTCAGGCCTTTTTTTAAAGGCACCTAACACTATCTGCCTAGTTATTTATGTACCGTATTACACGAATCCAGGCACAGCAGTAACCACTGATTTTGGGGAATATCAATTGTGGGCCTAGTATTCAGGCCCTGGATGAAAGGTATCCTTTTACGTACAGATTTCAAATAGGCCTGCAACTGCTGGAACACTAGATTTATGGAATTGCTATTTTAGCAATTATATTTTACCACAGACAGAAATATACCCTTTTACGGACAGATTTAAACTAGGCCTGCAACAACTGGAACACTAGATTTATGGAATTGCTATTTCAGCTATTAAATTTCACCACAGAAAGAAATATACCCTTTTACAGACAGATTTCAAATAGGCCTGCAACTGCTGGAACACTAGATTTATGGAATTGCTATTTTAGCAATTAAATTTCACCATGGAAAGAAACATACCCTTTTACGGACTGATTTAAAATAGGCCTGCAACTGCTGGAACACTAGAATTATGTAATTGCTATGTTAGCAATTAAATTTCACCACAGACAGAAATATACCCCTTTACGGACAGATTTCAAATAGGCCTGCAACTGCTGGAGCACCAGATTTATGGAATTGCTATTTTAGCAATTAAATTACACCATAGAAATAAATAATCCCTTTTAAGGACAGATTTTAAATAGGCCTGCAACTGCTGGAACACTAGAATTATGGAATTGCTATTTTAGCAATTAAATTTCACCACAGACAGAAATATACCCTTTTACAGACAGATTTCAAATAGGTCTGTAACTGCTGGAACACCAGATTTAGGAAATTGCAATGTTTGCAATAGAATTTCAACACAGAAAGAAATATACCCATTTACGGACTGATTTCAAATAGGCCTGCAACTGCTGGAACACTAGATTTATGGAATTGCTATTTTAGCAATAAAATTTCACCATAGAAAGAAATATACCCTTTTACGGACAGATTTAAAATAGGCCTGTAACTGATGGAACACTAGATTTATGGAATTGCTATTTTAGCAATTAAATTTCACCATAGAAAGAAATATACCCTTTTAAGGACTGATTTCAAATAGGCCTGCAACTGCTGGAACTCTAGAATTATGGAATTGCTATTTTAGCAATTAAATTTCACCACAGAAGGAAATATACCCTTTTAAGGACAGATTTAAACTAGGCCTGCAACAACTGGAACACTAGATTTATGGAATTGCTATTTTAGTTGTTAATTTTGACCACAGAAAGACATATACCCTTTTACAGACAGATTTTAACTAGGCCTGCAACAACTGGAACACCAGATTTACTGTATTTTTATTTTTGGAACTGTATTTCACCATAGAACAAAATCTATCCTTTGACGGACACTAGGGAAATTATCCAGTCACCGCTGGAACACCAGATTCTGGGAATTGCTATTTGTGCAATTAAATTTCACCCCAGAAAAAAATATATATATATTCTTTGCCAGGCAGCAGACAGTATTACACTTGGCTAGCCACAGCTGGAACACCAGATTCAGGGGATTGCTTTTTGGCAATTAGATTTCAACCCCAGAAAAAAATGTATATATTTTGGCTGACAGTTTTACACTTGGCTAGCCACAGCTGGAACACCAGATTCAGGAGATTGCTTTTTGGTAATTAAATTTCAACCCCAGAAAAAAAAGATATATTTTGGCTGACAGTTTTACACTTCGCTAGCCACAGCTGGAACACCAGATTCAGGGGATTGCTTTTTGGAAATGAAATTTCAACCAAAGATTTTTTTTTTTTATTATGGATGACAGTTTTACACTTGGCTGGGATTGCTATTTAAATGAATTTCAGTTTAACCACTCAATAATATATAGAAAAATCTTTCCTGAGTTACTAGGGGTGACAAAATAAGCACAGCCAAGCCCCTGATGTAGGATATAGCAAAGAAAAAAACCTACTATTGAGAGATTAATGGACTTTGTGGCAGCTTGTGCTGGCGTACCACAAGACACAAAATGGCCGCCACTGATCACCCCAGAAAAAAGTGACAGAAAAACGGTCTGCCCAGCCTAAAAACAGTGAGCAATTCACTAGCAGTAGTTGAATGATTCACAGCTGTAGATCTTTCACTTCATTAAGTGTTTTTGATGAGTTAATCCCTGCCTATCTCGCCCTAACGCAGCAGCTGCATCCTATCCCTACACTAATCAGAGCAGAGTGATGTGCGGCGCTCTGTGACTCCAGCTTAAATAGAGCCTGGGTCACATGCTGCACTTGGCCAATCACAGCCATGCCAATAGTAGGCATGGCTGTGACGGCCTCTTGGGGCAAGAAGTATGACGCATGTTGATTGGCTGCTTTGCAGGCTTTCAAAATGCGACATAGAATTCTACGAACAACAAACCCGAACCCATACTTTTACGAAAATGTTCGGGTTTGGGTCCGTGTCACGAACACCCCACGAACTATGCTCGAACTGTTCGCTCAACACTACTATTGAAAACTCTTTGTGATTGTCTAAAATCTATTCGATACACGTCCCCTGATAGGGGACGTAACAGGGATTAAACTGATAGGAATAGTACTACTTAACACACCACTCATATTGGGTGGCACAGCAGATTGCACGGCGCACGCGCAGTGCCTCAAATTGGAAGAAAGAGGACCGACAACCATCTTTTTCCATCTTCCAGTTCCTAAAATCTATTCCATATACGGGCCCCTGATAGGGAAAAAACAGAGATTAAACTGGTAAGAACAGACTTTTTTATTTAAAAAAAAGAGGACAGCCTCTGCGAAGCTGGGTATTTTTTGGCTGTGTTACTGAATGCTCATGCACAATGGCTGTAGGCTTATGCTTCCTTTTGCGCAGGTGACAAACCTGGTCAGTCAAACCCAAGGCAACATCATTGACCTCATACCATATGCATTTTTTCTGGAGCATGCCCCGCGAAGAGTGCTGGATCAGGTCGTAGATGAGCATGAAGAGGAAGAGTTGTGGTCACCATCACCACCAGAAGCAGCCTTGTCATTGTCGATTGCTGGAACTGCGGCAACGCAGAGAGAGGAGTCTGAAGAAGACGAGGAAGGGGAGGAAGGTGGCTTTGAGGAGGTGGAAGACCAACCACAGCAGTCGTCCCAGGGGGCTTGTTGTCACCTTTCGGGGACCCTTGGTGTTGTACGTGGCTGGGTGGAGGAAGAGACCTTCAATGACGTCAGTGAGGACAAGGAACGGGACATGGCTAGCTTGGTATCCAACCTTGTGCAAATGGGGAGTTTGCGGTTGTGCAAATGGACTGTTTGCGGTTGTTTGCGGTGCGTTAAACGGGGAGTTTGGTCTGTCAGAGTTTGGTCTGTCACTGTGAAGCGGGCGTGACCCTTACACTACCTGATCGATACAACATCATACCTGATTATATACACACACTGGATGTTTTAAAGCACGTTATTCCAAACACTTTAGGAAAGTTAGGTGATTTTTGCACTTTATGGATTAAAACCCAACTCTGCGTCAACTACGTAATTTTAAATGGGAGTTTTTCCATGGATGCTCCTCCGGCATGCCACAGTCCAGGTGTTTGTCCCCTTGAAACAACTTTTCCATCACTATTGTGGCCAGAAAGAGACCCTGTGGGTTTTAAAATTCGCCTGCCTTTTAAAGTCTACGGCGGTTTGCCCGGTTTGCCGGTTCGGGAACATTTGCGGAAGTTCGCGTTCGCCATTCGCAAATGGAAACTTTGATTTTCGCGAAATCTCTAATTATCAGGAGAAATAAAATGGCCACCACCCTATTAGTACACACAAATCCTGTCGCAATCACACAGCAGGATAAGTTGCTTCAGAACACTGAGGTAAAAAGCTGCCTCTTTCTCCTCTTCTACTTGTCAGAGAATATGTTCCGGAATACAGTTTAATATGATCTTCATCTGAATCTCTGTAGGAATAGAGTTCATAAAGTACTGAGAGTAAGGACAGGACAGACTGTGGTAATGTGGGGCTGTGGTAATGGAGACTGCATACAAGAGCTGCTGATCATTACCCTCACCTCCTCTCTGTACTTCATGTCTACTCATAAAGAACATAAATTCAGCTGTAGATCATATTAAACTGTATTCAGAACCATAATCCCTGACAAGAAGGAGAGAAGGATGAGTCAGCTCTTTACCTCAGTGTTGTGAAGTAACTTGTCCTCCTGTAAAATTAGAACAGGTTTTGTGTGTACTAACAGGAAGACTGCCATTTTATTTCTCCTAATGATTGCTTCCTAGACAAAACAAGCCATTATATCTATTGAAATATATTTGGGAATATATTTATAATAAAGTATTATTTAAGTATGTTTATCTTCTTCATTCCCAGAGAACCCCTTTCAAGCTCTGTTTATTCTTAGCTCACTCTGTCCAGTCAGGTTTCTGTTACGTTTTGGTGGCCAGAATAGCTCTATTCTACATGGTTAAGAAATAAAAACTGGGCAAAAACATTGCCTAAACATAACTGACTATATAGATCACATAAAAATAAGAAATATAGATTACTCCAACAGTGTGGGAGCTGTTCACAGTATCTATAAAACTTCTACCAACCTTGAATTCGAGGATCGCTTAAACTCTCATAACCATATGATTTATTTTTCACACACAGGCATCCTTGCACGGGCAGAATATTACATATACCACATATTTTATGTGCCATTTAATATTCATATAATGTTTCTAATACTATGTACATATAATAAATCATTCTAGCAAATACAACTTTACGATTCCATACAAAGTGCATTGGTCACCATGATCATCCCTATTTAACCAGGCATGCTGCATGATGGGGCTGATCATGGTAATAAAATAAAAAATATGGTTCCCAGCCAGACCCAGCAGTTGGACAAAATTCTCCTGGGCAACAGATTGGAAGGTATTTGGGTGGTCATATGATGGAATCAATGGCAGGGGATGAGACTCAGGAAGATATAGGCTATGTAAAACTTGGGGGTTCCCTCTCTTTTCCTGCCAGGCTGCCACCCCTGGATTATCAACACTTACATTGAGAGCTATGTTCTACAATATGTGTGCTTTCTGTGTATGTATTTAAGTATAAGAACCCAATAGTAGAGATGGCCCGAACTATTCGCTGGCGAACAGTTCCCGGCGAACATGGCTTGTTCGCGTCCGCCGCGGCGGGCGAACATATTCGATGTTCGAGTTCGCCCCTATACTTTATCATTGAGCAAACTTTGATCCTGAACCTCACAGTCAGCAGACACATTCCAGCCAATCAGCATACTCTCCCTCCCAGACCCTCCCACCTCCTATCTAAACGCAAGGACAGCATCCATCTTAGATTCATTCTGAAGCTGCAGTGTTAGTAATTGTAAATCGCAATGCGATTAATATAACCTGTATTATTCGCATTGCTATTACAACTTAGATCTGAGTTCCAAATGGTTGTATTGCTAGAATATAACGAAGATAACGAATATAGCGCTATATTCTCAATCTTCATTATATTCTAGCAATACAACAACCATTAGGAACTCAGATCTAAGTTGAATTCTCAATGCGATTAATATAACCTGCATTAATCGCATTGTGAATTCAACTTAGAGCTGAGTTCCTAATGGTTGTTGTATTGCTAGAATATACGTTATATTCTAGCAATACAACCATTAGGAACTCAGCTCTAAGTTGTAATCGCAATGCGAATAATACTTGCAATTATTAATCGCTTTGCGAATCCATTTGATGCCTCTATTTAATTGTATATGACGGTTGAATATGACTACCACCAACGTTCTGCTGCCTCCAAAGCAAGATATCTGACCCCCGAGGGGCCATTTGGGCGTTTTAGATCAGAAATAGAATCAAAAACGCATCAAAAACACATCTGCGTTTTTATAATTTTTTCAATTTTTATTTTATTTTTTGGTGTATTTTGCCACATTTGGTTGCATATTTGCATTTGGTATAGGCAAATATGGTAGTCTAGATCATGTGTCTATACCAAAACCTAGGATCATTGTTTGACAGCATATTTTCTAAGCCATGTAGCTGAATATAGTTTTGAGTAATGATCTAGACCTGTGTTTCCCAACCAGTGTGCATCCAGCTGTTGCGAAACTACAACTCCCAGCATGCCTGCACAGCCAAAGGCTGTCCGGGCATGCTGGGAGTTGTACAACACATGTTCAGAAACAGTTGTTATAGTGGCACTACACACATCCAAAACTTGATGTGAAAAATCAACTCTTTAGTCCACTCACCTACCAGGAGATCAACGCTAGTGACACGGCGGTGCTCTGTCCGGTAAAAGTCTTGACAGTACATCCATATAACAAAAGATCGATTCGAGACGGCACTCACCATTTCATCACGGTATCCACGTTTATTTGAAGCAGGAGGGTGAGACATACAGTGCAGACTCACATGGAAAAGGTGATGGCCGTTTCACGCTACCACGCTTCCTCTGGCCTTTCACTTGCAATGAGGTTGTCTAGCGCAATCGAATTTATGTGCTCAATCGCACCTGACTTGGCGCATTGTTCTGACGTAGACAATCCCGTCTTCTGAACTCTGAGTTCAGGATAAATATTTATTGGCAGCCTCATTGCAATACATTATATTTATATCTTAAATAGAACAAAACACATTTAGCATACATTTAATCAAATAGTTACTATATAACCTTATAAAAAAGCACTCATATCTAGTTTTTCATTTAAGCCCAGCAAACCGGTTGCATTAGATCGAAGGATCCACCTTCCTTCTCTCCTTAAGGCCCCTTTCACACGGGCGAGTTTTCCGCGTGGGTGCAATGCGTGAGGAGGACGCATTGCACCCGCACTGAATCCGGACCCATTCATTTCTATGGGGCTGTGCACATGAGCGGTGATTTTCACGCATCACTTCTGCGTTGCGTGAAAATCGCAGCATGTTGTATATTCTGCGTTTTTCACGCAGCGCAGGCCCCATAGAAGTGAATGGGGCTGCGGGAAAATCGCAAGCATCCGCAACCAAGTGCGGATGCGTTGCGATTTTCCCGCATTGTTGCTTAGCAACGGGACCCAATCTCTATTATTTCCCCTTATAACATGGTTATAAGGGGAAATAATAGCATTCTTAATAAAGAATGCATTGTTAAATGAAGAGGAAGGGGTTAAAATAATAAAAGTTAACTTACCTTAGCCACTTGATCGCGTCTCTTTCCCTGCAGCATCGATGATCTAAAGGACCTGTGATGACGTCACATCACATGGCCCAATCACATGCTCCATCACTATGGTGATGGAGCATGTGATTGGGCCATGTGATGCTGTGACATCATCACAGGTCCTTTTCCTACCAGCAAGCTAACGGAGAGGATGCCGGGCTTCGCAATCAAATGGACCAGGTAAGTTATTATTAGTTTATTATTTTTAACCCATTCAGCACCGGGTTCAACATTAGGAAGATGGCCAAGGGTATTATTTCACATTATAACTATGTTATAATGTGAAATAATACCAGCGGGACAATTTCTGACCCAAACATGCACTTCTGTGAAGAAGTGCAGGTTCGGGTCTGGGTACCAAAAGTGCCGACAGCGCTTTGCATGACAGCGCTTTGCACTCGCAGGGAAAAATCGCGGCGATTCCCGCAACGCACCCGCACTGTTTGACGGAGTGCACCCGCAACGCCCGTCTGAAAGAGGCCTAAAAGTTCTCATTCCCTATCACCGCCCCGTGCCATGAGATTAACCACTTCCAAACCAGCGAACCTCAGTACACCGGTGTCGCCGTTATGTACGGAGTTTATGTGCTCAATTAATCGCGGCACACCTTTACCAGTTCTTATGGAATTTAAATGTTCCCGGAAACGTTCAAATAGGCAGCAGATAGTCTTTCCGATGTAGAATCTTCCACATTTACACATAATGATGTACACAACAAATTTTTCTTCGACAGATAATTAGTGTGTTTACTTTATGTTCAAGTCCTGCAAAGGATATTGATGACCACTGAGGATTAAAGCTACAGAAAGAACAGCTGCCACATTTTTTGTTTCCTTTTGGTTGCCATCCTGATAGCCAAGTATGGTGTTTTTCTTCCCTAAAATGGCTATATACCAATTTATTGCGTATGGTATGGCACCTTCTGAAGGCGACAATGGGTTTACTACCTTGTAACTGTTTTAATGCATCATCTCCCTCTATTATGCCCCAATGTTTTTTGATAATCTGTTTTATGTAATCAGCCATGGGGCTGAATTTAAAGGAGAATGCAAAATTTGGAAAAAATTGAGACAGAATGTGGGTATGCCCGTCGCTTGTACTTTTGCCAACCTATACCTGGCACGGTTTGAGGATCGCTACGTTTACTCCCTCTCGAATCCCTTCTTACGATATATCCACACCCTTTACAGGTTTGTGGATGATATCTTTATTATCTGGTCGGGTAGCGAAAAATTATTTGGGGAATTTGTAGAGTATCTCAACAAACATAACGATATGAATATGCGATTCATATACCAATTTGGGGGTAACAAGATTGAGTTCCTGGACATGGTGATCTCCATGTCTGGGGGGGAGTTGGTGACCGAGGGCTATCGCAAGCCGACTGCCACTAACTCCCTCCTACACTTCTTTAGCTACCATCCAAAAACAGTAAAACAAGCCATACCTTATGGCCAGTTTGTGAGACCAGCTAGCATAAATAAAACCACCAACAGTTATCAAAAACAAGCAGCGGATCTGCGAAATAGACTGAGAGCCAGGGGCTATCCTGCAGACTTATTAAATGAAGCCATGGAAAAAGCCATGGCTTCAGAACATCAAATATTCAACCCCCCAGCAGAACAAGGGGAGGAGCAAAAAAAAAGAACACCATGGAGAAGAAAAAAAAAACAAGGCTCTCCAAATTTTGCATTCTCAGTTAAATTCAGCCCCATGGCTGATTACATAAAACAGATTATCAAAAAACATTGGGGGCATAATAGAGGGAGATGATGCATTAAAAAAGTTACAAGGTAGTAAACCCATTGTCGCCTTCAAAGGTGCCATACCATACACAATAAATTGGTATATAGCCATTTTAGGGAAGAAAAATGCCATAATTGGCTATCAGGATGGCAACCAAAAGGAAACAAAAAATGTGGCAGCTGTTCTTTCTGTAGCTTTAATCCCCAGTGGTCATCAATATCCTTTGCAGGACTTGATCATAAAGTAAACACACTAATTACCTGCCGGAGTAAATTTATTGTGTACATCATTATGTGTAAATGTGGAAGATTCTACATCTGAAAGACTATCCGCTGCCTATATGAACGTTTCCGGGAACATTTAAATTCCATAGGAACTGGTAAAGATGTTCCGCGATTAATTGAGCACTTAAACTCCGTACATAACGGCGACACCAGTGTACTGAGGTTCGCTGGTTTGGATGTGGTTAATCGCATGGCATGGGGCGGTGATAGGGAACGAGAACTTTTAAGGAGAGAAGGAAGGTGGATCCTTTGATCTAATGCAACCGGTTTGCTGGGCTTAAATGAAAAACTAGATATGAGTTCTTTTTTATAAGGTTGTATAGTAACTATTTGATTAAATGTATGCTAAATGTGTTTTGTTCTATTTAAGATATAAATATAATGTATTGCAATGAGGCTACCAATGAATATTTATCCTGAACTCAGAGTTCAGATGACGGGATTGTCTACGTCAGAACAATGCACCAAGTCAGGTGCAATTGAGCGCATAAATTCGATTGCACTAGACAACCTCATTGCAAGTGAAAGGCCAGAGGAAGCGCGGTAGCGCAAAACGGCCGTCGCCTTTTCCATGTGTGCCTGCACTGTATGTCTCAGCCTCCTGCTTCAAATAAACGCGGATACCGTGATGCAATGGTGAGTGCCGTCTCGATCTTTTGTTATATGGATGCTGGGAGCTGTAGTTTTGCAAAAGCTGGAGGCACACTGGTTGGGAAACACTGAATTCTAGACTACCATATTTGCCTATATCAAATGTAAATATGCAACCAAATGTGGCAAAATACACAAATAATAAAATAAAAAATAAAAAATTATAAAAACTCAGATGCGTTTTTGATGCGTTTTCTATAAAAAACGCCCAAATGGCCCCTGGGGGGTTCAGATATCTTGCCTCGGAGGCAGCAGAACGTTGGTGGTAGTCATAGTCAACCTTCATATACAATCAAATAGAGGAATCAACTGGATTCGCAAAGCGATTAATAATTGTAAGTATTATTCGCATTGCGATTACAACTTAGAGCTGAGTTCCTAATGGTTGTATTGCTAGAATATAACGTATATTCTAGCAATACAACAACCATTTGGAATTCAGCTCTAAGTTGAATTCGCAATGCGATTAATGCAGGTTATATTAATCGCATTGCGAATTCAACTTACCACACTCTGCGTCAACTACTTAACCACTACAGGACCGCCTAACGCACGGATGCGTCCGGCGGGCGGTCCTGTAGTTCTGAGTTGACGCATCGGCGCGTCATCTCGCGAGACACGCGACTTCCTGTGAACGCGCGCGCGTCTCACAACTTGTACTGCAGCCTGCCAGCGATGATCAATCGCTGGCAGGCGTAGATGCGAAATAAATTGCATCAAACAAGTATATCAGACGCTGTTTTGTTAACAGTATCTGATATACCTTCTACCTCGTCCTCTGGTGGTCCCATTTGCTGGGATCGACCACCAGAGGACCAGGTAGCTATGTAAAGTTGCACCAAACATTACACTAACCCCCCCCCTCACTTATTAACCCCTTGTTAACCCCTTGATCACCCCATCTAGATTCCCTGATCACCCCCCTGTCATTGATCACAACCCTGGTAAGGCTCCATTCAGACGTCCATATGTGTTTTGAGGATCCGTGGATCCACGGAGCGGCGGATCTGATCCACGGATCGGCGGATCTGATCCACGGATCCGCTGATACTCAAAACACGGACACCGGCAATGTGCTATCCGCATTTTGCAGATCGGCACATTGCCAGAACTATATAGAAAATGTTTTTTCTTGTCCGCAATTGCGGACAAGAATAACACATTCTATATTTTTGCGGAACGGAAGTGCAGACCCGGAAGCGCGGATCCATAATTCCGGATCCGAGCGGGACAAAGTCTGTCCGCATAAAAATGAATGGGTCCGCAATTCCGTTCCGCAAACACAATTGCAGACGTGTGAATGGGGCATGAGGGTCCCTTATCACCGTCAGTTAGTTAGCTACTTGTTAGGTAGCTAGCGCCCAGCCCACCGCACCGCAGTCACTGATTTTGGCAGAGATTTTTTCATCCACATTGATCGATGCGAATGAAAAAATCTGTGCCGTTCTTTTTTTTTTTTCTTTCAGCCCAGAGGCTGAACGGAAAAAAAAAATCTCATTACCCGTATGCTCAATATAAGGAGAATAGCAGAAACTCCTAATGCTGGCCATACGTGTAATGATTGCGGAGACCCTCAAATGCCAGGGCAGTACAAACACCTCACATGTGACCCCATTTTAGAAAGAAGACATCCCAAGGTATTCCATACCGGTGAGTTCATGTAAAATTTTATTTTTTGTCACAAGTTAGTGGAATATGAGACTTTGTAAAAAAAAAAAAAAAATTAATATATATATATATATATATATATATATATATATATATATGAATTTCCGCTATCTAGTGCCAATTTTTTTTTTCTGTGAACTCGCCATGCCCCTCACGGAATACCTTGGGGTGTCTTCTTTCCAAAATGGGGTCATGTGTGAGGTGTTTGTACTGCCCTGGCAATTTAGGGGTCCTAAAGCGTGAGAAGAAAAATGCGTAAAAATGCCCTCCTAAAAGGTACTCATTTGAATTTGGGCCCCTTTGCGCATCTTGGCTGTAAAAAAGTGTCACTCATGTGGTATCGCCGTACTCAGGAGAAATAGAGCAATGTGGTTTGTGGTGTATTTTTACATATACCCATGCTGGGTGAGAGAAATATCTATGTAAATTGACAACTTTGTATAAAAAAATTTAAAAAGTTGTCGTTTACAGCGATATTTCTCACACACAGTATGGGTATATGTAAAAATACACACCAAAACACATTGCCCTACTTCTTCTGAGTACGTCAATACCACATGTGTGCCACTTTTTTGCAGCCAAGATGCGCAAAGGGGCCCTAAAAACAATGAGTACCTTTAGGATTTCACAGGGCATTTTTACGTATTTGGATTCTCACGTTTTAGGGCCCTACAATGCCAGGGCAGTGTAAATACCCCACATGTGACCCTATTTTGGAAAGAAGACACCCCAAGGTATTCCCTGAGGGGCATGTCGAGTTCACAGAATTTTTTTTTTTTTTTTTACATAAGTTAGCGGAAATTGATATATTTTTTTTTTGTTTTTTGTTTTTTACAAAGTCTCATATTCCACTAACTTGTGACAAAAAATAAAATTTTACATGAACTCACCATACCCCTCACGGAATACCTTGGGGTGTCTTTATACTGTCTTGGCATTTTAGGGGCCCCTAAAGCGTGAGAAGAAGTCTGGAATCCAAATGTGTAAAAATGCCCTGTGAAATCCTAAAGGTACTCATGTGAATTTGAGCCCCTTTGTGCATCTTGGCTGCAAAAAAGTGTCACTCATGTGGTATCGCCGTACTTAGGAGAAGTAGAGCAATGTGTTTTGGGGTGTATTTTTATATATACCAATACTTTGTGTGAGAAATATCTCTTTAAACATCAACTTTTTAATTTTTTTTATACAAAGTTGACAATTTACAGAGATATTTCTCTCTCCCAACATGGGTATATGTAAAAATACACCTCTACCATTTCCAAGAGGAAAATTCAGTTTTTCACAAATGCACAGAAATTCTTATTTTTCGTTATTTGTAAATTAGGTATTTAGATCACCAAGAGGCTGACCTAGAACTTTGGAGCACTTCTCCACCTCCACTTTTCCCTGGTGCCCCGTCCCCTCCTAGTGACATTGACAGGGCCAGACATCCTCATTGCTCCGATGCCTGGCCCTGAAACAATTATCTTTTGCTTGTGGCAGTACCAGGGAGACGTGCAGGTGAAGCTGTACTTCGAGGAGTTAGGAAGCCTCTCGATGCTCTGAGCACCTAATTTACATATAACTAAAAATAAGAATTTCTGTGTATCAGTAATACCAATTGCAGAGAACAAGAGTTAATTTAGTCAACCCTACTTGGCAGTATGCCTGGTTTAATAAGGATTTTTTGTAGCGATCATTAATCTCCATACTAAGGAAATCATTGCTACATGTACAGTGCCTTGAAAAAGTATTCATACCCCTTTAACGTTTCCACATTTTTTTCACGTTACACCCACAAACTGTAATTGCCCTTCTATTTTGATTTTTGAAACGTATAGGGGCAGTGATGCTGGCCATTTTTGTATTATACTTTAATTACTGAAATTGTACATTTCTACTAGAAAAATTGCTTTAAAGTGGCCCATTTTGCACTTTAAATATAACAAAGTAGCAAGTATATGTAAAGTGAAAAGACAATGATTAGTGTTAATGGAGCACCAAAGTGCTCATGTGCTTGGGTGCTCAAATAGGACACTTTGCGATGCTCAGGTGCTCTACAGAGCACCCGAGCACAATGGAAGTCAATAGGAGAACCCGAACATTAAACCAGACACCCCCTGCTCTGAAGAGGGGAGGGTGTCATGACTCTAGTTTGGCTTAAAAGTCCCTGCTCTGACTCCATATATAGCTATGTCCATATATGGATTCAGAGCTGGCGGACACCCCAGTGTATTTAAATCTAATTTAGCCTGTATTTCAAAAAAGTTTCTGCTGGGATTTGAACTTATGACCTTCTGCACTAGAAGCAAGGTACTTAATCACTCAGCCTAAAATAAATAAATAAATAAAATATATATATGTATATATAACTTTTACTGCAGAGGAATACTTACTACTAGTAAGTATTCATATACAGTAGAATAATTTATTTTTTAAATTTTTTATTTTTTTAATTTATTTTTTTATTGACTGGCTATGCAGCTATGTAGTGTAGTGCACAAAAAAGGAAAATTCAAATCTGGATAATATACTAAAATTAATTTGTATTAATACATAAATAATAAAGCATCGTTTAAAAAGTTATATGTGTGTACAGAGTTGGTGGTGCAATAACACAAAGGGCAATGCCCTCACAGGAGATCACACAGAACATGTACAAGGTGCCAGGATAAATGTAGAAGAACCAACCAGTTACCGCTATTCATGGGATGGAAATGATTCCTAAAGTGCCCAATGCTACAAGTAGCTGAATAAACAATGCTTGGCCCAAAATAAACATCATTTCCTGGTGTACCTGAATGTTAGTGTTACCTCCCGTGTCCCGCCGCGTGTTCGCCGCGATGGCTTCCTCAGGGGTTAATGGTCCCAGAATGCATAAATCCCTCAGCTTATGTGCCTTTTAACTCCCTCAGTTTCTTGCTTTTTGAATTAATGCAGCCTCCGGCCCCAGGTGGTGTAGTGTGCGCTCCAGTTTGGAGCGCACGCTCGTCACTTCAGGTAAGGTGATGTGTGAGCTCCAGCCTATTTAAGATTTTTCAGGAACAAACCGTCCCATTGAAATAAATGGGACGGCTTGGTTGTAAATTGTATTCACAACTGCTCACAGCTGCAGATGGGACGGCAAGCAGGTAAACAATGAAGAGGAGGCAGCACTGGCATGGCGCACACCTTCTCTTCAAACAGCTGATTGGCAGGGGTGCAGGCGTCTGACCCCCGCCGATCTGATATTGATGACCTATCCTGAGGATAGAAAAGATGAGTAGGCGGTGGCAGAATATCCCATTAGTTTTATTTATTTAGACATTTAGAAATATTTAGAAATCGCAATGTTTTGGCTGTAAACCAGCCTTTATCAAGCACAATAGACTTATGGCCAATACTCACACACACATATATATATATTAAATTGTGACCCTCCCACTATTATGTGCGCCAATCCAAAACATTCCTAGACCTCCCCACAGACGTGTCCGCCAATCACTATCATCATTACTCCAGTACCTGTTTAGCATAATTAGAGAAGCTTTACACCTGTTCATCACCAGATAGAGTGACTGCCGACACTCTATCCCTGGTCTCCCTCAATGATCTCCGTGGATATCCCCTCCAACTGAACTTTCTGCACATTTCATGTGCTCTTATTTTGAATTTTTCCACATCTGATACTATTCTACACACCCGTATTAGCTGACTCCATGGTAGAGAATCCACCATGCGTCAAAGGTGATTAGACTAATAGTGTGTTTCCGGGCTATCGACTCTGTCGGAAAGTTAAGGAGGGGAGGGGATAAGGATAAAGTACTGAGGAGGAAGGAGCTTAAATGGTTCCATACTTTAAAGTCGTTACAGCCCTATGGGCTAAACATTGAGTTTAACGTAGCTAACATAGATTAGTCAGGTAGGGGTGTCCTCTACAGTTTTTATCTTGTATGCAATTTCCCATTTGGTATATTGTGCTGGGATCTAGTCATGACCATGTATATGACATGGGGATGACCTCCTCTTCCACACCACTGGTGTCACAGTTGCCTTCTCTGGATGCGTCCACCTGTTGTGTAAATGAGCATTCCCTTGGCAACATGATCCCTTGCCACGCACGGAGCAGGGATGCGGGGCGTGATCATAGTGAGCATGACGTCGGCTGGTTTTGCTGACGCCGGATCTCGCGGGATCTCGCTCTGCACCACCGCCAGTGAATGGTAGGCAAGCTGAGCAGCAGTAATAGATGGACCGGCACAGTATGCGGAGGAGGACGCTGACCAGAATGAAAGCAAGGTATACTTCAGAGGGAGTGGTGATGAACAGGTGTAAAGCTTCTCTGACTATGCTAAACAGGTACTGGAGTAACGATGATAGTGATTGGGGGGCACGTCTGTGGGAGGTCTAGGAATGTTTTAGATTGGCGCACACAATAGTGGGAGGGTCACAATTTTATATATATATATATATATATATATGTGTGTGTATTGGCCATAAGTCTATTGTGCTTGATAAAGGCTGGTTTACAGCCAAAATGTCGTGATTTCTGTGTATGCTGTGAAGTCTAAATGAAGAAACAAATGGGATATGATGCCGCCGCCTACTCATCTTTTCTATGTTGGTGGACTGCTGGGATCTGCGGTTCTTGCGGGGCTGTTGCATCCATTTGAGACCAATGTGGACCTGTGAGTGCAGTTTTTACCCATTGCTGTGACTATCTTGAGGATAGGTCATCAATAAATTTAACTTGGACAACCCCTTTAAGTAGTGTCCTAGGTAGGGTCTCAATTTTTGCGGGATGAGGTCACGGTTTGATTGATACAATTTTGGTGGGGCATGTGCCATTTTGATCTCCTGGTGTTGCACTTTTTGTGATGTAAGGTGAAAAAAATGGCTTTTTTGGCACAGTTTTTATTTTTTACGGTGTTCTGCTGAGGGGTTAGGTCATGTATTATTTTTATAGAGCAGGTTGTTATAGACATGCCAATACCTAATAGGTATACTTTTTTCTTATTTATTTAAGTTTTACACTATAAAAACATTTTTGAAACAAACCAAAAATATGTTTTAGTGTCTCCATAGTTTGAGAGCCATAGCATTTTTATCTTTTGAACGATTGTTTTAGGTATGATCTCATTTTTTGTGGGATGAAATGACGATTTGATTGGTGCTATTTTGGGGTGAATATGCCTTTTTGATAGCTTGGTGTTGCTAGTCTTGTAATGCAAGATGACAAAAATGTCTTTTTTGACACAGTTTTTATTTACTTTTACGGTGTTTATCAGACGAGGTGGAGGCGGATCATGTGATATATTTATAGAGCCGGTCATTATGGACGCGGGGATACCTATACACTAGCAGGTGGCCGCCCTATCACAATGACATATTAGTACGTCAAAATGTGGCAAGTCACTTGCCGCCATGACATACTAGTACGTCATTTGTCAGGAAGGGGTTTAAGCAATCAGTTGATCATTTTGCAAGCATAGAGTTACAGTAAGACAAATTTCTGAATGCTTCCAGTTAAAAGTTTTGTAACAAAAATAACGCTCTATTAATGTCTTTTATGTGATTAAAAATGTACTCTATACTATTGTTACATTACCTTAATGATATTGAAAAAATAAATGTCAGAATTTCTTTAGGCACATATTCACTATAGATGTTGATTGATATGTAAAATAGCTTTTTAAATTAAAGGTAGATGATTTACCAAATATATTAATCCTTCTACTATAACCATATTAAAGCACTGTATGTCTGTCATAATCAATTTTCAAATTGACAAGATAAATGTGCAATTTTAACGTAACAAAGGCAGAACATTTCTCTATTTTTGAATATGGAAAGGAACTGCAGAGTACAAAGTAATTTTATGCATGTAAAAATAATTTTACAAGTTTCTCCTAAGTAAATAACTAGAATATGTGCAATAAAGAGACTGATTAGCAATTTGGTGCAGTACTGCAGCCTTCGATAAAGGCCTGACTGTAAGTTAACCTCTTTTTCTGCATCCCTAAAGCCACCATTAAATATTCCCATTTATGGCACATCTATGGCATATGTGGTAAATGTAAAGTGGATTTGTGTACCACCTCGTGGACCCACACTTATCACAAAAATGGGTTCTTATTTCTAGCTGAAACAATTGAAATAGTAGGACTACACATGCACATCTGTTGAAAGAGAATATCCTAGCTCCTATAAAACATCTTTTTACAAGTCAACATATTAAAAGCTTTGATGGAACCAACATTTGAACCATATCTTAAAGCCTTATTATTATGAAAAAATAATACAATCTACAATCACAAGGCAGCTGAAAGTTTGTTTATAGATTTTGAAATCAGAGATCTTTAACATTTTCATCAAGTTCCTTGTTATCTAGTATTCTGTATGTGGTTACACCGTGTTTTAATAGTAAATGTAATCATAAAAAAAAAAAAATCAACAGCATGCAAAAGTTGATGTGAACCTAGTCTTACTGGTGTAGTTTCTGGATGCCGAAACATTACATTCCTTTAACACCATAAGGTAAGGACTAGTGTTTGGAGCGAATATTCGAATCACAAATTTTTATCGCGAATATCACCACTTTGAGAATTTTCGAATATTTAGAATATAGTGCTATATATTCTAAACCCATGATCCCGCCCTGCTTTTTGCTTGGGGGCCAATGAGAAGGCTGCAATGTCTTTGTCTGAGCTAAGCCACATCCCTAGCAACCAATAGGAAAGTTGCCTACCCCTTTACTATATAAGAACCTCCCCAGCAGCCATTTTCTGTAGTTTTATGGAGTTCTGAGAGACAGCAGTGCAATTGCTGTGCTCTGTGCTTTACTGTGTCACATTACATTAGATAGTTAGTTAGTTAGCTTATATATATATATATATATATATATATATATAGATAGATAGATAGATAGATAGATAGATAGATAGATAGATAGATATAGCAAATAATTCCACGGCACCTCCAAATAAAAATCAAGTGGTAGTTTATTTACCAAGCAGCGATGTTTCGGTCCGCTTGCTGGGACCTTTCTCAAGCAGTCCCAGCAAGTGGACCAAAACGTCGCTGCTTGGTAAATAAACTACCGCTTGATTTTTATTTGGAGGTGCCGTGGAATTATTTGCTATATATATTTTTGAAGGTGGATCGCCCCCTCAGCCGCTGGCACTCCGTCATCATTCCTGAACTGCTGTGCTTCCCAAGCCTTATTATATATATATATATATATATATATATTACAGGTAGTTAATGGGAGCTAGTCAGTGTAGGTTAGATTGTGATATAGTGCAGGGTGTTAGGTAGTGTGATAGGTTCTGCTGTCCATACATACATACTACAGGCAAGTTCAGAGCAATACTTAGTGCGCCAATCACTAATATGTAGTCAAACCTGCTAAAATGTGAAGTTGCACGTATTGCACAAAAATATGCCCATCATTAATTGCCGATTTGCGCAATCGTGAATATATCAGAATATATATCTGCAAATAAAGCTATTGTAATGTTCTGCCATGCCAACTATTTTCTCCAGTCTCAGAGAACTTCTAGCAGCTTGAAAAATGTAGCAAATGTGACCCACGCCTGTATTGCGAGCACATTACACAAATATTATATTGCCGATTTTTGCAATCGAGAAAATAATCGCAAATTCTTGAATTCACGAATTTATGACAAATATTCATGAAATATCGCAAATTCGATTATTGCCCCTGCCGCTCATCATTAATAAGGACCCTGCCATTTTTCGCCTTAAGGACCGGGCCATTTTTAGCAAATCTGACATGTGTCACTTTATGTGGTGATTTAAAATGCTTTTACTTATCCAAGCCACCAAGCCATTCTGAGATTGTTTTCTCGGCACATATTGTACTTCATTACAGTGGTAAATTTGAGTACAAATATTTCATTTTCATTTATAAAAAAAACATACAGAATTTACCAAAAATTTTAAAAAAATTAGCAATTTTCATAATTTCAATTTCTCCACCTTTAAAAAATAGATGGGGATACCTCCTAAAATAGTTATTACTTTACATTTCCCATATGTTTACTTCATGTTTGAATCATTTTGTAAATGACATTTTCTTTTTTTGGGACGTTAGTGGGCTGAGAAGTTTAGAAGCAAATCTTGAAATTTTTCAGAAAATTTCCAAAACCCACTTTTTAATGACGACTTCAAGTCTGAAGTCACTTTGTGAGGCTTACATAATATAAACCATCCACAAATGGCCCAATTTTAGAAACTACACCCCTCAAGTTATTCCAAAACTGATTTTACAAGCTTGCTTAACCCTTTAGTTGGTCCACAAGAATTAAAGGAAAATGTAGATGAAATTTCAGAGTTTCACTTTTTTCACTTTTTCCATTTTAATACATTTTTTCCAGTAACAAAGCAAGGGTTAATAGCCAAACAAAATTCAATATTTATTGCCCTGATTCTGTAGTTTACAGAAACGCCCCATAAGTGGTCGTAAACTGCTGTATGGGCACACTGCAGGGCGCAGATGGAAAGGAACGCCATATGTTTTTTGGAGGGCAGATTTCACTGGTATAATTTTAAGTTGCCATGTCACATTTTAAGACCCCCTGATGTACCTCTAGTGTAGGAACTCCAGAAAAGTTACCCCATTTTGGAAAATACAACCCTCACGGTATTCAAAACCAATTTTACAAACTTTTGTAACCTTTTATGTGTTCCACAGGAATTAATGGAAATTGTAGATAAAACTACAGAATTTTACTTTTTTGGCAGATTTTCCATTTTAGTTATTTTTTTCCAGTAACAAAGCAAGGGTTAACAGCCAAACAAAACTCAATATTTATTACCCTGATTCTTTAGTTTACAGAAACACCACATATGTGGTCGTAAACTGCTGTACAGTCACACGGCAGAGCGCAAAAGGAAAGGAACGCCATATGGTTTTTGGATGGCAGATTTCACTCAGATAATTTTAAGTTGCCATGTCACATTTGAAGACCCCCTGATGCACCCCTAGAGTAGAAACTGCAAAAAATTTACCACATTTTGGAAACTACAGGATAAGGTGGCAGTTTTGTTGGTACTATTTTAGGGTACATATGATTTTTAATTGCTCTATATTACACTTTTTGTGAGGCAAAAAAGCAGTGGCTGGCCAAAATATCAATACCATAAATCAGTGGTTTCAGCTGTGGCTGGACAATTTTAATAGTTTCCGGCAAAGGATATATTTTTTTCTGGGGTGAAGTTTAATTGCCAAAATAGCAATACCCTGAATCTGGTGTTACAGCTGTTGCAGGCCTTGTTTAGATCTGTCCGTAAAAGGGTATATTTTTTTCTGACGTGAAAATTTGTTGCCAAAATAGCAATACCCTGAATCTGGTGTTCCAGCTGTGACTGGACAATTTCCCTAGTGTCCATCAAAGGATATATTATTTTCTGGGGTGAAAGTTAGTAGCAAAAATATAAATACCGTAAATCTGGTGTCCCAGCAGTGGCTGGCCAAGTTTAACAGTGTACGGCAATGGATAGATAATTTACTGGGGTGAAATTCAATTGCCAAAATAGCAATACCCTGATTCTGGTGTTTCAGCTGTTGCAGGCCTAGTTTAAATCTGTCCGTAAAAGGGTATATTTTTTTTCTGGGGTGAAATTCAATTGCCAAAATAGCAATACCCTGATTCTGGTGTTTCAGCTGTTGCAGGCCTAGTTTAAATCTGTCCGTAAAAGGGTATATTTTTTTTTTCTGGGGTGAAATTCAATTGCCAAAATAGCAATACCATAAATCAGTGGTTTCAGCTGTTGCTGGCCAAGTCTAATAGTGTACAGAAAAGGACATATTTTTTTTCTGGGGTGAAATTCAATTGCCAAAATATCAATACCATAAATCAGTGGTTTCAGCTGTGGCTAGTTAATTTTAATAGTTTCCGGCAAAGGATATATTTTTTTCTGTGGTGAAATTTAATTGCCAAAATAGCAATACCCTGAATCTGGTGTTCCAGCTGTTGCAGGCCTTGTTTAGATCTGTCCGTAAAAGGGTATATTTTTTTCTGGCGTGAATTTTTTTTGCCAAAATAGCAATACCCTGAATCTGGTGTTCCAGCTGTGACTGGACACTTTCCCTAGTGTCCATCAAAGGATATATTATTTTCTGGGGTGAAAGTTAGTAGCAAAAATAGAAATACCGTAAATCTGGTGTCCCAGCAGTGGCTAGCCAAGTTTAACAGTGTACGGCAATGAATAGATAATTTACTGGGGTGAAATTCAATTGCCAAATTAGCAATACTATAAATCAGTGGTTTCAGCTATGGCAGGCCAAGTTGAATAGTGTCCGCCAAAGATATATTATTTTCTGCAGTAAAATTTAATTGCCAAAATAGCAATACCATAGATCAGTGGTTTCAGCTGTGTCTGGCCAAGTTTAATAGTGTACCGCAAAGGATGTATTTTTTTCTGGGGTGAAATTTAATTGCCAAAATAGCAATGCCCTGAATCTGGTGTTCCAGCTGTTGCAGGCCTAGTTTAAATCTGTCCGTAAAAGGGTATATTTTTTTCTGGGGTGAAATTCAATTGCCAAAATAGCAATACCATAAATCAGTGGTTTCAGCTGTGACTGGCCAAGTTTAATCGTGTTCCGCACAGGATATATTTTTTTCTGGGGTGAAATTCAATTGCCAAAATAGAAATACATTAAATCTGGTGTTCCAGCTGTGACTGGACAAGTTTAATAGTATCCGTCAAAGGATAGATTTTGTTCTGGGGGGAAATTCACTTGCCAATATAGCATTACCCTGAATCTGGTGTCCCAGATGTTGCAGGACAAGTGTTAATCTGTCCGTAAAAGAGTATATTACACTTGAGGTGTATATATAAGTGCTGAGAGGGTCATCCTCAATAACTTCACACGCTACCGCACATCTCCCATTGTATTTCTGTCCGTTAAAGTTTATATTACACAAAGTGTTAAAATACAATTGCTGAAGGCATAATCCTACATATTTTTTCACACGGTACTGTTCATCTCCAAGTGTAAATCTGTCCATAAAAGGATACCTTTCATCCAGGGCCTAAATACTATGCCTACAATTGATATTCCCCTAAATCAGTGGTAAATGCTGTGCCTGGATTAGTGTAGTACTGTACACAAGTAAATAGGCAGATAGTGTTAGGTGCCTGTAAAAAATGGCGTGTATTTGAAATCAATACAGTGGGCCAAATATTTTTTTTCTTATTGTGGTGCTTGGTGAACGGTAACAATAAGGGATTCATATAGTAAGGGACGCGGACGCGGTCGTGGTGGTGTTAGTGGACCCTCTGGTGCTGGGAGAGGATGTGGCCGTTCTGCCACAGCCACACGTCCTAGTGAACCAACTACCTCAGGTTCCAGTACCCGCCAGAATTTACAGCGATATTTGGTGGGGCCCAATGCCGTTCTAAGGATGGTAAGGCCTGAGCAGGTACAGGCGCTAGTCAATTGGGTGGCCGACTGTGGATCCAGCACGTTCACAACATTATCTCCCACCCAGTCTTCTGCAGAAAGCGCACAGGTGGCGTAGAAAGACATAGAATGCACTGATGCACAACCACTTATGTTTCCTGATAATGATGACATGGGAATACCACCTCATCGGAGTCCACACGTCTCTGATGATGACGAAACACAGGTGCCAACTGCTGCGTATTTTTGCAGTGTGCAGACCGAACAGGAGGTCAGGGAGGAAGACTGTGTGGAAGACGATGCAGGGGACGATGAGGTCCTAGACCCCACAGGTAATGAAGGTCGTGCCACTGACTTTCATAGTTCAGAGGAAGAGGCAGTGGAGAGACCGAACCAACAGCGTAGCAAAAGAGGGAGCAGGGGGCAAAAGCAGAACAGCCGCCAAGAGAGTTTGCATGCTAATGGCAACCGCCTCCAGGGACCGAGCACCCCAAATGCAGCTTCCAGGAGATCCCTGGCATGGCACTTCTTTAAACAATGTGCTGACAACAAGACCCTAGTGGTTTGCACGCTGTGCCATCAGAGTCTGAAGTGAGGCATGAACGTTCTGAACCTTAGCACAACTTGCATGACCTGCAGTGGAGTAAACACCTTAAAAGCAAGGAACTCACTCAGGCTCCCCCTGCTCCCTCTTTAGCTGCTGCTTCGGCCTCTTCCTCGGGAGGAATGTTGGCACCTGCCAACCACCAAAACCACCAAACAGAGGATGTGCCACCGACACCACCACCTGCGTCACCAAGCATCTCCACCATGTCACACAGCAGCGTTCCGCTCTCCATCTCACAAACCTTGGAGAGAAAGCGTAAATTCCCACCTAGCCACCCTCGAGCCTTGGGCCTGAATGCCAGCATTTCTAAACTACTGGCCTTTGAAATGCTGTCATTCAGGCTGGTGGACACGGACAGCTTCAAACAGCTGATGGTGATGGCTGTCCCACAGTACGTTGTTCCCAGCCGCCACTACTTCTCCAAGAAAGCATTGCCTTCCCTGCACAACCAAGTATCCGATAAAATCAAGTGTGCACTGCGCAACGCCATCTGTGGCAAGGTCCACCTAACCCCAGATACGTGGACCAGTAAGCAAGGCCAGGGATGCTATATCACCCTAACTTCACACTGGGTAAATGTAGTGGCGGCTGGGCCCCAGGCGGAGAGTTCCTTGGCGCACGTCCTTCCGCTGCCAAGGATCGCAGGGCATCATTCATTGCCTCCTGTAGCCTCCTCCTCCTACTCGGCTTCCTCCTCCTCCTCCTCTGCTTCCACCAGCTCATCCAGTCAGCCACACACCTTCACCACCAACTTCAGCACAGCCCGGGGTAAACGTCAGCAGGCCATTTCTAAACTCATATGTTTGGGGGACAGGCACCACACCGCGCAGGAGTTGTGGCGGGGTATTGAACAACAGACAGACGAGTGGTTTCTGCCGGTGGTGTGCGATAATGGGCGAAATATCGTCGCAGCTCTGGGACTAGCCGGTTTGATGCACATCCCTTGCATGGCGCATGTGCTGAATTTGCTGGTACAAAAGTTCATTTACACTATCCCGACATGTCAGAGCTGCTGCATAAAGTGCGGGCCGTCTGTGCGCGCTTCCGGCATTCACATCCTGCCGCTGCTCGCCTGTCTGCGCTACAGCATAACTTCGTCCTTCACGCTCACCGCCTCCACTCCCCTCCACGTACTGACTGATGGTTCGGCCCCATTCAACTTCTGGGTCTCCAAATTGTCCACAAGGCCAGAGTTAGAATTTTATGCCTTGGAGGTGCTGGCCTGCCCGGCGGCCAGCATTTTGTCTGAACGTGTATTCAGCACGGCAGGGGGCCTTATTACTGACCAACGCAGCCGCCTGTCCACAGCCAACGTGGACAAGCTGACGTTCATAAAAATGAACCAGGCATGGATCCTACAGGACCTGTCCCTCCCTTGTGCAGAATAGACATTTATAACTGCCTCGCCCTCAACCATGTATTCTTGTACTCCGGGGCACTTCTTTATTGAATCTTAATTTTTTTAACTTTACCATGATCTTGCGGTGCAACCCAAAGTTCAATGAACTTCTCCTCAATCTGGGCACCAGGACCTAAATAACTGAAAGTGGCCTGTTACAATGGTGGGTGACATGAAGCCTGAACCTCTTCCATGCGACCTCTCTCCTCTGTCTGGGTGCCGTGGGCTAAATATCTGGAAGTGGCCTTCTCCAGTGGTGGGTGATATGATGCCTTATTCCTTGCTGTGGGACCTCTCTCCTCTGTCTAGGTGCTGGGGCTTAAATAACTAAAAAGTGGCCTTCTCCAGTGGTGGTGTCACGACCGCTATCCCAGCAGCAGACGGAGGTGAAGGGGGACCCTTATCTACGGATGGGAAATAGAATGGCCACCCCTGACTAACCCTAGGCTGGCACCTGTCTGCCCTGATACCCTAGACGGGGTGTGAGCCCGTACGGCGAGCAACATGCCTAAACCCTCAGTCACCCTAAGAAGAATAGACTGGGGAAAGGCACATGGGAGCACTAGTCACCATCACTCATGTCTAGGAGAACAACAGGGGAAGACAGCAACAAACAAACAATCTCCAGCAGAGATAGACTTATCCAGTCACGAGCAGAGAAGATGATCCCAATAACGACAGTCCACGCCAGACAAGAGCTTCACAGCAATACCGTCAAACAATCTCCTCTAAAGGTCAGAATAGCACTGGAAGTAAGGACTATATCTGGCAATGACTGCAAGTGAAACTGAAACTAATATAGTAGCTGGGAGTGGCAGACAGGACTCACCTGAGAAGGATGCCTACAAACTCCCAGTCAGGACAAAAAGGTTCACAAGGCAAAACCCGGATGACATACCCTGAACCACGGAGCAAACTCACAACCGATCGCAAGTAGCAAGTCGCTGCGACCTTCTCCTCCCAGACCTGTCTGGATCAGTCACAGTCGTGACAGGTGGGTGATATGACGCCTTATTCCTTGCTGTGGGACCTCTCTCCTCTGTCTGGGTGCTGGGGCCTAAATAACTGAAAGTGGCCTTCTCCCGTGGTGGGTGATATGACGCCTGATTCTCTGCTGTGGGACCTTTCTGCTCTGTCTGGGTGCTGGGGCCTAAATAACTGAAAGTGGCCTTCTCCAGTGGTGGGTGATATGACGCCTGATTCTCTGCTATGGGACCTCTCTCCAATTGATATTGCTTAATTTTTATTTATTTCATTTAATTTTAATTTCATTTACCTACATTTTGCTGCCTTTTTCAGCCCTCTAGCCCTTTCCTGGACTACTTTACAGCCTTTTTAGTGCCCAAAAGTTCGGGTCCCCATTGACTTTAATGGGGTTCGGGTTCGGGATGAAGTTCGGGTCGAGTTCGGATCCTGAACCCGAACACTTTCAGGAAGTTCAGCCGAACTTCTCGAACCCAAACATCCAGGTGTTCGCTCAACTCTACTTTTGTTTTATTTATTTAAGTTTTACACAATAAAAGCCATTTTGAAACAAAAGAAAACATGTTTTAGTGTCTCCATATGCTGACAGCCATAGTTTTTTTCATTTTTTGAGCGATTGTCTTAGATAGGGTTTCATTTATTTGTGGGATGAGATGACGGTTTGATTGGTATGAGTTTGAATTGCATATTACTTTTTGATTGCTTGGTTTTACACTTTTTGTGATGTAAGGTGACAAACAATTTCCTTTTTTACACCATTTTTTATTTATTTTTTACAGTGTTCACCTGAGAGGTTAGGTCATGTGATATTTTTTTAGAGCAAGTTGTTACGGATGTGGAAATACATAATTTGTATGCTTTTTTTATTTATTTAAGTTTTACACAATATCATTTTTTAAACAAAAACAAAAAAATCATGGGCAATTGATTTAGGTAGGGTATCATTTTGCGGGATGAGATGATGGTTAGATTAGCACTATTTTGGGGGGCATATGACTTTTTAATTGCTTGCTATTATACTTTTTGTGATGTAAGGTGACAAAAATTGCTTTTTTTACATCGCTTTTATTTTATCTTTTTTACAGTGTTCACATGAGGGGTTAGGTCATGATGTATTTTTAAAGAGCAGGTTGTTACGGACACGGCGATACTTAATATATATATATTTTTTTACATTTAACATAATAAAAGCATTTTTGAAACAAAAAAAAATTATGTTTTAGTGTCTCCATAGTCTGAGAGCCATAGGGGCTCATTTTTTGTGGGGTGAGGTGATGGTTAGATTGGAACTATTTTGGGAGGCACACGCCTTTTTGATCGCTTGGTGTTTAACATTTAGTGACGTAAGGTGACAAAAAAATTTTTTAGCACAGTTTTTATTTTTGACGGTGTTCACCTGAGGTGTTAGGTCATGTGATATTTTATAGAGCCGGTCAATACGGATGCAGCGATACCTAATATGTCACTATTTTTTACAGAATTCAATTACTTTATTTTGGGAAAAGGAAGCTTTTTTTTTTTTTACTTGAGACTTTACTTTAACTTCTTTTTTCACTTTATTTTTGGTCCCACTCTGGGACGTCAACTTTTTGGGGTGTGATCCCCTTTACAATGCATCACAATACTTCTGTTTGTAATGCATTTTGCTGTAAGTGTATTACACTGTGTAATACACTGCCTTTGAGATCCAGGGGGCTGGATCTCACAGGCTGTCACGGAAGGCAGCCACGATCCCTAAGGAAGGCATCGGGCTGCTTTCTCTGCCATCGGGTCCAGACCAGAGACCCGATGGCAGCTCCCTCCCCATACATCGCACGTGCCACGGTAAGCGCTGACCGCAGCAGTGTCAGGGTTTATGCGCCGGCATTAGTCTTTTCAGCTCCTGAATCCTTGTGATCACCATGAAGTACATGTATCTCACTGGTCTTTAAGTCCGGGCAAGATATGACATATATGTACGTCATGTAAACATGTATGACCTTGATAATGTCATATTATATAATTATAATAACACATTATCACATTTCATTGCCTCTGTTGTTGTACATTAAGTTATTTATTCTCCTTTGCTTAAATATTGACAACATATTCCACATTGCTATTCAGAGATTGCCATTACTCGTATCCGTCCCAGATCGGACTTGTGACGGACATAGGACGTGGAGGATGGCGCCATCACTTTTTATTTTGCTGTGTAAGTTTTTCTATATTGAATGCGGCTTATTGGCTGCTTACTAATCACTGTTGATACATACATGTAATCATGACATACTACAATGTTATGAGATTTTTAACTATATTTGTACACATGTTTTACGCATATTATTCGTGGTTCTTTTGAACAGTGCTTAAATTATGAATTGTGTACAATACTTTTTATATGTAATATGATAATTGTTACTAATTAACTCACTATGAATTATATGCTTGATAAAGACTGCAATGAGCAGTTGAAACATTGCACAGGGAAAATAAAGTGGGTCCTTCACCTTCAACATCTACTGAAGTGCTGCCTTATCTTTGGAGAAATATATATATATATATATATATATATATATATGTAACCCTGTGAAGTGACACAGGCTGCATTATCTGAAATGCCCAGTAGATGGCAGATGGACTCAGTATGCTGTTAATAAAACATTGAGCTTTGATCACATGACCTGCTGAAATCAGTCACATGGATTGTGGCATCATCGCAGGTCCTGTTAAGATACTTCCAGCACAGCTCTGAGGAAGGAGGTCCTGGAAGATCTTCTAGAAGGTTTGACATGCTCAGCCAGAGAGAGGACATGTGTCTAGTTGTGTGAGACTGCAGCCCAGAGATAGAACCTTGCTGAGAGAACTTGCTTCACCCAAGATCACACCTGCTGAGAGAGGGACCTGCTGGCAAAGACAAGCATTGAGTCCAGACGTCTGGTGAATCCAGTAAGAGGAGACTGCTGCTGACTGACCTGGTTAATTGTGTTGTGAGGGTAAGTCAAACCTCTCCCTGTATCACCACAGGGCACCTGTCTCCTCACTCACAGTAAAGACTCTGAGGTCCAGTGACGGACATTACACAGCTCAGGCTGCTTCAGTGACCCTGCGGAGCAGGACTTATAAGGGCCCCAACTCTTCTATGTGCACCAACGGCCACTAGGGCGAAGATAAGGGGGTGGGATGCAGGTGTGCTGGTGGGTGGGTGAGGAAAGATCCACATTGCATTGTTATCTATGTTACTCTATTGTATTTTCCTATGTATGTTGGTTCATTTGCTACGTACTATATAAAGTTAATTCCAGTTAGGCTGTGTCAGTCTCATTGCACCAAGTATGTTCCCAGTGGGACCCCACATCCCTACTCCCGGATGCTCCACTGGGTGGAGGCACTGCCGCAGACATGTACCCCAGCTCCCAGATAGCGGAGGCTCAGGATCCGCCTGTCAGGCAAAGTGAGTTAACTAGGTTTAGGGACCCCAAAGACACTAGGGGTGTCCTCAAACACCCGTTACATATGGAGGCACTGCTGAGATTCATTGGGGTACAACCAGTGAGAATAGGTTAAATCCTCAGGCCACTCTCTCCTTTGCAAAAGAGTGGGCCCAGCAAAGAAATGTACCATTACAGCAAGCTGTGATGTTATGCAAAGTCCCATCCTGCTGTGAGATGAATCACGTCATCTTGTGTATAGAAATTCGACTGGGAATAGAAATGGCGACCGTCAGGGATATCCTGCAGGATTCTGAAGGCCAAACTTACATGTTAATATATTGTCATACGGACTTGGGAGACCATGAGATGCCTACCAACGTTCATTTATATGGAGCCCCAGATGAAGGATGTTCCTTAGTGTACGCTCTCCTTGATAAGAAAGAAAGGGTCTCACTGCAACAACCCTTTAAATTAGAACAGAGAGATTATGTCACAGAAAATTATTCTAAGCTCCTGCCTCCCATCTCCGGAAAGGCCGGAGCCATTCCTAAACAAGCTGCCCATCCTCCTAGAGGACAGGGGATGATTACTCCTAAAGCAGAATCTCATCCATCTACAGCATTACTGAAACAAGACAACCCTGAAGTACGCACCCTGCCTACAGGAGGTAGTGATGTATCGGACATACTACAGAAACTCTCAGAAGCCATAGTGACGGCAAACCACACCCATAGTTACCGCAAACTAAAGGTGTTTTCTGGGAATCAGCCTGTTCCTTCAGGAGAAGAGCCTTTTGAGGTCTGGAAGGATAATGCTATGCAGTTGTTGGAGGAATGGTCTTGTACGGATACCATAAAGAAACAGCGGTTGGTGGAGAGTCTTCGTTTTCCCGCTACAGACATGATAAGACTGTACAAGGGAGTAAATGGGCAAGCTACTGTGCATGACTATCTACAAGTTTTACAGGATGCTTATGGGAAATCAGAAGATTTGGATGATCTGTTGGTTAAGTTCCTAGCCACTAAGCAGAAGGAGCATGAAAAAGCCACTGACTATATCAACCGGTTACAGCTATCGCTTGGAAAGTTATTCCATAAAGGTGCAGTCACTGCCTCTGAGTTGGATGCTCGGCTATCTAAGCAAATTCAGAGAGGTGGTTTAACCAATAATCCAGTTATGATTCTGCTGAGAGCCAAGTTGGATGATAAAGTTCTGCCTTATTCCACATTAATAAATACAGCCAGGAGATTGGAAGACCAGACGTGTCCACCCCTACAGAAGGAGAAAGAGGATACAGAACTGTCAGCTCTTAGGAAGAAGGTGGCTGAATTGGAGCTCTTATGCAAATCACCACCAGAGAGAGCAGATCCTCCCCTGGAAGTGGGGGCAACACAGGAAGACTCAGAAAAACTGTTTCCTGAGGATTCACCCCGCCGAGGGACTGCTTTAAATGTGGAAAGTCAGGGCATTTTCAGCGGGAGTGTCCTGCGAATTCCATGGAGGTGGATGTGGAGGTGCTGGCAACCGAGCTCGAGGAGACTCAAATGACCAGGTCTTACAAGCGAAGGAAGACCCGGCCTACATATAGTTTATCGGTAGAGGCCAAGATTGGGCCTAAATCTTTGATACATGTGCAAGTAGAAGGAATTCATGCTTCAGCATTGCTAGATACAGGTTCTCAAGTCACCATTATCTACAGAGACTTCTATGAACGTCATTTGAAACACATTCCTATGGAACCTGCAGGAGAGTTTCAGCTATGGGGCGTTGGGTCTCAAGCTCAACCTGTGGAGGGATGCATAAAAGTGACCATAACTATTCCCCAGTTAAACACCGGGATGATATGTCCTATGGAGCTGGAAGCTTTGATATGCCCTGCAGCCAAGAAAGTGTGTGCCCCAATAATATTGGGTACTAATGCAAAGATGGTACAGGATGTATTCAAGGCCTATCTGACAGAAGTGGGAGATGTCTCCTTAGACCGACTGATGGAGGTCAGCCCTGTCCTAGGAAAAGAGTGTAGACGACTAGCCCTTGAAACAAAACCAGGGTCGTGCCATTATTCAGGAACAGAACCTGCATTTGTGAAGCCTGGTGAGACCAAAACCTTACGAGCCATAGCCTCAATGCACCATGAAATGTTGGGGGAACTGGACAATACCTTATTGAGTCTCTGCCTGAAGAGGATCAGAAGAAGGGTGGACTCTCATACCTGAGGTAAAAGATTGGCGAAAAAGGTGGTGTCGGAGCTTTCCTGTGATGGTACAGAATTTAACCCCCTCAGAAATCCGGATTGATCGTCATCAGAAGATTGGTGTGATACACCTTTTAGATCAAGTTTCGTCCATTATGTCTGTGAGTGCAGAGCAGAAGGATCATGTGAAAGCACCTTTAGATTTTGATCTAGAAGATTCTCCTCTACCACAGGAGTGGAAAGACAGCCTTCGTTCAAAACTGGCCACCCGAGAGGAGTGTTCTCCAGAGCAGAGATGGACGTGGGGTGTTCTAAGAGTGCCACCCATGCTATAAGACTTGCTGATCCTACTCCTTTCAGAGAAAGGTCAAGAAGAATACCCCCTCGAGATGTGGAAGATGTCCGGGACGTACTCCAGCAGATGGAAGGAGCAGGCATCATCACAGAGTCCCGGAGCCCTATGCCTCACCTATTGTGGTAGTGAGAAAAAGAATGGTTCAGTTCGGCTATGTGTGGACTACCGTACTCTGAACAAGAGGACTGTGCCAGATCAGTACACTTTGCCCCGGATAGAGGATCTTCTGAACGCCCTATCTGGCAGCCAGTGGTTCAGTGTGCTTGACTTGAGGTCTGGATATTATCAGGTACCCATGAAGAAGGAGGATCAGGAAAAGACAGCTTTCATCTGCCCTTTGGGGTTCTTCCAGTTTACCAGAATGCCACAGGGAGTCACAGGAGCTCCTGCTACTTTTCAGAGGCTGATGGAGAAAACTGTGGGGATATGAATCCCAAAGAGTGTCTAGTGTATCTAGATGACCTAATTGTTTTCGGGAAGACACCAGAGGAGCATGAACAAAGATTGCTAAAGGTGTTGGATCGACTTCAAGCTGAAGGCCTGAAGCTATCAGTGGACAAATGCCGATTTGCCCAGAACTCTGTCACTTATGTGGGGCACATAGTCTCCGCTGAAGGAGTAGCCACAGATCCTGCTAAAATTGAAGCAGTGTTGAATTGGCCAAGACCAAATAACATCAGTGAGTTGCGGTCCTTTCTCGGATTCTGTGGTTACTACCGAAGGTTCGTGAAAGACTACTCAAAGATTGCTCGAGAGTTACATGACCTACTGAAGATTACCTCTGACGTAAAGGGTGCTAAGGCACCATATCCTAAAGACCCCTTTGGAGAGAAATGGACTTCAGGATGTGAAGATGCCTTTCTGACATTGAAGAAGAGACTTACAGAAGCTCCTGTCTTAGCCTATGCAGACCCTGAGAAACCATATATCCTCCATGTGGATGCCAGTATGGAAGGCCTAGGGGGTGTACTGCACCAAAGTTATCCAGAAGGATTGAGGCTGGTGGCTTACATAAGTAGAAGTCTTACAGGTGCAGAGAAGAACTATCCAGTCCATAAATTGGAATTTCGGGCACTCAAGTGGGCCATCGTGGATAAGCTGCATGACTATTTGTATGGAGCAACATTCGAAGTAAGGACTGACAACAATCCACTTACCTACATCCAGACTACAGCTAAGCTGGATGCCACAGGACATAGGTGGTTGGCTGCCTTGTCAAGCTACAGTTTCAGCCTGAAGTACAAACCTGGGCCCAAGAATGTCAGCGCAGATGCCCTGTCCCGCAGACCTAGACTCCCTCCTCACCAGGAAGAAGAGGAGTGGGAAGAGATCCCTGGGCCGGGGGTAGGAGCCTTTGTCAGATGTATGTGGTGGCCGAGAGTCAAGAAGAATTTGCCGAGCTAAGAGGGATAGACTCCATTAGCCACTCTCCAGAAGCCGTGCCTGAGGTGTTCCATGCTCCAGTCATGCTTCAACAGTGGTCCAGTATAACCACAGAAGACAAGAAGAAGGCTCAAGCGCAGGACTGGTATATTGGGATAGTTATCAGAGCAATAAAGACTAAGAATCCTAAATTGCTGACTTCTCTACCTGTGAGTCAAAGAGAATTATATCGAAGAGAATGGAGCCGACTACATCTCGAAGATGGAGTACTCTATAGGGTCGCGAAGTATCATGATCACCCTGACAGAAAACAATTGGTACTACCGCACAGATACCGTGGCATGGTCCTGAGAGCTCTCCACGATCAACATGGGCATCTCGGGGTGGACAAGACCTATGGCCTAGTACAAGATCGGTTCTATTGGCCTCGCATGAGGGAACATGTCGAGCAACATGTAAAGACATGCAGGAGGTGTATCCAGAGGAAGACCCTGCCTGTGAGAGCTGCCCCTATGGGTCATCGGATACACTCTGATCAAGGTAGAGACTTTGAGAGTAAGTTGATCAAGGAGCTGTTGGACATGTTGCAGGTGCAGAAGTCCAGAACCACACCTTATCATCCGGAGGGTGATGCACAGCCAGAACGGTTCAATAGGACCCTTCTAGATATGCTAGGGACTCTCAAGCAAGTCGAGAAGCGGTCTTGGAGTAAACATGTGGAAGCCATGGTCCACGCATACAACTGTACAAGGCATGAATCTACAGGGTTCTCACCCTATTTCCTAATGTTCGGGAGAGAAGCTCGATTGCCGATAGATGTCCGTTTGGGAGTGTCTACTGATGGAACAGATTCAACTTCACACTTTCAATATGTGAGGAACCTCAAACAAAACCTTCATCGGGCCTATGAGTTGGCCACCCAAGCTGCAGCGAAAATGGAAGAACGGAACAAAAGAAGGTATGATTCTAAGGTGAGATATCGGGAGATTCAAGCAGGGGATAAAGTTCTTCTCCGAATTTAGGTGTGCCTGGAAAACACAAACTGGCTGACAGATGGAAAGATGCCCTGTTTGAGGTTGTGTCCAAACTTGAAGGACTGCCAGTGTACAACATTAGGGTCCGGAGGGCCGAATAAAGGCTTGGCATAGAAACCATCTGCTTCCAATTGTGTATGCTGATGAAGAGGAAGAGAGTAGTGAAGAACTGGAGGAAAACCCAGCAGAGAGTCCTGGAAATGGGCCAGAAGAGACCCGGGAACTCCCAGTGCAGAGGATCAGTGGTGGTCATCACCCGCAGAAGAAACACAGCAATTACCTCCTTTAACTCCTGTGGGTTCACAAAGTCACGGAACCTCTCCTGGGTCACAAAGTTCTCCAAGGTTGAATCCAGAAAGTCCATGTTTTGTGCCTGGAACTTCCCTTAGAGACTCTACTTCGAGGGCAGGAGTCGAAGTTCCACAGTTGATGTCCCAAGATCCTCTCCCACAGCGAGAACTGAGACACAGCACCAGAGTGCGGCAACCCCCTAGGGCCCTAGTTTATGATAATATAGGAGAACCCAGTTATGCTCCGCTGACACAAGCAGCGTCTAAAATGGCCACTTTCCTACATGCACTAGCTGAAGTGGTAAATGTTAGTGACTCTTTACCCTAGATAACTAGCTAGCTAGGAAGTTACTGTGCTAACTGTACTGTATGTATGCTAAACCTTTTTTTTTTTTTGTTGTTGTTGAATTTTTGTTAGGCCCCCTGGCTAGGACTTGCCAGTGGAAGGCAAGTATTTTCAAGGGGGAGCATGTAACCCTGTGAAGTGACACAGGCTGCATTATCTGAAATGCCCAGTAGATGGCAGATGGACTCAGTATGCTGTTAATAAAACATTGAGCTTTGATCACATGACCTGCTGAAATCAGTCACATGGATTGTGGCATCATCGCAGGTCCTGTTAAGATACTTCCAGCACAGCTCTGAGGAAGGAGGTCCTGGAAGATCTTCTAGAAGGTTTGACATGCTCAGCCAGAGAGAGGACATGTGTCTAGTTGTGTGAGACTGCAGCCCAGAGATAGAACCTTGCTGAGAGAACTTGCTTCACCCAAGATCACACCTGCTGAGAGAGGGACCTGCTGGCAAAGACAAGCATTGAGTCCAGACGTCTGGTGAATCCAGTAAGAGGAGACTGCTGCTGACTGACCTGGTTAATTGTGTTGTGAGGGTAAGTCAAACCTCTCCCTGTATCACCACAGGGCACCTGTCTCCTCACTCACAGTAAAGACTCTGAGGTCCAGTGACGGACATTACACAGCTCAGGCTGCTTCAGTGACCCTGCGGAGCAGGACTTATAAGGGCCCCAACTCTTCTATGTGCACCAACGGCCACTAGGGCGAAGATAAGGGGGGTGGGATGCAGGTGTGCTGGTGGGTGGGTGAGGAAAGATCCACATTGCATTGTTATCTATGTTACTCTATTGTATTTTCCTATGTATGTTGGTTCATTTGCTACGTACTATATAAAGTTAATTCCAGTTAGGCTGTGTCAGTCTCATTGCACCAAGTATGTTCCCAGTGGGACCCCACATCCCTACCCCGGATGCTCCACTGGGTGGAGGCACTGCCACAGACATGTACCCCAGCTCCCAGATAGCGGAGGCTCAGGATCCGCCTGTCAGGCAAAGTGAGTTAACTAGGTTTAGGGACCCCAAAGACACTAGGGGGTGTCCTCAAACACCCGTTACATATATGTCACGAAAATCCACGCAACTCCTTAAAAGTAAAAAGACTTGGCTTGGGAAAGGTTCTGAGAGAGAACCAAAACGTTGCTATGTGAATTAAAAGCAAATTTTTCACTTTTAAGGAGTGCTGTGGATCTTCGTGACTTGTCTGCTATCCAGAAAATTGAGGGTTACCGCTGGCACCCGCTTTACAGTTGGCAAAGGAGTGCTGCCCTACTTATCATGTGTATATATGAATGCATAATGTGTGGGAAACTACTACTGGAGTTTTAGCCATTATATATATATATATATATATATATATATATATATATATATATTAATATGTTTAAATATATTAAGGATAAAAACATTTATATATATAGCCTCTATTTCAGAAGCCTCTATTTATTATATATAAGCCTCTATTTCAGAAGTTGAATGGGGCCGAACCATCAGTCAGTACATGGAGGGGTGTGCACACTTACTGTTCAACCGTGTTAGTGAAATGATGCCTCCTGCTAACACGTTCCGTATCAGGTGGTGGTGCAGTTAGCTGTGGCGTGGTGCCAAAATATTTCCACATTTCTGCCATGCTAACCCTGCCCTCAGAGGAGCTGGCTCTGAAACAGCTGCATTGGTGACCTCTTGCTCCTCCTCTGCCTTCCCCTTGGGCTTCCACTTGTTCCCTTTTGACATTTGGGAATGCTCTCATGAGCGTGTCTACCAACGTGCGCTTGTACTCGCGCATCTTCCTAATACGCTCCAGTGTAGGAAGTAAGGTGGGCACATTGTCTGGGGTGCAGGGTGGCAACCCAGTAGTCCGCACACATTAAAATGTGGGCAACTCTGCTGTCGGTGCGCAGGCATTTAGTCGCTCATGTGTGCCAGGCTGCCCAGAGGTAAGGACAAGCTGTCCTCTGTGGGAGGCATATCGTCATCGTACTACGTATCCCCCCAGCCCTGCACCAGTGATGGGCCTGAGCTATGTTGGGTGCCACCCCGCTGTGAACCTGCTTCATCCTCCCCCACCTCCTCCTCATCCTCCTCGTCCTCCAGAAGTGGGCTCTCGCTGTCCACATTTGTACCTGGCCTCTGCTGTTGCAAAAAACCTCCCTCTGACGCACTTCTAACAGACTGGCCTGAAAGTGCTAAAAATTATACCTCATCCTCCTCCTCCTCCTGGGCCACCTCCTCTTCCATCATCGCCCTAAGTGTTTTCTCTAGGAGACTTAGAAGTGGTATTGTAACGCCGATAACGGAGTCATCGCCACTGACCATGTTGGTGGAGTACTCGAAACAGCGCAACAGGGCACACAGGTCAGCATGGAGGCCCAGTCATTGGTGGTGAAGTGGTGCTGTTCCGCAGTGCGACTGACCCGTGCGTGCTGCAGCTGAAACTCCACTATGGCCTGCTGCTGCTCGCACAGTCTCTCCAGCATGTGCAAGGTGGAGTTCCACCTGGTGGGCACGTCGCATATGAGGCGGTGAGCGGGAAGGCCGAAGTTAAGCTGTAGCGCAGACAGGCGAGCAGCGGCAGGATGCGAATGCCGGAAGTGCGCACAGACGGCCCGCAGTTTATGCAGCAGCTCTGAAATTTCGGGGTAGTTGTGAATGAACTTCTGCACCACCAAATTCAGCACATGCGCCAGGCAAGGGATGTGCATCACACTGGCTAGTCCCAGAGCTGCAACAAGATTTTGCCCATTATCGCACACCACTAGGCTGGGTTTGAGGCCCACTGGCAGCAACTAGAGTTGAGCGAACACCTGGATGTTCGGGTTCGACGAGTTCGGCCGAACTTTCGAAAAATGTTCGGGTTCGGGATCCGAACTCGACCCGAACTTCATCCCGAACCCGAACCCCATAGAAGTCAATGGGGACCCGAACTTTTGGGCACTAAAAAGGCTGTAAAACACACCCGGAAAGGGCTAGAGGGCTGCAAAAGGCAGCAAAATGTAGTTAAATCCCCTGCAAACAAATGTAGATAGGGAAATGATGAGTTAACATAAAATAAATAAAAATTAAACAATATTAATTGGAGTGAGGTCCCATAGCACAGAATCAGGCTTCAAGTCACCCACCAATGGAGAAGGTCACTTACTATTATTTTGACCACAGCACCCAGACAAAGGAGAGAGGTCCCACAGCAGAGAACCAGGCATCATATCACCCACCACAGGAGTAGGCCACCATTTAGTTACTTTGACCCCTACACCCAGACGGAGGAGAGAGGTTACACAGCAGAGAATCAGGCATTTAGATCACCCACCACAGGAGTAGGCCACTATTGAATTAGACCCCGGCAACCATGTCAGATGGCACAAGCATAAGCTTTATATCAATCAGCACAGGAGAAGGCGACTTTGACAGACTTTGACCCCTACACCCGGACGGAGGAGAGAGGTTTCAAAGCAGAGAATCAGGCATTTAGATCACCCACCACAGGAGTAGGCCCCAATTTAATGGGACCCCGGCAACCATGTCAGATGGCACAACCATCAGCTTCATATCAATCAGCACAGGAGAAGGCGACTTTGAAAGACTTTGACCCCTACACCCAGACGGAGGAGAGAGGTTTCACAGCAGAGAATCAGGCATTTAGATCACCCACCACAGGAGTAGGCCCCCATTGAATCAGACCCTGGCAACCATGTCAGATGGCACAACCATCAGCTTTATATCAATCAGCACAGGAGAAGGCGACTTTGAAAGACTTTGACCCCTACACCCAGATGGAGGAGAGAGGTTTCACAGCAGAGAATCAGGCATCATATCAACCACCACAGGAGAAGCCACCATTTAGTTACTTTGACCCCTGCACCCAGGAAGAGGAGAGAGGCACCACAGCACATATTCTGGCATCATATCAGCCACCACAGGAGAAGCCACCATTGAGTTACTTTGACCCCTGCACCCAGGAAGAGGAGAGAGGCCCCACAGCACATATTCTGGCATCATATCAACCACCACAGGAGAAGCCACCATTGAGTTACTTTGACCCCTGCACCCAGGAAGAGGAGAGAGGCCCCACAGCACATATTCTGGTATCATATCAGCCACCACAGGAGAAGCCACCATTGAGTTACTTTGACCCCCGCACCCAGGAAGAGGAGAGAGGCACCACAGCACATATTCTGGCATCATATCAGCCACCACAGGAGAAGCCACCATTGAGTTACTTTGACCCCTGCACCCAGGAAGAGGAGAGAGGCCCCACAGCACATATTCTGGCATCATACTAACCACCACAGGAGAAGCCACCATTGAGTTACTTTGACCCCTGCACCCAGGAAGAGGAGAGAGGCCCCACAGCACATATTCTGGCATCATATCAGCCACCACAGGAGAAGCCACCATTGAGTTACTTTGACCCCTGCACCCAGGAAGAGGAGAGAGGCACCACAGCACATATTCTGGCATCATATCAGCCACCACAGGAGAAGCCACCATTGAGTTACTTTGACCCCCGCACCCAGGAAGAGGAGAGAGGCACCACAGCACATATTCTGGCATCATATCAGCCACCACAGGAGAAGCCACCATTGAGTTACTTTGACCCCTGCACTCCAGGAAGAGGAGAGAGGCCCCACAGCACATATTCTGGCATCATATCAGCCACCACAGGAGAAGCCACCATTTAGTTACTTTGACCCCTGCACCCAGAACAGAGGAGAGAGGTTCCACAGCAGATATTCTAGGCATCATATCAGCCACCACAGGAGAAGGCCACCATTTAGTTTACTTTGACCCCTGCACCCAGGACAGAGGAGAGAGGTTCCACATCAGAGAATCAGGCATCATATCAAACCACCACAGGAGTAGGCCACCATTTAGTTACTTTGACCCCTTCACCCAGACAGAGGAGAGAGGCCCCACAGCACATATTCTGGCATCATATCACACACCACAGGAGAAGGCCTCTTTCAGTGATTTAGGCCTTTGGACCCAGACAGAGGAGAGAGGTCAGAGATTAGCTTCATATCCCCAGCACAGCAGAAGACCGCTTTATTTGACTTAGGCCTCAGCACCCAGACAGAAGACAGAGGTAGCATGGCAGAGGTTATGGCTTCATGTCACCCGTTAGTTTAACCGGCCACTTTCATCTGGTTAGGCCCCGGCGCCCAGACAGAGAAGAGTTTCATTCAACTGTGGGTTTCATAAAATTTGTATCAAATAAAGAAGTGGCCCGTAGCACAACAAGACATGTTTTAGGCAGTTAATAAGGACTACTCTGCACAAGGGAGGGACAGGTCCTGTGGGATCCATGCCTGGTTCATCTTTATGAAGGTCAGCTTGTCCACGTTGGCTGTGGACAGGCGGCTGCGCTTGTCAGTAATGACGCCCCTGCCGTGCTGAATACGCTGCTCAGATAAAACGCTGGCCGCCGGGCAGGAAAGCACCTCCAAGGCATAACATGCTAACTCTGGCCACGTGGACAATTTCGAAACCCAGTAGTTGAATGGGGCCGAACCATCCGTCAGGATGTGGAGGGGTGTGCAGACATACTGTTCAACCATGTTAGTGAAATGCTGCCTCCTGCTAACACGCTCCGTATCAGGTGTCGGTGCAGATAGCTGTGGCGTGGAGACAAAACCTTTCCACATTTCTGCCATGCTAACCCTGCCCTCAGATGAGCTGGCCGTGACACAGCTGCGTTGGCGACCTCTTGCCACTCCTCTGCCTTCACCTTCCACCTGTTCCCCTGTGACATGTGGGAATGCTCTCAAGAGCGCCTATCAGCGTAGCGCTTGTACTCGCGCATCTTACGGTCGCGCTCCAGTTCAGGAATTAAAGTGGGCACATTGTCTTTATACCGGGATCCAGCAGGGTGGCCACCCAGTAGTCTGCACACGTTAAAACGTGGGCAACTCTGCTGTCGCTGCGCAGGCATTGGAGCATATATTCGCTCATGTGGGCCAGGCTACCCATGGGTAAGGACAAGCTGTCCTCTGTGGGAGGCGTATCGTCATCGTCCACCGTATCCCCCAGCCACGCACCAGTGATGGGCCTGGGCTGCCACCCCGCTGTGAACTTGCGCCATCCTCGTCCCCTCCACCTCCTCCTCCTCATCCTCCTCGTCCTCCAGTACAGTGCCTTGGCTGGCGACTTGTGAACCTGTCCTCTGCTGCTTAAACAAACCTCCCTCTGAGCCACTTCGAACAGACTGGCCCGAAAGTGTTAGAAACGAGCCCTCATCCTCCTCCTCCTCCTCCACCTGGGCCACCTCCTCTAACATCATTGCCCTAAGTGTTTTCTCAAGGAGACATAGAAGTGGTATTGTAACGCTGATAACAGTGTCATCGCCACTGGCCATGTTGGTGGAGTACTCGAAACAGCGCAGCAGGGCACACAGGTCTCGCATGGAGGCCCAATCATTGGTGGTGAAGTGGTGCTGTTCGGCAGTACGACTGACGCGAGCGTGCTGCAGCTGAAACTCCACTATGGCCTGCTGCTGCTCGCACAGTCTCTCCAGCATGTGCAAGGTGGAGTTCCACCGGGTGGGCACGCCGCATATGAGGCGGTGAGCGGAAGGCCGAAGTTCCGCTGTAGCGCAGACAGGCGAGCAGCGGCAGGATGTGAACGGGCGGAAGCGCGCACAGACGGCCCGCACTTTATGCAGCAGCTCTGACATGTTGGGGTAGTGGTGAATGAACCTCTGCACCACCAAGTTCAGCACATGCGCCAGGCAAGGGATGTGCGCCAAACCGGCTAGTCCCAGAGCTGCCACGAGATTTCGCCCATTATCGCATACCACCAGGCCTGGCTTGAGGCCCACCGGCAGAAACCACTGGCCGGTCTGTTGTTCAATACCCCGCCACAACTCCTTTGCGCTGTGGGGCCTGTCCCCAAACATATGAGTTTCAGAATGGCCTGCTGACGTTTACCCCGGGCTGTGCTGAAGTTGGTGGTGAAGGTGTGTGGCTGACCGGATGAGCTGGTGGAAGCAGTGGAGGAGGAAGCCGAGTAGGAGGAGGAGGCTACAGGAGGCAGAGAATGATGCCCTGCGATCCTAGGGGGCGGAAGGACGTGCGCCAAGGAACTGTCCGCCGGGGCCCAGCCGCCACTACATTCATCCAGTGTGCAGTTAGTGAGATATAGCGTCCCTGGCCGTGCTTACTGGTCCACGTATCTGTGGTTAGGTGGACCTTGCCACAAATGGCGCTGCGCAGTGCACACTTGATTTTATCGGACACTTGCATGTGCAGGGAAGGCACGGCTGTCTTGGAGAAGTAGTGGCGGCTGGGAACCACATACTGCGGGACAGCCATGGCCATCAGCTGTTTGAAGCTGTCTGTGTCCACCAGCCGGAATGACAGCATTTCAAAGGCCAGCAGTTTAGAAATGCTGGCGTTCAGGCCAAGGGCTCGAGGGTGACTCGGGGAATTTGCGCTCCTCTCTAAGGTTTGAGATATTGAGAGCTGAACGCTGCTGTGTGATATAGTGGAGACGCTAGTTGACGGTGGCGGTGGTGGTGGTGTCGGTGGCACATCCTCTGTTTGCTGCTCGGCAGGTGGCAACATTCCTCTCGAGGCGGAAGCCGAGGCAGCAGCGGTAGAGGGAGCAGGGGGAGCCTCAGCGAGTGCCTGGTTTTTAAGGTGTGTACCCCACTGCAGTTCATGCTTTGCATGTAGATGCCTGGTCATGCAGGTTGTGCTGAGGTTCAGAACGTTAATGCCTCGCCTCAGGCTCTGATGGCAGAGCGTGCAAGTCACTCGGGTCTTGTCGGTAGGACATTGTTTAAAGAAGTGCCATGCCAGGGAACTCTTTGAAGCTGCCTTTGTGGGGCTGGGTCCCTGTTGGCGATGTCCAGTAGCAGGCGAACTCTGGGGCGGCGGCTCGCCTGCTTTGGCCCCTGCTCCTCTCTTTGGCTTCGCTGTTGTCTCGGTCTCACCACTACCTCTTCCTCTGAACTGTGAAAGTCATCGCCACGACCTTCAGTCCATGTGGGGTCTAAGACCTCATCGTCCTCTGCATCGTCTTCCACCCAGTCTCCCTCCCTGACCTCCTCCTGTTCAGTCTGCACACTGCAAAAAGACGCGGCAGTGGGCACCTGTGTTTCGATCATCATCAGAGAGTCGGTGACTCTGCTGTGGTGGTATTCCCATGTCCTCTTCATCTGGAGACATAAGTGGTTGTGCGCCAGTGCATGGTATGTCTTCCTCCACTGGGGAAGGGCTAGGTGGACGCCCCTGGGAAACCCTGGAAGCAGAGTCTTCAAACAGAAGAAGAGACTGCTGCATAACTTGTGGCTCAGACCGTTTCCCTGATATGCTTGGGGGTGATGTGACAGACTGATGGGCTTGGTTTTCAGGTGCCACCTGTGCGCTTCCGCAGAAGACTGGGTGGAAGACCATGTGGTGAACGTGCTGGAAGCACTGTCGGCCACCCAATCGATTAATGCCTGTACCTGCTCAGGCCTTACCATCCTAAGAGCGGCATTGGGCCCCACGAGATATTGCGGTACATTCTGCCGGCTAGTTGAGGGAGTTCGTTCCCTACTGTGTGCGCCTGGAGCCGAACGGCCACGCCCTCTACCAGCAACAGAGGCTCCACGGACACCACCACGACCGCGTCCTCGTCCCTTAATAGTATTTTTCTTCATTGTTGCGATTCAACTCGCACCACAATGAAATATATTATTTTTTATAAGCAAAATCCCCTCACTGGAATACTTTCAGTCTTTTTGACTGTATGGATTACAGATGGAATGACTGTTATATGTGAGTACCGCTTTCTTTGACAGATTCTAGTATGGGTACATATATGTTTTCCCAACCCCAGCACATTAGTTTGCTAATTCCAGATGTATGAAACGCAGGCCTAACTGTATCTAGTATATTGAACGCCAGATAAACTAACTTGGCCTTTTTTAAATAAAAAAATTCCCTCACTGGAATACTTTCAGTCTTTTGACTGTATGGATTACAGATGGAATGACTGTTATATGTGAGTACCGCTTTCTTTGACAGATTCTAGTATGGGTACATATATGTTTTCCCAACCCCAGCACATTAGTTTGCTAATTCCAGATGTATGAAACGCAGGCCTAACTGTATCTAGTATATTGAACGCCAGATAAACTAACTTGGCCTTTTTAAATAAAAAAATTCCCTCACTGGAATACTTTCAGTCTTTTGACTGTATGGATTACAGATGGAATGACTGTTATATGTGAGTACCGCTTTCTTTGACAGATTCTAGTATGGGTACATATATGTTTTCCCAACCCCAGCACATTAGTTTGCTAATTCCAGATGTATGAAACGCAGGCCTAACTGTATCTAGTATATTGAACGCCAGATAAACTAACTTGGCCTTTTTTAAATAAAAAAATTCCCTCACTGGAATACTTTCAGTCTTTTGACTGTATGGATTACAGATGGAATGACTGTTATATGTGAGTACCGCTTTCTTTGACAGATTCTAGTATGGGTACATATATGTTTTCCCAACCCCAGCACATTAGTTTGCTAATTCCAGATGTATGAAACGCAGGCCTAACTGTATCTAGTATATTGAACGCCAGATAAACTAACTTGGCCTTTTTTAAATAAAAAATTCCTCACTGGAATACTTTCAGTCTTTTGACTGTATGGATTACAGATGGAATGACTGTTATATGTGAGTACCGCTTTCTTTGACAGATTCTAGTATGGGTACATATATGTTTTCCCAACCCCAGCACATTAGTTTGCTAATTCCAGATGTATGAAACGCAGGCCTAACTGTATCTAGTATATTGAACGCCAGATAAACTAACTTGGCCTTTTTTAAATAAAAAAATTCCCTCACTGGAATACTTTCAGTCTTTTGACTGTATGGATTACAGATGGAATGACTGTTATATGTGAGTACCGCTTTCTTTGACAGATTCTAGTATGGGTACATATATGTTTTCCCAACCCCAGCACATTAGTTTGCTAATTCCAGATGTATGAAACGCAGGCCTAACTGTATCTAGTATATTGAACGCCAGATAAACTAACTTGGCCTTTTTTAAATAAAAAATTCCCTCACTGGAATACTTTCAGTCTTTTTGACTGTATGGATTACAGATGGAATGACTGTTATATGTGAGTACCGCTTTCTTTGACAGATTCTAGTATGGGTACATATATGTTTTCCCAACCCCAGCACATTAGTTTGCTAATTCCAGATGTATGAAACGCAGGCCTAACTGTATCTAGTATATTGAACGCCAGATAAACTAACTTGGCCTTTTTAAATAAAAAAAATTCCCTCACTGGAATACTTTATGGCTTTTCACTGTATGGATTACAGGTGGACTGGTATTAGTAGGGGTGACACAAGCACACCCAAGTCCCTGATGTAGGATTTCTATGGCACAGACCACTATTACAAGTGATTAATGGACGTTGGGAGAGATTGTGCTGCAGCACTAGTCCCAAGATGGCCGCCGCCTATCAGCCCAGTAACATGTGCCACAAAATGGTCTGCACAACCTTTAAAAAAATAGCCTTGGACTGTGCTGCTAAATCGCTATTGGTCTGAATCCCAGGTGTAGATGTCTGACTTGTTTGGAGCTTTGGAATGCACACTGTGGCAGCTTCTGCTGCAGCACTACAAGTCGCAAAATGGCGGCCGGCGGTCAGCCCAGGTACATGTGGATGGAAAAATCACTCTGGCCACTCTAAAAATAGCCAATCCCTATCAAAAAAGCAGCTCAGCTGCAGTTGTTCAGATGAATCACAGGTGGAGGAGAGAAATTTGCTTCCAGTTATTCAATTATCCCTGCCTATTCTCGCCCTAGCATCAGCTGCGCCTATCCCTGTTCTATTCACATCGGGAGTGAGCACGTCCCGATGTGCGCACAAGCTTATAAAGAGGCTGAGTCACATGCTGCACTTGGCCAATCACAGCCTTGCCAATAGTAGGCATGGCTGCGATGGCATCTTAGGGCAAGTAGTATGATGCATGTTGATTGGCTGCTTTGCAGCCTTTCAAAATGCGCCAAAATACATGCCGAACGACGAACCCGAACCCGAACTTTTACGAAAAAGTTCGGGTTCGGGTCCGTGTCACGAACACCCCAAAATTCGGTACGGACCCGAACTATGCTCGAACTGTTCGCTCAACACTAGCAGCAACCACTGGTCCGTCTGTTGTTCAATACCCCGCCACAACTGCTGCGCGGTGTGGGGCCTATATATGGGTTACAGAACGGCTTACTGACGTTTACCCCGGGCTGTGCTGAAGTTGGTGGTGAAGGTGTGTGGCTGACTGGATGAGCAGGTGGAAGCAGAGGAGGAGGAAGCCGAGGAGGAGGAGGAGGCTACAGGATGCAAAGAATGATGCCCTGCGATCCTTGGCAGCGGAAGGACGTGCACCAACGAACTCTCCGCCTGGAGCCCAGCCGCCACTACATTTACCCAGTGTGCAGTTAGGGAGATAAAGCATCCCTGGCCGTGCTTACTGGTCCATGTGTCTGTGGTTAGGTGGACCTTGCCACATATGGCGTAGCACAGTGCACACTTGATTTTATTGGATACTTGGTTGTGCAGAGAAGGCATGGTTGTCTTGGAGAAGTAGTGGCGGCTGGGAACAACATACTGTGGGACAGCCATGGCCATCAGCTGTTTGAAGCTGTCTGTGTCCACCAGCCTAAATGACAGCATTTCAAAGGCCTGTAGTTTAGAAATGCTGGCATTAAGGCCCAGGGCTTGAGGGTGGCTAGGTGGAAATTTCCCCTCCAAGGTTTGTGAGATGGAGAGATGAACGTTGACGTGTGACATGGTGGAGATGCTTGGTGACGCAGGTGGTGGTGTCCGTGGCACATCATCCCGAGGCGGAGGAAGAGGCCGAGGCAGCAGCAGAAGAGGGAGCAGGGGGAGCCTGAGTGAGTTCCTTGCTTTTAAGGTGTTTACTCAACTGCAGTTCATGCTTTGCATGTAGATGCCTGGGCATGGAGGTTGTGCTAAGGTTCAGGACGTTAATGCCTCGCTTCAGGATCTGATGGCACAGCGTGCAACCCACTCGGGTCTTGTCGTCAGTACATTGTTTAAAGAAGTGCCATGCCAGGGAACTCCTTGAAGCTGCCTTTGGGGTGCTTGGTCCCTTGTGGCGGTGGCCAGTAGCAGGCAAACTCTCTTGGCGGCGGCTGTTCTGCCTTTGCCCCCTGCTCCCTCTTTTGCTACACTGTTGGCTCGGTCTCACCACTGCCTCTTCCTCTGAACTATGAAAGTCAGTGGCATGACCTTCATTCCATGTGGGGTCTAGGACCTCATCATCCCCTGCATTGTCTTCCACACAGTCTTCCTCCCTGACCTCCTGTTTGGTCTGCACACTACAAAAAGACGCAGCTGTTGGCACCTGTGTTTCGTCATCATAAGAGATGTGCGGACTCTGATGAGGTGGTATTCCCATGTCCTCATCATCAGGAAACATCAGTGGTTGTGCATCAGTGCATTCTATGTCTTCCACTACTGGGAAAGGGCTAGGTGGATTCCCTTGGGAAACCCTGCCAGCAGAGTCTTCAAACAGCATAAGAGACTGCTGCATAACTTGAGGCTCAGACAGTTTCCCTGATATGCACGGGGGTGATGTGACAGACTGATGGGCTTGGTTTTCAGGTGCCACCTGTGCGCTTTCTGCAGAAGACTGGGTGCGAGATAATGTTGTAAACGTGCTGGATGCACTGTCTGCCACCCAATTGACTAGCGCCTGTATCTGTTCAGGCCTTAACATCCTTAGAACGGCATTGGGCCCCACCAAATATCGCTGTAAATTCTGGCGGGTACTGGAACCTGAGGTAGTTGGTTCACTAGGATGTGTGGCTGTGGCAGAATGGCCACGTCATCTCCCAGCACCAGAGGGTCCACTAACACCACCACGACCGAGGCAACGTCCCTTACTAGATGTTTTCCTCATTGTTACCGTTCACCAAGCACTACAATAAGAAAAAAATTATTTGGCCCAATGTATTGATTTCAAATTCAGGCCTTTTTTTACAGGCACTTAACTCTGCGTATTTGTTTATGTACCGTATTACACTAATCCAGGCACAGCATTAACCACTGATTTAGGGGAATATCAATTATAGGCCTAGTATTTAGGCCCTGGATGAAAGGTATCCTTTTTGGCAATTAAATTTCACCACAAAAAATAATATATCCTCTGACGGACACTATTAAACTTGGCCAGCCACAGCTGAAACCACTGATTTATTGTATTGCTATTTTGGCAATTGAATTTCACCCCAGAAAAAAAGATATCCTTTGCGGACACTATTAAACTTGTCTAGCCACAGTTGGAACACCAGATTTACTGTATTTCTATTTTTGCTACTGACTTTCAAACCAGAAAATAATCTATCCTTTTACGGACACTAGGGAAATTGTCCAGTCACAGCTGGAACACCAGATTCATGGTATTGCTATTTTGGCAATTGAATTTCACCCCAGAAAAAAATATACCCTTTTACGAACAGATTTAAACTAGGCCTGCAACAGCTGAAATACCAGATTCGGGGTATTGCTATTTTGCAATTCAATTTCACCCCAGAAAAAAATATACCCTTTTATGGACAGATTTAAAGAGGACCTTTCATCAGGGTAAAAAATATGTACTAAGTATGCTGACATGTAGAGCGGCGCCCCGGGATCTCCCTGCACTCACTATTATCCCTGGGCGCCACTCCGTTTGCCTGGTATAGGCTCCAGTATCTTCTAGGACTTGATTCTACTAGGAGGAGCCTAGTATCACTTGGTTATAGTAGGCGTATCCCAGGCTGTAGCGCTGGCCAATCGCAGCACTCAGCTCACAGCCTGGGAGAAAAAAAAACTCCCAGGATATGAGCTGTGTGCTGCGATTGGCCAGCGCTACAGCCTGGGATACGCCTACTATAACCAAGTAATACTAGGCTCCTCCTAGTATGACCAAGTCACAGAAGATACCAGAGCCTATACCGGGCGAACGGAGCGGCGCCCAGGGATAATAGTAAGTGCAGGGAGATCCCTGGGCGCCGCTCTACATGTCAGCATACTTAGTACACATTTATTACCCTGATGAAAGGTCCTCTTTAAATTAAGTCTGCAACAGCTGGAACAACATATTTACTGTATTTCTATTTTTGCAACTGAATTTCACTGCAGAAAATAATAAATCATTTGACGGACACTATTAAACTTGGCCAGCCACTGCTGGGATACCAGATTTACGGTATTGTTTTTATGGCTATTAAATTTCACCCCAGAACAAAATATATCCTTTGCCGGACACTATTAAATTTTGCCAGCCACTGCTGGGACACTAGATTTAGGGGATTGCTATTTTGGCAATTGAATTTCACCTCAGAACAAAATATATCCTTTGCCGGACACTATTAAACGATGCTAGCGACAGCTGGAACACCAGATTCAGGGTATTGCTATTTTGGCAATTACATTTCACCCCAGAAAAATATATACCCTTTTACGGACAGATTTAAACTAGTCATGCAACAGCTGGAACACCAGATTTAGGGTATTGCTATTTTGGCAATTAAATTTCACCCCAGAAAAAATATACCCTTTTACGGACAGATTAAAACTAGGCCTGCAACAGCTGGAACACCAGATTCATGGTATTGCTATTTTGGCAATTAAATTTCACCCCAGAAAAAAATATACCCTTTTACGGACAGATTTAAACTAAGCCTGCAACAGCTGGAACAACAGATTTACTGTATTTCTATTTTTCAACTGAATTTTACCGCAGAATATAAAAAATCCTTTGAGGTACACAATTAAACTTTTTCCAGCCAATGCTGGGACACCAGATTTACGGTATTGCTATTTTGCAAATTGAATTTGACCCCAGAAAATTATCTGTCCTTTGCTGGACACTATTAAACTTAGCCAGCTAAAGCTGGGACACTAGATTTAAGGGATTGCTATTTTGGCAATTGAATTTCACCACAGAAAAAAATCTATCCTTTGCCACACGGCAGACAGTATTACACTCGAGTAGCCACAGCTGGAACATCATATTCAGGGTATTGCTATTTTGGCAATTAAATTTCACCCCAGAAAATAATATATCCTGTGACGGACACTATTAAACTTGTTCAGTCACAGCTGGAACACCAGATTTACGGTATTGCTATTTTGGCAATTGAATTTCACCCCAGAAAATTATCTATCCTTTGCCGGACTCTATTAAACTTGGCCAGCCACTGCTGGGATACCAGATTTACGGTATTGCTATTTTGGCTATTGAATTTTTCCCCGGAACAAAATATATCCTTTGCTGGACACTATTTAACTTTGCCAGCCACTGCTGGGACACCAGATTTGCGGTATTGCTATTTTGGCAATTGAATTTCACACCAGAAAATAATAAATCCTGTGACGGACACTATTAAACTTGTCCAGTCACAGCTGGAACACAAGATTTACGGTATTTCTATTTTGGCAACTGAATTTCACCCCAGAAAATAATAAATCCTTTGCCGGACACTATTAAACTTGTCCAGTCACAGCTGGAACACCAGATTTACTGTATTTCTATTTTTGCAACTGAATTTCACCTCAGAAAATAATATATCCTATGACGGACACTATTAAACTTGGCCAGCCACTGCTGTGACACCAGATTTACGGTATTGCTATTTTGGCAATTGAATTTCACCCCAGAAAATTATCTATCCTTTGCCGGACACTATTAAACTTGGCCAGCCACTGCTAGGATACCAGATTTACGGTATTGCTATTTTGGCTATTGAATTTCACCCCGGAACAAAATATATCCTTTGCTGGACACTATTTAACTTGGCCAGCCACTGCTGAGACACCAGATTTACGGTATTGCTATTTTGGCAATTGCATTTCACCCCAGAACAAAATATATCCTTTGCCGGACACTATTAAAGTTTGCCAGCCACTGCTGGGACACCAGATTTACGGTATTGCAATTTTGGCAATTGAATTTCACACCAGAAAATAATAAATCCATTGACGGACACTATTAAACTTGTCCAGTCACAGCTGGAACACCAGATTTACGGTATTTCTATTTTTGCAACTGAATTTCACTGCAGAAAATAATATATCCTTTGCCGGACACTATTAAACTTGGCCAGCCACTGCTGGGACACTAGATTTAGGGGATTGCTATTTTGGCAATTGAATTTCACCACAGAAAAAAATCTATCCTTTGCCAGAAAGCAGACAGTATTACACTTGGCTAGCCACAGCTGGAACACTAGATTTAGGGGATTGCTATTTTGGCAATTGAATTTAACCCCTTAATAAAATATAGAAATTTCTATCCTGAGTTTCTAAGGGTGACAATAAGCACAGCCATGCCCCTGATGTAGGATATAGCAAAAAAAAAAAACTGGTATTGGTGGATTGATGGACTTGGTGGCAGCTTGTTCTGGTGCACCACAAGACACAAAATGGCCGCCGATCAAAGTGACAGAAAAACTCTCTGTGCAGCCTAAAAACTAGTGAGTAATTAAATAGAGGCTGGGTCACATGCTGCACTTGGCCAATCACAATCATGCCATTATTAGGCATGGCTGTGATGGCTTATTAGGGCAAGAAGTAAAACCCGAACCCAAACTTTTTTGAAAATGTTCTGGTCAGGGTCCCGAACTCCCCAAAATTCGGTACGAACCCGAACTATGCTCGAACTGTTCGCTCAACCCTTCAAGCAGGGTTTGCTGAAATTACTGAGCTATCATATAGTGCAAACCTAGAAGCAGCAGTATAACAGCAATTTGGATCACCAATCAGAAGGTATAGGAGTGCAAGGTTTCTAACATCTACCAGTTATGTGATGTCGTCATGGAGGAGTGGAAGAGGATTCCAGTGGCAACCTGTAATGCTCTAGTGAACTCCATAACCAAGAAAGTTTAGGAAGTTCTGGAAAATAATGGTGGCCACACAAAATATTCACACTTTGGGTACAATTTGGGCATTTTCACTTAAGGGTGTACTCACTTTTGTTGCCAGTGGTTTAGACATTAATAGCTGTGTGTTCAGTTATGTTGAAGGTGCAACTAAATTTACTCTATTATACAAGCTGTACACTGGCTACTTTGCATTTTATCAAACTGTCCTATCTTCAGTTGTTGTCCAATAAAAAATGATAATAACATATTTACAAAAATGCACTCACTTTTGTGAAATAATGTATAATAAGAACAATATATTGCATTAAATAGTGGGTTTTCAGTGAACTGTTCATTAGGTAAGTACTATACCGCAGCTGAACACTGTGGCCAACCATTGGCCTTAGCAATATTTGTCATGAGACAGCTAAGGCTATTGATTAGCTGTGGTGGTGCTGAATAGGAAGGGCTTTGAATTAGTGACTAAAGTGACTAACTTTTTTTTTTAAACTTATGTCAGAATTTCTTAAAGAGGTTTGTTTTTGCTCTAAGGCAGGCATCCTCAAACTGCGGCCCCTTCAGCTGTTGCAAAACTACAACTCCCAGCATGCCCGAACAGCCTACAGGTATCAGCCTACAGCAGGGCATTGTGGGAGTTGTAGTTTTACAACAGCTGGAGGGCAGCAGTTTGAGGATGCCTGCTCTAAGGGCTCCCTAAAGATGAATTGTTCAGGGGATGTATTTCTGCAGAAACTCCCAGTGTCCAGCTATTATCTGTGAGGAAACTGTAAGTATATGATTAATTTCCCTATAGTTACACCACAGGTTAAATGAACCATTACACTGTTTCTACTGAAATTCTGTAAGATAAAAATGTCTAGCCGTGCACCAAATTTATCATCCATCATGTACCAACGTGACAACTCTGGTGCCTGTCTTAGAAGGGAATAAATCAATATGCAACTTTTTAGCTCATTATTATTTTTTTTGGTGGGTCTAGTAAGTCAAACACCATTTGATAATTTTGCTCCTATTACCCAGGCTGTACACTCTCCTATTGGACCCTGTTCTCCTCTTATAGTGTGGATAATGCCTCTCTATCCTTTCCCGACACTATGAATAATCTTTCCCTCAACTTCTAAATAGTTTTTTCAGAACAATAAAGTCTTTCCTAGCACTGTACCTAGTGCCTGTCATGTCTCTCCCTGCACTAAGTATACTGGAAAATGATTAAATCCAATATGGCTGAAGCTATTTATAGGGTTGTGACATCACAGGAGTTGGCTGGCTACTGATTGGCTGCATGCATGGCATTGTGAGTGATCCCTCATTCCCAGAGTTCTTTGCTCCATGTCCTAACATGTGCAACAGCCATTTTAGGAAAAAAGACGATTCGTTACCACAAAGTGTGAGGAAAGCAAAAAGTTACAAAGATAAAACTGATAAAAAATGTAGCTCTGCAAACAAAACATTTGCCCATCACTTAACCCCTTAGTGACTAGCCTTTTATGGGCCTTACTGACCAAGCGTTTTTCTTCCATTTTTCATCGAAGCGTTCCAAGATCTATAACTTTTTTTATTTTTCCGTCTATATTGCTTCATGGGCACTTAATTTTTGCGGGAAAAGTTATAGTTTGTAATGGCATAATTTTGGGGTACACATAACTTTCTGATTAACTTTTATTAACTCTTTCTGGGAGAGAGATGGGAAAAACAGCAATACTGCCACTGCGTTTTTACACTATAAAAGTTTATTTTTCAGTATAAATAACATAATATCTTTATTCTCTGGGTCAGTACGATTACAGTGACATCAGTGGGGGCTTGATTTTTGCGGGAAGAATTATATTTTTCATCGGTAGTTTGGAGTAAATGGCGCTTTTTGGAATCTTGTTATTTTTTTTTTTTCGGTGGCAACTAAGAAAAAATTTAAATTCTGTCTTTGTTTTTTGTTTTTTATGGCGTTCACCGTAGAGGATATTTTATGTAATATTTATGTAGTCCAGGTCGTTACGGACGTGACAATGTCAAACATATGGGGGAGATTATTATTTTTTTGCAATTTTTTTCTTTTTTTTATCACTTAATAGTCCTACAAGGGGACTATAACAGGCACAATCCCTATTGTGCATTGCATTTGATTGACAATGCTATTTAACAGTGACCAGCAGACTGCTGGAAATTACTGAAGGCTGGTCTGGGGCCTACATCAGACTCCTGCCAGCCTTCACACACATCGGCACCCTGCGATCGCATTTGTGGGGTGTCAATGGGAGACAGAGGGAGTCCTCTCCCTCTGTCAGCACTTTACATGCGTCGGGCGCCATTGCCTGTGGCAAGTAAAGTGTTAAACAGCCCGGATCGGCACTCCCCTTAGTGACCGCTGCAAAAACGCGGGTGATCACTAAAGGGTTAACAGATGCAAATGATAGGAACTGGCAAAGAACCACCCCCAACCACAACCGCCATAAATTCAATGCCGATGCCTACTGCACTAACAAAACAGGCAAAATTGCTCCACTTTTCTAGTGCAGTGCACTTAATATTAATAATATCCCATAAATGTACGTCATTTTTTTTGTTTACTGAGTCACAAGTTGCTGTCTTTGCAATGCACTAATGACCACTGTTTACCAATCTGAGAAAACAAAACCAATCATTTTCAACCAAAGACTGCTATAATTATCTTGTGGAAGCAGTGGAAAATTATAAAACTGCATGCAACAGCAACCACTTCTAAACTTAGAGTAAAGGCCTACTGCATTTTCATATATTAGGTTGCACAACATAATAGATTTAAAATTAAACACCTTTTTAAGGAAAACATGTCAGTCGGATGAACCCTATCTAAACCATGCAGACTACCTTGTAGGGTGAATCCTGATTAAAATGATGCCTGTCTTGTGAAAATTAGTTGCAGCATTCCTGAGAAGAAAACATGCACATTAGGGCTTTATTGCACCGAGTGGTGAGACCTAGCCTCAACTTCTCAGCTTTAGTCCTCTTGCACATGACCATTTTTTTTTTTCTGTTTACATCCCGTTTTTTGCGTTAAGTATACAGACTGTATATGGAACCATTTATTTCAATGGATCTGCAAGAAAAATGATCTGCGAAAAAAAAAAAAAAGAAGGTACTCCGTATGCCTTCCGTTTCCGTATTTTTTGCAGATCCTTTTTTTTGCGGACCGCAAAATACAAAAAAAGGCATACGGTCGAGTGCAAGAAACCTTAGGCTAAATATCACATAACCGTATTTTTGTCTGTGTCAGATCCACATTTTTTGGGGATTGCACACAGACCTATTCATTTCTATGGGCTGCAAAAATTTCAAATAGCACAGGGATATCATTGTATGCTGTCCACAAATGGAGTACTGTGTACAGTTTTGGGCTCATGTGAACAAGGCAGACATAGCAGAGCTGGAGAGGGTTCAGAGGAGGGCAACTAAAGTAATAACTGGAATGGGGCAACTAGAGTGCCCTGAAAGGTTATCAAAATTAGGGTTATTCACTTTAGAAAAAAGACGACTGAGGGGAGATCTAATAACTATGTATAAATATATCAGGGATCAGTACAGAGATCTCTCCCATCATCTATTTATCCCCAGGACTGTGACTGTGACGAGGGGACATCCTCTGCGTCTGGAGGAAAGAAGGTTTGTACACAAACATAGAAAATAATTATTCACGGTAAGAGCAGTGAGACTATGGAACTCTCTGCCTGAGGAGGTGGTGATGTTAAGTACAATAAAGGAATTCAAGAGGGGCCTGGATGTATTTCTGGATTGTAATAATATTACAGGCTATAGCTACTAGAGAGGGGTCGTTGATCCAGGGAGTTATTCTGATTGGAGTCGGGAAGGAATTTTTCTCCCCTTAAGTGGGGAAAATTGGCTTCTGCCTCACAGGGGTTTTTTGCCTTCCACTGGATCAACTTGTAGGAAACAGGCCGAACTGGATAGACAAATGTATTTTTTCGGTCTCTTATACTATGTTGCTATGTTACATCTGTGCAGCTGTGCCATAAATGATAGAACATGTCCCATTCTTGTCCCATTTTTGTAGACCAGAATAGACCTTTTTACAATGGGGGTTGTGAAAAGTGCGGGATTCAGATGGATAGCATCCATATTTTACATATATGTTAATGTAGGTTCACAGCACTGGCCACACTCTCAGTACACGGAAGCCCTCATGTGCATAAAGAATAAAAGAAATTTTTCTCAGGAATGTGGCAACCGATTTTCACAAGTCATATTCCAACCTGTATTGACATCCACAGCAGATTTTTATAAAGAGATAAGCTTATACATGTAAAAGTTCATCAAATTGTTTTTATGTTATTACAGAGCTGTCTATATCCAATTTGCACAAAATAATACTTCAAGAAGAAGTGGAAAAAAACTGCAAATGTGACTTGCTAATACTGCTAATTAGCACCTATGCATGATAATTAGAGATATTTTTACAGTAGGTTAAATTATAGGATTCACATGTGCTATTCCAAAATGGGATACCACTACACCACCCATTTGTAAACATTTCCTGAGGGCATCCATATGACAAAGCAGATGTTTTAGCACTAAATATTCCAAGTACATGAAATCTTAAAAGACCCATGATAATACAACATTGATATGCTTCTGAAGTTAGAGAAATGTTTTCCATAATTCACAATAATTATTAAAACTGAACTAATGACTAATGGATTGAACACTGAAATAATTCACTGTTCTATCCTCTTGTGTGTGAGAGGGGCAAAAATTTACAGGCAGCTAAACTCAATCCTCACAATTGATTGACTCGGGGGCAGGGTCCAACTTCAACTTTTATTGCAGGAATAGGTGAAACTAAGAAACAGAAAAATAATGTGCTTACTATCATACACCAGCATGTAGCAACACACTATAAGGGTCCATTCACACCTCCGTGTGTGTTTTTTCGGATCCGCGGATCCGCAAAAGACAGACATCGGCAATGTGCGTTCTACATTTTGCAGATCGTACATCACCGGCACTATAATAGAAAATGCCTTATCTTGTCCGCAATTGCGGACAAGAATAGGACATGTTCTATTTTTTTTTGGGAACGCAATTGCGGATCCGGAAGTGCGGATCTGCAATTGCGGATGCGGGCAGGACATAGTGTGTCCCCATAGAAATTAATGGGTCCGAAATTCTGTTCTGAAAAATGCAGAACAGAATTGCGGACGTGTGAATGGAGCCTAACACAGTGTGACAGGTCCAGGGGGAAAGTGGTAGAAGGAGTCTGCATTTCACCTAGTTTCTATACATTCTAAATAGCAGCCAGGGGGTTGAGACAGCAAGGAAAACTGTGTTTTCTGTGTGTAAGGTTTTATCAAAAACCTGGTTAGAAGGGTCTGGCTGCTTGGAGCAGGGAGAGTTGGGTGGGTCCTTGCTACAATTAGCCACTCCAGGTATTCGTAGTAACTGAGAACCTTGGTGCTCTAAAAAAGGGCAGACAGATCACTAGTAGAGTTGAGCGAACACCCGGAAGTTTGGGTTCGCCAGGTTCGGCCGAACGTCGTCGCAAAGTTCGAGTTCGGGACCCGAACTTGACCCCGAACCGCATTGAAGTCAATAGGGAACTGAACTTAGGGACACTAAAATGGCTCTGAAAAAGTAATTGAAAGGGCTAGAGGACTGCAATAGGAAGCAAAATGGGGGTAAGAGTTGGACAATTGTCATGCAAACAAATGTGGATAGGGAAATGACTTAAAATAAATAAAATACATAAAAATTGAAAATAATAATCTTGAACTAGGAGGAGGAGGTCCCAATGGAGTAGCAGGTTGAGGAGGCGGTTGACATGGCAGTGTAGGTAGACGCGGTGGTGGAGGAGGTAGTCGGCAAAAACGCAGTTTTTTTTGTTTAACTTTTTTTTTTTTTTTTTAAATTTGGGTAGACCCCCAAACATTGGGAAATATAGGAAAGAAAACAAAAAGAAAGTGCGCTGGAGTATAACAAAGGCTGGGTGAGGCCGGTATACATGACCATAGAGGATGATGTGGAGACATACCTCACCATTTTTGAAAGATCCGCTGAAAGAGAAAAACTTTCAGCAGAACAGTGGGCAGACACCCTTGCTCCATTCCTCAGTGGAGAGCCGCAGAAAGCCTACTTTGATTTAAGTGAGCAGGATGCCAGACAATACCACAAACTGAAAGCAGAAAGTCTCACTCGCTTAGGTGTAACATCTGCGGTCAGAGCCCAGCGGGTGCACAACTGATCTTTCCAACTGGATAAACCAGTAAGGCTGCAAATGTTTGACCTTTTCCACCTGGCTAAAAAGTGGCTGCAGCCTGAGGTCTTTACAGCTGCTCAGGTTGTTGAAAGAGTGGTCCTGGACTGATATTGGATATTGGAGGCTTGGGCAGAAAAGTGGCAGATGAGGTTTAACACTGACAAATGTAAAGTTATACACATGGGAAGGAATAATGCAAGTCACCCGTACATACTAAATGGTAAAACACTTGGTAACACTGACATGGAAAAGGATCTAGGAATTTTAATAAATAGCAAACTAAGCTGCAAAAACCAGTGTCAGGCAGCTGCCGCCAAAGCCAATAAGATAATGGGTTGCATCAAACAGGGCATAGACGCCCGTGATGAGAACATAGTCCTACCACTTTACAAATCTCTAGTCAGACCACACATGGAGTACTGTGTACAATTCTGGGCTCCTGTGAACAAGGCAGACATAGCAGAGCTGGAGAGGGTTCAGAGGAGGGCAACTAAAGTAATAACAGGAATGGGGCAACTACAGTACCCTGAAAGGTTATCAAAATTAGGGTTATTTACTTTAGAAAAAAGACGACTGAGGGGAGATCTAATAACTATGTATAAATATATCAGAGATCTCTCCCATCATCTATTTATCCCTAGGGCTGTCACTGTGATGAGGGGACATCCTCTGCGTCTGGCGGAAAGAAGGTTTGTACACAGACATAGAAGAGGATTATTTACGGTAAGAGCAGAGAGTCAACTCTCTGCCTGAGGAGGTGGTGATGGTGAGTACAATAAAGGAATTCAAGAGGGGCCTGGATGTATTCCTGGAGTGTAATAATATTACAGGCTATAGCTACTAGAGATGGGTCGTTGATCCAGGGAGTACTTCTTTCCTCTGGATCAACTAGCAGGATGACAGGCCGAACTGGATGGACAGATCTCTTTTTTCGGCCTTATGTACTTTTTTAGTATGTATATGTTTGTGCTCTTCCAGTTCGAATACAATACTGTGTGGGACAAGTGTACCTCAGGATTGCGGATCAGATGGTCGACCTAGTGGAGTGGTATCTGAACACTGAGGACTATCTCCAAGACCTCTCTCCTACTCGGCCGGCCCCAAGGATCCAGGAACTACTGTTCCTATTCTAAAGGGGAGGAAGGAGGGCTGTAAAGTAGGAACTGGGACAAACCTGTTAGTCAGGCCTCTAAAGCCAGTTAGCCCTAAACAGTCTTTGCATGTCAAAAACATAGTTCGCTGGCGTTGTCAAGGACTGGGCCACGTGGCTGCCAATTGTACTCTGGTTGATCGGCCCATGGAGTGTGACAGTGGGCGGAGAAAATCATTGTTTGCAAGACCTGCCTACTCTGCCTTGCTGACACAAGATACAGAGCGACAAACATGAGGGACACTCAGTGAAAGCTCTGTTGGACTCTGGTAGCCTAGTGACTCTTGTACATACCAGCCTGGTGGACACTAGAAAGCTGCAAAAGAGACAGATGGGGGTCATCTGCATACATGAGGATACAAAAGACTACTCCACTGCTGTAGTGTCTTTTGAAACCCCATGCGGAAAAGTAACCCATGAAGTAGGAGCTGTAAACAGTCTGGTGCATAATGTCATTGTGGGGTGTGATTTTCCTCTGTTTTTGCAACTGTGGAATATGCTTTAAAAGTGTTTAAGTGTATCTTTTGTAGAAACTATCCCAGTGGCTGAACCGGAAAATGTGCAAGCTGTAAGGGTGACCCTGAGTGAAACCAAGAGTTTTCTCTTAGAAGTGCTTGCAGGTGATACTGATGATGTAGCTAAAATTGGTCTCCTTGACTTGCCAGTCTCCAGTGATAATTTTGAGACAGCTCAACTCAGGGACCCTACATTAGCCCATGCATGGCAAAGTGTTAAAGTAATCAGTGGGGTATCTCAAGAATCTGGGGTAGAAAAAATATTTCCACATTTTTCATTAGAAAATTAACTCTTGCATGGAGTCGATGAGCTAAATGGACAAGTTGTCGAGCAACTTGTGGTCCCAAAGTCGCCATGCCAAAAGGTGATGGATCTAGCCCATTCACATGTGCTAGGGGGGCACTTGCCTTATGAAAAAATCAAAGACAGTATTTTGCAGAGGTTTTATTGGTCAGGGGTACATAAAGATAAAAGAATGCTGTGATTCCTGCCTAGAGTGTCAGTTACACAATCCTGTAGCAACCTTTAGGAATCCATTAGTGCCACTACCAATTATTGAAACTCCCTTCAGGAGGATTGCAATGGATTTAGTGGGACCTCTTGTTAAGTCTGCTAGAGGTCACCAATACATTTTGGTTGTCCTTGATTATGCTATCTGCTATCCTGAAGAAATACCTCTAAGGAAAACCTCTGCAAAGGTTATAGAAAAGGAGTTGTTTCAGATATTTACCAGAGTGGGAATACCTAAAGAGGTACTCACTGACCAAAGGACACCTTTTATGTCAAAGGTTCCAAAGGAGTTGTGTAAACTGTTAAAAATAACTCACTTGCGTACCTCAGTTTATCATCCCCAAACAGATGGGCTAGGGGAGAGGTTCAATAAAACCTTAAAAGGGATGCTCAGAAAAGTGGTGGCACAGGATGGGAAAGACTAGGATTTAGTG